>CM053585.1:176842436-176866361 GCA_028646515.1 Pseudochirops corinnae | reverse complement strand
AAGCAATCTACATGCTGTCATTCTTTTCCATGTTTGGTTTTGTTTCTTCTTTCCCATTGTTCACTCCATTGGTTACAACCCTTCTATACAACCAGACTAATGTCCAATGTGAAAGTATTTGCAGATCCTATACTTGATTGCATGCCACCATGGGGCGGGGGGAGGGAGGGGAGAAAATCTGAAACTCAAGGGATTGTGGAACTGAATCTTGTAAACTAAAAGTAAATAAACAAATCAATTTAATTAAACAAAAACAAAAAAAAAAAGAACAGCCCCATTTTACTGTCTTATAAAAGATAGCAGATAGACTGCTGCTGGCCCTTTTTTTCCTTTTACATTTTTCCCCTTGTGCATTTTCTTCTTGAGGGCAACAGAGGTTGGGCCTGAGGAAGTGAGGAAATATTTCCCTTCCCATTCTCCCTTCCACCAGCCTTTAATGGCTTCCCTGGGGAGGGAGAAAGGAGCTCACCCCTAAGTCACAATGTTGTTGGACAATGTTCCTAAAACCACAAATCACACCCTTAGGGAAAGGCTCAAGAGTGATTCCAAGTTCAAGAGTTCAGAGATCTGGCCTTGAACTTGTGAGGGAAAGGGAGTTCCTGAGAAGTTCACTTAGGGCCTAAGGCCATCTGTCTCATGATGGTACGTACAGTTGACAGTAAGTACAGTTGACAGTTTCAGGATCGATGATACCCTACAATAATGTAGGGCATAAACATTCCCTATCACCAATGAAATGAAATGAAATAAGGTTGTACAAAGAAATGCAAACTTATTCCATTTTTTTGTCCTTTCTGGAGCCCAAGGAAGCAGCAAGGGAATTTGATTCTGATATTAAAATGCTTTTCTGATTACCTAGAAAACTCTTTTAATTCAAAAGCCCACACATATCATCTAAAATACTTGAGATATTCAATCAGGAGCTGATGAAGGGTTGATGGCTGTGCTTCCAAAGTGTGAGACATATCAGTGATTATAAACCACTTGTCAGAGTGCACAGAGTACTGATGATGATAATTTGGACAAAAACCATGTAGCAGGGAACACTACCATTTTATGGAAGAGTTTCAATGCTACAGAATTAACTGACATTTTCGAAGCCTTAAAGTTTGCAAAGGACTTTATATTTGCAAGGCACTATTTAATTCATTCCATCCTCATCACAACCCTGTAAGCTAGGTACTAGAGGCATTATTATCCCTATCTTACAAATGAGGAAACAGAATCTCAGAGAGAACACCTAAGATCACACAGCAAAATGAGTCAAACCTAGCTCTTCCTTACTCCAACTCTGATAGCATTCTATTCCCTATGCCACTATACCTCTTTATAAACCCAAAAGGCAGGACTGCACAAAGATGTTCTGACTGACAGGTGAATTAACTGAACCAAAGTCCTAGTTCTCAAGATTGGAAATTTGACAGATCTCAAAATAGACATGGCACAGCAGAACCTACTTAAGAAGTTTAATTTCTTCCCCTTCCATTTATCTCAATAACCAATCAGAAATAAGGAAATCCTTGCAAAAGAAGTTAAACATCATTCCCGAGGTCAAGTGTCATTGTACTGAAATTATGGCAATTCTTAGAAAAGCAGCTATCATGCTTCATCAGCATGACATAAGGTTAAAACGAATACCATTTTAATCAGGCCATGAGTTCTACTATCATTTTATGACTATTTTGTTCCATGTATGAAAATTCTCATTGAAGAATTTTCTCTCTGACATTCATCATAGCTGCCCTTCTGTGTTAGTGCTTTTGGTTTACTGATGTCTCTTATCTATAAACAAAGGAAACTGAGAATCACTAAGTCACTAAAGAACATCATGATTTAAGTGTAGGGGGCCCATAACTTTACAAAGTCAATGGGAAATTTAAATTCTATATGCAATTTCCAGAATTCACTTATATGCATTACATGCTCATGTACCAAGGTTGAAGAAGAGCTAAGAGAGGCATGCACATAGCTATCGAAGGGAGAAGAATTAGGGCAGGCTTCCTCAATAGGCAGAGTAGCAGGATTTCAGGGGCACCAGTAAATTTTCCAAGGCCAGTTAGATGATGTCTGAAATTCTGAAGTTAAAGATTCATGCCTTTGGAGGAGGCAGGGATGGCTACATTATGCTTTGGGATTAAGATACTGACATTGCTTTCTCTGTTTAACTAAATCAGATGCCCTAAACTTTGTTCCTTTGTTTTTACTTTGCAGTGGAACTGTGCCTTTTGTTTCGGGATTACTATAAAATGTCATTGGAGTTGCTTAGGAGTTGCAAGCATTCCAATTAGCAGGGAAAACATGGCCTGTTTGGGCCCTTTTCTGAGCAGGAATGTTTATATATTAATGAACTGTCTCTGACAGGCTTTGAAGAGTGCTGGATTTTTCTTTCACTCTAGTAAAAAGGTAGAACCAGCATCTGATCTCAGATCTTTTGACTCCAGAGTCAAAGTTCTGTTTATTACACCATGCCATCCCCCTCTATGAGATGAAAAGGCAGCACTATAACAGATCATAGGCTCATCTTTACCTTAATAGATAATTCTATGAATTGTCAGAGCCAAAAAAATGTCTTCATTTAATAATAGTCACCCCTCTGCTGAGCCTCACTGACTTGGGTAGTGTGGTCCTTGAATCACACAGACACAGACACACAGACAGACACAGACACACAGACACACACAGACACACAGACACACACAGTCGATTGCCATGGTTACAGACAACACCTCTGCAGCTTGGTAGGACCTGTCAAAGCCAGTATTCTACAGACACAGTCTTGGAGAGCCCAAGGTCCCTTCTGTACAATCTTGTAGAAGGAAGACACGATAATTTTGCCTCTAGCTGGCAATAAACACAACTCAGTTTGGGCTAAGTGATAAGGAAAAGCAACACAGCACGGTGCCAAGGATACATCTAATTACTTTGTCATAGAAATAACCTGGCTTTGTCTTTGTCAAGGGAGGTAAACCATTTTTACAGGCAAATCTTTCCAGCCTAAACAAAGAGACTCTAATAAGAGGCAAAATTCTCTTCTCTCTCTTCTCCCTCCCTACCCTTATTAAAATATGCAGAGTTACTGGTAAGAGGCAATTTACTGCTGAAATAAACAAGCTGCTTAATTGAAATCCTGCAGAAGATGGTCAGGAGGCTGTTATTTAAGTCTGCCCTTGGCAGCCGGTGGGACCATAGCATCAGGTGGCATTGGTGAAGGGCAGCATCCATTAGCCAAGGGCCCTGGCTACACAGTGTCGAGAGGCTTTCAGACAGTTCAATGATGTAAAAGCAACACAATTAGAGGCTAACCGCTTTCAGATAAGTTATGTGAACTAGCCTATGTAGGAAGTAAAGAAAAGCAAAATGAATCAATGAACTGCCACACTGAAAGGGGCTCCTCCTCACCTTCTCCCATTCTTTCATCTCTCCCCCAAGTTCCCCCCCAAATCCATGAGGATGACCTTGATTGGCCTGGTAGACTAGTAGGTGGGGGTAGATCATACAAAGGTAGGGAACGCTGAGCATTATGGTGGACACTGTGGATACAAGGTCGCAAATGAAACAACTCCTGACTTCAATACATTCAACCGGGGGAAACAAG
The DNA here is from genome assembly GCA_028646515.1 of Pseudochirops corinnae. Lineage (NCBI taxonomy): Eukaryota > Metazoa > Chordata > Mammalia > Diprotodontia > Pseudocheiridae > Pseudochirops > Pseudochirops corinnae. Next base: position 176,862,766 of record CM053585.1, on the reverse strand, counting down.
AAATACACAGAGAAGTACATTCAAAAACCATAAAAAGTGGTTACATCTCTTCTTCCTTTGTTCTTTTTTAGACTCTCCATTATGAGGAGTGGCTCTCTAGGAAGTGGAAGGGGAAGGAGAAAGAAACAGGGGGAAAGGTAGACAGTGCAAAACCAAAAGTTAGCAATGAAAACTTTTTTGTTTTTTATTGTGGACTGAGATTTATTCAGGGAAAAAATAAAGGAAATGAGTTTTCACCTTTATCCTGGAAGAAAGAGTAAGGTATTAGAGGAAGAAGGGGGCATTTCAAGTGAGAAAATAAAATATGGACAAAGGCACAGAAATCAGAGGGAGCTTGGCATGTTCAATGAGTCCTCCCCTCCCCCAAATTACATATGAAAACCTATTTTTAAAAACACACACATTAATGTGAGGAGGGGTGGGCCCTAACATTTGGGGGATGATCTTGAAAGGCCTTGTGTAGGAAGTAGCAATTGAGTTCAGTTTTGATGGAGCTGGGATGCTAAAATGAGATGAGAATAAGATGAGCAAAAAGTCCAAAGCAGGCACTGAGGCTTAGAGACAGGAGATGCAACATTATGTAGAGAAAATAACAAGCAAGCCATTCCTTTAGTCTGCCTTCTCCTCACACAGCTTTCTCTCTTGCAACATTATTTCTAAGGATTAGGGGGACATGAGCTGTTTCTAAATTTCTATTCCAGGGCTGCTGGTAGTAGGTCTTCCTGTACCTGAAACCTCAGCAAATCTTTTCTGGGCTCAGGTGAATATGTTTTAGAGCAGTGGTTCTCAACCTTCCTAGTGCCGCGACCCTTTAATACTCGTATGTGGGTGGACCTGCCTGGAGATGGATAGAGGAGGTTCCTAAGACCATCAGAAATGTTTTCTGATAGTCTTAGGCGACCCCTGTGACCCCTGTGAAAGGGTTGGTCGTTCGACCCCCAAAGGGGTTGCGACCCACAGGTTGAGAACCACTGTTTTAGAAGATTCCCGAAGGGGAGGAAGGCTACCAGATCCCCCTTCGTCCTCAATCGTTTTTACATGCTGTGGCAAAGAGGGAAGAGGCAGGAATGTGGGTGTCTGAGTCCCCTAGAAAAGAGGACTCATCATTTCCATATTCTCCCAGGAATCCTCTGAACTTTGAGGAAGATTTCAGATACAGAGAGAGTCCTTAAGAGATGCCGGCAAACTGGAACAAGTGCCATGGGACCAAGATGACACCCCTTAAAGCTGCTCTACAGCAAAGGACACAGGAATCTACATCTAAAAACTGCTGGAAATGAGGTGACTCACTATCCCACGGAGAGGAACGTTTAATATTCTCTTAAAAAACGGGGTGGTTCTACTCAGCCTGGGACTCTCCTACCTTTGAGTTCTAAAGTTCCCATACAGCATTCCCTGGGAGAAATGTTGAAATAAATATAAATAACATTTCCCAGACTATGCACATTTCTGTGACCATGCAAAACATTTCCACTATGCCCTGAAAGTAGTATTTCTTAGCTACTGAGAGATGGAAGAACAGTGTTCTCCCGGACACACAGAACCAGCTGGTTTATAAAAATGACATCTTGTTTGTCATCAGACCTCCCTGGCACTTGAATTTGCCCCCTCCCTACCCCCCCAAAAAGAGAGAAATAAAGGAAGAAAATTACTATGCCTCATTTACTTTCAGCATCCCTTCCATCTGGGCCTTGCATGTGGCCTATGCTATTCAGTACTGATCTCTATCCGAAGCAAGGAGAGAGTTCAAAGACAGAAGGGCACCCAAGTACCCACAGCTCAGGAACAGAGGGCTGGGTACAGTGTGAGCTTTTCATCACAAAGCTAAAATCAAGAATTTGGCTGAGATTTGTAAAATCTTGGGATAAAGAGTTCTGGGCCTTTTCTCCAATCCAGAATGATTATCTCTGCTGCAGAGAATCCAATTTAAATTCATTGTGTTTAATACAAAGCCAGAGTATAGAAGAAGCCATCTCTTGACATGCAGTTACTATGGAAACAGGATATGATCCTCAAAGGTAGCCATGCGGCCAGGAAAAAAAAAATGGCTGACCGTCTGAGAAACAAATGGGTCTGCAGAGATTGTTTAAAAATAAAACCTCACAGAAAGGTCCTTTGTTATGATGCCTCCCCTAGCCAAGTCCCTTTCATAAGAAGGAAGGAAAAGTCAAAAGCCAAAAAGGTACCTATAGGAGGATTTCTAACAAAGTCCCAAGCTAATTGATATTCCTAGAAAGAGGATGATTTATCCACAAGCTGCTAAGATGAGGCTTGAGTATTCACACTTTGAATGGAAGCAACTGGAGCTCAGAAAAGAAACAAGGGCTAGGTGTGGAGATTTGGGAATCACTTGCCTAGAGATGACAACTAAACTCATGGGAGCCAATGAGGTCACCAAGTGAGAGAATGCAGAGGCAAAATTATGAGGGCCCAGGGCACCCACAGAGAGGAGGAACAGTACAAAAAATGAATTGGCAGAGGAGATGGAAAAGATTTTCTTTTGGGAAGGAAGGGGGATAACCAGGAGAAAGCAATGCCATGAAAACCTAGGGAAAAGAGGGTATCCAAGAGGAAAGAGTGATCAATAGTGTCAAATACAGAAAAAAGGTAAAAAAAAAATATATTTAGGCTGACTTTCAGCTTTTCCTGTCTCATGCTATCAGGAGAGTTGTGAGGTTTAAACAGATAATGGACATAAAGCACTTAAGTTTTAAAGTACTGTATAAATGCCGGTTATTAGTAACTGACAGTCACCAGGCTTCTAGTCTGCTGATGACTTCATTTTGAATCACTGCTGAGCTCAAGCAAGGTTTATAAAATAATAAGGGGGCCTGCTGATAAACGTTTAACAATCAGGCTATTTGGGGGGATGTACGTATATATTTTAAAATTTAATCTGCGTTATTAACACTTGCTTAAGTCTAGACAATCAACAAAATAATAAATCAAACCCTGAATGATAGATTTCTGAGGTATAAATGCTCACGCTAAAAATTTAAGAATTGACTAAGAGCCCCCTCACACCTGGCTCCAGCACACCCCTCCATGCTATCCATTCAAACCCCTTTTTTCTTCATTAGACTTAGCTTTTTCCCTGGAAGGTCTTATGTTCTTTTTCCAAGGTGACATAAAGAAAACAAAGGCCTAATAAACATTGCCTGCGATCCCTACTCCTACTTTCTGCTCCACCTTTAAATTTTTCTGTGGAGCTGTGAGTTATCCCCTGTGATGGAGCTCATGTGCAAACACCTATTTAAGTATAAGATATATACAATGTACATGAGAGGTAATCCCAAAGGGAAGGCACTAGTAGTGGTGGGAGCAACCTGGATTCTAGATGTCTTGGCTCTCAGACCTGAACACTTTGCACTATCTTTGTGTATCCCACGATGAAGAGACAGCATGGCGGAGTGCATACAGGCTTTGAAGCTAGCAAGACTGCTGTTCAAAGTCCATCTCTGAGATGTACCATCTGTGTGATCCTGGGCATGTATCCTCCAGGACTATAAATGGTAGAGCAGGTGCTGACCTCCACTGGTACACAGACTCATCATCTAGGAGTTTCCTATATCAATGAAGTCATGGGTCCAGTCCCTATCCCTATGCCTCTCTCTATCTCATGATGACTGGGAAGAATGTGTTTAGCTAGAGATTTGATGATTTAATCAAGAAAGTTTTAAATGAAAATGCAAGGGAGAGAAAAATGCCCAGATAAAGCTATTAAAATGGAGACCATGTAAGACAATAAGTGATATTTTATCAATCAACAAGCATTTACAAAACACCTACATGTGTCAGGTACAAAGTTAGGCAAAAGGGATACACAGACAGAAGTCAAAATGTCTTCTGCCAGCAAAGAGACATGTATAGACACACACATAAAATATGTGTATATATACATCTATACACACAATATAAACACACACCTATTTATATACATGTATGTACATGTATCTATTTATACCCATGCATGTATATATACACATATATGTATCTCTATACTAGATACAAGGTGATTTGGGGGGAGGAGGTCACTAACAGCTGAAGGGATCAGGAAAGGCTTAACAAAGAAGAAATAAAATGAAAGAGGAGCCTTAAAATTCACAGGAGAAAGCAACTAAGAAAAAAGAAAATGAATTCAGATCTCTACCTGATAGGTAACAGATAGAATTTGACATTTTAAAACAAACAGATAAATGTGGGCTGAAACTTGGGATGGAATTTGTGACTAGAACAGGGTGTGTTATCTCATTTGGCCCATTCTGGGGGAAGAAGGGACAGGGACCTGGAATGGACCAGGACTATAGCAAAGCCATTCATTCATTCATAGATACTAAGTAGGGATTCTGGTCAGGGATAAAGCAGAGGAAGAAAACTGAAGAACAACGCCAGTGTATGGGCATAACTTGGCAAAGGATCAAGAGAAGGCAGAAAGACAGGAACAAAGGCAATGAACCAGAGTGGGACAGTGAAATATCATCAGGAATCTGGGACAACAGGCTGTTGAGAAGCAGTGTGGTATAATGGGTAGAGCAATGAATGCACAGTCAGAAAGACTGACATTCAAATCCTGCCTTAGATGCTTACAAGCTATATGACCCTAGGAAAGTAACCTCACTGAGTCCAAGTTTTCTTATCTGTAAAATTAGGATAATGATATCACCTACCTCATAGGGTGGTTGTGAAGATCAAATGAGATAATGTAGAGAAAGTGCTATATAAATATGAGCTATTATTATCAGGAGATGAATAATCAGTTTATGCCATGATGGCATGCTGAGTACCCATGCTGAGTACTATACTGGCTACATTAATTACTACAGTCACTCTTGATACTGATGACTTGAACGTTTTCTAAAATAAAACTCAGGTTACATTGTCTGACAATATACACACACACATATGCATATATATATATGTTTCTTTTGTAAAACCTTGTTATAAATATGCTTTCTTAAACTGAACTCTGAGTAATGGAAAAACCAGTAACATTTCCTAGATGCATGAGGAATTGATTCCATAAGAGTTGTTCCCCATTTGACATGTGGCAAAAGGCTGTGAACAGGCAGTTTTCAAAAGAAGAATGTAAGCTATCAATATCCACATGAAGAAATGAAAATCTAATCAACTCTGAGGTTCCCTATCACCCCTATCAGAGTGGCAAAGATGACAAAAAAGAAAAATGACAAATGCAGGAGGGGCTGCAGAAGAATGGGCATGTTAACATATTAACATACTTCTGGTAGAAGTATACAACCATTCTGGAATTCATTTTAGAACTATGCTCAAAGTCACTTAACTGTACAAACTGCTTAGCCCAGAAATACCACTGCCAGGTCTCTTTCCCGAGGAGATTAAAGGAAGAGGAAAAGGATCCATATATTTTAAAATATCCATATATAAAAATATCCAAATATTTAAAATTATTTATACCAAGCAATTTTAGTAGTAGCAAAAAGCTTGAAACTTAAGAGGTGCTGGTCAAATGGGGAATGGCTAAACAAATTATGGCATGTGAATGTAATGAAACACTATTGTATCACAGGAAATCACAAAAGGGGTGGCATCAGAGAAACTTGGGAAGACCTATCTGAACTGATGCGGAGTGAAGTGAGCAGAACCAGGAGAATAACATTGCCTTCTCAATGAGAGGTGGAGCAGAAGGAAGAAGGGAGATGATTTGGAACTCAAAATTTTAAAAAAGAATGCTAAAAATTGTTTTAAAATATAATTGGAAAAAAACAAAATATTTAAAATTTAAAAAGAAGAAAGTGCCTTGTAAATCTTAAAATGCTATACAGTGAGGTATTACTGTATTTTAGAGGCAGAATAGCATACTGAATAGAGAATTGGTCTCAAAGCCAAGAAGACCTAAGCTGTAGTTCTATCTTTGGTACATACTGAGTCTATCACTATGCAAGTCCCTTAATAATGTTTAATAAATGCTTATTGACTGGCAAATTATGTGACAATCTCTCAGTGCACTAGACAACCCTCTAAGCCTAAGTTGCAGAAAAGTTGCCAACCTGCATTGGTAAAAGGGAGTTCACCGCACTAGTGAAATCACAGGTATTTATTCCCTGTCTCTTATTATTGTTTTAGTATTCACTAAAGAAAAACCATGAAGTTTTAGGCCCAGAACCACTGAAGTCTTTGCCTTGGTCCATCACCCCTACATGCCTCAATTCTATAGCCTCCCTGTCTATCATGTCTCACACCATAGAAGTTCTTCGTAGGGGCATTGTGGAATACTAGAAAGAGTGCTAGGTCTGGAGTCAGAGGATTTGGGTTCAAATTCTGGCTCTGCTTTTTACTGCTTGTGTGACCTGAGTAAATCACTTCACCATTCTGGGCCTCTGTCTCCTTATCTGTAAAACAATGGGGTTGGACTTAGGTCCCATCCAGCTCTGAATCAATCCATGCCACAGCAATCTAAACCCTTCATTAGCAGAGGCAGAGGAAACCCATTTTCTCTGGTTCCGTCTTTAGCAAATGAAAAAAAAAGTTCCCAGTAAAGCTTAACACCTAGAAAAAGCATCCACTTAACATTATAATTGCATCAGAGATTGTGATATACTGCTGTAATCGGTACCATGCTAAGGGCAGCCTGCATTAGGCAAGAAGTAATGAATCACATGGTTCTGAATAAATACTGTGGTTTTGAACTAGGGAACCTGACCTGGACAGGGCTGGGCTCATTCAACCAAGAATTCTTTTGGTTATCAAACTGCCCCCATTACTTAGCCTCTTTTCACTCTCACTGTTGGTTTCTCAGGGATGTGCAGCTGTTACCACATAAAGTTACTTGTGCCCACTCAACTGAAAAATTGTGGGTTGACTGAAAGGGTAATAAGCCACCATGCGTGGCCCTGTGACTTGAAGTGGGAGAAGAGTTATTCATGGGAGTGAAGAAAAAGCCAAATGGGAAACAACACTGATAGGCAGGGCCCTTCCTGCCTCCATCTCAGAAGAGAGGAAGAAGTTAGCTGGGAATTTAAAAGACAGAGGGAAATGTGGGCAAGACATCTCAAACTTCAGGAATTTTGAATGCCAAGTAAAGGATGGAAGGAAACGATGAAATAAAGAAAAAGAATTTTAAAAGAGGAAATCGTCTTGGGGAAGCCCCTCTTCTACAGAAAAATTTTTGTCACCCCTCTTAATTCATGCACCTTCCCTGTCTTCTTTATTCACTACTTACTCTATATTTGTTGGTTTGTTGTTCCCCCTATGAGACTGTCAGCTTCTTGAGGTCAGAGATGGTCGCAAAGAGAAGACCACTGAGTGGAGAAATAACAGCAAGATGCCTGTAGGTGCTCTGTTCCCCCCACCCTCACCCCAAATGTATTTAATACTAATAGCAGGACTTAATGGGCAGCTACCAAGCAAAGTTTACCGTTCTGAAAATTTTACTGAGGATCTGAGACTTGATAGTTTGGATTCATGATGGAGATGATGGCAAGATGTCAGATGCAAAAGGAATAAAGAAGCATTCATATTTGTTTGTGTTTCCAACAATACACTCTATCTGAGGATGTAATAAGGGACTCCTATTGAATGAAATGGGGCAGCTAGGTGGCTCAGTAGATAGAGCTCCCAGCCTGCAGTCAGGAAGACTCATCTTCCTGAGCCAAAATTTGGCTTCAGACACTTACTGGCTGTGTGACCCTGGCCAAGTCACTTAATCCTTTCTGCCTCAGTTTCCTCATCTGTAAAATGAGCTGGAGAAGGAAATGGCAAAGTACTTCAGTATCTTTACCAAGAAAACCCCAAATAGGGTCACAGACAGTCAGATACAACTGAAAAAAACTACTGAACAACAAAGACAACATTGAATGAACTATCATTTTAGTTCAAAGAATGTTTGGCTCTCCTGATTTTATTCTGATGAAGTGGTTTTTAAACACGTGTAGGATTAGTTCTAGTTCAAAGTGATAGCCTATTTAAAACAATACTTTGGTTCAATAATTATCCAGTGTTTGATAAACTCAAGAACATAAATTATTGGGAGACCTTCCTAACGAACAAATTATGTCAGAGAAGAGGTTTAGATTAGCCTCTTACACTACATGCCACATATCCCAGTGTACGTGAAACCTAAAGAAAAAGGTCAATTCATTAAAACGACAACCTTCAAATAGAAGGTATTACCTCCAAAATCAAATATAAAATATCCCTTGTTTGGTATTCAAATTGCTTCATAGCTTCCCTTCCCTTAACCCCTAGCCCAGGGGAGGGGAACATGTGGGGAATCCTTTTATTAAGGGGATTTGTTCTGTGAAGTTTGAATGCCTTTAAAAGGCTGTACTTGAGGCCTGAGAGGGCCACATGTGGCTTCGAGGTCACAGGTTCCCCACCCGTGGCCTAGCCTTTCCAAGTGTTCTTATACCCTCCTCTCTTGCCCTTCCCATATACTCTAAAATCCACTGACACTGGTCTTGCCATTCTTCACACAAGACACTCAACCTCCCAACTCTGGGCATCTTCCAGTCTTGGAATGCTCTCTCTGCTCATCTCTGTCTCCCGGCTTCCATCAAGTCTCAGCTGAAATCCCACCTTCTAGAAGTCCTTCCCAATCCCAATCCTAATCCTCCTTAATTTGAGTTCCTTCCCTATCTATTCTATACATAAGCTCGTTTGTACTATGGATAGTTGTTTGCAATTATCTTCATTATCAGACTGCTTCTTGAGAGCAGGGGCTGGGGTTTGTTTTTTTTTTTTTTTTGGCCTTTCTTTGCATTTGTTGTTGTTGTCATTAAATCATATTATTGTTGTTAGGTCATATTAGTTGTGTCTGACTCTGCATGACCCCACTTTTAAGGTGTTTTCTTGATAAAGATACTGAAGTCATTTGCGATTTCCTCCTCCAGAGTCCCTCATTTTACAGCTGAGGAAACTGAGGCAAAAAGACTTGCCCAGAGTCACACAGCTGGTAAGTGTCCAAGGTTGGATTTGAACTCAGGTCCTCCTGATTACAGATCCAGCACTCTATCTACCAAGCCTCTTAGCTACTCCTGCCTGGAACACAGGATATACTTAAAATTGTTTATTGACTGACTGGCTTTTCACAATTACGACTAGGGGGAGAATTCTTAACAAACAAGGAGTAGAGATGATCGTAAAAAACAGACAATTCAACTGCATAAAATCTGAAAGCTTATTTATTTATTTTTTAATCTGAAAGCTTTTGCACAAACAAATCAATAATGGTAGACTATGAGGGGAAATGGTCAAATGGGAAAAATCTTTGTATTAAACTCTGGTTCAGGTTTTGATTCAATAAAAATATAACATTTAGGTTTGGTTTAGTGTTCAGCAAGTAAATGTTATTCATCCTGGCTATTAGTTTACTATCTAATTTATTTCATTCCCCTGGGTAGAATATATTTCTGAACATTTTGGAAACTGGTAGGTTGGTAAAGGTTTGCTCATATGTTCTAATTCCCTTGCCAAAACTTTCAATATCAAGCTCCAAATATTATCAAAAGTCAAGGAAATAGTCAGCTCTGCCCTGAATACTATGATCTTGAGCACAAATGTGCATAAATGATTTTGTATGAACATAAAATAGTTGGAGTCTACCCAGGAACCATATGAATACAATTACAAAACTGTTTTCACACAAATAAAGTCAGATCTAAACAACTGGAAAAATATTAATTGCTTGTGGATAGGCAGAACCAATATATTAAAAACACAATTCTATCTAATCTATTTATTCAGTGCCATACCAATCAAACTACCAAAGAATTATTATATAGATCTAGAAAAAATAATAACAAAATTCATCTGGAAGAATAAAAGGTCAAGAATATCAAGAGAATCAATGAAAAAAACGTGAAGGAAGATAGCCTAGCCATACCAGATCTCAAATCGTATTATATAGGGGTAATCATCAAAACAATCTGGTACTGGCTAAGAAATAGAGTGGTAATCAGTGGAAAAGATTAGGCACACAATACAGAGTAGTAAAAGACCATGGCAATCTAGTGTCTGATAAACTCAAAGATTCAAGCTTTTGGGGCAAGAACTCTCTGACAAACATTGCTGAGAAAACTGAAAATCAATTTGGAAGAAAGTAGGTATAAACCAACATCTCATTTCCTATACCAAGATAAGTTCAAGAAGGACACATGATTTAGACATAAAGGGTGACATCATAAGCAAATCAGGGGAGCACCGAATAGTTTACCTGTCAGATTTATGGAAAAGGGAAGAATTTATTACCAAATGAGAGATAGAGAGCATTACGGGATGTAAAACAGATAATCATTAAATTTAAAAAGTTTTTGCACAAACAAAACCAATGCAGCCAAGATTAGAAGGAAATCAGAAAACTGGGTAAATTTTTTTTATGGCAAGTTTCTTTGATAAAGGTCTCATTTCTCAAATATGTAGAGAACTGAGTCAAATTTATAAGAACACAAGTCATTCCCCAACTGATAGTCAAAGGATGTGAGCAGGCAGTTTTATGATGAAGAAATCAAATCTAATCTATGCTCATATTTTTAAAAATGCTCCAAATCACTATTGATTAGGAAAATACAAATTAAAACAGCTCTGAAGTGCCACCTCACACCTATCAGATTGGTTAATATGACAAAAAATGAAAATGACAAATATTGGAGGGGATGTCAGAAAACCGGGACACTAATACACTGTTGGTAGAATTGTGAATTGATCCAACCATTCTGAAGAACAATTTGGAACTATGTCCACAGGACTATAAACCTGTGCCTATCCTTTGATCCAGCAATATCACTGCTAGATCTGCATCCCAAACAGATTTTTTTTTAAAAGGAAAGAGACCTATATGTACAAAAATATTTATAGTAGCTCTTTTTGTGGTGGCAAAGAACTGAAAATTGAGGGCATGCCCATCAATTGGAGAATGGTTGAACAAGTTGTGGTATATGATTGTGATGGAATTCTCTTGTGTAATAAAGAATGATGAGCAGGATGCTTTCAGAAAAATCTTGGAAGACTTATGTGAACTGATTCAAAGTGAAATGAGCAGTAGCAGAAGAACATTGTACACAGTAACAACAATACTGTATGATGATCAACTGTGAATGACTTAGCTATTCTCAACAATACAACGATTTAAGAAATTTGGAAGGACTCATGTTAAAAAATGCTATCCAATTCCAGAGAAAGAACAGATGGAATCTGAGTGCATATCAAAGCATACTTTTTTTTTTTTTTTGCTTTATTTTTCTTGGTGTTTTCAGGGGGCAGAGATCTACTTTTTCTTTCCCCAAATGACTAATAGAGAAACATGTTTTGCATGACTGCACATAAATAATCTATGTCAAATTGCTGGTCTTCTCAATGAAGGGTGAGGGTAGGAAGGGTGGGATAAAATTTAAAACTCAAATTTTTTACAAAATGTCAAAATTGTTCTTATATGTAATTGGAAAAAAAATAAAAGGCAAAACAAAAAGACTTTGTATGGGTAGTAGCTGCCCTCCGTGGAGTGAGAAGCCCAATAAAATTAAGGTTATATTTCAATCAATGTGTGTATGGAAGGCCTATACAAAGCTAAAGATGGTCAAAAGCAATATAAAGTTGAACATTTTCCATGGGATCTTACTATCAAGGTAGTCTAATGTCCAGTGATGTGCTGGTTAATGAAAGAATGGAAAATGAAAATTTAAAAGGCCAGCAAATCTTTCAAGAAACTGGCAGACATTGTGACACTAGTGTGGCATCAAGCTCTAGACCAAATTAAATGTCCACAAGGTAATGATGTATCTACAAGTGTGTGTGTGTGTGTATGTATACACACATACACATATATGTTTCTGAGTGTGTATGTATATATACAGTATGTATGCATATATGGACAATTACCTGGGCCAAGAACTGAATAGGAGGAGGCAGACTGCTTTGGGAAACTGCAAGCATTTTCAATGATCCCTTGAGACAGCAGAGACTGTCTTACTTTTCTATCTGTATTTCCAGGTCTTAGTACAGTGCTTTGCACACAATAAGAACTTAAGTGAATTCTTTTTCATTTATTCATTCATTCATTCCCAAGTTGTTTCCTGACACAAAAGCCTATCTTTTCAACATCACTCTTCCTCTAAGGATGCTATAGAGATGCAAATTACTGAACATTATGATCTTAGAGAATCTAAATTGTGGGTTACCCAAAGTGTCATGGAGACACTTGTCATGGAGACATATCATAAATGTAAGTAGATTAAAGAATATTACCAATGATGGATTACATGTAAGATGTGGCATAAAAGACACCAACAAATGGAAAAGGAAGCGGACCAGTTGTGTGGGTCAAATGAGAATATGAACATATTATGTAAATATATACACACATATATATTTACATATAGTGTTTTACAAATCTTAAAGTGCTCTATGAACATCATTATCATTATTCAGAAAGAGAAAAGGATGATGGGGCACAACCTGAGAATTACACTGACACCCCCTAATACTAAAAGAACTAAAGACAGGCTTTCAATATTTTGTTCGATCTTGTGCAAGGACACGAATAAGAATTACACAGAATAAAGAAGGGGTTCCAGTGTAGGTCAGGAGAGGGAGCTCCCACATCAGTGAAATCACAGGCCCCTTGAAGTGCCAAGCTGTTACAGCACTTAGCCTTCTTAAGTATCTGTTGGTTAAGATCTTGACTTGCAGATGACGTCCATCCATCTTCTTCAGGATTCATTTCTTCTCCTGATGAGCATGATGTTAGTTCCCTACACCAGTGAAATCACATGTCCAATCTAATTATTTAAAAAAAAGTAAGTGCACATCCCTACATGTTATAAGTGAGGATGCATCTATATTCAGGAATTAATTACTTGTGTCGTGATAGCAACTCAGATACAGTTCAGTAAATGTTAAATGTTGTCAGAACATAATCCATCTAAACTAAAAATACAACTTAGCAGCATTAAGTGAGACTGTTGTTTTAAATAAAGGACCGTGATGAATGACAATGAGAAATAATTGATCAAAATTCCAATTTCTAGTCTCCAAAAGAGGTGAAGATATTTCACTGAAAAGGAGAATGAAAATGTAGCCTTCCACAAATACAAAAAATGTGTTGGTCTATACCTTAAAAAGCAAAGAAATCTGCCCCCTTCTCAACCCAACCCTTTCAAGCTTGTACTGTCTTCAAGATCTCTATCACATATGAAAATTAGTTTGGGAAATAGTCAAGCACCAAACCTGCAAGGCTAGTTTACTCTGTTTCCTTTCCACAATTTCTTCCAAAGTTAAAAAAGATATTGACTGAAATCACTTTAAGGTCATGCTGAGATGTAAATTCTTCCAAATTGATATTGCTATTCTTCCATCCCTTGGGGCACAGTCAATGAGGTGCTCAAATTCCAAGTGCCCTCCCAGATTTACTAACACTGGGAAACCATGTTTCCTTAGTCCTAACATGCTGCTTTCTATATAAGCAGAATGAACCGAAAGAGTAATCACAAGAAATGCCAACATTACCTTTGTTCCATGGTAAAAATCATCCACACATGTGGCATTCATGAAAGTCTGATGGAAATGAGTGCTGGTATCTATGCCCCCAGGAATCACCAACTTTCCAGTTGCATCGATCACCTTGGCTCCTCCTGGGATCATGAGTTCTCTTCCCACTTGCTGAATGATGCCATTTTCGATATAAACGTCAGCCTCATGGGTGCAGTCGTCATTTACCACCTTACCCCCCTTGATGAGAATCCTCACACTGGCTGAATTGGCAAGCATTTTCCTAAGGAGAGAACACATCACATGTTAAAGCTCTTTCTCAGGGACAATCAGATCACTCCATTCCCCACCATGGTCAAAATACTGTTCCCAAGTCCTGGGAGCAGTCCTGCTTACTTGGGAATCATGACATAACCACATCAGGTATGTTGTGCTACAAGAGGACCATATGGATTAAGTCAAACAGCAGTCAGACTCATTACATTTAACTGAACACTTTGGTTTCCAGTCCAGACCAGTTATGGGAGTTGGGCCTCCCAGAAAGGTCTAGTCTCATTGTTAGAAGCCTGGGGGGCCTTGAGCCGATGCTGCTAGATTCCTACTTTAAGCAGCCTGAAGACACTAAGTGAGTTCTCCATTCCACCCAGGAGAAGGGTCACAGTTTGGTAAGCTTACAATCCTGAAATAAACTGCAACTCCCCCTTCGCTTCCATTCATGTCAGTCTTATGGGTCACTTTGCAATCATTCCTTTTCCTCAGATCCATTTTTCTGCCCCACTAGTGACAAAGCCACTTCATCAGAAATTGCTTCAGGCTGTGCAATCTTTCTTTAGCCATTTCCTTTTTAAAGATTTTATTGATGTCTTTTGTTTTTAACACTACTTTGTAAGTCAAGATAGAGAGAAAGCTATGAATTTATGCACTTCAGAGCCAAGACCACCATGAGCTCAAGGGTGGACTTTGATATATACTGGTTGTGTGACTATGGGTAAGTCAATTAACCTCTTTGTGTAACTCTCTTAAGAAACAGCTGCAGATGAGGAGCTGATCTGCATTGACAGAAGGATTTTCTCGTCTAGGTGCTCCTTAGATCAGTGAAATTAGATTGCTCATTGGATAGAGTACCACACCCAAAGTTAGGAAGACCTGAGTTCAAATTCATACACGTACTAGCTGTATGACCCTGGGCAAGTCACTTAACCCTGTTTGCCTCAGTTTCCTCATCTGTAAAATGAGCTAGAGAAAGAAATGGCAAACCACCACAGTATCCTCACCAAGAAAACCCCAGACAGGGTCATGAAGAATTAGATACAACTGAAGAATAACAATAACATTTTATCTCTATTCATCTTCAACTATACCTCTCCTTTCATATATAGTGAGTCTTAGAAGGTGAGTTATATAGAGTGTAAAATCAACCAATAGAAAGAGTCAGGGTATCTGGTCACATTTGCATTTTCCATTCACATGGCTCTTCATCTTTCCAACAAAAGAGGGTATTTCCCTGACTTTTCTAGGGCCAAGATGGAATCTTATAATTCCATTTTGTATATGGCTGCATTTTATTATTCTTTCCATTATATTTCTGTAGTCACTGGTTATATTGTTTTCTAGGTTCTGCACCATTTCCTATGTCTTCCCATGTGTCTCTTAATTTCTTTTATTACTTATTTTTAAAACAAGTATGTGATTATTCCATAGCATTTATACATTACAATTGGCACAGACTTTCTCCCCACTTTGTTTCTAGTTCTTTGCTATTGCAAAGAGTATTGCTATGAATATTGATATGTGTATATGGGATTTTTCTTTTTGTCTTTGACGTCTTTGACTTGGAAATGTGATTCCGTGGTCAAAAAAACCCTCTTTTCCAGAATGGTTAGAACAATTCATAGTTCCACTAACAGTACGCCTATCTTCCTAGTCTCTCCCAAAATGGATTATTCCTATCATTTGACATTTTCCTAATTTATAGGATGAGATTAAAAGTTACCATTGTTTTAATGTGCATTTCTCTTATAGTTAGATTTAAAACATATTTTGATAAAGTTCTCTCCCTTCCCTTTTTTTTTTTTTTTTTGCCTCTAGTGGGATTTCATCAGTGTGGGGAGTTTTAACTGGGGAAATCCAAACCCAGCAGCTGCCCTGCAATTGAGGCTTAGGGACTTGTCTAAAGACACTAAGGGCTTATGTGCCTTGCCCAGAGACACACAGCCAATAATGAATGAGATTTAGGACTTGAACCAGGGTCTTTTATGACTCCTAAATTGTCTCTCTATCTACTACAACTGTCTCATAAGGTTCCTATACAGTTTAGAAATCAATGGTAACATGACTAAGCCTCAGTCTTCAGTCAGAATGTTGTTTTGCTACATGTTTGGGAATTCTGACCTGTCAATAATCTTTCTTTCAATGCCATTGCTTTTCTTTCTAGAAAGTGCTATTGTGGAGAATTAAGCTCTAAGAAATTCTGCTGCTTTTTTCTTAACCCCTAACCTACAATGGATTCCTCAAGAATCCTGTGGGTAAGCAGAATCTGTAATCAACTGAATAACATTCATCACTTAAATAGTTAAGGTGTTACCCTCAATAGGAAAATAATTAAAGTTATGATTACCACAAACAGCATACAGTACTTCTCCTCATAGAGCAACTAAGAAGAAAGCAAACTTAGACAGTATTTTGTCCAAAGATGAACGAGATGCTTGCCCTATGTGTTTATCACAATGAATCTTACTACCTATATCATATAACTATACTATTAAAATGCTTTACTTGAGAGTTTTCTCCAGAAGGCATTTTAGAAGTTACAGTTGTTTCATTGTGTGGCAGTTTAAACATTTAGGGCAAGGGTGGGGACCTCTGGGCTATGGGCCAGACAGAACCTTTAACTTGACTTTGGCTCAGAGTGTGTTATGGGGGGATAAATTCTAGTCACCACTTCTACAGTACACAAAATGATTTCCTTCTTGGTGGATGGTTACAACCCACATTCAGAACAGAGCCTCTAATGGAATAACTATGCAAATACATCCATATGGAGCATTCCACGTAACAAATTTATTCATCCAATATGGATCGCAGCCCTTCAGTAACTTAGTAGATAAATCTTAGGTTGCTGATTGAGGCTCTGACTTGTCCATGATCATATATCTAGTAAATGTCAGAAGTAGAATTTGAACCCAAGGAATTTTAACTCCAATGTGAGTTACTCTGAGAGGCGTATGACACAGTGGATAGAGTGGTAGACCTGGAGTGAAGGAGGCTTGAGTTCAAATTTCACTTGTGACATCTGCTAGCTCTGTGACCCTGGGAAAGTTGTCTTTCTGAGGCTCAGGTAACTCTCTTTGACTTAGCTACTAAGTTAGACATAGGTTACAATCTGTCTTAGGGGAAAGAATTCTCATGGGAAAACAGATTATTCATGCAATTTACTCTGAAGCCTAAAACCTAAGATACCATCACAAAAGCAGTTTATTTTCTACTGAACACTCACTTCAGAACCTACTACATTCCAATGTCTTCCTCTCCCTTGCTTCTCAATCTATCTCCCTCCCTCTCCCTTCTCCCTTTCTATCTCTTTCTCCTTTGTCTCTTCTACCTTTCTATCTCCCTCTCCCTTCTCTCTTTTCTATCTCCCTCTCCTTTCTCTCTCTTACTCCTTGTCTGTTCTTTCTTCTTCCCTCTCCCTCCTTCCCCTTCCTCCTTTCTACCTTCCATCCTCAGGTATCATTCTTAACTGACTGTAATATGAAATAGAAGTAAGTTTTTAAAGTATTTGTTGTCACTACTGAAACTTTATTTTCTGTTCTTAATTTTAAAAGCAGTTGAGATGAACCTTTTCTCTTTAAGGAAAGGAGAATAGATTAGGTTGCCTTTTGCTGTATGTAGGTCAATGGCTCTTCAGCGGAAAAAAAAAAGGCTCATTCTTATGCATAAATAGCAAACCACTGCAGCTCCATGGAGTCCACACAGGTTTTTTCTTACTCCAGAAATAAAACGGAAATTCTGCTTCCACAGAATCTGGTGTTACGGAATCTTAGAGCTGGAAGAAGCCTCAGAGGTAAGTTAGTCAACAATATCCCTGAGAGCGGGTCAGTCACCCAGCCTCTGATTTAATACTTCTAGTGACAGGAGGAGTCTCCCAAAGCTAATTCATTCCAGTGTTGAATAGTTAATTAGATTTTAAAACATTTTGTCTTTGACCTACGATTTCATCAGTGTAGGTTATTAATATAGTTTGGATGTACAGTTGCCTGGGGGCACTCAGATTAAGTGATTTACTTAGGATTGCACAGCCAGTACTTGTTCAAGGTAGGACATGAAGCCAGGTCTTTCTGATTCCAGAGTAAACCCTCTATCCACTGCCTCTCTTCCTGATACTGACCTGAACCCCACCTCCCTATACTATCTGCCAGTTAAATCATATTAGCTGGCACAGATCAGGGACTTGTTGATTTTGTTCTGATTCTCCTTTCTGGAACAAGGCAAAATACATCCCATTCTCTCTTATACATACCAGCCCTTCAAGAATTTGAAGATAACTACCATGTCTTCCCTTAATTATTTCTTCCTCTGTCTCCAATTATCCTCATCAAACATCATTTCCAGGCCCTTCACCAGTCAATGATGCCTATTATGTGCCAGGAACTGTGCTAAATTTTGGGGATACCAAGAAAGGTAGAAGACAGCTCCTGTTTTCAAGTCACTTACAATCTAATCCTATTTGCTCACCCTCTGCTGCCTAAATTCAAAGTCTCTGCTATAGTATGCTATAGTCTCATACTACCATAGTGTCCACAACTGGGTATAATACTCCAGATGTGGTCTGGCCAGTATAGAATTCAACAGGATTATTCTACTTCCTGATTCTAATGCAAAATGAGCTTTTTAGAAGAAATATTTCACGGCATTTGTGTTATAATTTTAATGTCTAGAGTCAGCCTGACTTAATGTGTAAGTCCAGAACCAAAAGTTCATCAAACTGTCACTATATGCAATTTCTGGCCATTAAGACTGTTGAGGTTACTGCCACTAATTATTTTCATTCTAGGATTTTAAGGAATCAGGACCAGTTTAGTTCCCCAAGATGGCACTTTCCTTCTTTAGGCTTGATATCAACCAAGAAGAATGACCTAACAATGAAAGCTAACTGACAATGACATGGGTTGTCACAAGAGGTGGGGAGCCTCTCTTCCATGGAAATCATCATGCAGACTCTGGATGGTCACTTGGGGCTGTGTGTTATACAGGGTGTTTGCATAGGTTTTTCAGTTTTCTGTGGAGCAGTCGAGAAAGGCAACATGTTACAGTGGATGGAATGTGGACAGGGCTCTCCAGAAGATCGGACTTTGAATGCCATTTCTGGCACTTTTACCATGGACAAGTTACTTAAATTCATGAACTTCAATTTCTTTATCTTCAAAATGAGAATAATACCTGGAATACCAACCTCACAGGGTTGTTGTGAGGCTCAAAGGAAATAATGGATATTAAAAAGAAAAACCATTATCCTCCCTGAGCTTCCATCTCCTTATATGCAAAACAAGATAATTTCTGAAGTACCTTCCTATTGTTGTGAAGCTCAAAAGAGACAATAAAACTTTCAAAAAATAAACAACTGTCACTTTAAAGAAAAGTCAGACATAATTTCAGCAGAATGTAAGCACCTGGAGGGCAGGGACTGTTTTGTTTTTTGTCTTTATAGCTCTAGCACCTAACATAGTACTCAGCACAAGTAGGTGCTTAATAAATGTTTGAACTGAGTTCCATTTCTGATATTTGGGATCAATCAAAAAGCATTTATTAAGTGCCTACTATGTCCTAGGCCAGGGGTGAGGAACATGTGGCCTTCTAGGTCCTCAAGTGCAGCCCTTTGAATCCAAACTTCACAGAACAAATGAAGTCTGGATTCAGGCAAAGGGTTGCACTTGAGGACCTAGAGGTCCCCTTGACGCTGAAGGTTCCCCACTCTAGACATGGGGCCAATCACCAGGGTTAGTTATCTAGACAAATACAAAACATTCCCTCCTCTTAAGGAGCTTAATAATAGCTAATAAACCTCTTTCCCTAAACACCGTAGAAAAGTCTTGCTTCCCAAGTCACACAGGCTGGAGGCCATTGTATTTGGACACTACATTAGATAACTCCTATGTAGTCTCAATCCTTCAAGCTTCTCAACTGGAGCTAATGATGAAGATATAAAGAACAACTCACTGCTATAGAGTGCTTTCCAATTTGCAAAGTACCTTTGCTCATCACACTCCTGTAAAGGTCAGAGATTAAGAAAAGCACCGGTTGCTGGCAGGTGGCAGACTGACAGCTCCAGTGAAAGATGAGAGCAAACCCAGCTCTTCTTACATCAGATAATATGATCCTATGGACTTTTGCTCTTCAGTATCATTCTAACCCATAGGAGAAAAGGAAGGGGGTTGACCTACTGTATATGTCAATTTGGCAGAAAGGCTTGGAGACTGGCAAAGAGTCGGATCCCTACCTTGAGAGACTGGGGAAGAAAGACAGCAAAGTGGAGACAAAAGAAAGGAGACTAACAGCTAAAGCAATGGAAATTTCCACAGAATGACACAAAACACCTGTGGAATGAGGTTGAAGCAATTTGCTAAATTTTTGCCAGTAAAATAAAAACCGAGGAGTCTAGTTTTACTTTTTTAAATGGACAAAGATAAAGAAACTAATTTGTGCTTCAAGTTTTAGTTCACTAAGTAAGTCAGAATTGTGATCCAGGTAATACCCAGCCACCTCAGTCAAAGAGATCTCACGAGTTTTTAGAGGCAGTCTTAAATCCCATTGTGTAATAAAAATAATGCCCCACAGTGAGTTGGGTAAAAGGAGAGAATCCATGGAAAAAGAAG
>CM053585.1:176812201-176841936 GCA_028646515.1 Pseudochirops corinnae | reverse complement strand
GGGAAGACATAGGAGAGAACAGATTGGGGGAGGGGGGATACACTGGGATGGCTGTTTTGTTGTGGTGGTTAGGGGAAAGATGGGGAGAAAATACGTAACTCAAAATCTCGTGGAAATGAATGATGCAAACTAAAATAAAATTTAAAAAAAAAAAAGAATTAGGGCCCAGGCCTTCTTTCAGTTCCAAAGACATTGGGGTCTTCTGGTAGTTACCTCCTTGGTTCTAGAGTGAAACCCTTTATCATAAAGCATACACTGGTGAAAATAACCATTTTAGAGTCTTGAAAGACCAGAAAGATGGAGCAGTACAATGGAAAGAGTGCTGCACTTGGAATCTCATGACCTGGGTTTAAATTCTATTTGGGTCACTATGTGATCTTAGGCATGTTAATTAACCTTTCTGAGCCTCACATCCTCATCTGTAAAATGAGAGGTTTTGTACACGATGGCTTCTAAGGCACCTCCCTGCTTTAAATTTATGATCTTGTAAGAATGGAAAGCACAAATTTAGGAATGGAGAGTGAATTGTTCAGTGCTAAAAATAAAAAAAGTCACTGATCAATTTTCATTCTAATTTGTATATTAATTATGTATTATACAAAATGGGATTTTAAAAATTCATTTCTATTATCTTCTAAAAGTAGCCCAACTTTTGTTTCTAATCATCTCAAAAGTTCATTGTATGTCTTACTAGTTTCAAGGTTTGGTAATTGATTAATAAGAGTCATGAGCACTTGACTAACTAGGTGCCTGAGGCTGGTTCAGTTGTGGCCAAGTGCTTTGGGTTTCAATAAAGATGGGATCTGACCAGAGAAAGTCCAAAAGGTCCTTTCATATCTGGTAATTGTGTCCAAAAGGCTACACTGTACTGCTTCCTTCCCTATCATCATTCCAAGGCTAGCATCATGTATTGAGACAGAGTAAGTTCCAAGTTTTTCCAAGAAATTAGAGTGATCCTGGTTCTAGCATGGAGATCTGGATCAGTCGGTTGCCCCAGTGTCTTTCCTAGGCTATCTCAGTGGAGGGAAGGCCTCCTGCAGAAGGTGGTGCTTGAGTTGAATCTTGAAGGAAACCAAGGATTCCAACAGATGGACATGGGAGGAGAGTATCTTTCAAATATGGGGAATATTCAAGATAAAGACATGGAGATGGGAGATAGGAGGATTGAGTGTGAACAAAATCAAGAAACCAATTTGTCTGGACCAAAGTGTGTATGAAGAAGAGAAATATGTAATATAAGACTTGAAAGGTAGGATGGGACTAGGTTGTAAAGAACTTTAAACGCTAAACAGAGCAGTGCATATTCAATACTAGAAGAATGGGAAGTCAAAAAGTTTGCTGAAAAGGAGGCTGCTATGGTCAGAGCTGTGCTTTAGAAAAATCTCTGATAGCTGTGTAGAGAATGGAAAGAAGTGGGGAGAGAGTAGAATAAAGAAGACCAATTAGGTAGGTACTACCTATCAGGCAAGAAGTAAGGAGGGCTTGAACTATGGTGCAGCTATTTGAGTAGAGAGGAGGGGATACATATGAGGGATACCACAGAGGTTGAAACGATAAGATTTGGCAAATGAATGGATATGTTTGGGAAGAGAGAGTGAGGAGTCATGGATGGTGACTGGAAGGGTAGTGGTGCCCTCAACAGAATGAGGGAAGTTTAGAAGAGGTATGTGTTTGGGGCAAAGGTTTTGAACAGACCAAGTTTGAGATTCCTGTAGAACATCCAATACAAAATGTTTAAAAGGCAATTGCAGAGCTGTATCTGGAGAGGGAGACCATGACTGAATATATGTATCATGAGTTAGCTGCACAAAAAGTTAATTAAGCTTATAACTCTCAGACTGCCTCATAAAGCAGAAATAGTGAATTTTTTTTTTTAAAAAGCAGTTCAAAGATAGTATGACAAGAAATCTAGCTAAGCAAAGTTATCTCTAGGTTATTTAAGAAAGAAAATGGAAGGAAAACTACAGGAAAGAGGAAGACTGAAAAGGTTTTCAAAAACTATTTCAACAAACTGGTTTTTTTCCATCAAGTTCAATGGAATCACCACCTTGGACCCTAATATTAAAAGTCTTGGATGTGCTTCTTTGAAAGTGTTGAAACGGCATCAGTCAGATGTCTAATAAGTGTCTGCTGATTGAAACAATTGCTTGTAAACAAAACAAAAACTTTGTTAACTGGAACACTCTTTTTCCTAACTCTGCAAAATGTGCCTTTGTATCTCCTATACCTAGTTATCTAGATCATAGTGGGTGCCTAAAAGTTTTTTTGAACTGAACTCAATAACAAAGAATGTACTGTATTGTCAGCATTGAACTATTCTTATGTACAAATTTCATAGGAAATTTTTTCCGAATGAACATTCAAAGCCATATTATTCATTTTTATTATTTTAGAAGATTCATAGGCCACTCTTAGAAGTTTCCAGGCAAAATGACAAATGTTGGAAAGGATGTGGAAAAACTGGAATACTAGTACATTGTTGGTGGAATTCTGAACTGGTCCAACCATTCTGGAGAACAATCTGGAACTATGCTGAAAAAGCTACAAAACTGTGCAACGATACCACTATTAGGTCTGCATACCAAAGAGATTTTTTTTTTAATAAAGGAAAAGGACCTATATGTACAAAAATATTTATAGCAGCTCTTTTTGTGGTGGCAAAGAACTGGAAATTGAGGGGATATCCATCAGTTGAGTAATGGTTGAAAAAGTTGTGTAATGGAATACTATTGTGCTATAAGAAATGACAAGCAGGATGGTTTCAGAGAAACCTGAGTTAACTTGTATGAACTGATGCAAAGTAAAGTAAGCAGAACCAGGAGACAATTGTCCACAGTAACAGCAATATTGTACCATACTAGACAATGCTCAAATGTGAATGATTTAGCCATTCTGATCAATACAATGATCTAAAATAATTTTGAAGGACTTATGATGAAAAATGCTATCAGCCTCTGGAGAACTGACAAAGGCTGAACACAAACTGGAACGCAGACCGATGCATAGTTTTTTCACCTTATTTTTATTGCTTTTTTTTGCAACATGGCTAATATGGTAATATGTTTTGTATGAGTTCACTTGTATAATTGATATCACATTTCTTGCCTTCTCGATGGGTGGGAGAGAATTTGGAACCTAAAATTTTTTCCAAAAAATGAATGTTAAAAATAAATAAATCTTTCTCTCATACACACACACATATATGTTTCTAGGTAGTCCAATAGGGAAGCAGCAACAACACAATGTGTTTCGTCTGCCTCTCAATACTCTCTGCACATGCCTCTTCTGGGAGGGGCACAATTAGAAAAGCCACACAATTCCATATGGCTGCTAGCTGACATCAGCTTAGTTGACAGACTTTGGCTTGGCAAAAGGCATTGATGGACACTATGTCATGAATGGTGCTAATGTAGTCAATATTTTTGCCACATGCAAAGAAAAGGATGTGTGCACTTTTCAAATATCCATATGGACACATGCAGAATCAAGGGAAAAATTTAAAAACCTCACTGATGTGATGGGTTTGGTGTAAAGGGAAGATCTCTCTACACTGGTAGTCCCGAGCTATTAAAATACCCAGAAGAAGGCCTCTGGTGCACTGTGAACATCATCTATGTAGGATTTATAGAAAGATATGAATGAAAATCACATAGGATGAGGAGAGAGGTAAAGGTAAAGGCACATCTATCCCACTGAAGGCAAAATCTGTCAAAGAATGAAGTGTCTGGGGGTACCAGTTGTTCTGCATGCATGGCAGGCCAAGGAGTGAAAGAAACCAACTTCTGTCATTAACAGCACACACATTTTATAACATTCTATAACAGGTCTCTGGGCACATAACCACTCCCTAGTCTGCCTTGCTGGGTTATCATCCACCTCCTATATCCTCCAATTAACTTTCTGCTTCTAATACCAAGGTATGGAGTCTGTCAAAGGCTGTCCTGACCTTGAGGTTTACTGCCTTTTCCTTATTTTCTCTTCTTTTCTGGTAATACTTCTTTTCAGCTATTGCTCCAGTGAGACACGATAGGTCTCCATTTAGAAATAAATTTATTACAGTGTCAGAGAACGTTGGGATATAAACTCTATACTGTTGATAGATGGAAGGGAATGACTATATCCAGTTCCCTGACTCTCAGTGTCCCCTGAGGTTCCATCCTAGCCCTTTGATTCTCTTCCCTTTATATTTTAGTAACCTCATCAATTTCACTAGATTGAATCATCCTCTTCATGCAGATGACTCTCAGATCTATCCAGCCAGCCGTAATTTCTTCTCCTGAGCTGCAATCCCACTTCATCAGCTGCCAGTTTGGACAGTTCCACAGGCATCCAAAAATAGGACTCATTATCTATGCCTCCAAAACATCCTTATTTTTGCAGAGGGCAACACCAACCTCCCAGGCACACAGATTCATGACCTCAGAAATATCCTCAGTTCTTCCCTCCTCTTCAACTCTCCCTCCCAAATATTCAATCAGCTGCCAAGTCTTTGTCAATTCTAACTCCACAATACTCTCACTTCTGGCCCCTTTTCTCTACTGACATGACTATCAACCTAGTTCAAGCTTGTACCACTTCTCATCTAGACTATATTGCCATAGAATGAGTGGTATCCCTATTTCCAATCTCTTGCCCTCTCTAACTCATCCTCCACATAGCTGCCAAAAGAATCTTACTAAAAGCATACCCCTGACCATGCTATTTTCATACTCAGGGAAATTCAGTAGCTTCCTACTGCCTCTCAGACTACATAGAAGCTCCTCAGTTTGGCTTTTAGAGCCCTTTCACAGTTTGGTTCCAGCCTACTTTTTTTTTAAAGGCAATGGGGTTAAGTGACTTGCCCAGGGTCACACAGCTACTAAATGTCTGAGGTCACATTTGAACTCCAGTCTTCTGAACTTCAGAAGGGGTGCTGAATGCACTGAGACACCTAGCTGCCCTGAGGCTACATTTCTAGGCTAATTCATAGCACTACCTCATGCATTTAATATTCCAGCTAAATCAAACTGATTTCCCCCCAAATCCGACATTTCAAACTGGAAAATAAAGACAATGATTGAGGTACCTGGGCCTCAAAAGCACCTTTTTGCCTAAAGTATATGAGTAATTCTGCCAAAACTGTTTTACTAGACAAACAACTTTGAAAGACAGGAACTCAATGATCACTCGTGATTTCACAGGACCAATGACAAAGGACTTCCTGACAGAGAGGTAATGGGGCTCAGCATGCAGCACAAGACAATTTTTTTCTTGAAATGGCCAATGTGGGAATTTATTATTCCTGACCATGCATGTGTTCACAAGGATTTTTTTTCCCCTTTCAAAAGGGTTGGGGAGGGAGAGAAAATACATTTTTGTTCATTTGAAAAAAAAAAATTAAGTCTTTTACCAATATGGTCTTATAATCAAAGGGTCTGGGTTTGTGCTTGGCTATGATACAACTTACTGTGTGACAATGAAGAAGCAATTTACCATCTGAGTCTGTTTCTTTTTCTATAAGATACAGATAATCAAATTCACACCATTTGCCTCATAAGGTTGTGGTGAGGAAAGTGCTTTGTAAACCTTAAAGCACTATATTAAAGTAAGCTGTTGTTTATCCAGCTCTCTGGAGAGTTGGATAAAGTGTTACACTGATAAAATTTGCATAGGGACCACTCCTAATTTCCATTCCTAAATCTCTCCCCTTCTAGCTCTACTAGTCTAAGTCTCCACAGTAGAAGGGCTGGACCAGGGGGTACCACCAAGACAGAAGAGGGAGTAGGAAAGGTTTTAAGTCTCGGGACATGGCCACTGAAAGAAAAAATCTCCATTCCTTTTACCACTGGGTAGTGGTGACAGAAAGCTAACCTGAGATGGGTAAAATAGGGCACCTGGCTGGGAGATCATAACAGGTATTTTGCATGAGAACTTAGTTTAAAATCTAGCAACCAGCAGATTGCTGGATCTCCTGTACAATTTGAGTATGTATTTTCTGGTCTCCATTCCTTCTTTCTACCAGACTAAATAGTTTTAAATCTGCAGTAGAGATAGACACTATGTGCAAGAAGCTGAATTACCTTATATAGCACTGAACATAAAGTCTTACATAGAACAGGCACGATAAATGTTTTAGGGATGGATGAATGAATGAAAGAATGAATGAATGCTTTATTTCCCACCCAAAATACACAATGAAATGGAACAACCAATATGCTAATTCACTACCCTTAGGTCATTCAGCCAAAATGATTTCATATACTAGACTCAAGTTTCTGTACCAGAGCACCTAAGGTTTTGAAGGATAGGATTATCTTCTTTCCTTGGAGGGGCGTCAACAAGGTGTAAATAGCAGCTTCCCCAAAACCATCCCCTCTGTATACTGCCTAACTGACACCCCCAAAACACAGGTCACACCACTTTACCCCCATGTTCAACAAGCTTCAGGAGCTTTCAGATAAAATACAAGCTCTTCTTTTTGCTACTTTGGCTCCAGCCCATCTTCCCAGGCTGGTTATAGGCTGCTTTCCCTCAGGCACTCCATGCTCCTGCCAAACTGGCCTCCCTTGTTGCTCTTTGCAAATGACATTACAGCTTGTCTTCATGCCTCTGTGCAGGCTTTTCAACCTCTTGGAATGCTTTCTCCTTCCCTGTACCTCTTAGAGCCCAGTGCTTCATTCAAGACTCAGTTCACATGATTCCTCCTTCCAGAGCCCCTGTCCGATTCCCCAGATGATAGGGCTTCTGCATGAGAGAGCTGATAGAGCTGCCCAGGAACATGCTTCATTCCCAAGACAGAATGTAAGATCTTAAAGGGCAAGGACTTTTTCATTTTTGCTTATGTATCCTAAGTGCCTGGACAGCTAGGTGGCACAGTGGAATGAGTGCTGGGCCTGGAGTCAGGAAGACCTGAGCTCAAATCCAGCCTCAGACACTTACTAGCTGTATGACCCTGGGGCAATTCACTTAACCCTATTTACCTCAGTTTCCTCATCTGTAAAAGGAGCTGGAGAAGGAAATGGCAAGCCACTCTAGTATCTCCGCCAAGAAAAACCTAAATAGAGTCACAAAGAGTCAGACCCAATTGAACAAGGACCTAATGCCTAGAACAATACCTGGTGAATAGTAGGAGCTTAATAAATGCTAATTATCATTGTTTGTTGCTTTGTTGCTTGTTGATTGATTATTGTAAATGGGGTTAGAAGCAGAATCAACTTCTTTCCCCCCAAAATAGTTCCTTATCTCAATTTGTTGATTTCTATCATTTGTATGCACCACTTTCTAAATTATTCAAATTAAAACTTGTCATCTCTGACTGTTCTTTCTTCTTCACCACCTATATCAAGTCAGTCACTAAAGTCCTACTGATTAGTTCATTACAAGGCTTCTTCCAAATATGCCACTTCCACTTTCACTGCTACTCCCCTAGGCCATGCTTCTCCATGGGGCCTAATCTTGTTTCTAAGCCTTCCATGCCTCCCCATTCCAGTCCTTTGTCCCTTCAGTCCATCTTCCCCACCACTAGCAGAATCTTGCTTTCACTGTCCCTGCTCAGAAACCACTTATTCCTCCTCAATGTGTGCAGGACAAAGTCAAAATTCTTTGACTTGGGGGGCAGCTAGGGGGTGCAGTGAATAGAGCACCAGCCCTGGAGTCAGGAGGACCTGAGTTCAAATCCAGCCTCAGACACTTAACACAAAAAATTAGCTGTGTGACCTTGGGCAAGTCACTTAACCCCCAATTGCCCTACCTTCCTCCCTCTGAAAAAAAAAAGGGCAAAATTCTTTGACTTGGTACAAGGGTTGGGTTTTTTTTTTTCATAATCTATTCTACCTCATCCAAACTTATTTTCCATTACTCCATTAATACAAACCTGTTAGGTCCTAGAAGCGGAAACCACACAATGAAGAGCAGGTGCTTCCTACCCTTTTTTCTGGGTTCGGGGTACCTTAAGTGAAATTCTGAAATAAGCAATGTTCATCTTTGGCAGCCTCTCACCTTCTTTCTGTGTACCTCTCTGACCTCACAGTATCCCTCTTTTTACAGGTCCCTCAAGCACCCTGTGGCAGATTCGAACTCATGAGCTGCGTCTTCCTGACTCTAGGCCTGGCACACTATCCACTGGGCCACCCAGTTGCCCTCCTCATATGTAGCATTCCTTCAAATTGCTTTTTCCACAGATGCCTTCTCCATTTTCACTACTAGCTTCCCTAGTCCAGACACTTCTCCATGAGGACTGAACTTGTTTCTCAGCCTTCAAGGCCACATGCTACCTTAAGTCCCTCACAGCAGGCTATCTCCATCTTGTAAAGTACTCCACATCTACTTCCACCCACTAATTAAGAATCCTAAGTGATATTTGGAGTGGAGTGCCATCCTAGCTTACTGAACTAAT
The DNA here is from genome assembly GCA_028646515.1 of Pseudochirops corinnae. Lineage (NCBI taxonomy): Eukaryota > Metazoa > Chordata > Mammalia > Diprotodontia > Pseudocheiridae > Pseudochirops > Pseudochirops corinnae. The sequence continues at coordinate 176,833,562 of CM053585.1, read as the reverse complement.
TTATACTGATGTGTGAATGACTATTATCCCTTTCATAGTAAGAGATTCCTTAACATCCCCCAGAGGTGTTGTCTCTTAAAAGAAGAAGCTTCTTTGCTGGATGGAATTTCAGTCAATTAACAAAGCAAAGTAAACAATTTTAGGTAGATATTTTGGGGGTAGAAATCTTATCAGTGGCAGACCAGGGCTACCCAGGGACTGTCTAGACTAATGAGGTCCTTGTTTCTTCCAACTTCTCTTCTACCTCTGCTGAAACTACCAATTCTCTAAAAGTGCCAGGTTTGGTCATATTAGGCCTCTTGGAAGAAGTAGCAGGGATTCTCAAAGTCTGTGCGTATAAAGGGGAAACATCCTTTTCCCAACCCCACAGTGTAGGTATCACTCAAGGGATTATCTTTGCCTCTCATCTCTTTTTATACTTTCTCTACTTGGCAATCAAGTTTGTTCCCATGGTTTCAATTACCATCTCTATGCCAAATGATGATAAATGAGAGGTGAGAGAAAGTGGAGTCCCCAGTTTTTATCTCTAGGCTTGGCATCTTTTATGAGCTCCAGGCTAACATTCACAATTTGGCTACCCCACCACACAACCCCACAAACTTGACATGTCCAGAACTAAACTTAATGTATCTTTCATCTTGACAATATGGCCCCAACCTATCTTTCCACCTTCCTTCTACATAATTCTTCTTCCATTCTACAGTCTAGCCCAAGGGTAGGGAACCTGCTGCCCTCTAAGTCCTCAAGTGCAGCCTTTTGACTGAATCCAACTTCACAGAACAAATCCTTTCATCAAGGTGGATTTGTTGGCTAGACTCGAGACAGTCTGGCCTTTTTATGGTCCCTCACACACTTGTTGTTATTTTTCAGTTGTTTTTCAGTCTTGTCTGACTCTTTGGGACCCCATTTGGGGTTTTCTTGGCAGAGATACTGGAGTGGTTTACCATTTCCTTCTCCAGCTCATTTTACAGATGAAGAACTGAGACAAATAGGGTTAAGTGACTAGCCCAGGGTCACAGAGCTAATAAGTGTCTGAGGCCAGATTTGATCTCATGAAGATGAGTCTTACACATATAGCACTCCTTTAAAATGCTTCTTCCATATATATCTTCTTCTCCATTTTCACTACTAACTTCCCTAGTTCAGGCACTTCTCCATGAGGACTAAACATGTTTCTCAGCCTTCAATGCTTCTCCAATTCCAGGGCTTTCTTCCTTAAGTCCATCATCCTTACCACCCGAAGAATACTGCTTTCATTGTTCTTCCTCAAAAACCACCTATGGCTCCCCATTACATACACAGTAAAACCTAGATTCTCTGTCCTGACATAGAAGTTGTGTTCTTCAGGATCTACCCTACTAAAATCCAAACTACTTCTACTACTAGCTTATCTTGTACCTGTACCTTTACATGAGGCATTACCCAGCCTAGAATGCCCTCTCCTCTCCCCTGTGTCTCACAGAACCCCTTCTTTCAAAATTCAGTTCAAGTATCACCTACATAAAGCCTTTGCTGACCCCACTAAGAGTTAGTACTCTTCATAACTGCTTCATATTTATTTTTTACATAACTACACGTGTGCATCCTGTCCCCCCACCCCTCCTCATCAAGAATGCCTCTAAAATTCAAGAATGACTCTAGAGTCAGAGGGTCTGGATTCAAATCCTGTGCTAGATGCTCTACTATTTGCGCAGCAGTCCCTCAGCAAGTCTCTTGATCTCTAGACCTCATTTTTCTCATTCGTATAATCAGGGGGCTGGACTCAATGGCCTCAAAGATTCCTTCCCTCTCTAGCCCTGTGATGCTCTGATCCCCAGTGCCTGGCACAATAGTAGGCACTCAATGAGTACTTCCAGATTGCCTCACTCTGCCTGTGGTAAGACGCAACCCCACTATTTTCATAACCTGGGGATTAGCTTTTGACATTTCCCTCCGACTCAACTTCATATTTTCAATTGGTTACAAATTCCTTTTGAGTCTACCTGCACAGCATCTCAAAAACTCCCCCCAACCTCCTCTCTATCCCCACCTCTGCCACCTCTATTACAGATGCTCATTGCTACCATTTTTCATGACTGTAATACAAAATTCCCCTTTCCATCTCCTACTGGAACTACTTTCAAGTCACCAACGACATCATCCTCTTTAAGAAAATAAAAGAATTGTCATACTAAGTCAGAATGATTGTCCATCTAGCCTCCTGCCTCTGATGGCACCAAAAACAGCAAACATCTTAATTTTCCTAAAAAACTCCCTTATAGGGCCTACCTGGCATTGTGCCCCTATGACTATAATTCAGAGGGAACATGTCTCAGCCAGAGAAGGGAAAACTCTAGAAGTCTTCCCTTGTATGGGGGCAAAGAGCATGCTCCACAATGCTTAATAGGTATTAAACACTGAGAAAGTGCAAGCATAGGTGGCCATTCATTCAAAAAATTTAGACATAAAAAAGAGCACAATCAAGCAGGAGTTGGAAGGAAAAGAGGAGGTCAAATGATGGGTGTTTTAGGTTTGGGGGATCTTAAACATACAAGAGGACTAAGTGGTGAAAATTAACCTGTCATTGACGATCAGAGCCAATGCTGTGACTTTGGTATCCTGGAAGATGACTAGCTCATTGTAAGCACTTGGAGAAGAATTTACAGTGGTGATGAGTTATACAAGACTGAAACAAGAAAATACCCACCCCTGGGGAAAAAAATGCTTGAGCTGCTGAACTTAAAAAAATCCAGAAAGAGACATACATTTTGGGGATGGCCAATGTGAGAATGTTTTTCCAGACTTGCAGCTATGTATTGAAGGCTTTATTTTTGTGAATTTGAAAAAACACTGCTCAGGTTGGTGGGGAGGTAGTAGAAGGAATAGACCGATTTTTTAAAAAAACCAACAAAGGCGGGAAAAAGACCATAGGAAACGGAATATCAAAGTAAACTGGTTATGAGATAAATAAACAAAACAAAAATTACTTATACTTGGATTTTGATTCCCTTGCTTTATAACTTAGAAGGTGGGGAGTGATTTTTTTTTTGTAAATATTTACTTTGCTACTGTTAAAACAAACAAAAAACTCAAATAATTTTTCATAGTACATGTAGCCAGGCATAGTGGTATACAACTATGTTCATAGCTATTGGGCAGCCTGAGACTGGAGGCTCTTGTGCACTCCAGAGTTGCAGCGAGCTATGCTGATCAGGTTTCACATTAATGTGGTCGGCCCTGGGGGTGGTTAGGACAAGGAACTACTGGGTAGCCTATGAGGAGAGAATTGTCTAGGGAGAGAGATGGATCAGTGTCAGAGGTAGACTGGAGCAGGGTCAAAGCTCTTGCCAATTAGTGGTGAAATTGGGTCCATGAGTGTCCCCTGTACTTTCTAGCTTGGGTGAGATGGGGAAACCCAGCTGCATCTTTTTAAAAAAAATGTATTTTTCAAAATTATGTATAAGTTCTGCTTCACTAATTCTCAAGAGTCTTTGAAGAAAGGCAAAAATTAGGATGTGTATATATTAAGGAGCAAGAATTTTTCATATGTCTTCAGTGAGAATTTCATAAGAGAATTAAAGGACTCTTGATGACATGTGTAACAACCCCCCACAACAGCTGGACCACAGGCATATTTCTTTGCCCTGCCCTTCTTGGCCTACGTCATACCAGCCGCCTTTGACCCATATAAGTAATTCCTTAAGATCTTTAAAAGAGATTGCAGCTGCTCCCCCACAACCTTCATCAGACCAACAGATTTGACACAAGGACTTGGAAGAGCCAAAGACAAGAGGTATGATTAGGACTCTTTTGACAAAAGGAAAAAGGGAGTGAGCATTCTTCTGAGTCTGTGGTTTTCTCTTAAGAGTCTTCTTAGTTTAAAAAAAAGTAAGGAAAATGGCCATGATGAGAAAGCATCACTCATCTGGGTTCCCTGATTAAGTCAGTTTAAGACACATATTTTTTTGAGAAGAGAAAATGAGTGAGAAGATCTGAGGTCTAGCGCTGGAAAGAAGCTTAGAGAAATCATTTGCTCTAATCTCCTTCATTTTACAGATAAGGAAACTGAGGTCTGAGGAAGTCAAGCCACTTGTCTAACATTAATCACACAGGTAGTATGGAAAAAGTAAATTTTTTTTCTACTTTTAAAATTTAAAAGCTTAGATTCAATTCTTAAAAAGGAGTGAGATGAGGTAAGATGCAATCTCACTTCTTTTTAGGAGGCCCTAAAACCATTCTACATGTTTCTTCAAACAACTGATCTAACACAAAGAAATCCCCCATACACAGCAGATTAAAAAATAGCAGTGTATTTTCTGGTAGCAAAGAACAGGAGACATAGTAAATGCCCATGGATTGAGAAAATGGCTAAACAAATTATGATACATGGATTACTACGAGGTTGTATGAAATAATGAATTCCAAGAAGCATGGAAAGGCATGAAGTGATGCAAAGTGAAGTAAGAAGAACCAATAACACAATATGGACAATTACTACAATATCCTAAATAGACTAATTACCACAAAGCAATCAAAAATGAATATCACCCATTAGTTCTAATTCTTCTTTAGATCACGACTAATATGAAAATATGTTTAATATGAATGTGAAGTAGAGTCTATGTCATATTGCACACTGTCTTGGGGAGTAGGAAGGAGAGGGGAAGAAAATTTGAAATTCAAAATCTTATGGAAGTGAGTGTTGAAAACTAAAAATAAATTAATTAAAAAAAGAATATCACAAAATTACAAACAAGAAGTTTGGCTCCAAGAGGAGAGATAAGGAGACACCTCTCCCAATTCCTTTGCAGAAATGGGGGTCCATGAGTGTGAAACATTGTATACAACATTAAATTTTTTTGCAATGAATTCATTAGTTTTGCTGAATTTTTGTTCCCTTTTTTTCTTAAAAAAATTTTTTATTATAAGGAATGGCTCTCTGGGATGGGGAGGGGAGGTTATGGGCACAGAAATTCAGGTAATACAAAAACAAAAATCTACTTCATAAAAAAGATTAAAATAAGGCTGTGCCTCTGGCCAAACCATCCCATTTTGTATTTCATCCACTGGAATGATCCATAAGCCATCCCACTTCCTTTTTCTCTTATTATCACAAAGAACTGCCAAGAATTCATTTAGAATGAAAGCCTTGAACTCAAGAGTTAGACTAGCTCATAAGTCTACCACTTAGATGACTTTCAGATTCTTGAAATCTCACTTAAAACCTGTTCCTCCCCCCTTTCAGACGAGGCTGCTTACATAAGCCTTGGATTGCTAAACAATATCGCATTTCCCTAAGAGATGCCACACCAGTATCTTCACAGACTCCATCTCAGACCCTGCCTCTTCCCAGATGCTAACAGAGTCAGTCTTCTGAACTGAAAATTTCACTCCTGAAAAATCAATCTTATGATATATATTTCTACTTTACTTTTATTTAGAACTACTGGAACTTGAGTGGTAAAGACTGACAATGCAAATGGAAACTTCCTTGGGTTCATCTTATGCTTGGTATTTAAGACTCTTGGGCAACAGACTTGAAGAATAGAACGCCTTGGGATGGCCAGCATTAACCAGGAGTACTTATTGGTCCTTATCCCTTCATTGTCCTTAATGTCTTCATAAGATCGCTCTTTAAGGGGGCTCACTAAATGTACGGAACTTCCAGCTTTCATAACTTTCCTTTTTATTCATTATTTATAATGTGTTATGGGAGGGACTTACACAAGCTGGCTGTGTAATCCTGAGCTACATTTCTGTGTCCTAGAAAATCAAGACTGTAAATCACAAAGCAATTGTCTATCTGCATTGGTAGAATTCCCTACCAATGAAATCATAGATCTAGACCAGTGGTTCTCAACCTTCCTAATGCCACAACCCTTTAATACTTGTATGTGGGCATATCTGCATGTGGGCAGACCTGCCTAGAGACGGATAGAGGAGCCATGTCTCAGTTCCTAAAACCATTGGAAATATGTTTTCCCATGGTCTTAGGTGACCCCTGTGACCCCTGTGAAAGGGTTGTTCAACCCCCGAAGGGGTTGGGACCCACAGATTGAGAACTGCTGATCTAGACCTTTTCCCTACCTCCTACCCTCCCCCCACAAATTATGACATTCAGGCATTGTTCAGTCATGTCTGACTCTGTAACCACATCTGGGGTTTTCTTGGCAAAGATACTGGAGTGGTTTGCCATTTCCTTCTCTAGCTCATTTTATAGATGAAGAACTAAGGCAAACAGGGTTAAGGGACTTGCCCAGGATCACACAGCTAGTAAATGTCTGAGGTCAGATTTGAACTCAAGAAGCTGTCTTCCTGACTGCAGGCTCAGCACTCTATCCACTGAGCCACCTAGCTGCCCTAATATACAGGACAATAGGCTTTCAGGAATTCTTACTGTGAATGGAACATTGTAACAGGCACAGGAGTACACATAAAAGGAAACAGAAGAGGTCTAGTACTCAGCATGTAGTACTTCATGTAACAGTACACAATAGATACTTAATAAATACTTGTTGACTGACAGGTGGTCCTTCTTCCCAAGATACAAGGATACAAGTGTTTAGTATGGTCATTCCTTCCACCAATGATAATACCCATCTGTAATTTGGTACACAACTTGCAGAGTTGGTAAGACTAAAAAAATTCATCACTTAAGGTCAAGCTTGTGATTTATGCCTTTGTAGTCAACTTCTCTAAATTTAAGTAGGCTCAGCTAACAGACATCCTCTCCACTGCTGGGCCCATGCTTGAAGTCTTTCCAGTTTGGTCAAACCTGGCAGATCTTGTGATCCTCTCAGTTAGGTTTCTGTAATGGCAAGGGAATTTGAAGATCTTCCCTGCACCTTAACAGGCCCAGGGAATTTGAAGATCTTCCCTGCCCCTTAATGGGCCTCACCTGGAGCCCAATGAGAGAAGCTTGCTTAGGGAAGCCTTGTTTTTCCAGGAAGGCCCACATCTTTTGTTACTTTGTAATTAGGCACTGGATCATGAAGGTTGTGATATCCTCTGACCCTGAAGAAGAGTGTGGTGTGTATATATGTATATGTTTTCTTAAGGTGAAGTTTTGCTTTGGGGCTCACTTATGGAAAGAGTTGTGTGATTTGGTCAGATGAGACTGGATAGCTGTTGAGCCCCCTGGCTCTGACAACCCAGATGCTAGTGCTTCTCTCTCTGGTAACTAACTATGAATGTATATAATGGTCAGATAACTAGAAGCCCTGTCTGTTGGTCTGTTGAATTATTTTCTCTGTATAATATAAATATATATGTTTGATTAAAGTAAGATTGTTAACCCCTTTTGAGTTGCTTTCCTTTAGAAAAGTGGATCAAAGAACCTGTGCAAGCAGCCATCCTGGGTATGCTAGGGTGTTTGCTCTTAGAGTTTCCCATCTCCACATCATGATGAGGCATCCATCAGAGGACTTTTGTTGACGTGAGGGGATATGAAGAAGTGAGAAGTAAAAGATGGAGTAACTTAAAACTTGCCCACAACATATTAATAAGTACAAGTTAATATACTACAAGTGCTGAAGGCATCAGAAGTAGATGGTTGGTATTACTTAGCTAAGACTTTCCAAAGGAAATACATTTCAAGGTAGATTTTGAAAAAGTTAGTTGGGAGCATAGATTGGTGGAAAGGAATAGGAAAATCATGCTTTTTTTTTTTTTTTTTGCTTTTTTTTTTTTTGGAAGGGGGAAGGCAGGGCAATTGGGGTTAAGTGACTTGCCCAAGGGCACATGGCTAGTGTTGTGTCTGAGGCCAGATTTCAACTCATGTCCTCCTGACTCCAGGGTTGCTCCTCTATTCACTGCACCACCTAACCACCCCAGGAAAATCATTCTTGATAGGGAGAATGGTGTATGCAAAGAGCAAGCTGGTATGGAGGACAGCAAACGGATTGGTTTGAGTAAGGATAAAATAGCAAATAAGTTCAAGTAAGAGAAGAATAAGCTAGCCTCTCATCTAAAATGCATTCTCTCCTTATCTCTAAATTGGGAGCTTGCTTCAAAGCCCAGCTCAGGCTCCACTTCCTACCCAAGGCCTTTCTTGGTGCCCCCAGTTATTAGCACTCTTTCCCTCTTGAAATTATCTTGTATATATTCTGTGTTTAGGTGCATACGTATTATTCCTGCCGCACATTATCAGTAAAATGCAAACTTCTGGAGGGCAGGGGCTATTTTATCATCACTGTATCCCCAGTGTCTTAGGAGCTAATCAGAGGTTCCTGAAATGAGTTGAGACTGAGGTTGATAACATGGAGTAGATTGATTGGTAAACAGGCTTTCAAGGCCAAACTGAGGAGTCTGTATTTTACACAGAGATCCATGGCAGCTATTGGAGGTTCTCAAGTAGGGTTAAACTTGACTATAATATTACCTGAAGACGATTACAGGTTCTGTGTGTAAAAGATAATGTAAAGGACTACTTCACTTACTGTGCGTGTCTCCTCTGTGCCTGGCCCATAGTAAGTGCTTGATAAGCACTTGTTAACTGCGGAATTGGAGCCAGGAGAACAACTAGCAGCCAGCTAGGATAACCCAGGCATGAAGTGATAAGGGACTACAAGGACAGTTGGCTGCGGAAGCAGAAAGAAAGGTTAGCACTATAGAGTGAAAATTGGCAGGACATGATGGTTTACTGGATGTGAGTAGGGTAGGATAGGATAAGGGTAGGAGATAGAAGGTCTGGAAGAGGAGAGAGAGAAATTGAAAACAATGCCAAGGTTCTGTGACTAGGAGACTGTGGGGTCACTGGCAGTGATGAGAAAATTGAGAATAGTTTGACTAGGTAAAAAGGTGGCATCCTTTGATAATTTAGGGCCCCATCAGAATACCTGTATACTAGCCGTCAAATGCTCAAAGCCTAGAAACAACATCAATAAATACATCAGTTCTATATTTATAATTAGTCATTTAAATCAATGAGAAAAATAATAATTTGAACTCAATCATCTACCAGGACTGAGAAGTAACACAATATCAAATGCTCTGGAATTCACTCATTGTTGATATGTAAACTCTAGACACATTTCAATTCTAAGGACCTAGGGTCTGAAAAAAAATAGATTTATAACATAATGTGCAACAGCACAGCTGGCTTGAAAACCACCCAGGTTCTCTTATCCTCCACCTTTGACCAGCTCCCTGCTCTCTGCCTCATGCTGGAGTTATATGGTATCATTTTCTAGGCTGATGTCTCATACTGTCAGTGCCCTTCCTCCCTTTCTTAAATTTAAATGTGTATTTATTTAATCCCTTTAATTTGTTAATATTTCTTATTTGTAATTTATTTATATTGGTTCTTTATGAACTTATGTCCTTACTGTCTACTCCAGGGAAGAGGAATCTGGGGCCTTGAGGCCACACTTCTAGGTCCTCGGGTACAGCCTTTTGAATGAGTCCAAGTTTTACTAAACAAATCCTTTTAGGGGGATTTATTCTGTATTTTATTGTATTTATTCAGTCAAAGGGTTGCACTTGAGACCTTAGAGGGTCACAGATTCCTCAACCCTGGGACCCCATTAAAATCTAAGAACGTAGTGAGGAGGGACTGTTTCATCTTCTGTATCTTTATCTCATGAGCCTACCTAGCACAGTGCCTGGAATATGATAGGTACTTAATACATATTGACTGATTGATTGACTGATACAAGGCCCAAGCTTGCCTTCCAAACCACTCTGCCTTATCAACCCCATTCTACAAGTGTTGAGTGAGAAAGACTGTAGCACTCAAGCACCTGAGTCAGAGTTGAGAAAGGGGAGACATATCCAGTCCCTGAAATGAGACCCTGTGAAGAACTTGTCCTTTCAGCTCCTGTAGGACTGATGGTCATACATGGAGTAACTAACTGCCTTAACAAAAGAGATGATAAAGTGGAAGATCTGAAAGCAGAGAAGCCTTGGCTATATGCCTAGCAAGCTTAGCTATATAAACAATAGCAAACAAAAGAACTCAATCATTTATCCTCTGATTATTCACAAGTTGCCTCTATCTTTGGAAGTGAGGCAGAGGTTGCTGAGCACAAACATATACGGGACTGAAACCAACAATGACAGGGACAATGATGTGACCAAGTATTATTTGAGTCCATATCATGTCCACATGGAGCTCCTGCAACCCAAGGGGGCTTACCAGACTTTTCCTCTGACTTAGCACTTTTTGCCTTTCATTGTCCTTGTGTATGTCCTATTCTCACCGTCACAGAGCAAGCTTCTTGAGGGAAGGAGTATGTCATCTTTTATCTTTTATCAGAGCCTAGCTAGCAGTATACCTAGTGAACACTTAATAATTTTGTTGAATTGAGTTGAAATGTGAAAAGAAATGTTGGCCCCAAGTTCAGTTAACGTTGACCCCATTGGCTCAGTTGATGTATTGCATTTACAATCACTTGTTATAAATATTGCTACACTGTACAAACACATTTTCACCCCAAAATAACAAGCATTTATGGAGTAAAATAGCGTCAGTCACTGTGTTAGTCACTGTGCTAGGCAATGAGGATAAAAGGAAAAAAAACCTCTCAAAAATTATCCCTCCCCTTAAGGAGGGAAGCAACATATACATAAATAAGTAATTAAAAGATATATCAGAAACAAATATAAAGCAACTTCACAGAGATGGAGAAAAAAACAATTGGGAGGATGAAAGAAGGCCTCATGTGGTGGGCTTTGAGCTAAATCTTGAATGGAGCCGGGGATTCCAAGAAACCGAAGCGAGGAGGGAGTGCATTCCAGGCATGGGGGACAGTTGGTGTAAATGCACACAAGTGAGAGATAATGTCATATACGTGGAACAGCAAGTAAGACAGGGTGGCTGGAGTGTGGAGGGGGAAAAGAAGCATAATATGTAAGTATGGAAATAGAAGTTGGAGACAGCAAGTTTTTAAAATATCATTAGAATTAAGTAGATACTTTCTCCCAAGAAGACTGTGTGTAGGTAAAAGGGAATTTGGGAAAAAATTCTGACTAAGCCCTAGTTAACATCTTTTCTTTTTTACTGATATAAATTTTTAATTTTAATGGTCAAGGTACTTTGTGTATGCTTCTGGATTGGACAGAGGAATCTACAGTGGATCTTCTTTAGAACAGCCTTCTGCCACGTGGTCTGGTATTTATCCAGTCCTATTATCCTGTTATAAGTTCATTTCAATTCAAGCCCACACTAACACAGTAAGTCCTGGAGTGTAATGCAAAGATTTGTTTTCTGCCTTCATGGAGCTTACAGTCTAGAAAAAAGAGGCGTTTTCTTACTTTTTTTGAGTCAAAGATACATTCTTAGAATGTTTTTAAATTTATAAAATACACAGGATTACAAAGGAAACTAATTATGTGGAAATAATTGCCAAAATATTAGAAGAAAAACCAACCAAATTCACAGATCCAAGTTAAGAACTCCTAGTCTCTAGAAGAGGTCGTATTCTGGGCATATTCTAAAGGAACCTAAGCAGATGTGGCACATATACAGAGAACTATGGTACAATACAATCCATGATTTAAAAAACAAAACAAACAACCATCCAAGAGATATGAGAAAAGAACTAATGAGTCCTGAGGAAGGAAAGGTCATTCATGACTTATTCAGACGTGAATCAGTTCATTCAGAGGCATTATTACCAGCTAGATCTCATCACCTAATACTATGAACCCTGATATGTCCCACTAACGGCAAAGCTCTACCACCTCTAGGAAGCAACTGCCCCCCTTGGAAAAAAGAGTGAAACTGCCCTTTTCTGGGGGAATAAGGTGAGAATAGTAATGACCAGCCACTTCTGCATAGGGACCAGGCATCATGGAAATTCCCCTAAACTGTTTTGTGGAAATGTGTAGTTCAATCCTAGTCTAGCATTTGAGGGAATCTAAACTTTTAATCCCTTGTCCTCTGATACCAAGGAGGTGTTCTGGTTTCTGGTCCACTCCTTGAACCAAGTGTTATATGCAGAGGAATGAAAGGACTCCTCAATCTTGCGCCTGTAAGAATGTGAGCATCAGCAAGTTACTATCTGGGGTTAAAGAGAGATCCCTTCCCTGAAAGTGTAAATGAGAGATGTACAGTGGGGACGTCTGTGTCAGGCACAGCCCTGATAAGGGCCACACAGCTGACTGCATGACTCTGGCCCACTTTCTCTCCAGGACCACAGCCCCCAAGTATGAAGGACTGAGAACCAGACACAGAGCTACCATTAAGCAAATAATTACCTGTTGCTGTAGGGACCCATGAAGGGAATGACTTCTTCAAGTAGAAGACAAAGGTACTGGTGGACCAAAGGGAACTATTTTACAAGACTGTGTTTTCATGATCAAAATACCATTACGTTACTGGCCAGAATCATCCATTATTCTATTTCTTCTCTATTCCTCTCATTGTCTTTAAAAAAAAAATCAGACTTGTGATTTCATTTGTATGGGGACCTCAGTGAGGAAATTCTTGCAACAGTGTAGATCAACTCTTCAACTTTTGCTTTTTTTTTTTTGGAGGGGGGAAGGTAGGGCAACTGGGGTTAAGTGACTTGCCCAAGGTCACATGGTTGGTTTTTTGGTGTGTGTTAAGTGTCTGAGGCCAGATTTGAACTCAGGTCCTCCTGACTCCTGGGCCAGTACTCTATTCACTGTGCAACCTAGCCGCCCTAACACTTCAACTCTTCAACTTAGGAAGTTAGGTGTCACAGTGACTAGGACACTAGCTTTAGAATCAAGTAGATGTGAGTTCAAATTCTGCTTCGATGCTTTTTAGCAATATGACTCCAGATAAGTCAGAACTTCTCTGAACCTCAGTTTCCTTGTCTATAAAATGGGGACAATGCTGGCATCTATTTCAGAGGGTTGTTATGAGCAGCAAATCAGATAACATATGTAAAGTGTTTTGCTTATCCCTGCGAATGAGATAAATTAAGCATCTCCTAGCCTCCAGGCATATGGACTGTGAAAGTCACTCTTGGCTCCTAGAAGAAACCAGGTGGGCACAGCCATTGTAAAACAGGGACGATTTGCGTATGTCTACTAATAGAATCTCTGATCACTTCTTGGGCCTTTTTCCCTTCTGGTATAATTTGCCTAGTTTCTAGTAACAGCCGGCGACTTTAGGAACAGCATGTTTTTAGCTACTTCTGCATGCTAGCAAAAGCAGTGTTGAAGAAAAACATACCACACAACAGGTCAAATATAGTTACAAAAATGCCCTTATAATGAATGGTTTACCCTAATTAAAGTATTTCTAAGCCTGAGCCAATGTTTAGTCACAATACTTGGTTTATCAGATGATGAAATTCACTGCTACAAATGGTCCAACCAATCTTCTTTCCCAATTCTTGTTCCTATAACTGTTATTCTCATTTGACCGTTCTGCTTGGTAGACATGGAAAAAGGGGTGGAGGGTGCTCACACTGCAGAGCCACAGTCCGGATCTGATGCCTTGTAGTGGGTGATAGTAACCCAGGTTTCTCATAGAATCTGAGTTAGACCTCATTGTGGCAGCCAGGTGGTACACTGGATAGAGCACTGGCTCTAGAGTCAGGAGGAAGTGAGCTCAAATGCAGTCTCAGATACTAGCTGTGTGACCCTGCGCAAGTCACTTAACCCTGATTGCCTCTGGGGAAAAAAAAGATGTCAGAAGTCATTTAGTTCAAACCACACCTGAACAATAATCTCACCTATAAGACACCATATGTAAGACCATTTAGTCTTTCAATCTACTGTACTTTTGCATAGCTCTAATTTATTAAGAAGTTTCCCCTTATATCAACTGTAATTTGCCTTTTTCCAACATTCATCTAATTCCTTGTTTGTCCTCTGGGACCAAGCAGAAGAAGTCTAACCCTCTTCCATGAGAAAGGCCATTAAATAGTTAAACCTCTTCTCAATTAATAAACATTTATTAAATGCCCACTATGTGCAAGGCACTATTATGTTCCCTGTAAGTCTTAACTAAACCTCGCCATGCCATGATCTGTCATGTTTGCCTTCCTCTGCATACTCTCTGGCTTTATCAATGTCTCTTATACTGTGGCACACAAAACTGAAGGCAATACTCCAGATATAATCTAACCAGGGCAGAGTACAGTGGAGCTATTAGCTCCCTAGTTCTGGATACCATACATCTTGTAATCCAACCTAGGATTACATTTTTTGGATACTAAATCACATAACTAACTTGTGACTAAAACCCCTGTATCTTTTTGAAATTACATATATAGTCATGCTTCCTTTGTATAATTCATGTTTTTGGAACTCAAACTGCAAAGTCAAGAAAACAATACATACAACTGAAATGTTGATATTTTGGATACCCTGTAGTAGTATTTGTATGAAGATGATTTTTTGGAACCCAACTGTAAGACTTTTATCTTTATCTAATCATAACAGATTTGGTCCAATATACTAGCCTGTTGAGATCTTTTGGGATCTTGATTTTGCTATCCAACATGTTAGCTATCCCTTCTAACCCTGTGCCAGTTGCAGATTTGAGAATAATGCTCTCATGCCTTTATCCAAGTCATCAATAAAGATCTTAATTAGTGCTTGCTGTCTTGGAAAGGAGAGAGGGGTGGGAGGTAGGGAGAAAAAAACAATTTGGAACTCAAAATCTTATAAAAGTGAATGCTGGAAACTACATGTAACTGGAAAAATAAAATACTATTTAGTTTTTTGGGGGAAGATCTCAATTGGAACAAGACAGCATGGACCTTGGGACATTAGAGTTGTGATCCCAAAGACAATAAGCCTTTAATAACTATTCTTTGAACTTAGCCATTCAACCAGTTACAGCTTTCACACACTTCTTCCAACAAAATATCTCCTATTCATAAGTTTAAATCATATAATATTCCTTGACAGATACAGAGATAATTTTGCTCAATTAGCAATAATAATGCTGATGACAGCATTTATGTAGTACTTTAAAGTTTGCTATAACCTTAAAGTGTTATATAAATATTTTATATTTTTATCCCCTTTAAGCAAAACTTAAATCAGGGAGAACTATGTTTCTGGAAGATGTATTGAAAGATGTCTTGAAGTTCAAATGGGAGGATTATTCTCCATATGGTAAAGTTCACCAGATATTCCCACATGCAGTTGCCATTTCATTGATTTCTTCAAGTCCTATAATACTATCAAGCCCCCTCAATTAAATTCATGACTACTCTAAAGAGATATTCCTAAATCATCCATACAAGAAAAACCAAGTGGATGAAGAATTAATATTACCTAAATTGTGACATGCAGTTGGATTGGGAGTCCATTGAATTAGTCCATCAGTAAATATATCTTGTAATGGCACTGTAGAAAGATAATGAGCTGGAATAAGGATTGAAATGCACTTGGTAATTAAAAGGACTGAATCATACTTGGGAAATTGCATAGTACTTCCAATTATCTCATTTCTCTCTGTGAGCAAAATCCATCCTTTTTAACAAAAATATGTTTCCAAGCAATAACATATGATTGTGAATAATCAGCCATTATGTTCTGTGAAGAAACAAAATTACATGGGTCTCAAAGGACATTGTAAGATGATGGAGGATTTAAGTATGCTGCAGCATATTACCAAAGGTGGCTTGAAGTGTGATAAGTGGTGTAAGGGATATATCATCCAGGAAGTGTATGATCAGAAAAGGAGTTGCGCCAGTAATTTAGCAAAGCAATGGATAGCAAGTAGACAGCCCAAGGGATGTGGTGATATCCACAGCCAAAAGACAGACATCAGCAAGTGGGGTTGATCCTCTGGGTCTGGGTGGGGTGAGAAGGTTTAACAGAAAGACACAGAAGAGAATTGCACAAGATAAAAGCAATGAAAATGGATCCATCAAACAACAAAATAGTGTTTGCCATCTTTTATGGCCACCATTAGACTATAAAAGCTCTTTGAGAGGAGGGTATTAGGTTACACTGCTTTGTATTTCCCAAAGCATCAAACTCAGTGTCCTCACCTAAAGAACATTTCTGATTCACTTCAGATATTGTACTGGGAAGGGAATAGAGGAAGGAAAGGCACCTGACTCTCTTTTTCCTCTTCCCCCTCACCAAGATGTGTGTTCCAGTTCTCCTTTTGCCTAGAGAATATTCCTGATAATAAGACTTCTAGGTAGAAATTTAATTTTTTTCCCTAGGAGTTTGTTTTGATAGGACTTGACCCATACCACTTTTTAAAAAGACATCTGAATAATGCCTTAAATAATAAAAGTAGTATTCTATAACTGTTAGAAGGATAGGTCTCTGAGACGTAAGTAAAGAGAATTGAGAAGTTGAGAAAATAAATACTTATTAATTGAAAAAAAAGTGAAAATTTTAAAAAAAAATCTAATTATATTCCAGGACATACTCAGTTCTCTCACACTAAAGTGACTAACAAGATAGTTCTCGTTAGTGGCCTACTCATCCAGCAAGGGGATTTCTCTCAATGAGAGAGGACATTCTCTACCACGAAATCTCATCCTACTTCACAAGTCATTTTTGTGCCTTCACTTTCATTCTCTCCTCTTTATTTCCTTTCTCAAGAGAAGAAGTATCTCTCCTAGTAAACTCAAGCCCTCCACTTGTTTTCTTGGTCCCATCATGTCACATTCTCCATTATCTTTCTTGCAACTTTAATCTTCAACCCACAAAGTAGGTATTCAGAGGAGGGTCCCCATGATGGCTAAGGGACTCAAGGTCCAACAGGAAATACTTAGTTACTTAGGAGAACATGATAACTGAGAAAAAAGAGATTCTATGATCATAGATTTTGGTACTGGAAGGGATTTGAGAGGTCTCTAGGCCAGTCCTTTTATTTTACACATGAGGAATTTAAAGCTCAGACATTAAATGATTTTCTCAAAGTTAAACAAGTAATAAATGACAGAACTAGCATTCAATCCCAGGTCCTCTGATTATAAATCTAACGTTTTCCCCACTGTCTTCCCTGATTAATTAAACTTTTTCTGCTTAGCCCCTGTAGGGCAAAACTAGAAGCAATAGATGAAAGCTTAAGATAGGGTTTGCCCAGATATAAGAAAAATATTCCTCACAATTAGAGTTATCTGAAAAGACAACGTTCTGCCTCAGGAGGAAGCAGGTACCCCATTACCAGAATTCTTCAAAGAGGCTGGATTGACCGCTTATCAGTGACATTGCAGAGAGGATTTTTATTTGAGTTTATTTAGATTTTACACGGTCTTTGACTTTCTTCAAGACAAAAAGAAAAGCTAGACTGGAATTGGATTGTGAAGAGGTTTTAGTGACCAAAAGAAGAGTTTGCATTGTATCCTACCAAGAGACATCGGGACTTGCTAAACAAGAGTGACAAAGAACATGTCTTACCTCCTTTGGTACATTGTAAGCTTCTTATTTCACCTAAAGATGCCTTCAAAAATGAGGAAGTGTTTCTTACTCATCTCTATGTCATCTAATGAACCTACTATAGTATTTTGTACACTGAAGGTGTATGAATATCTGTGGAACTGCATTGGCTACAGTAAGGGCCTAACCCACAAGCTGTTTCTTTGTCTTTCTGATCAAGTAACTGACAAAAGCTAATGATAGAAACAGAAGGTGGAAGAAGGTAGAAGGTGGAAGTCAAAGCTTGGAGATGAATGCTAAGGATTAAACCGTCACTGATTGTCACCATCATCATCACCATCATCTTCATCATATCATTGCTCACATTTCTATCAAACTTTAAGGTTTTAAAAGCACTTTTCTCAATCTGGCCTCAGACACTTAACACTTACTAGCCTTGTGACCCTGGGCAAGTCACTTAACTCCAAAGTGCCTAGCCTTACCCTCTCCAAAAAGCACAAAATAAAAATAAAACAAAATAAAAGCACTTTTCTCCCTACAACCCCGTAAAACACACAGTGCCAGTAATATTTGTATCTGGACAAGGATGGGCACAAAGTGCAGGTCTAGATAACAGATTTAGTGTTGGAAAGGTCATCTAAGGGAGCCCTATCATTTTTACAGATGAGGACAGAGAGGCCTATAGAGATTAACTGACTTGCCCAAGGTCACACAGGTAGTAAGTAGTAAGTGAACCAAGATGTGAACCAAAGTCCTTTGACTCCAAATCCAGCACTCTTTACACTGTGCACTGCGGCTAGGGAGGGAGCAAACAAAGTACCATGGTACAGCTCAGGGTTCAGAGGATGGATCAAGTATATAAAGATCAAGGTGCCTTTGTATCTTTCAGGAAGGTCAAGCAGTTGAGGGAGCAAGAGAGTCAGTTTCCCCCTTTATTCCTCCCTCTCTGAGAGGAAATGTGGTCCAGGGGAAGGAGGGTTGGGTTTTAGAGTCGGAGGAACTAAGTTTGAATCCTGGTTCTGCCACTTACTACTTGTGTAACCTTGGTCAAGTCACTTAACCTCTGGCCTTTGGTGTCCTCATCTGTAAAATAAGGAAATGACTTCTGAGATCTCTTTCAACTCTAACTCTATGATCCTATGGCCCCTAGCTCTCTCTACCAGGGATATAACTCCCACAGTAGGAGACTATCTCAGGCTACAACCTGGAAAGAGAAATACAAAGACCAGGTTGAGGAGGGCAGGAGGAACCCACAGAGCCAAGGTTGCATATAACATACCAGTTCAGAAACTTAAAATGGGCCATATGGACATGAGCTACATCATCTACTTCTGAGTTCCCTTAGTATTTGCAGTAGAAAAAAAATCCCTTAGTTTTCCTTCTGGTTTTCCTCCCTGCAAACTCTTTCCCCCTCTTGCTCTTCAAAAAAATTGGTCAAAAAACCAGGCTGACTCTACAGGAGCCTTTTCTAAGCTGCTATGTTGAACCAGGGACAATGCTCTTAGAGTAAATCAGCTAATCCTGGCCCCATCCAAGTGAAAAACCAGAGAAGGGGAGAATGTGGAAGGAAGGACAAAGGAGGATCCTCTTCTCCCTTCTTCCCCCACCCTCACACCCTGTACTCATAAGGTGCCAGCTCTCAGTCACAGAGAAGATCAAAAAGTGATTAATAGGAGGAAGATGGACAAAAGAAAATCTGAACTAAGTCCTGGAAAAAATTGTCATCACGTTTATATTTATTAGGCTAGAAATAGTCTTGGAAAGGAAGTGATTAAAATTGCCATCATGTTTTTGACCAGATGAGTTGAACATTGGCAGACATTCATTAATGACTTTCTGCATTTGGAGTTGGGATGGTAATATATTAGATTGCCCTGTCAACCCTTTCCATGTTCCTACATTTCATACTGGGATTTTTTTCTTTTTCTTAATCAACACAAAAATAACAATTAGTGAAAGGAAAACAAGGCTGTCAAACTCAGAAAAAAAAGTATTATTATTCCATTCTCCTACCTTAAGGGTTTTTTCTTAAGCTATTACACATTCAATCTTTTTTCATTTGACCCAAATGCCCCAGGATGTTGATCTCTACCTTATTAAATCCCTTTCCTTTCACACTGTGTGCATTTAGGAGAGAAACTAAATAGTGGCAAAGTATGTCAGCATTCCATAGCAGTGATCATGGTTCCACTGTCACAGTATGGGGCTACCAATATCATCTGATAACAAATCTCTATGGTGATCACAGCTTTTGATTTCTATCTTCTACCGTGTCTTGGGGATGACTGAACATGCTTTACAAAGACAAAACAAATAGGGGTCCACCTTTCAATGTCTTCTAATGCACAAGAGTGCCAAAGATTGATCATTGATATTGTGAGCTCCATTTTAATCCTGCTGTCTACAAAACCTTTTTAATAACCACCAACCTTGCACGTTTCAATTGACTGGAAAGTATTTAGGGTTCAGATGACAAGGTCATCCGGTTGGCTTCACTACACCCATGCCACTTTGGGTAAGTCACTTAACCTCCTTGGCTCTCAATTTCCTCATCGGTAAAATAAGGGGTTTGGGTTAGAAGATACCCAGAAAGTCCCTTTTAGCTTTGGGTTTTGGTTTCTGTTCTATCACAGAGCACAAGGCATCTAGTCCTTTAGTGATATTTTGATAGTTCCTCCAGTCAATCAGTAAGCATTTGTACAATACTTACTTGGGTCCTAGGGTGTTATTATGATCAGATAGCAACAAAAGACAAGTCACAATTACCATCCTGAAGAAACCTGAAATCTAGTTGGGGAAAATAAAATCATACATGGAAGAAATGTTATAATAGTTACAATGCAACTGTGAACTTGTGAGCTTATGTCAAAAATACAAAAGCCCTTAGCACAGTACCTGGTAAATGGTGCACACTTAATACATGCTAATTGACTGACTACAAAATGATATATCCTTTTTTTTTGGGAGGGGTCCACATCTGTGATTTCATCAGTGTAGAAACTCACATTGGAGAAGGTCCCTCCACTAACTGATAATCAAGCAACAGAGGTTCATCAGTGCCAGGTGGGAATGCAAAGATAAAATGGAATCAATCTCTGCCCTTGAAGAGTTTATATTTCATCCACGGAGACAATATGTGTGCATAAGAATATACAAAACACAGGAAAAAGAAACACAAGGTAATTTCTTGGGAGAAAGGTATTAGCAGCTAGGAGGATATTAATTAGATAGGAGGCAGCAGCATTTAAACTAATCCTGAATGAAACTCAGTGGCTAGGTGGTGCAGTGAATAGAGCACTGGGCCCAGAGTCAGGAAGACTCATCTTCCTGAGTTCAAATCCAGCCTCAGACACTTACTAGGTGGGTGACCCTGGACAAGTCACTTAAGCTTCTTTGCCTCAGTTTCCTCATTTGTAAAATGAGCTGGACAAGGAAACAGCAAACTGCTCCAGAATCTTTGACAAGAAAACTCAAAATGGGGTCATGAAGAGTCATGATTCAACAACAACTGAATGAAACCAGTGATTCCAAGAAGGAAGGCTAGGAAGGATTACACTGGAGACTCTGCTGTTTGCAAAGATGTGGAGTCATGGGGGGGCGGAGCCAAGATGGCGGCATAGCAGCAGCAACATATCACAGCTCTCACATAGCCACCCCAAAATACCCATAAAATAGGACTCTAAACCAATCCTAGAACTCCAAAACGTACACAAAGATACTTCCCACTAAAGTCAGCTCGGCTACAAGGAACCATATCAGCACTACGAACCGAAACCAGCCTGGCCTGAAGCCGGCTGTGCCCCGGGGGCGGCTGGACTGGAGCAGCAGAGGAGCCTCTCAGGTGAGCGGATTAGCACCAGCTGCTAGTGGGGATTGCGAAGGGGGAGATAAGCAGTCCGGCTGAAAGGCCTCCAGAGCAGAAAAGCGAAAGGCAGAGGTTTTGCACCCGCCTCCACGTTGTAGCTTCCCACCCGCAGCCTGCAGACAGCAGGGGGACTGAGCGATTGTTCTCAGGCCAAGAGCTCTCGTGTTGAGCGGCCTGGATCTGGATCGTGGTCTTGGGCCTCAGTTCTGGAGTCTTCACTATCCAGTCAGCCGGAAGTAAATA
>CM053585.1:176788803-176811701 GCA_028646515.1 Pseudochirops corinnae | reverse complement strand
CACCATGGGGCGGGGGGAGGGAGGGGAGAAAATTTGAAACTCAAGGGATTGTGGAACTGAATCTTGTAAACTAAAAGTAAATAAACAAGTCAAAAAAAAGTGGATGATTGAGAAGGCAGCTAGAGGGTACAGTGGATAGAGGACCAGACCTGAAATCAAGAAAAT
This sequence comes from Pseudochirops corinnae, assembly GCA_028646515.1. NCBI lineage: Eukaryota > Metazoa > Chordata > Mammalia > Diprotodontia > Pseudocheiridae > Pseudochirops > Pseudochirops corinnae. The sequence goes on along the minus strand of CM053585.1, from coordinate 176,811,536 downwards.
TTGAGTTCAAATGTGGCATCAGACACTTTTTTACTAGTTGTGTAACTCTAGGCAAGTCACTCAACCCCCACTGCCTCAAAAAAGGAAAAAAAAAGAGAGGATGCTTGAGGGGATAGAGAAGCATAAGTAGAATGGGAAGAATGTTGACCTCAGAATCAGGAGCCCTGGGTTTGAGTCTGGATCTGTCACTGGGAAGCTGTGTAACCTTGGACAAATCACCTCATCTCATGAAACTCAGAGGTTCATAGTGGAAGGGACAGTAAGAGGAGTATACTAGAGTCAGATCATATGGGCTCATGAAAGCTGATTGTTAAATGTTCAAATTGGGTATTTACATCTTGGAAATGGGCAAACACTACAAATCAGCGTTTGATTTATTGTTTTGTTGATTGTCTAGACTTAAAAAAGTAATGGAGAAAATGTTAACATTCCATATGAAACTTAAAACCACGCCATGCACACATTCTTTTTTCTTCTGGAGAGCTAGTTATTAATTATTTACCAGCACACCACTGCACCTTAGGGAGCATCGACTCTAAATTCCTATTATAAAGTTAAAGAAAATAAGTTCCAGACAGTGATGGGACTTGCCGAGGGTCACACAGATTGCAAATCGTAGATGTAGTATTTGTATTTAAATCCAAATGCAGTACTCTTTCCACTACATGCCCACAGGCTTCTTCCTTAGGAAAACTGCAACCACTAGTTATCTGCATCAAACGAAAACTGCAATATATGTGGGTAAAAGTGTTTTGCTACCTTAAAACACTACTTAACTGCAAGCTATCACCATCGTTATTATTGCTTCTGCTTTCACAGGGGTTCCTCATTGCTCCCAACAAGTTCTAATTAGGGCTAACTGAAGAATGGAGGAACTATTTTTGTATTTTTGTGCCCATACGTTGGAGGCTGGATGGAATTTCACATCCATTTGATGAGAAGGGTTCATGTTATATGAATGTTAAGACTGAGGGACTGAGGTGACAGATACAAAACTGAGTTGTGTGGGACAGGGAATTACCAGAGACAAAGTATTTTGTGGCTGAGTCAACTTTAAAAAAAAATTTCCAGGTGCGAAATAAACTAATTTTCTGCTATAAACAGGAGATCTGAAGAATTTCATATTAAAACACTAGGTACTACGTGATAGTAATAACTGTTCACATTTATAGAGCACTTAAAGCTTGCTCTGAACATCCCATGTTATTTAACTTGATTCTCATAACAATCTTGTAAGTCAGGTGCTAGCTTTCTGCCCCCCATTTTACAGATAAGAAAACTGATAAGAAAACCAGATGAGAAAACTCAGAGAGGCTGACTTGCCGAGGGGGTCACATGACTAGTATGAATCCAGGTTATAAGATCACTGATTTAGAGCTGGAAAGGACTTCAGAGGTCAACTTGTCCAACCTTTCATTTTACAGATGAGGAAATTGAGATTAGAGGAGTTAAGTGACCCATCTAGAGTGACATAGCTCTAATACTAAGGCAAGATTTGAATCCTGGTATGATTCCAAGTGAAATGTTCTATCTATTACATCATTCCTAAGTCACAGAACTTGAAACTTCTATCTGTGCAAGAAATATGTTTTCTAGAGCAAAGCATCCTGATTCATAGTCCTCTTACTAAATAATTATCCAAATTTTCCTTATAGTAAAATCAAGATTTCATCTTTTTTTTTTTTACCTTGGAAAAATTCCAAAGGAACAAGTTTGTTTCCATGGGAAGAGTCTATAGACTTTATAGATTCTTACCCTATTGAATCACACATTGAAACTAATTGTTCTTCTGTTACCATTCTCTTACAGATATCTAGCTACTAAATCTCAAATGCCAAAAGCAATTTTGGGGTGTCTCAGAGCACACACAAAAAGGTAAAAATATGGACAGATTCAATCAGAAATAATTTCTTGCTAAGTGTTGGAAAGTTCAATATTTCCCTGACCCAAGACAGATGTTTAATTATGCCCTAAATTAAAAAAGAAAAAAAAGAGAGAAATCAGCCTCTAGATTATTTCCTATTAGTTGTTCATAAATTAGAGCTGAAAGTGATATCAGAAGTCAGCTAGTTGAACATTCTCACTTTACAGATGAGGAAAATGAGGCCCTGTGAGGTTAAGTGAATTGTTCAAAATCACACAAGTATTACATGTCGGAGGCAGAATTTGATTCCAGAACCAATTGATGTTCCTTCCACTGTGTTGCTGATTTACTTAAAGATTATCCAAAAATGATGTGATATTCACAACTCAAAACTCCTCCTTTATGCTCTGGTCCACCCTTATTTGTGAGGATGCTATTTATAACAGAACTCCCTCCCCAAGGCTTCAGGTGTGAAGTTGGAAAAAAACAAACAAAAATATTAATTACAGAAAAAAGAGGAAAGGGCCTGTTCCATGTGGAATTAGAGGAAAGAGGTGATTTTCTTCAGGTTGTCTTTCTTTGGAGAGGGAGGTGATGTCCAAACTATTGATTTCTTTGGTGTAGGTATCTCCATGTATGGGAACTTCCTCCATAGATACACATCAACAACTCCTCAGTAATTTAGAGAAGGGGAGGGCACTGAGAGATTAAGAGATTTGTCAATACTTACCCTGATTGCTTCCAAAAAATTACCATAAAAGTGGGGCAGCTAGGTGGCAAAGTGGATTGAGCACTGGAACCAGGACATAGGTTCAAATTCACCTCAGACATTCAGTAGCTGTGTGACCCTGGGCAAGTCACTTAACCCTGTTTGCCTCAGTTTCCTCATCTGTAAAATGAGCAGGAGAAGGAAAAGGCAAACCACTCCAGTATCTTTGCCAAGAAAACTCCACTGGGTCACAACTGAACAACAACAAAAACTATTAGGTATCTTTAATTCTCAAGGATTAGTATTAGGGAATATAGGAGAATCACTGATTATAGACTAACAAGAGCACGGATCTAGACCTAGAAAAGACTTCAGAGGCTACCTAACCAACCTTCTCATTTTACTTATGAGTGAAACTGAGGCCCAAGGAGGTTATGTGATTTGCCCAGAGTCATGAATGTCAGAGGCAGGATGTGCAACCAGGTCTTTTGTTTCCAGAGACAGTGCTCTTTCCTTTAGGGCACAATACTTCCTAGATGGAGGCAATACAGGTGACACATTCCCAAAACTTAATTTGGAGTGATAATTTTAACCTCTGACACTAAAACCATTTGTCTGAACAGTACGATTTAGCAAAATGGCCAGCAATAATTTCATTTTATTGTCTTCTTTCCAACTCTGGCTGCAGTACTAAGAAATGATTGGGACGGCTAGGTGGCAAAGTGAATGGAGCACTGGCCCTGGAGTCAGGAGGACCTGAGTTCAAATCCAGCCTCAGACACTTAACACTTACTAGCTGTGTGACCCTGGGCAAGTCACTTAAACCCAATTGCTCTGCCCTTCTCCCTCCAAAAAAAAAAGAAGAGAAATTATCAAGAAGCAGGTAACAGAAGAAAGAGGATGCAAAACATGCCCCAGGTGATAATCCACTGCAGGATATGAAAAATTAGAATTGCCTGGAAAAAAAAAGATACATGGATAGATGCCCAAAGTAAGGAAATATACACAAGTGTGCTTGAGTAGGAGTAAAATTATACCTAGGAGGCAAATTGAAAGCAAATTTCCAAGTGAGTCTATTTTCTTCATCCTAGCAAACATGAATGACTGATTTTAATATCACGCACATTAAGCTTGTTTTCCTTGGCTCTGGGGGGCAGAACCAGGAGCCCTGGGAGGAAACAGCAGAGAAGCAGCCATGGGCAGTTTTCTAACCACAGTAGCTGTCAGGAGCAAGGCCTGCACCTCCTGAGGTGCTCAGGAATCTACTGTGTCTAGAGAGAGTGTGATAACAAAGTATATGCTAAAGTTGGTGCCCACACTCCTCGGTTTGCTAAGGGTACAATACACTTGGGTGGAACCCCTGAACAAATAGCATGGACTCAACACTGAATTTGCCTGGAAAATGCACTGAGGTAAACCAACTTCGCCAGACTTAGTTGGCTCCTTAAGGTTTTTGCAGAACGGCTTCTGGGAAGGAAGAGGTAACCTCTGGAGCCAGGAAAGCATTTTCAGCTGCTGTTTACAGTGACAGAATCTTGTACCAGATGTTTGCATCTAGACAACCCAAGTGATGGCTGCAGAAGCCCAGGTCTAGATGGCCCCATATGTGGGACTAAGCCTAAGCCATGAGGACCTTCCTAACCATTGTAGCTGTCAAGTACACTAGACTTATGCCTCAGGAGGCTGTTGAGTTATTTCCCTTTCCTGGAGTTTTCTGGGATCCTTCCCTAGCCATGATGTTCTATGGAAGGGGTTACTGCTCAAGCAAAGGCTGGGCTGGAAGACTGACCTCTGAACTCTCTTCAGCTTTCAATTCTCGACTTCTATGAATTCATGCTAAAACCTTACTCCGTGCCCCTACTTACGTTTTCTCCTCTTTAACTCAACATACTAATATTGGGTTACAAAATAAGCAGGTCTGCAGCTTAAAAACCTTATCACACACACTCTGTCGCTGCTGGGTTTGTAACAACTAATTTTTTTTTGTTTCCCTCAAACATTTTAAATTCATTTTTCCAACTATCAAGCATTAATTTTTCTCTTCCCATCTCCAGTTCCCTTTCCCACTTCCTCCCCATCACCAAAAAAAAAAAAAAAAGAAAGAAAGAAAAACAAAACCTTTGTAACAAATAAGTACTGTCAGGCAAAGCAAATTCTCTTATTGACCAAGTCCAAAAATGTGCCTCATTCTGCTTATTAGGTCGTCACTCTCAACATTTAAATATGCAATTCAATGGATGGGAGGATTGCTACCCAGGCTCCTCATCAATCAGCAAATACTTATTCCACACCTACTACGTGCCAGGCAGCGATACTGGGAACACACAGATGAAAAGGAAGCAGGCCCTACCCTTCCCGAGTTTATATTCCATATAGGTTGCAGTCATCCATCTAACGAGGTTATTCCACAAGCATGGATGACTGACTCAATGAATGGGTCTAGCACCAGAACCACATATGCAAGTGCGGCCAGGTGCTGCCTCACAGCCTCCCCAAGGCTTGGAGTTCTTAGCTCCACAATAGCCAATTAAGATTCTTCTCTGTTGAATTTTACTGTTTTGGTCCTTGACCTGGAGGGCACTGGTCTTAAAACCCAGTCTCTAGAAACTGGTAGACTGAAGTCCAGAGTTTGCCTAGGAATCCCAGTTGAGGACTCTCAGAAGTACCATAAACCCAACTCACAAATGTCACCTGACCAAACTATCCTTTCAATATTATGTGAGCTTTTCAACATAGCAGGAATGGCTTCTATAACAACAATAATAATAGCATTCATAAAGCACTTTAAAATTAGTACAGCACTTTTCAGTTATTATCTCTTTTCCATTAGTCATGCCTTAAGGTCAAGAAAGCATCTAGCCATAAATATGCTAGTGACTGGGGAGGGGTGGGGGCTGGAATATGTATTCATGACACATTTTTAAGTTTATCTGCATTAACATTACTCCATTACTTTCTTAAGTCTGATCAACAAAACAATAGATCAAGCCCCGATCTGTAGCATTTTTGACAAATTTCTGAAATGCTCCTACTAAAAATTTAATAAACCAGGCTCTTGAGAAGCCAGTTATGAACTGGCTCCCGAACACTGATGCATCTAACGTAGTACCTAGTACACAGTTTTATTCCAATAGCCCATCTTATGCATTAGAGATTTTGTCATTTCAGAATGAGAATTCTCTTCACCAACACAAACAGCAACCTGTTTATGACTTAGAAACTAAAAATTCGAAGGAGTTGCCAAAATCAAGATTATATAACTTGTTCAGGATCACACAGCTTGTTAAGTGCCCAGGTAGGACTAGAGCCCAGGTCTTTCTGAGGCCATATTAAACACTCTCCCACAACACCTTGTTATCTCTCCATAAAAATACATGTAGCATCATGGATTTAAAGCTAGAAGCGACCTTGGAGACTAATCCAACACAATCCATTTTACAGACAAGGAAACTGATAACCAGAACAATGAAGTGATTTGCCCAAGTTCACACAGGTACTAAGTGTCAGAGGTAGAATTTGAATCCCAGCTCAAAATCCATTGTCCTTTCTAATGTAGCATGCTGCCTTTCTAATCAATCCAATAAATATAAACACAAACCTATCCTCTTGGTTTCCTAATAAATGCCTTTAGAATGTGGACTTGATTCTTGTTATTTTTGATATCAGAAATGTAAGCAAGAGGTAAGAAACTGAAATCCAGCAAAGGAGAGAGTGCGAGGTAGCTGTCTGCAAGAGCTATTCCAACAGACTGCAGAAGGGTTCTACCTATGTCCCTCACAAGATGTGCATGTAGCAGTATTCTCTGTACATGTGCAGGAGGAGCTAACGTAGCTGCTTTGTTCTGTAAACCTTTATTCCTCACCTTTTGGGTCATGAACACCCGGGATTGAGCAAATATGCAGTTGACTCAAGTAGCTACAACTTTTATGCACAGTGGGGACTGGCTGGAAGGAAATTAGTACTCTCTAACTGTGCCTATCAACATGCCAGTGTGGTCTGGATAAGACCATCTCACCTTTCTTACCACCATTAACCTGCTACCACAGAAGGAAGAATCACAGAATCCCATCATGGGAAGTGAGACCTAGACACTATCTAGTCCGATCTATTCCTGAAGAAGCATCCTGTCTATACTATCCACAGCAAATGGATAAAAAGTCAGTATTTGAAGATCTCTAGCGATGGGAAGGGAACCCACTAGTTCCCAAGGTTGTTCATTCCACTTTGGGTATACCTCTAATTGTTAGGAAGTTTTCCTAAGCCTAAAGATAGCTCTTTGAAATTTCTACCTATGGCTCCTAGTTCTGCCCTCTGATGTCAAGAAAACCAAGTCAAAGCCCTTCCACACGACAGCAACTATACCCTCCCCTGTTTCCTTCTGTCTTCCTGTACTTCCCCCAGTCTCCTCTTCTCCAGACTAAATATCTTTAACTCCCTCAACCAGTTCTCAAAGTGTTTTCCAGCTTGAGAATCAGGTTGATGTTTGTGAAATATACCAAATTAGTGGAAGAATTAAGAGCTGTAAAAAGTTCCTAAAAAGTCATACAGAATACAAAAATGATCCTATTCTAAAACAAACTAATTGTAACATTTCTCCATGTAATAGCCTGAAGATCTACCCATCTTATAAGATACAGAAATGTCAATGTCAAGACTTTGGATTTGTTTCTATTATTGGGCTTCTTATTTTCCCTGTGGTTTGTGGTATATTTAAAATGTTACTCTGGCTGTCCCCTTCCTATGTTTACATTTGGTTAAAGAGCTCAGACAACTAATGTTATTCACAGCTAATTCTAAAACAAGATTCTGAAATTAGGAGATTAAAAGTCAAATCCTTAAGTATTTTTCAAATACTTAAAAAAATCATTCACACCCAAAAACTCAAAAAATCCATTTTTCAAGTAAACATACTTTCGACCAGCCAATAAGTCTTTTCTGCTCAAAAGCTGCCTGGGGAAGCAGCTAAGTTCTCCAGCATCTATTTGTTTCTTTATTATAATATGGTAACCACGTAAAACTCTTTGGAAATTCATACTCAAGAGAAGATCACTGAGACATCTTCTTTCAAAATATTTGAAAAGAACAGAAGAAAGACCAGAAAGCAGCACAAACAGGGCAGTATTAAAAGCTACAGGTTATACTTAATATACGATTTTTTAAAAAAGGGAACTGTGCATAATAGAAACCTGCAGCTTCATGCAAATCATATTTCTGTTCCTATATAGAAATGTCCTTCGTATTTGTTGTTAAAATCAGAATTTAAAAAATTAAAAGAGAAATTCAAACTCTGAATGATGGCCTGGGAAAAGGGAGAGGAAAATTTCATTAGTTAATGGAAGGACAAACCTAAAACTAATTAGTGTTTTCTTCTGCAGCATGATTAGATCACATTATTTGTGCTGTCTCTATCACAGTTCTAGTTCAGCTCTTTTTCTCTTAAAGGTATCCTGGCACCAAACTGCTTTTCATCTATTAAATAAATAAATGCCAATTCTTGCACGGTTCTTGGAACATAATAGATGCTTAATAAATGCTTGTTTATTGATTTTAAATACACATCATCTCTAACTTTATTAGTTAAACATCGTTCAAAAAACAAAACAAAAAGACTGTTTGTCGGATAGGCACATGTGGCGTCACTGGATTTGGAGCCAAAGGACATGAATTCAAACCCTAGTTTTGTCATTTGCTACTTGTGTGACCTCGGGCAAGTCACTTAAACTCTCTGGGCCTCAGTTTCCTCATTTGTAAATTGAGTAATTTGTTCTAAATGGCCTCACTGTGGCCCCTATATCCATGATCCTACATTTCAACTTACAGCGAAGATATGAATTCCAGTTGCTGCTCTGACAACATCGATATCTATGGAGCAAACTAAGAGGAAAGAATAGAGGACTCCACCAAATTTCTTACTATTTTATGCTTCGATTAAAAAAAAAAAGATCTCTTTTCCCCCCACCCAGGGCATCCATGTCCTAAATTTAGGTCGGGAGACAATACGTGAGATCGGAACCGACAGACTGGGTGTGGTCATTTGGCAAACGACCCGAGGCCCATCCCTCTTCCCCGTTATGCCGCTAAGAAATGAGAATCAGCTCTACTCCTGGGCTGATTTTTACAGCAGCCTTGTTCCAAATTTCACCAGAAGCATACCCAACCATGACGATTTCCTTTTACACACGCACATGTAACCAGTCGTACCAGACTCCTCGGCAGACAAAGCCCCGTCTTTTAAGCAAAAGCGACCCCAAGAATATTTCATTTTTGCACCAGGATTTGGCACAGAAGAGGCTCCCGAGGAAGACATACGCGGCTATGACTGGAACTGCTGATGTCGACCTCGCCACATTTCTGATACTAACTCCACAGAGCAAGGTAGACTGTCCACAGACAGAAGGCACAAGAAGCACTAAGGGGTGGGGACAGCGCAAGTAGCCGAGGTCTGTAATTGAGGCAGGTTGGAGCAGCGCATACAATTCGCCACACCAAACAGGATTCAACAATGTGTCGGAGAGGAGAAGGCAAGGTCTGCATGAAACTGGCAAGATGCTGGCAAAATAAAGCCTTATTTTAGTGTGTGCCCTTACTGTTCACTAAATATCTTAAATAAAGATCTTCTTTAACAAGAAGGTGGAATTAGAGCCCTTTTTGGGGGGGCGTAAGATTGGGGTTGGAAAGAAGGGGTATTCTTTCCTAAACATAATTATCCGAAAGATTTCAGTACTTGTTTTTTACATTTTACAAACTAGAAAAACAAAAACACTCTTAGAGCCATTTTCAAGCAGCAGGTCTGCTGCTGTGAGAGCCTCTGAGCTTCGAAGAGGAAAAGGTAGGTGGGTTGGGGATCCGCCGGATTTTCCCCAAACGTGTGGCCAATCTCCCTCCCCCAATCTCAAGCTTTGAAACAAAGCTCCATCTGGCTCAGATTTTACTCTTACCTTTCTCTAGCCCCCAGCATCTCTCTTAAACCCAGCCTAGAGTCACGCCCTGCTCAGAGCCCAATTCCCAGCCTCCAGATTTTGCATACCCACACATCCTTGGTTTTTGCACATCAAGTCTTTCACCCGAACTCCCACTTCAGAGCTCTTTTTTTTCTTCCCCAGAAACCCAAAGCACTACTCACCCCACCCAGTCTCCCGCCTCCACCCTTTCTTTCCTGAAATCCAGGCTCCTGCCTCTTTCAACACCCCCCCCCACTCCGCCCGTCTACCCCCCAGCCTCATTAAGAGCCCAGCCCTAAGAGATCCATCCCATTTCTTTCCCCAAAGCTTGCAAGGTGGAGCTTTCATCTTTTACAAAGCAGGTTGCCCGAAGGGCCCAGAGAGCTGAATATTAAGACCCCAGGCATCTTTCTTGCCCTCAGAGCTAGCTGTGGCGAGTGGTCTCTTTGTGGCCATGGGCAGGTGGCAGAGGCATGCGGTGGTGCCGCGCCCTTTCCCCGACGCAGCGCGGGGACTGGGCTGGGAAAGAATAGCAGTCAGCTCACAGCTGAAATCCCGACTCTTGGGGCCACAATCAGGCAGAGGGGCATAGAGGCTATGGGGGAGGAGAGAACGTGCAACCAGAGACCTCGAAGCGCCTGAAAGGGGAAAGGGACTGGCGGGGGGCGGGGGTTCGTGCATCCCCAGATCGGACCAGCTCAGCCTGCAGCAACCCACCATCAGTATCTCAACACAAACTGCCCTCCTTCATCTCGTTCCTCACCCCCGACCCCGACCCCCATGCAACAATTCCTCATGCACCCAGTACCCTCCTTCACCACCCCTCTTATTCTCAGGAGCCCTAGAGGTCACCCCAGACCAGGCCCGCTGACCTCCGGTCTCCGGCCTCTAGTGCGTGTGTGCGAGGGTGGTGGCGGTGCTGGGGGATGGGGGTGGGGGAAGAATACACACTCCCACCCTACCTCCTCCGCCCTCTTTAGGAGTCGGGGTGCGGGGAATTACCTCCCTCCTGGTGCGTTCGGGGATTATTTCCTCCCCATCCCTCCCACGCCCTTTTGTAAGGTTTCGCCGAGGTAATAAGGCGGCAGATGACGCTGCTGCTGTCACTCGGGGAAAAGCCCACTGCCCACTATGCCATCACCCACTCTGCCTGGCTGCCAACGCTGCAAGCTCCTGCGTCCTCCACCGTCCTCCTGTCGTTGCGACCGGACTGAGGCCGTGGATGCTCTGAGCCAGGAAGGCGGCTGCTGCCGCTGCTGCTACCGCTGCCGCCGCGATCCGGCTCCGCCGTGGCCGCGTTCTGCGATCGGTAACCCCAGCACTCTAAGCAAGAACTCGGAAATGGGAGACGGAGTGGGGCGGGGGAGAGGGAGGAGCAGCTAAGGGTGGGGGGAGAGTAATGCGAGAGGGGGAACAGAGAATGGGGGCGGAGGAGAGGGCACAGAAGGATCAGCCTCAACCAATCACTGAGTGTTGGCTCCGCCTCCCCTCCCCCTCTGCACCCCGCGGCGGAGGCTCCTAGCCTAGGACTAGAAGACTGATAGGGACCATCAGTCTTCCAATCCTGTGGTCCTCGAGGCAGGGAGGAGGCTTCGAACTACGACTCCCGTCAGGCCTTGCTACAGAGCCGAGTAAGGAGATAAGTGAGAGCCGTAGGAGGAACCGACTGCACAGCCCACGCCCCTCTTCTCTCGTTCCTTTTTGGTTTCCATAGTGACCAAAGACACTTCACAAAGCCCTGGGCAGGCGGATCTCCCAAGAGAACTCTGGGGAGAGAAGAGGGGCGGGGACCCCAAAGGAGGCCCACCGCGTCCCCTCCCACCCCTGCTCCCGCTCCGGAGCCCGCCGAGGGCTCCAGTGGAAGTTGAAACAATGGGACGAAAGAACCATCGTACTGCATGGAGGATCTCCGGGCTGCTCAGCCCCAGACCCTGGCGAGGCTGGCTACTCCCCTGCTGAACTTCCCCGTGCTCCCTCCAGTCTGGTTCCCTCGCTGTTTCCAGGGCCCTCTCCTTCTCTCCGGAGAGGGCAGTTTGCAGGATTTTGGTGCATCAGGTGGAGTGCGCACACAACCTTTTTCTACTATCCTGCACACAAAATAGATATGCCCCGGTGTGGTCCTAGGAGCCCTAGGAAACCTGTAATTTGGGAGCGCTTTCTCCTGGACACAGTTTAAATTTGAAAATGGCGCCCCCTGGGTTGCTGTCCACCAGAATATGTAACGCTGATTTAACTGTACAAAATAAATAGTGGAGTGTATTAAGCATGTCTGCATTTATTTTTCTTAAACTAATGGTGTAAAAAATAAAAAGTCGTTTCTTGGGGGTGGGGGAAGGGCGCGGGAGCGGCTCAACCACACTCCTGTCTCAGAGCTTAGTGTTTCATAGTATACATGACTGCGGGTATCAGTCTTCCATTTGTTATCTTATATTGCTGAATATATCTCGTTGCATAAAGCAAAATCCTCTGAATTCAGAGCTCTCCTTTCTAAAAATGCAAATATCGATAGCTTTTGCTTGCACATCACTTTCCTTTCTAAACATATCCCTTCCTCGCCTAGAATGCTTTTCTTTGTAACAAAGAATTTAAAAGCACCAAAAACAAAGACAGAAGCGCGGGGCTGGGGGTGGGAGTAGGGAGCAAGCCCCATACCCAAAGTTTCTAAAAAGAGAATTGCAACGGAGGAAAGTGGCTTTTCTTATTTCTTCTTTTAGGTCAAGCTTGGTTATTATAATTCCACTCTTGCGGGAGACTTTTTTTTTTGTGTTTGTTTTGTTTTTCTTAACCCAGACTTTTGTGACAAAGTTGCCTATCCCTTTTCTGGGATATCTTATGTTACAGTCCTTGTGTGGTCTCTTTATAGAGAGACTTGCCTACCCTATCACTTCCGAATTCTAAACGCTTTAAGGAAGAAAATGGCCTTAGGCTCCAGAAATAGGAGTAAACTTCTGAGGAATATTTCCCCTTCACCCCCATTCTGTGGACCTCTGGGAGTATTGCAAGGGATGCGAATGAGATTCCCCGTCTTAAAACCAAATCTCCCCAGGTGGTTCCTCAGGACAATACTTGTAACACTAGAACGGTTAGGTGAAGAATGCCTCCGGGGATATTTCGAAGCAAAGTTGCTATTCTCTAATCCAGCCCAGAGAGCGTCCCCAGAGGGACCCCTCCCCTCTACTGCAAAAATCCACCACTATACGGAGGGTATGGGAAAAGAGGGTAATGGAAGCCAGACAAAATTATCCCCACCTCGGCCCTCGCGTCCTTCGATTCCTCTAGGCGTCCTGTGCTTTGCACTCCTGGGTCAGTACCTGGCTGGTCCTGGACTTCTTCAGTAGAGGTAAGACTAGTGGAAAAAGCAATTATCTTGGAGGCAGAGCACACTAGGTTCCAATCCCAGCTCCACTACTAATTAGGATTAAGCTACGATTGACCAGTGTAATTCTTTGAACACTCCATCTCTTTTGCACTGACTGTTTCATATGTGCCTGTAGTACTTGGACTACTCACCTCTGTCTCTTCAAGATTTAGCTCAAATACCAACTTTTTGGGCCTTTCCCAATTCTACTCCCACCCCAACCTTCCTCTTTTACATTACTGTCACCTTCTATGTACAAGGGTAGCTAGCTGGCAAAGCAGATAAGCCTCAGGAAGATTCATCATCTTTCCCAGTTCAAATCTGCCTCAGATACTTACTACTGATTTGACCCTGGGAAAACCACTTAACCCTGTTTGCCTCAGTTTCCTCATCTGTAAAATGAGCTGGAGAAGGAAATGACAAACTACTCTTAATATCTTTGCCAAAGAAAACCCAAATGGGTACACAAAGTCAGACACTACTCAACAACTATGTACATATTTTGTATCTCCTAGTTATTTACACATTATGTCCCTTATTAAAAAGCAGAGACTAGGGGTTTTTTTGTGGGGGGGGGGTGGTTTGTTTTTTGTTTTTTGCATTTCTTTGCATCCCTAATGCACAGCACAATCCTTGACCCATTTTAGGCACTTGATAAATGCTTGTTGGACTGTCACCTATGTGATCCTGGACAAGTTGCTTTACCACTTTTGTGGGTCTCAGATTCCGCCTCTGTAAACTGAAGGGATTGAACTAGGTGAACTCTAAGTTCCCTTCCAAATGAAATAGATGTAGCAGTGACTGGGACAATTTTAAGAGTTCCATGTAATCTGCATTGAATCATCCAACCTCCACGGAGATGGTATCTATCCTATGCCTCTTGTGAGCACCGGTTGACATTCAGAGTGCCTCTACTGTACCACTCCATGTAACCATGCAACAGCATCATGAAATCTAGGCACTCAACAATCTAGCAGAGATGGAGTGTGATTATAAAGTGTGTGTTGAAAAGGTTGGCACTCACACTCCTGGATTCCCTACAAGTGCAATACACCTGGGGGAAATCCTTAAACCAGCATGGCATGGACCCAACACTGAACCAAACCTGGAGAATATGTTGAAGTGAACCAATATTGCCAACTTTAGCTGACTCTTTAAGGATTTTGCTGAAGTGCATGCTGGGGAGGCACAGATAGCCTCTGGGGACAGAAAGCATTTTCAGCAGCAGCTTATAATGACAGGCAATATCTTTTTAGTTTCTTATGTTTGCAAATTTTGAGTTTCCTGCCTGTTTTCTCTATAGGCTCATTTCTTAGACCCAATACTTACATCTGGACAGTACAAGGGATGGCTACAGGGCTGAGCCTAATCCAAGGGTTTTCAAACCTTCCAAGAGTAGCCTATATCTCTTCAAATATGGGACCCTGAAAGCTACTCTGATGTTCAATTCATGATATGGATCAGCATCCACAGAAAACATAGCTCATGAGCCCCCACTGATGGTTTACTTTTACTAAAACAAAGTAGAGAACACATTAATTCAAAGCAAAAGGAATAGTTAATCAAAATAGAATGGCAAGGAAAATAATTATACCCACAAACATATAACATTTAAATTACACCCACTATGTGCCAGACACTTTACAAATATCTCATTGAATCCTCACAACAGTTCTGAGAGGTAGGTGCTATTATTTCCTTCATTTTACAGTTGAGGAAATTGAGACAAATAGTGGCTAAGTGACTTGCCCAGGAAAAGAGTCTGAGGCTAGATTTTCAAATCAGGCACTTCTGACTTCAGTCCACTATCCACTCTATCCACTGTGCTACCTCACACAGGCGAGGCAACTTTTCTGACTCGGAAGCTGCCATGAAATCTTCTGGTTGGTATTATCTTCGGCTGTTTTGAAAATGTCATCCACTAGTTTTCTGCTCAATTGTGTGCGGTCTTCTGTGGCCATCAATGGAGCTGTTTATGCCACCTGCTGGTTCTCTACTGAATTGCATCAGCTTCTCCATTCTTTTTTTCTGCAGGAAAGCAGTCTGGCTCTTTTGCAAGATAACTCTATAGCCAAGGGCTATTTCCAATTTTTTTTTTTAAGTGGGTTGGATTCACAGCACGGAGCATGCGTGGCTGACTTATCTCATAAAAGTCATTTTGTCTCTCATTTTTAAAGTTTGTATTTTTAAAGTACGTTTGGCTTTAATTTCTTTAGTTTCATGAATAAAAATATCCTTGATGATTTAGTATTCCAAAAACATTTGCCTTAAAAAAAGAAACTAAATTCCCTATTTGCATACCCTAATGAACAGGTCTGTGCTTCCCCAGCTGAACCCCACCAGCCAGCCAGCCAACCATCTGGCAAAAGCATTTAGGTCAAGACTTTCTTTTGAATCACATAGCTTCTGCCTCAGTGACCACTTTCCAAGGCCTACTCTTTGAGTTGGAATGAGAAAATGCCTTACAACTGCCATGCCCCTGGCATGAAATAGAGGTAAGCTCCATTACCCTGGATCAATCAACCTGTATTAAGTGCCTACTATATGCCAAACACTGTGCTGGATCTTCGATTTAACATGCCTAAAGGGGTGAGAGGGGGGAGGGGAGCAGGTAGCTTTTAGCTTACATCCTTTCAGTTGTACCTCTGCTTTCCCTACTTAAGAATGGAAAAACAACCCTTCAGTATTGATGTTTACTTATTCATTCATATTCATCCATCCATCCATGTATTTATTTATTCACTTAACAAGGATTTATTAAACAAGTATTAAACAATTTTGTTGTAGTTCAGTTGAGTCTGACTCTTCATGACCCCACTTGTGGTTTTCTTGGCAAAGGTACTAGAGTGGTTTGCCATTTCCTATAGACACTATAAAGATAAATAAACAGCATAAATAATTATCTTACCAGTAACACTCCCTCTCAACTACCTCCCTCGTTTGGTAAACTTGTTGGTTGCATGCTGCCTTCTCCGGGGATCATTATTACCTCCCAGTTTGTGGGTCTGGGATCCTACACAATTAGTTTAAACCAAAGGCATGTCCTAAGATCACATATTAAGAACAAGAGCTACAAACCATTCTTCCATGTAAACTTAGGGCATTTTTTATTGTTGAGTTGTCTCAGTCATGTCAGACTCTTTGTGACCCTATTTGGGGTTTTCTTGGCAAAGATACTGGAGTGGTTTGTCATTTACTTCTGCAGTTCATTTTATAGATGAGAAAAATGAGATAAACAGGGTTAAATGACTTGCCCAGGGTCATACAGCTAGTATATATCTGAAATTGGATTTGAAATCTTGTTTACCTGACTCCAGGTCCAGGACTCTATCCACTGAGCCACCTAGGTACCACCAAACCTAGGCATACTGTCCTAGAAATACACATAGCATCTGTGAGAAGAGAGTGCACAAGCAAGTATAATGGTAGTAGAACCCCGAGAAAAGGAAACCCATGTGGTTAAGGCAACTCACACTTCAGTACTATAGGGTTTTATAATCTTTTTTTCTCTCATGGAATCCTCATAATGATTCTCTCTTGATTTCCAAGCTTATTCTTTGAACCCACAATCAGCTCTCTTCTCTGCTCCAAGGGATCATCATGTTCCTTGACATTTCTACAGCCCTTACATGACTGTGTCTGTTTCTGTCTATTGTCTCTGTTCCCTGCTGAATTCATCTAAACTGTTTCATAAATTCTCAAGTTGCTGAGTAGGCTGTCGCCTTCTGGGTGAGTAGCTCTGGTTCTAAACATTATCACCTATGGTAGGTGTGGGGAGCCAAAGGAGGCCTGATGCAGGACTCAGATAAAAATCTTGATAATATGCTTTAATTAGGACCCCTCAAAATGCAGCTTGGCAACTCCTTGCAAAGGCTGGGACCCCCTGGGTTTACGCTTAAAAGGACTTTTGCTTGGGATCCTGGCATCAAAGCCTTTGCCCCCAGACTTCAGGCACCTAAAGAACATGTTCCTTATCAAATCATCCATTCTGTCTTAGTTCCAGTATATAACAGACTAAAGACAATGATAACACCTAGATAACATATTCCTTATCAAATTCTGTTACTTCCAGGATCTAACAGGCTAAAGACAATGATAGTAAAACTTGAGTCCTTTCATCTTTCTGTGTAATTTTGCTCTATAAAAACCTTGTTCAAAGAATCACTAAATGGAGGTCTTTCCTACAAACTACCTGCCTAGTTAATTCTTTGTCACGTCTTCACTCACACTGAGTGTGGTGTGGGTACCACTTGGCTGGTACCCAAGTAGCCCACAACAGGTAGGGAAAGGAGAGAAAATCTCCTCCAACCCCATTGCCTTCTGGCATAGTCACAGGAGTCTCCTTCACAGAGTAGCTCCCGGCTTAAAGAAACTCCAGTTGATTTACTATTGAACTGCTTGTCTTTTCAGTGCCACCCTGGGGATTAGCCCACTTTTGCCTCTCCCCTAGAAGGGGAGGCCAGGTTCCTCTTCTAATTCAGTTAAGGAGTTTGTTCATAAAGGAATCAACAAGCATGGTCACTGCTTTTATGCTTGGTTTAACACCTTGTTATCTTGTTCTTTGTTTTCTGTGTTGCCTTCTGGACATGGGCTGGTTAGATGGTCAAAAACCAATGTCCCTGAACTCTATCACAAGTTAAACATTTGCTTTCCCCAGCAAATCAAACCGGGTACTTTTGGTTCCGTTCGTCCATAGTCCCAAAGCCTGTATAGCTCTAATGACTTAAGCAGGCTTTGAACCATCATTCTTTCAAGTGTGTTCCCTAGTACTTTGTACTAACTAAAGAATCTCAGCAAAGTTCATGTGACACAGTTCTTAAACAGTCCAGAAATTAGCATTCTTCTGTGAAGGTCTAGGTTTTCGACAGCTAGTGGGTTTGGGAATTACACTTAATCTCAAATTCAACACATCTACATCATTTTACAAACTCTTAGAGGTTATTGCTTGTCCTGGTGTTTGAGTAACAATACAGAATTATTGGACTTGGTAAGGATGGTGCTTGGGGATTCCCCCTTTCCATCTTCCACCAAGTGGGACCAAGTCCACCTGGGCTCAGTCCAGTAGCAAGTATCATTGGTGCTAGTCCCAATTGGGTTGGGGCAGTCAGACTCTACCTCTAAAATGAAGTGTTCCCAGTTTGTAGGTTCTAATCTAGTTGTGAGTTCAGGCTCCTCCTACTATAGCCCATGAGCCACCACAGAGTAATGACCCTTTGGGCTACTTCCCCAGAGGGCATCTACTCCTCCAACTCCATGCATCTTCTACATGTTGGCAGCTATATTCTTCCCAGGTCATGACTTCTACCTGGACTCATTTGAACTGAATGAATCTGTTTGTCTTTTGAGGGCCATCTAGGGGTTTGGCTAATCATTTCTCAGTCAATGGTCAGGGTCTCTTTCTAATTCTGTCAAAGAACTTGTTCTGACTTCATAAAGGTATCACCAGAACAGAGGGCCCCTCTGCTTTGAACTCACAAATAGAAATGGATTTAGTCCTGGATTTAGTTCAAAAAAAAAATCTTTTTGAGTCCTTGCAACATATGAGACACAAACATTTGCTCCGGAGATCCTTATACTATGTAGAGAATTACAACTGAAGGCCTAGATAAAAAATTTCCAATTAGATTTTGTACACATAAGCACCTGAAATTTCTCTAGCGGACCCAGCAAACACACAGAACAATCCAAATGGAGGTCATGATACCTTGCACAAACTAATTTAAAAAGAAAGCAAATTAATTCAGACAGGCCTAAACTGTGACATAAATTCTCAAATTGCTGGATAAGATGTCTCCTACTGGGTAAGTAGCTCTGGTGCTACACCTCACAGCCTATGGAAGGGAGAAGAAAGAAAATGCCCCCCTACTCTTCTGCCATCGGGCATAAGCAGAGGAGTGTGGGAGTAGGGAGTAGGCACTTCAGAGTTTATAGGCCCTTAGACAAACTTTATCCTATGAACCTGAAATCCATTAGGATCTCAGGCTGTGTAAACTCATTCCCCAATTAGGCAAAAGAAGGAGCAGGAGAAGGAGGAGGAGGAGGAGGAGAAAAGGAATGTGGATGAACTTTGACAATATGCTTTAAGTAAATCATTAGACACCAGTATCTAGAGTTGTACCTTCCATACTGCTCATGTCAACTTCTATGCTTATCATGAAATAGTAACACAGGAGACATTATTAGTACTTGAGCATTCAACCAAGGAAGTTATCTCAAAGAAATTATTCTAACTTGTAAAGGAAACACAGTAGAATTATTGTCCAACTGTAATCTAAAATAAAAAAGGAATCCACTCTCCCCCACTAATTTTCCTTCAAGAGATCTCTGCGATACTAGAATATCCGAAAAGGAAAGTACCAAATGGAGAATCTCTACAAGAGAATCTCTGCAGATGTACAGTAGAGGACTCAAATATATCCTGAACCAAGTTCCCACAGCACCCATTCTGGTTACCCTCATCCTCAGTTTGGCACTCATAGGAGGATCTCCAGGGAAGTGACTATTGCCAGGTTGTAGGTCTGTGGGTCCAGGCTCCTCCTACTGTAGTTCATGATTTTAATGGTATAAGAAGCCCTGAGTCTTCTAGCAATATAGATTCAAACCTTCTCTGCAATTTAGAGTCCTTAGAGAGTTGTCTGAGGACACTGAGAAGTTAAGTGATTTGCTCAGGGTCATACAGTCAGTGTGGGTCAAAGGTGGGACTTGAACCCATCTTTGGGTTCTCTTCTCTATCTACTGTACCAGGCAGCTTCTATCAGAATTCCTACTTGTATATAAAGGAAGCAAAAAAAAATCTCCTAAATATCACCAATAACTACCTGATTGTTAAATCCAATTTCCTTTTTATCACTCTTCATTGACATTCCTGTAGCATAGGACATTGTAGACACTAAATACTCTGGCCTCCCTTAGCATGAGAGTTAAGATACTGTCCTGTTTTTTTCTCTTTAATCTCTAATTCCTCCATTGGTTCTTTCCTCTATTCTTGGTCTCTTAAAGTGACCATTTGGCAAAGCTCTGTTGCTGGCCTTCTTCTTTCTTCTCTTTATGCTCCCTGCTTGGCAATTTCATTCACTCCCAAGGTTTCAACTATCACGTCTATGCAGATGATTCTCAAATCTTTATCTCTAATCCTGACCTCCCTGTAAAGCTCCAGATCCGTATCTCGTTATTACAGGATATCACCATCAGCTCCTCAGACTTGATTTATCCAAAATTAACGTCTAGTCCTAGGGAAAGTATTTATGAAAGGAAACAATATGATTGCTGTGTTGAATAAGCTGCTCAATATCATGGAGAATTCTCAGGTTTCCAGGGTGATATCTAGTTTGGGGAATATAGGACTATATGCTTAAAAGTTCCTTCAAGGCACAACACGATTGTTCCAGGGAACCATAAGGCTCTACACATGGCAGTGGATAGATATAGAGGCAAAATGACAAGGAGGGCCTGGGCCATAATAGGAACTACAGAACAAAAATGTCAGCAGTGGCATGCCTGTATAGAGGAACAAGAAGATCCTGTATTAATTTCTGGGAGACCTAATTTCTGTTTACAGTATAAACAGAATCCAGTCTGGGTGAGCCTTTGCCTGGGGGAAGAGAACTCTTTGTCCTTCCTCCCCTTCATTAGAGTTCAGGGCAACCCAGCTCATGAAGGAGAAAATAAGCTGGAGAGGTCGGGATGGAGATGGCTTCCCCTGACCAGACTGCTGGAGGCTTCTGAGTCTCATGATCAAACCACCATCTCAGCAGGAGGAACTGAAGACTGTTAGCCTTGCTCCTCATTAAATGTCCGCTAATCTGGGTTGATCTTCACTTGTCAGGGGAGTTCCCTTTCAGAAGGGATTTAAGGCATTTCAGGGTCTCCCTTGGTGTCTTTGGTCACCAAGAGAAACCACTGACCATTAATTTATTGTTTCTCAACTAGTCTAATTAATAAATTGATTATTAATTACCCAGAAACTCTGTCTCTTAGGCTTTTCATTCGTCTCAGTTGGGTTGAGAACAGAGAGTTGCAGGAAGTCCCTCAAATGATTTCCTTGCAATTGTATTAAGACTTAAGACAGTAACATGAGAGAAAAAGGCTGGGTTTTTTCCCCCTTGATTTCTCTATTTGGGAGGGGAGTGATGTGGCAGGGAGAAAATGTGAATCTAAAAATAAAATAAAATTTAATTTAAAATTAAAAAATAAAAAAGGGATGAGGAGGGGATGTAGTCCAGGCATGGGTAGACTGGTTATGCAAAAGCATGAGTGGTAGAATGCTAACTTCATAGAACTTAGTAAACAGCAAAGAGATAGTTTTGTGGGAAGGTAGAGCATGTGAAATAAGCCTGAAAAGGTGGGTTACAACTATATTGGGAAAGGTATACAATCCCAGACTCTGGCACAGCTTTTATTTGATCAAAGATACAATAAGGACCCATTGAAAATTCTTAAATTGGGTATAAAATGGTCAGAACTATATATAGAGGGATTTTTTTTAGATATTTAAAATACAACTTTATTATGATATAAATGAAAATGGAACAGGAATGACAGTAATGCACAAAATTTACCTCCCAATACTGTGGTGACATTGCAGCAGAGTTATATTTGAAATACAAGGGGGATGGAATTGTGGTCCAAAACAGTTAAATTCACAGGTCCAAAATATGAAATATATACATGTATATATATATGAGTGTGTGATATGTATATATAATATATGTGTGTGTACACATATATGTGTACATATATGTGTATGTATATAACTGTCACATTCACTCTGAATTCTATTTACCTCCTTCAGAATCCCAAAAATTCAGCATATGTTCTGCTCATATATGATTAATGATGTAATGAAGTGGTAAACCTGCTATGTCACTGACATCACAAGACAGTTGCCTATGAAACCAGACCTCTGACTCTGGACTCTGGCTTATTCCCTTATGGGCCATCATCTTCATCAGGAAGCACAGTTGTCTGAGCACTCCATAAGTCCTGCTCATTCTGTGTTACCAGGGCTGGGTCCAAGACAACCACTGGGGATGCAAGAGCATGACAAACAACTCTGAATTAAGGTCTCCAATAAATTTTCTAGCAAGCTCAAGGAAGGAATTCTCAATATTGGAGTTACTCTTGGCTGAAATATCATAGTGCTGAGGATGCTTCTTCCTGTGGCAGATAATGGATTTCACCTTGATTTTTCTCTTCTTAGTATTCACTTTGCTGCTATACAATCCTTTTGGGTTATTTTCACATACTTATACCAGACCTCTATTCCAGTTAGGTACATTCTTGTAAGTAACTCTTAGTGTTATGTCAAATATTGTAATGGCACACTGGGCTTGGGCACACTGAGAGAAAGCACATCTCTAAGACCACCAAATTTCTCTGGATGAGCTGTATCCTATATTTTGTTTTTTTTTTTTCTCCATTGATTTGTTTATTTACTTTTAGTTTACAAGATTCAGTTCCACAATCCCTTGAGTTTCAAATTTCCCCTCCTCCTTTCCCCCTCCCCCCATGGTGGCATGCAATCACGTATAGGATCTGCAATACTTTCACATTGTACAATAGTCTGGTTGTACAGAAGGGTTGTAACCAATGGAATGAACAATGGGAAAAAAAAAAAGAGAAACAAAACCAAACATGAAAAAGAACGAGAGTATGTATTGCTTCAGTCTCCATTTAATCTCTAGTCTTTCTAGATCTTTCTCTGAATGTAGATATCTCCTTCCATCCTGAGACTTGTAGAGTTGTCTTATAGCTGTGCGTTGCTGAGAAGAGTCCAGTTTATCAAGGTTGGTTGTCATTCATACGATGTGTCTGTGATTGTGTACAAATTTTTCCTGGTTCTGCTCTTCTCACTTAGCATCA
>CM053585.1:176771727-176788303 GCA_028646515.1 Pseudochirops corinnae | reverse complement strand
CCAATTTTTCCTCCATTTCTCTTATTTGGTTTTCAAAATCCTTCTTAAGCCCCTCTATGGCTGATAACCAGTTTACATTTTTCTTGGAAGCTTTTGGTGCAGGAGTTCTGACTGTGTTGTCTTCCTCCCATTCCATGTTTTGATCCTTTTTGTCCCCAAAAAAGGAGTCTAAAGTTGGATTGCTGAGCTTTGTTTGCTTCCTTTGCCTTCTCATGTTGCCAGTCAATTAACTTGATTTTTGAGCCACAGTAGATCTCTGCTTCCCAGGGAGAGAGCTTTGTCCCAAATCACTGGGGTTTTTGCAGCTGCCAGAGCTATTAGGAGGCCGCTGTCTCTGCAGCCCCCACCAGCTTTGGCTCACTGGTCACACACCACAGGACCACCACTCAAAACCACAATCCTGATCCAGGCGGGTTAATACAAGTGCACTTAGCCTCTGAATGATTGCTTGGCCCCCTTGCAATCTGCAGGCCGCGAGCTCTGAAGCAGCCACATGGAGGCAGCTGCAGGGGCCACTTCTGCTGCTTTCTTGCCCTGGGGGCCAGCGGCCGGACCTGCTTTTCTCCCTCAATTTAGCCAAGTTCCTCGGACCTTTCACTTTGTCCTTGGGTCTTATGGGTTGATAAGTCTGGAAATGGCCACAGCTTCGGGTGATCCACTCTCCCAAGTGCTCTGCTGCAGCTTGTCCTTACCCCCCTGGGGCTAAGCCGCAGTTTCAGGCCCGGCTGGTTTTGGCTCCCAGCACTCTGCAATGAGCCCTTCCCATCTGCCTGCTGGGCTGCCTTCAGTGGGAGATGTGTTTTTCTGTAATTTTGTGTGTTCTGGAGCTCTAAAATTTGTTTAGAGTCATATTTTATAGGTGTTTGAGGTGGTTATGGGGGGAACTGTGGAGTTCTCTTGCTTCTACGCTGCCGTCTTGACTCTGCCCCACTCTTTGATCTCTTTGGGAGTAGGCCAGCATGACCAAATTTTCATCCAAGGAAATCCCAAGCTGTTCCTATAATTCTATTAAAGACAGGTCTTCACACTTGATGAAGGGATCATTGGTATGAAAACCATATTAGCAATTAACACCTTGTCATTTGTCAATACATCCCTTATGCTCTCCTTCCACGTAAACATTTGCTATCTCTGGAAAATCAACTCAGGTACATTTTGGCAAAATCATTGTAGAACAGTTCACAAACTGAAAGTTAACATCCTTTTCACAAAGATACAAGCCTACCATAGCTGGCAAGTCTGGGGATTACATTCACTTCCAAACTCAATTACACAATTTTAACAAGCAGATATTATTTTTATAAAGTTCTGCTGCTTGTCTTGGTGCTTGCAGAGGCCTTCCCTAAGACAAAGACACTATGGAAAAGAAAAAGAAGAAAATCAAGCCACTGTACCCCCTCCCTCCCATAGCCTGGTCTCTACAGAGTTCCCAAAAGGGATGAGGGTTGTAGGGTTGACTGGAAGTCATTCCAAACCCTCTTTGGATGAGTAACTAAATTCCTTTGTATTGGTGCTTATGTAGTAACACTGACCCAATGTATTAAAAAGACTGAGGCACTTCCCTACTTCCTCTCATACTAAAGGGCCCCTATGTTCTGGACCACAGTGTAAATTGGATTTAATGCTCGGGAGTAAAAGTTTTCCTGGGTCCCTGAAACACATAAGGCTCCCTGAATTTCTCCAGGAATCCTTGCCACACCTAGGGAATTCAATTAGAGATCTGCTCATATTCCTCAACTAAGACAAAGCAAACTAATAGTTTAAATGGAAAACAAAGCCCCAAAAGGGTATGGGACTCCAGACAAGGATTAAGTAATTGGAGGTTGATTACTCAAGGTTACTTAGAGTTTCAGGCAGCCCTAAGGATGTCAGACAAGCTACCTAGACTCAGGTCACAGTAAGTCAAGCTGTCTAGATCTGCTTAAAAGTAGGGGAAAAAGATGAGCACGAGCAGCCTCCCATGTTCCCACCATTGCTAGACAAACAGACAGTTACTATTTTTCTAGGTGTGTAATCATCCATACCATTTGTATCCTTTTCTATACTCACAAGTACAGTAATATAAGGTATTAATATATAAGCATTCAACTGTACAAAACTTAAAAGCCAGTCGAACTTGTAAAGAAAACATATCAGAAGGCTGACTGTTAATTACTATCTAAAACAAAAGCAAACAAAAAGCAAGTTAATTTTTCTCCCAAAGATTCCTGCTATAACTAGGATACCCATGGAGAGACCTGGATGGCCTAGAGACAGCTCGGTGACACAGCAGATAGAGTACTAGGCTTGGAGTCATAAGATCTGAATTCAAATCTAGCCTCAGATGCTTACTGGCTATGTCACTTAATCTCCACCTGCCTGTTTCCTCAGCTGTAAAATGGGGATAGTAATAGAATCTACCTCACATGGCTGTCATGAAGCTCAAATGGGGCATGTAAAGTGCTTGGTACACAAAAAGGGTTTTTTAAATCCTTGTTCTATTTCATTCCCTTCCTTGGATAGAGAATCTCTCCTGAGTCCCTGAGATGCAGATATATCCCAGTTAAAGCCCACTCCCCAATATTATTAATAATTGATGGTGTTAGTTATGAGGATAAAGATGACAACCACACTTTACAGTTTTCAGCAAGGATTCTATGTTCCCTGATTTGATCATCACACAGAAAGCAGTTTGGGGATTACTTCTCTGCTCCAGATAACTTTTCTGTGTCTCAGGCCCCTTAAGTGATTTATCAAAGATCACACAGTTGGTACACATGGAGGGAAGGAGTGAAACACAGGTCATCCAGGACCCCACCCATCAATCTTGAGAATATGTAGTGTTGATATTTTCCTTCCATCAGGTGAAAGCAGAAATGGAGACTTTGGTGAGAGAGAAAGGTGTCAACTCATTCCAGATGTTTATGACCTACAAAGACTTATATATGCTTCGAGATAGTGAATTATATCAAGTGTTCTGTGCTTGCAAAGATATTGGTGCAATAGCCCGAGTCCATGCTGAAAATGGAGAACTTGTGGCCGAGGCAAGTATAGAGACAAAATTCAGAAAGGGGTGGGCAGTGAAGGTACATCTGGTAATTGGACTCCTCGGACGAGGATCTGAATTAGAGCCTTCTGGTTCCAGCTGCCAACTAGGTTGTCAGCTCTTCAAGGATAAAAACTCTCTCTTTTAATTCTTAAGTATCTCCCATGGTGCCTGTTTAAAATCACTGTGTGATATTTAACCCGTTTTATTTATTTCTTAGGTTAAAGTCCTACCCCAACACCTCATTGTGTGCTCAAGGTGACCCTGGGTTCACCCTGGGCTATGCCTCCAAGCTCCAACAGGTCCTACCCAGTTGAAAAGACTTCAGATATAAGCCTAGTGTTAGGCTGTTATGTCTTGCTTGTCCCCTAAGGATCAGCCTTGCTATAGGTTCAGAAAGGCCTACACCAGATTGACCAGGGGGTGATTAATTTTTCAGCCACAGTGATTCTCCAAGATCATCTACCAATCTTGAGAGAGGTTGTATCAAAATACAGGGAAGACTCATATTGATGAAATCCCAGATCCTTGATTTATTATTTCATTTGCTTACTGATTACTTAGAACACATTTAGAAAAATAAAAGATATGTTCAGTCATTTAAAAATGTGAATTGGAGAACCTAAGTGCTAAATGAGCCAAACCTAAAATGCCCAAACTAAGCCCTAAGGCTTTTCTCTTCAAAGAAAAATGATGAAGGAAAAAGAAAAAGCTGCCGAGTTTTTGTATAGTTCTTCCATTTAAGGTTCATTATTCTCATCTTGGATCTATCTCATAAACAATTCCCAACTTCCTTTTTCTTTGCTATTTATTCAGGGTGCCAGAGAGGCACTAGATTTGGGCATCACAGGTCCTGAAGGAATAGAGATCAGCCGTCCAGAGGAGGTAAGAAAAGTTTGTTGTGATTTTTTTTTTCCATCTACCTTCACATAGGCACTTAAAATTTTGAGGGGTTAGAGACATCTACAAATGTAAATTGGATTTTATATATTTTCCTCTTTCTATGAGGGAAAATCCCAATTGACTGCTTCACAGAGATCATTTTTTTGTATTCTCAGGATAGCATAATGTCCTAAATGATAATTTAGGACAAGTATGGCCTAAAGCTTTTTTGAGAGAAATTTTCAGGACACAACCATAACTAGCAATTTTGGTGCTTGGTCTGGCAGTTCAGGCCACATTCTCAATCAGCTTTATACATTTTCATATAATGTGAAAATAACACAAGCAGCGACTAGGACATTTGAGCTGAAGGATAGAGCCGATGATCTATGTAGGGTCTCGCAGATAAATACTACTAAGTGAGTTAGGTGCTAAGCTCAGTTGTATCTACAGTGTATGTGTTAAATTTTTGCTCTCTTTAAATTTTGGGGCCTTGGAGCAAAGCCTCCGTCACTGTACTCTAAAGATAACTCTATCTCAGAGGGAACTGGAACAGCCCTGTGTTGTCTTTCATTGAGAAACCAAAGCCATGCACTGGGGGGTAGTCTGGGCAAAGCTGGATTAAGAAAGGGAAGAGACCGAAAAATATCAGAGCCCTTCCTCCTCCTCTTTCTGGGCTGTTATTGAAAAAGCACATGGCTAGTAAGTATTAGAGGAAGCTATCAAACCCAGATCTCCTGACTCATAGTCCAAAGCCCTATCTGCAAATATATGCAAGGGATCCCAGAGAACCATAAGCTGGATAATCTCTGTAAATGTGTGTGGCACAGGCAGACATACAGCCCTACACAAGACACCACCTAGCACAATGCCTCACATTCAAAAACCACTTGATTTTGGGGGCTGATAAATCTTGTTTCCTTCCTGTGTTCTGTTTCCCCAAACAGCTGGAAGCCGAAGCGACCCACCGTGTTATCACTATTGCCAACAGGGTAAGCAGTATTCCCTCCTTCCTCCTGGAACCAGAACCCAACCACCCCAACTTGCAGAAGTTCTAACAGCTGCTTTTTGTAATTTATTCATCATCATTCTCAGATACCTTGTTTTGTGTCCCTCTGCTGCCACCTCTCCTAAGATACAGCCCCCTCCTATCAGAACCTAAGATAAAAACTAATTCACTACTAAAGTATAAATAGCTCCCAGTCAATACTTGCGTTATAAGAGAGAGAAGAAGGGGTGGAGGGACAATAAAAGGGCAGGAGAAATAATGTCGCACTTGGAGATTCCCTCCTGGCACAGGCAGTGGCTGTCTTTCATGATCCCCGTCTCTCTACCTATTACAGCTCCCTCCCTTTAAAACTTATTTCAGATGCCATCTTTTCCATGATGCCTTCCCCAGCTCCCCAGCTGAAAGTTACAACTCCTTCAGATTTTTCATAGCCTTTTGATCCTCCTTTGTAACTAATTGCATTTATAGAATGAAAGAGAGCTAGAAGAGTCCTTAGAGATCATTGAGGGTCATCTAGTCCAACCTCTTCATTTTATAGATAAGGAAACTGAATACAGTTTAGGTTAATTGACTTGCCCAAGGTCACACAGGAGTAAGTGGCAGAGACAGGATTAGAAGCAGGCCCTGCTGATTCCAGATTCAGCACTAGACCGTACTGCCTTCAGCCCCATTATTAGAATGTAAGCTCCTTGAGGGCAGGGCCTATAGCTTGTTTCAAAATCTTTATGTCCGCAGTACCTTAGATGTATTGGAGGCTTCATGTTTGTCATGTGGACTGGAAAAAAAGGCTGCATCAAAGCAACATTTTGGAGAACTAGGCTATCTGTCCACTTAGGTATTTCTTCTGCTAATAACTATAGTTTTAATCACAAAGTTCCTCCCAATGACAACTTATTCCTGGGGCAGCTAGGTGGCACAGTGGATAGAGCACTGGCCTTGGAATCAGGAGGACCTGAGTTCAAATCTGACCTCAGATGCTTGACACACTTAGTAGCTGTGTGACCTTGGGCAAGTCACTTAACCCCAATTGCCTTGCCTTCTTCCCTCTAAAAAAACACATTTTTAAAAATGTTAACTTATTCTGGGTTAAAAGGAAATTCTGGACAGTCAAGAAGAATCCCTTATTTTTATAGATGAGGAAACTGGGGCTAGAGAAGTTAAATGATTTATCGAAGGTAATAGAACAGTTTGGTCAAGTGGAGGAAAGTGCTGGATCCAGGGTCTTAGGACCTGGGGTTCACCTAGTTCTTCAGCTCTTTAACTATGTGACTTTGTGGACCTCAGTTTCTTCTTCTGTAACATGAAGGGGATGGGAATCAGACGCAGTTACATTTGTGGTCCTAGCGCCAAGTCTGTGAGCTAGTTAGTACAGAGTCGTTCCTAAGCTCCGAAATCTCTATATCCAAGAACAGGCTTATTTGGGTTAAACTTCATTGGTTTGAGTTTGATTTAGGATATATTTTACCTGTTTAGAATCTTAGCTGTCAGAGGTTAGCCCCCACGGTTTCTGCTGCTCTATATGCTGTCCACCATGTGCCTA
Source organism: Pseudochirops corinnae (assembly GCA_028646515.1). Taxonomy (NCBI): domain Eukaryota; kingdom Metazoa; phylum Chordata; class Mammalia; order Diprotodontia; family Pseudocheiridae; genus Pseudochirops; species Pseudochirops corinnae. Next base: position 176,781,847 of record CM053585.1, on the reverse strand, counting down.
GTCACTTAAGGCTTTATTAGTAAATTTCAAGTCACATTAAGATAAAAACATTCTCTTTTGATAAATTGTTGATGGCCATTTTCTATAGGAGTTTTCTAAAAGTCCATTTCCTTTTTTTCCTTAAAGTCCATTTCTGATATAAGGGTAGAAAACGGGCAATTTAAATACTTAACAATGACAGTGGTCAGTCTTTCCACTAATCTACCCGTACAGAATGACCTCCATGGCACAGGACAGAGAATGGAGTTTAAACATGCTTGGTTGGTGGGTAGCAGCCTCCCTGTTTATATACAAATGCCTCAGACACAATTTGAGTTCCTTCCATGTCAACTCTTATCGGCAAGGCACAAAATTATCAGGTCTGCCATATCCACTTTGGGGAGAAGGAGACTAGATTCTCCAAGAGAGTTCTTTTGGCAATGGAGTTATTTTTATTAAAAGTTATTTTTCCTGTGAAGATGCTATCTACATCCTATGCCTCATTTATTGAAAGACCCGTTATATGAGAATTGTGTTTCTTATGTTTAGACTCATTGTCCAGTTTACCTGGTCAACGTTTCCAGTATCTCTGCCGGAGATGTCATTGCTGCTGCTAAAATGCAAGGTAAGCCTGCAGGCAGGGATGGAAGAAGGTAAGGCTGATGAAACTCAGCTTAGGTCATAGAATTTACAAAGTGATTGGAGTCAAGGTCGACTGGCTTCTTCTCTAATTTTTACTTCAAAGGGGCTACCTTGGGATTTCCCAGAATGTTGAACACTCCTCTCCTGTTTTTATAATGACCCTTTTCTTCCATCTAGTCCAGTCTCTTCATCTGACAGATGAAGAAACTGAGGCCCATAAAGTTTAAATGAGTTTGCTGCCTAAGGTCATAAAGGCAGTAAGTAGCAGAGCTGGGATACTTTTTCCACTAAAGGTAAATCCTAGGGAATACTGAAGAACACAGAAGTTAAATGACTTTCCTAGGCTTCCAGAGCTAATGAACATCAGAAACAGAATTAGAACCCAGGTCTTCCTGACTCTGAGTCCATTCTGTAGAATCAGAGTTGTAGAATTTTAAATTAGGAAATGACAGGTGAATTTGTTGTTATTGTTTAATTGTTTCTGATTCTTTGTGATCCCATTTGGAGTTTTCTTGGCAAAGATACTAGAGTGGTTTGCCACTTCCTTCTCCAGCTTATTTTACAAATGAAGAAACTTAAGGCCAATAGGGTTAAGTGACTTTCCCAGGGTCACACAGCTAGTAAATGTCTGAGGCCAGATTTGAACTCAGATATTCCTTATTCCAGGTCCAGTGCTCTATCCACTGAGCCTTCTAGCTCTAAAGATTACTTAGGGTCATACAAGTAGTATTTTTAAGTGGCAGGACCTAAACCAGGTTCCTCTCTGATTCCATGATTGTTCTTCAAGCTGTTACACTAAACTGCTTCTCTTGGAAAAGAAAATTTATTTGTTCTGAGAGCAGTTAAAAATTAATAACATTAATGATCCCAGTTATCTTCAGATTAAGAATTTCTTCCATTCTACATGCAAATTCTAGGGGAGTTTTTGCTATCTCTTAGGGTGAATAAGTCAGGGACAACAACAGACTTGTCTTTTAGCAAAAGAACCAGCAAGCTCATAGCCAAAATTTAGGCAAGTTCCAATTTGAAAATGGATTTCATTTCTACCCGTCTAACACACCTTCCCCATACTAGGTGCCCCAAAGTTCATTTGTAACTTAGTATTTGATCACATAGAAACAATGCTATAAATGATGGAGGGTAGGGTGATAGGGTGATGGTAGCTGAGTTATAAGAGAAAGGCTTCCAACTGTTTGGGGAAACAAAGCAGAATAATGAAACAAGGTTTATCACTTCCCCAAATAATGTTTTTTGAGTGCCTACTATATACAAGGCATTGGGAAGAGGGGATACATTTCTTCATCTCTTTTCCAGAGTTAGGATTTGTCATTTTTATCCTGCATTTTGTTTAGTTTACCTTTTTCTCTTCATTTACATTAATTATTAGCTAATTAATCAAAGTATGGGGACAAGGCAGACCTTGAGGCTAAAGTAAATAATCAGCTTCTCATTAAACACTTCCTAAATTATCAAGCTTGTCTGTCCCCCAGGTGAAATGTTTTCCATTTGAAAGTAGCAGTAGAAGGTAGTCTTTTGCATTACCAAAAGATGATCAGTTTAGACAGTGATGCTGAGACCAAGATTATGAACTTAATCACCGTTTGATTATCTCTATCATTACTTCCAACCTCCATTGCTATCCTCCTCAAAACTTGTCTATTTCTGTCAAGGGTAAGAACATCTTCCAGTCCTTAAGAGTCACCCATCCTCAATCCTTTTCCTCTTTCCTCTCTCTCACCCCCTACATACAGTTGTTTACTAAATCTTACTGATTCTACCAGGATCTCTCAACTCCTTCCTAGCTTAGCTAGCAGTGACCTCTCCCTCCTATGAGCATTTTCTTAAGCACTTACCTCTTTCTAGAGAGGCAGTCTGGTTCACTGGAAAGAGTACTGAACTGAGGAGAACTGGGGCTTTAAGTCTTGATTCTGACTTTTTGCTTTTTGTAAGTCACTCAGTTCTACCATCTGTAAGAGGAAGATCATTGGAACTACTCCTCTGATCTCATCGTTGTTAGGAACAATAAGGAAATGGAAGCTGTTGTTAGCCCAAGTCATTTACCACCTAGGATTGCATGATCACAGACCCAGAGCTGAAAGAGACTGCAGAGGCTCTTCATTTTACAGGTGATGGTCCAGGAGGTTCAGTAACTGAGCCAAGACCACACAGGTAATAAATACATAAGCAGAAGCAAGATTCAGCCTCATTTTCTGACTTTGAATATAGTCAGCTTTCTCCCTCCCTTCTTTCCCTTTTTCTTTCCTTTCTTCCTTCCTTCTTTCCTTCCCTCCTTTCCATCCTTCCTTCCCTTCCTTCTTACCATCCTTCCTTTCATTCTTCTGTCCTTTCTTCCTTTGTTCTTTCTTTTCTCTTCCTTCTTTCCTTTCTTCCTTCCCTTCCCCCTTCCTTCGTTTCATCCTTCCTTCTGTCTTTTTCTTTCCATCCTTTTTTCCTTCTTCCCCTCCTTCCTTCCTCCCCTCTTTCCTTCTTTCCTTTCTTTCATCTTTCCTTCCTTCCTTCTTCAGTCCTTCCTTTTCTTCCATCCTCTCTCCCTCTCTCCATCTTCAAATCATAGAACTAGAAGGCTTTCAAAGGTCATTTAGTACAACCTCTTCATATTACAAATGAGGAAACTGAGGCCCAGGTAGGTTAAGTAGCATCTGCAAAATCACACACAGATGGTAGGCTTTAGGAACATACAGGATACTGTGTATCCAGTATAGCTCAATGTGCTCATAAAATTACCATGTCAGTTCTGATAAATTTAGAGGTATCATCAATTCATGTAATAATTAAAATTTTGCTAACTGAATTTTCTTTTAAATGTTTATTGATTAATTATAAATGGAACCACACTAATAATTAGTTAGCATTTATACAGCACTTTAAGGCTTACAAAACACTCTACAAATATTACTTCATTTGATCCTCATAGCAACTTTGGGAGGCAGATACTATAATTACCTTCATTTTACATTAAGGACACTGAGGCAGACAGCGATTTACATGACTTGCCAGGGTTACACGGCTAGTACATATCTGAATCAGGACTTGAATGTAGGTCTTCCTGACAGAGTCCAGTGCTCTGCCCACACCACACTATGCCCTGCTAAACTGGCCTCTCTTAGTTTTTGCCAGTTTATTGGAGACAAGACAAACCAGGAGAAGAAACTATTAACAGTGTAGCAAAACAATAAAAAGTATGCTTTCTGAACTTAGTAAACTACAAATTATAAAAACAGAGAAAAAACGGCTTTCAGAATGCTCAGGAAAAAGAAACCTCACCGAGTGCAGCTTTTCTCTTCCAGAAGAACTTGGATCCATCTCATTTCTTGAGCCATTGCTCTTATCACTTTCTTTTTCACTTTAATCATACTGCTATAGAAATAGGAGCTGTTTCAAAATGGTGAGTTCTCATCTTCTTGTACTTCTGAAAACTGAAAGCTTAACTGATTGGAAACTGCTTTAGTGTTTTTACATGTTTAATTTATTTCTTGATTTGGTTCATTTCCAAACCCCATCCTGTTTGTTCCACATGTTGCAGGAAATGGTGGAATCTGAATCAGACAAGATAGGGAATAATCCTCGGCTTACAAAGGCCTCTCTACATGACTGGATATCCCAGACTATTCCGGGACAAAACACCTAAAAGATGTTCTCTCTTCTTCATTTGAAAGCACCTTTTCCATGTAAAAACCCTCAAAGCAATGTTTATTTTATAGAGCAATGAAATGCAAGTGCAAAACTATCATCATTATTTCTGTCTTTGGATATTAAATACAAGAAATTTGTAGCTGGGTGTATTTGGCGATTCTCTCCTTTTCTTAGTAAAGTCTTTTACTTTACTTCTGTACTCATAAGCAAAGATACACTTGAATTCTCAAAAATCGTTTGATAAAGAATGGCTAACAAAAATTTGATTCAATGAAATGTTTGCTTTTCCAAAAAAATTTGGGTTTACAATGCCCAATAACTTTTTTTATCCTTTTCTCAGGTAAGGTTGTCTATGCAGAGACCACCACTGCACATGCTACATTGACAGGCTTACACTATTACCACCAGGACTGGTCCCATGCAGCTGCTTATGTCACAGTGCCCCCTCTGAGGCTGGACACCAACACTTCTACCTACCTCATGAGTCTGCTAGCCAAGTAAGGAACTTAATGTGCTGTCTTCACGTTATCACCACCAGCATGAATTACTCTGTGTGTGTGTGTGTGTGTGTGTGTGTGTGTGTGTGTGTGTAGGGAAATTTATAGATTATTGAGAAGACTCTGTTTAGGGATGAAGAATCTACCACCCACAGGCCACATTAGTCATTAGTTTCATTTCACCTCGCCCATGGGATGAGATTTCTTTGGCTATCATGTATAGAACTCCCAAAATAAGTTCAGACTAACCTCTTAAATGGCTAGCCCATTCAGAGTAAAAGTGTCTGAAGGTTTAAGGATAAAAAAGCAATTGTCCAATTATGACCAAAGATTAATTAGGATTTCAGTGGGCATTAGTAAGTCATTCTGAAACTTACAACCCAAGGGACTACCCCACAACCCACTTAAGCATCTCTACTTCTGTATTCTTTTTTCTATCCTGCTTTTTTTTTGTTTGCCTCTCCTTTCCTTATTCCTTCATCTCTGTCCTGCTACTCATCCATCCACCTGTCTATCATGTAACAATGTGCCTATGTTATAAGAGCTGACAGCCTATGAAATGTAGAGCAAAGTTGTCCATAAGTGATAATTCTCTTGGGAGACTGGTTGTGAGTTGCAGAGAGAGGTTTTACATCTGCTCTTTTTGTAAGCACTTAGAGGAAGAATTTAAAGGAATACAGACTTTTTATTACAAATTAAGTACTGTCTTTACTACTTCATAATTATAAACTCCATTTATCTAAATATTTGCTTTTCACTGAGTGTGGTGGTGTACAGCCATAATCCCTGCTACTGGGGAGGCTGAAAATGGTAGAATTCTCAAGCTCAGGAGTTCTGAGCTTCAGTAGAGCTGACATCAGTCAGGTGTCTACACTAAGTCTGGCACTAATATGATGAACTCCTAGCAGCGGGAGGCCATGAGGCTGCCTATAGCGGCAACTATGCTGGAATACCCAGAATGGTTTTAGAATAGGTTCTTAGATCTGCTTTACTAGGAAAGAAAGCTGTTCAAGGGGTCAACAGTCTTTTTAATTATATTCATTAGTTCAGAGAAAAAGTCAGCTCCCTGAACTTCAGAGAAAATCCAAACAAAGAAAATAGAGAAAATACAAGCAGAGAAATAAAGATCAACAGATAGAGCTTCTGATTGTCTGAGAAATTAGCACAGATCAACAGACAGATCCAACTGTCTGACCAAGCCAATACATACCTAGTTACCAGAGAGAAAAGCACCAACATCTGGATTTTCCAAAGCTGGGGGGTGGGGGGGCTCCTTAACAGCTACCCAGAGTCTCATTGGGCCAAATCACATGAACACTCTTCCAATAAGTGAGCCCCAAAGCAAAATTCTGACCCTGAAGAAGTATATATATACTCTGAGGTTAGTATTTTGTAACCCACTGCCTAATTACAAAGTAACAAAAGGTGTGGGCCTTCCTAAAAAACAAGCCTTCCCTAATCAAGCTTCCCTTAATGGGCTCCATGTGAAGCCTGTTAATGGGAAGGGAAGATCTTGTATCTCATTAACATTCTGCTGCCTAAGGGAGAACAAACTGAGCCAGGTCAGTAATGGAGCAGTTGTGCTAGTCAGTAGTGGGATCAGGCCCATTGGTGACTGCTGCGCTTCCAGGCTAGGCAAGCTAGGAAGATGTCATCTCAAAACAAAACATTTAACAAATAAATTTTCCTTACTTTTTTATCTAGAAGAAGTCCATGAGTTTTCCCTTTAAAAGATTTTTAAGGAGCACACCGAGAATCAAAACAGAGCTTTGGTGGAAAGAAACTAAAGATATTAGAACTAATGCATGCCACTGGTACAACTTATAGGCCCAGTGCTGGTTCTTTTGAATCCCTTGGAATCTAGGACTCTTTGAGTATCAAGAAATCATCAGTGGAGGGTCATCCCAGGCAGAAAGTCCATAGACTAATGCCAAAGGATGGCACCTCTGGCCTGTTGCCACTCCTTTTTTATAAAGAAGGGAAGGTAAAGAGATCATTCAGACTGTATCCCAAACATCATCTCTCTTCTCCTGCACTCCCTTCTGGTACATGCAGTGCCTACTTTTCATTCATGATACCCACATTTGTCTTTACCTAAGTAATATTGAAAGGCACTGAATGGAAAATATTGAATATTGGCATATTTCTATTGGATAATCAATAGTCAGGAAGAACTTAATCCAAGACCCACTTCCAACACATATTGGCTGTGTGACCTTGGTCAAGTCATCTTACCCCAATATCCTTGACAAATCTCTAAGACTTAAGTTGGAGGGCAGGTGTCTACTTGCGTTGGTAGATGGAGTTTCCACACCAGGAGTGACCCATTAAATCACAAGTCTAATCCAAAAAGGTAAATAAAAGCCAAATTTCATTTCTTGCCATCTTTAATGATTCATTCTGAGATTTTCTATCAATGTTCCCAACAAAGGCATCAATAAAAGTAACAGCTGTGTGCATTCAGGCTCCTGCCTTAGAAATTCTCAGAGCACTGTTTTGAAGTATCTTTTGAAGTCTACCAATGAGCTGCTAATTGCTTTTTATGGTGAAGTATAAAGTCCTTGTTGCACATTATCATGAAAGTGTCAAGTAGGCCCTATGTACTGAAAAACTGAGAAAGGCAGACTCCAGTGACATGTTGTGTTTCTGCTAGCATTGCTTTGGTCCAATGCTGAATAACTGTACTTTGTAGTTTTGAATAAACCGAGGAGATGAAGAAGGGAAAATGTCAGGTCAATATTTTCTTCTAAAAACTGCTTTTCAGTTTAAAAAGAAGAAAAAGAAAAAAGAAAAACAACCATCAATCATCAATAAGCATTTATGAAACATCAACTACAGTGCTTTGAATGTAGCTGTAACATTGCTGGAATGTTTTGAATGCCCCACTTGCGGCAGGGAAACTTATTGAAAGTAAAGAAGGCATTAAGGCATACTTAGTTGCAAAAGAAATCTGGGGCATCCAAGTTGTCCCCAGTCCACTTGAAAAGCCCTTTTCAATTCTAAGATAGTAAGGGAAATTAAACTTAAATTTCAATTAAATTATGACAGCCATTTTTTATATCAAATTTGTAAAACCTATAAATGTTGGGGTTTTTGTGGGGGTGGGGGGAGACTTCAGTGTAAAGATAAAAAACATAAGTAAAATGTTTGTAATGTTTTTTTTTAATCATACCTGTGATTTCATTGGTATAGGGAACTCCCAGTGAGGAAATTCCCTTTACCAACACAGACTGTTACCTGCATTACAATTTATAGTTCTAGACAGTTGCATGGGTCCCATAGAGAGTAAGTGACTGGTTCAGGGTCACATAACCAGTATGTGTCAGAGGCAGGCCTTGAACCAAGTTTTTCTGATTCTAAATTAAACATCCTGTCCACTATGCTATAGTGCCTCTCTATTTTTAAAAAATGAATTTTAAAAGAGAGAGAAATGTTTATAGACTAGAATTATAATTTTCGTGTCATGTATATAGATATGCTCATTGAGGTCCTTTGCATAAGCAAAGTAATTTTTGCTAATTTAAATGAATTTGAAGGTTAGTTGTTAAGCCTTTACTTTATTATTGGTCAGATATGTAATATAATTGTTTCTCAGTCCTTGTTTGGAAATACACCTCTCAGTTATTTTATCATTCTTAAGGGGGAAAAAAATAGTTCAGGAAGATAAAGACTCTGTGGTCTTTCCAGTAACTATTCTACTGTGCCAGTGGCACCCCAGAGGTGTATTTTCTATATTACAAAATTTTCTATCATACATAATACTCCTGTGTGTCCTTATTCTTATTTTAAAAAAATTGTTTGATGAGATTTCTAACCATTTCAGATTAATTCCTTGAGCTGCTTTTTGGCACTTTGGCCAACCAATAGCTAAGTAGTAATTAATTTAATCTGTTACTCATCACGTCCTTCTCTCCCTTCAGTGACACTCTGAACATTGTAGCTTCTGACCATCGGCCCTTCACCACAAAACAGAAGGCAATGGGCAAGGAGGATTTCACTAAGATCCCTCATGGAGTGAGTGGTGTACAAGACCGTATGAGTATCATCTGGGAGAGAGGCGTGGTAGGTTTTCTGGGTCTTCTGATTTTTTTTTAATTTCTCTATTTCCTGCCTCATGTTGTTTTCATACTGGATATGTTACCTAAGTAGGTTTTTAGGAGGGCTTTATCAGTTTATTGGAACAGCTTATTATCTAAAGAATCTCCCAAAGACATTGATTGATACAAAAGGGTACAGCAGGTATGTACAGTAGTACCCAGAAGTGTAGTTCTATAGGGACTAAGCCTTGCAATAATTCCTAAATCACCCAGGAACAATCACTTACCATCTCCAAGGTACAGGAGAGGTTTGGGTTTGGGAGGATTTTTTTAGGCATTTATCACCACCATAAGCAGACTAATTCCCTCAGTTGCCATTTTAGTGAAGACAAAGGCAGGGCAGATAGTTATCATTGGCTCATAGATTTAGAGCTGGAAAGTACATGTAGAGGGCATATAGCCCAGCCTTCAGGACCACAGAGTCAAACTAAACCATTCAAGGTCACATAGGTAGTCAGTGGCAGAACCAGAATGAATCCAGCTCCTCAGACTCAATCCAGCATTCTTTCCTACCATTTTGCTCTGCTTCCCATAAGCCTTAAGTCACCTTTGCCCCATAGCAGCAATCTGGATCTTGATGTCAGGGGAGGAAGTATTGATCTAAATCTTTCTCCATCCTTCAGTCATTAAGAATCTGGTGGGAGATTGATAAATGGTCAAAGGATATGAACAGGCAATTTTCAGGGCAGAAATTAAAGATATCTATAAGCATATGAAAGCATGCTCTAAATCACTATTGATTCGAGAAATGCAAATCAAAACAACTTTGAGGTACCACATCTCTCCAGCCAGATTGGCTAAGATGACAAAACAGGAGAATGACAAATGCTGGAGAGGATGTGGAAAAATTGGAACACAAATGTATTGTTGGTGGAGCTGTGAACTGATACAACCATTTTGGAGAGCAATCTGGAACTATTGCCCAAAGGGCTATAAATAATTGCATACCCTTTGACCCAGTAATACCACTTCTAGGGTTGTATCCCAAAGAGATCATAAAAGTGGGAGGAAGAGCCATATGTACAAAAATATTTATTGCAGCTCTCTCTTTGTGGTGGCAAAAAACTGGAAATTAAGGGGATGCCCATCAGTTGGGGAATGGCTAAACAAGTTGTGGTATATGAATGTAATGGAATACTATTGTGCTATAAGAAATGGGGAGGAGACAGTCTTCATATTCACCTGGAGAGGCTTATACAAACTGATGCTAAGTGAGAAGAGCAGAACCAGGAAAAATTTGTACACAACCAC
>CM053585.1:176742761-176771227 GCA_028646515.1 Pseudochirops corinnae | reverse complement strand
AATTTGTACACAACAACAGACACATCGTATGTGTGATGACCAGCTTTGAAAAACTGGACTCTTCTCAGCAACGCGCAGTTAGAAGACAACTCTACAAGTCCCAGGATTGAAGGAGATATCTACATTCAGAGAAAGATCTAGAAAGAACAGAGTTTAAATGGAGACTGAAGCAATCTACATGCTAGCGTTCTTTTCCGTGTTTGGTTTTCTTTCTTTTTTCCCATTGTTCATTCCATTGGTTACAACTCTTCTATACAACCAGACTAATGTCCAATGTGGAAGTATTTGCAGATCCTGTACTTGATTGTATGCCGCCATTGGGGGATGGGGGGAGGAAGAGGGAGGGGAGAACATTTGAAACTCAAGGGATTGTGGAACTGAATCTTGTAAGCTAAAAGTAAATAAACAAATTTTTTTAAATGTGATTAGGAAACATTTAGCAAAATAAATAAAATACAATAGCAAAAAAAAAAAAATAATCTGGTAGGAGGGGGCCAGTTTAAGAACAAAGGAATGCTCAAGAATTCTCCACTGGAAGAGGTTTCATTGATGAAACTGAAACCTAGTTTGAAGGTCTTATCACCTGTCCATCAAGGTGAATATTTTTGTTTTTGATATGCTAGAACCTAATATATTAGGCCCAAAATTCAGTGCTATATTATTTAGACTATAAGCTGCCCAAAGACAGTACATAGTATAAGTTAACAAAGGCAAAGACATCTGCCAAGGGAAGAATGGAAATCTTTAATGTAAAAATCAAAAACATTTCTCAGAGGGCAGGAAAATTGAAGTTAATTAAGTATTTCCTTTAAATTTATGATAACTAGCCATATTAGTTTTAGGTAAAATTCATATTAGCATAGAACTGTAATTTTTATGGGCTGTGTATTTGCAGCCATTCATTGAGAACTTTTGTATTATCCAAGTATACATTTATGTCCATTTAACAGGACTTGGAGCAGAATTTTTGCCATTTTAATCTTTATCTTTGTTTTAGCGGCGTATGATTAGTTAGATCTTTGATATATTTAAGTCTGTATTCTTGACCAAAAACATAACACATGGTGGAATGGTGAGGCTAACCCCACCTACCATAGTGGCCTGTGAATGTTCAAGAAATAAGCCTCAAGGATGGGGGTTGAAAATGGAAATTACAAGAGTAGGACAACTATATTTTCAGCTACACAGAATATACATACAGTTACATACAGACACGTTGTTACTGGTTTGCCATCAACAGATTATACATTTCTGTTTCAATGGAGATATATATTACAGTGCTTTTCTATTCATTACGATGGATTTACACCTCACAGCCCTTTGGAGCACTGGTAGGCATTTTTTTGAAATGGTTGGATGGGGTTAGGGTATACTTGGTGTTTATGAAATAAAGCAAAGAAAGTAAGTGTAGCCTTGGTCTCATAAAGACCATGTTCTCTCCAGCCAAGTTAATGGACCTCTGGAAGGAATAAAGAAAAAAATGGAGATTACATGCTTTTATACAGGCATCTCGTGACACTATTATTTTATTTCTTCTGTCATTTTTTTCCAGGTGGGAGGAAAGATGGACGAAAACCGTTTCGTGGCTGTTACTAGTTCAAATGCAGCCAAGATTCACAACCTGTATCCCCGAAAGGGCCGCATCATCCCTGGAGCTGACGCTGATGTGGTTGTGTGGGACCCAGAGGCTACAAAGTAAAACCAGACTCCAGGCTTTAAGGGATTTGGGATTTTTAAGAGAGCTGGTGTTCTAGAATAAGGGCCAGCAAAACGGGACCTTCACCCATTTTTGTGTAACTGGAGCCAAAAAATAGTTTTTACATTTAAAAAAAAAATCTTGTTGTAGTTTCAAATGTAAGCCTTGATTTGGTCTTCAGGCCTAGTTTGCCAACCCATTTCTACAACTCTGGGGTTAGAAGGATGGAGGGGTTTGAAGCATTGAGTTCATTCAATTCCATAAAAAAAAATTTTTAAGAACCCACCATGTTCAAGACACTGTTCTAGGTGCCGGGGATACAAAGGTAGATATGAAACAGTTCCTGCTTTCCAGGAGCTCACCAGCTAAAGACATGCACATGAATACCTGTGATACAAGAGAGAATAAGATAAGTGTTAAAAATCCAGGGAAATTATTTTAAACCTCTTCTTAAGCTAAATAAGAGTGTTCAGTCTTATCCAGGTAGATTATTTAGGGGGCAGAGGGCAGGGTTGAATTGGAACTCTGGTTTCATTTAGTATAGGGAACTTTCTCTGTAGAGGTAGACTAATATCTTTGTAAGTTTTAGTCTTGGAGAGTTGCCTAGAGCGCTGAAAAGGTAAATGACTTGGCCAGGGTTACAAAGCCAAGATGTGTCATAGGTGAGACTTGAATCCAAATCTTCCCTGTCTCTGAGGTGGACTTTCTACTATTCCCTCCTGCTTTCTGAGTGGCTGATTAGTTAAAATTCATCACTTGTTAGTGGTTCTTTTACTGTATTCTTAGATTAGTGTGGTAATCCATAGTAACTTTTCTAGTATTCAGCAGCACCCCTGGGTATAAGCACTATCTGTAAAGGATCTTATATTTTACCTGTGACATCAGCATCTCCCTCCTCCCCACCCAGGACCATTTCAGCTAGCACTCAAGTGCAAGGAGGAGATATAAATTTATATGAAAACATGCGCTGCCACGGGGTACCTTTGGTCACTATCAGCCGAGGACGAGTCGTGTATGAGAACGGAGTCTTCATGTGTGCTGAGGGCACGGGCAAGTTCTGCCTGCTTCGATCCTTCCCAGATACTGTGTACAAGAAGCTGGTCCAGAGGGAGAAGGTAAGAGTTGGAGAGGGGAGTAGGAGTATGTGTTTGGGCTGCTTACAGAGACATCATAGACAAGTTCTTTGTTTCTCATAAATGCTGGTACCCCTAACTTCCTACCAAATCCTTGCACAGCCAGCCTGAGGCCTTGACTGGCTTAAAGCCTTTTCTCTTTCATTCTTCAACCCCATCTCACTTTGGCAAAAAACAGAAAGAGTAAAAAATGTCAGTGGGACAAAATGGAATTCAGGAGAAAGCGCTTCCCTGATTTCTCTAACAGGAAAGCAAATGGGAGCATTCTCAGCACCCATTCTCAGATACCAGGATGGTAGGAAATTGCTGGTCCAGCCTCCAAGTAGGACTCAATTGATGTAGGTAAATTTCTCCTGTATCCTGGTGATTGCCCAGGAGTTACTTTATTCCCTGAAATTCTGTTATGGATACACTTAATGGATTATGGATATACAAGCATTAGATAGGGCTCTACTAAAAACCTATGCTTCCACAGCTTCTAAAGTTATCACAGGAAATCTGAGTCATGGATAAATCAGTCATGCATGTTCATCATGACCTTGACACCCAAGCTTTTTCCTTAGGGCTCCTAGCAGGCAATTGGATGGGCAGTGGAACAGAGAAGACTGTACACTTCTGTATTGCTTAGGAATATAGAGGTAGCTAAGTGGTGCAGTGGACAGAGTACCAGATCTAGAGTCAGGAAGACATGAGTTCAAATCCAGCTTCAGATACTTAGTAATTGTGTGATTCTGGGGAAATCACTTAGCATCCATCTGCTTCAGTTCTCCATCTGTCAAATGTAGATAATAAAGATAATAGTACTCATGGTCATTAGGAGGATAAAATGAGAAAATATTTGTTAAGTACTTTTCAAGCCTTAAAGAGAGGCTTAAGATCCCATTTGAGTCTAGCCCTGGGTGCCCTGATATTAATACAAAAGGACACCTCTGGGCCCTGGGTACTTTATATCTGTCACCCATTTCAGACTTATCACATAGGTGAGGATCAAGGGACTGGAAGGGATTCAGTGAAAGAAATACATTCCTGAAGGCACTTTGCTGCTTCCCTCGCTGTTCCTATCGTGGCTTCCCTAAGTAATCTGTAGTAAAGTATGAATTCTATAGTTCAACCTAATGTTACTTTAAAATGCTTCCAGCCTGACCTATTTCTGGTACGTCCTTGCATGTTCTGCTGGGTGTCTCTGTCATGCATTTAGGTTCCTTTACTCCTGTCTCTAACTTCTGTCCCAAATCCTCAAGCCCCAGTTCCCAGAACCCTCATCCATTAAAAAGTGTAAGAGGTTTTTCCCCACCCAAATATTGAGAAGTCCCTTGTTTCAGGAACATGGAATCCTTAAAAACAATCTATCCTTTTTTCACACCATCAACTTCATCTACTTCTAGATTATACTCAGAATCAGGAATTTGAGAGTTGGCAGGGACTTCAGTGGTCATTCTAGTCCAACCCAGGACTAAAAGGTATCCCACCTATAGATGGGATAAGTAGTCCCCTAGTCTGTGCCTGAACTTTTGATCAGAGCTCATGTCTTAATTATTATTTTTTCCCGTGATATTCTCCCACTAGGACAGAGCTCTGAGCATAGTAGGTACTCGGGGTTTGGGGGCTTTTTTGGACCACTGGCTTCCTAGGGGTATGTGATGCCAGAGACAATTTCTGGTGAGAGGCAAATTTTACCCAGCTCAAGGATCTGATAATGGCCTCAGGCCTGTAGTTCTTAAGTACAGGTGCTCATTTAAATAGGAATATCCAGGAGGAGGTTATTTTCTAGGTTTTTATTCAAGACAGACTCAGAGAAGATGTTTTCTTGAGGACTTCTTCTGAGCATCTACACCATCATAACTCTTAGTTGCCCCAGGACAAAATGGTTCCTCCATCCCCAGCTCTGGAGTCAGCTCTGAATTACAGATTCTATCCAAGGGCTTGAGTTGAGAGACAGATTCTCGTCCCCCAACCCTCATAGGCATCTGGTATTAACCCCCACTTCTGCTCCCTCCAGTGGTCATAAGAACCTCTCCACTAGGAAGCAGAAGGTTGAAAGTTTGTTTATAAATTAAAAGTTATAATTATCACCACTCTGATGCTTAGATTGTGACTTGTTCTCATTTCAAGGGATGAGGCATTTTCAGATAGGCCTTTTGTTAGAGAAGAGATGTAGTTAACTGATCACATTCTGTCATTTACCCTAAATTTTCTTTTCTAGTTCTTTCAAACCTTTAATACCTAGTTAAAGCATTTGTGGTCAAGCCAATAGCAGTACTTGTTTACTGACTGTTTAAGGCAATCATTAGAGTTTGACCATCCTTAATTCTACTCCAAAGATTGCCCAGATGACTACTTGAATCTGCCTCAAAGTTAGCCATCTTTTTTACTTCTTACTGAAGCCCCTGTTTTCACAGAATTGCAAAATTTCAGACTTTGGCGAGACCTCACTGGCTATAGCAGCCAATTCAAACCCAAAAGAAATTCCCATTGTAAAAGACCCTAGTCATCCAGTTTCCACTTGAAGACTTGCAAGAAAAAGGAATGCATTACACCCCAAGGAAACCTACTCTACTTTTGGATAATTCTAATTGTTAGGAAGTTTCTCCTGACATAAGGCCTAAATCTGCCTCCTTTGCCACTTACCCCAGTGCTTCTGGTTCTAGCCTCCAGGATAAAACGTTTTATTACCTTGAGCAAAGATGTAGATTCTGATTTGATCCATAGAACAAGGAGAGGTGGGAAGGTTTCCTGTGTCCCCTTTGATTGGGATGAGATGGATGGCCCATCTGCAGTCTCAAGGCCCCTCTGACCATATGTCTATGAGGACCTTTATTTTTGCCCATGTTCAGTCTTAATTTCTCTTCTGCAAAAATTTTTTCATAAAAATGATAAATTTATTTTTTTAACCTGTGCCTAGCATTGTTATGCTGAGGGGTTAGTATGTTAGTGACAATAGTACACTGGATTGTTAATACCTAGAGAATAGTTTCCTTTTATTCATCAAGCATCTATGCAGTGCCTACCAGGTATCAAGCATTCTACTGGGCATTGGGGGATGCAAAACAAAACAAAAATAGAACATTGCTAGCTCTGAAGTTTATACTGTTTCCTATTCTTTGATTTCGAAAATCACTAGACAGGCTTGAGCTACTAGGAGAACAGAAAGGGGAATTTAGGATTGTCTATTATATTCTGCTATTTTATAGCAGAATCCCTTTTTCTATTACCAGAAAACGTCCTTGATCTACAAATTTATTGTACTTTCTTTGGGTTTCTGCCATTGCATAGATCCCTTCTTGCTATTAATGAAGTGAGGAACGTTACTTAATCTTACTGGATGAATTTCCTACCTTGTTTATACAGATCTTCAGTAAGGCAAAAGAGAAAAGTAAAATAACTCTTTGTACAAAAAGATCAAAGCTCTCTATAATCCTGTACACTGAAGGTTCAGAATGTTCCCAAACACTCTTTTAGGAGCCAACAGAGATGAAGAGAAGAAATCCAATAATATATCATTTATACAAAAGAAGATTTTGGTTGCTAGGGAATGCATATGTTTGAAAAATTGAAGATGTTAAATCCAAAAGCAAACCAGGTAGTCATAGTCCTCATCTATGATACTATACTGAGATAAGGACCAAATATAAGAGGCATGAACACAGCCTCTAAGAAATCTTTCACGTTGAGCCAGAAGAGTAATGCAAGATATTAACATTTATGATAAGATAATCTCATCAACATTTGATGACAATTCTGTGAATTCCTCTAGCAGATCTTTCTTTCCCTCTATGTTTGCTATGTAGTATGATGAAAAAAAAAGTAGAAAAAATATTTCCAAAATGTTGAAGTTCACATCTAAGGATGCTGTACAGGATTTTTAGTTAATGAAAGCTCAGTTCCCAATATTACCTCAATAGATGATGATTCTGTGGATGGAAACTCAAAATAAAGGAATCTTTTGAAAAACAAAACTCATGGTCAAAAGACTATGAAGGTCATAGTAGACGTTATATATAGGATATAATATATATATATATATATATATATATATATGCATGCATATAGTATGTATGTGTACGTGCATAGATCTTGGATAGACACTGAGACTGGACAATGGATTGAGCCAAGAATTATACTGCTTTTGGGAAATTGTGTGGTGCTTTCCATGACTCCAAGCTTCTCCCCTGAAAGAAAGCCCATCTTTTTAACATCAGTATTCTTGTCATGATTTGGTGTATGTCAATATATCACAGTCTCCAGAAAATTAAAGTCAGAAGTCACCCAAAGGGCAGTGGAGAGGTACATGGGGAATGTGACTAGGCTGCAACATATTACCAATGAAGACCTGCATAGGAAAACAGTATACAGAAAGTTAGCAGAGAGATGAGTATCTTAAAAGAGAGAGCTGGTCATATAATATTCATAGTGAAAGATAGCCAATGGAGAGCCAACATGCTCCATTTTTATCCATATGTCTTCATGCCTAGAGGAAGGCCACCAAAATGCTGAGTGGACACCTCTGCAGCATTTTAGGGAAGGACACAGACAAGAATCAAACAGGATGAGAAGATAGTTGTTGCAGTCTGTACTGTTGGAAAAACAACCCACATCACTGAGATCAAAAACCCCTCAAAGTGTTTGTCAGTTATCAAATTTTTTTTTCACCAAAGCCTTTGAAATGGTAAATAATCAGTGGGAAAAGTTTTCTCAAGAGATACAGGCCTTGCATAAAACTAGATTTGCCTCCGTGCCTTAACATCAACAAAAATAAATAAATTTAAACTAAATTTGCATTTATAAAAAGCAACATTACAAGCACCCCTAGTTTAACCTACATGAGGTGTTCTATATGACTGCTTACCTTGTTTATCCCTAGTCCTGTGCTCCCCCAAAGTCTGGTGTCTTTAGGTATCTGGAATGAAAAAACCTTGAAGAGCTAACACAGTTAAGAACCACAAAATCCCATTGTACCTATAGGTTAAAAAAAACATAGCCTGACCTTAATGGGCTTCAAAAGCAATCTTCAATGCAATTCAGCAAACATCTATTAAGTAATTACTATGTGTGAAGCACCATGCTAGGGACTAGGGCTACAAAGATAAAAAACATCCCAGTCTCAATCTTCAAGGAATAATTCATTCACTGATTAAATGATATGTTCAGTGCTTTCTTGAACAAAGTTTTGTGCTAGGCTGTGTAGGAGATAAAAGATTTGGACAAGATGGGTTTGCTTATAAATGTTAAAAAACTGGCTTGCAGAAAGAATAGTATGGATGATGCACTTTTAAATTTTAATCTGCATTATTAACATTTTCTACTCCACTTCCTTAAGACTATATAATCAACAAAACAATAAATCAAGCCCTGATTTGTCCATTTTCAATTTCTGAGGTGTAAGTGCTCTCTCAGAAATTAAAAAATTGACTTTCATGAGCTGATATGAGCTGACTCCAGCACACCTGTGGCACAGTTCCTGATCTCATGAAGCTTATAGTCTTATAATGGGGATAAGGCACTTATAAAATAAGTATGATATAAGGGAGAAGGTGATTAGGCCAAAGAAGAAGTTAAGGCAAAGCTCTACAAGAAATTTGGAGAATCATTTTTAGCTGAGGAAGCTTTAGTGAAGTTGTAGCACCTGAGCAGGCTGTGAAGGAAAAAGTGCTTGGAAGATGTGAAGAGAATGTATTTTAGGCATAGAGCACTGTGTATGTGAGAGCATGAAGGCAGAAGAAGAGGATAGAATGAGAATGTGTAATAGCTGATAATCCAGCTCATTTGGAACATGGAATATGTAAAAGGGAGAAGAATGAAATAAGGTGGGGAGAAAGTCCACAAGATGTGGAATTATTGCTGGAAATGAAGACAACGTGATGATCAGAATGAGACGCAACCCTTCCCACCTCCCAAAGCAAGAAGAAATGGAGAAAAAGGATAAGCTCATGAATGTTTTATCCTTGTGAATGCTAGACAGGAGTGAGGTAGTGAGTTGAAGCTGATGAGTTCGAGGTGGCTACTGATGCTGAAACAATGGAGAGCATTTTGAATACTGTTAAAATGTCAAAGACCACTAATACTTCAAGGGTCTGTGTTTCATCAGTTTGGGTATGCACTCTGCTCACTTACATAGCACCTCCTCTGTGTCTTAAGTATGCAGTTCCACAAGTTTTTGTGACCAAAAGTATTAGTATTTGGTGGGCAACACGCAGCTATGAGTTTCTCTGATCTGAGCTAGACTGTCCTCAAATGCTAAACATAGTGCCCATTACCTTGAAATTTTCCCAGCTTGGTAGAACTAGCCATAGCAGTGTTCCATTAGTGTCACCTTCCAGAACCCAGATCACCTCCATACCATGATCATGCATCAGAGAAAGGCTTTAGTGAAGAAAAGATACTGATAAAAACCAAATATTTTTGTTTTTCAAAAATTGAAATCAAGAAACAATTTGGGCAAAGCATGAAGACTGTTAAGAACAAATTTAATTTAAAAAAAAAAAAGGTGCCCACAACAATCATTAGCTCTACATACAACACCCCACTTCTCTGAGAACAAGGCAAATAACAAGAAAGCAAGCTGATAGGTGGAGCTGCTGCAGGAAAACAAGGTGAATTTACATTAGTATGGAATTACCTAAATACCCCATTACCTCTGCATGACTGAACAATAAGTAATGATAATGATAACTTTGAGGACTTGAAAAAAGGTTAAATTATGTATTCAATATACTCTTGTTTACTGCAGCTACAAAATTTGAAGTATGTTTTAGAAAAATTCTTGTTAAAAAGATTGATGTGAAGTTTTCTACATAAAGGGTTAACCGATTATCCCCCAAAAGCAACATATATCATGACTGATCTATATCACTGAGGGACTATTAAAGGGTTTAATACTCATCATGTGAGTTATTATTGAGAGACAAAGAGAGAAGGAGAGAGAAGGGTCACTTCTTAATGTGTGTACATGCATAAGACTGTTAAATTATAGGGTTTTTCTTACTGGAAGCAAAGTAACGTGGGAAGCCATTGTCTGAGCTTTCTCTTGGCTGAATGCCAGTTTTAGAAATCACAGCTAGCCAAATGTTCCAAGGAATTCCAAGGAATCTTTGGGCAGCCATATACTATACTAGGTTATTCTTTGAAAGTGTTCGTAGTAATGGAAGCTTGCATTTTTAAAATTATTATTACAAAGAGTCTTCACATACATTTAGGAAGATTTCAGGGGGCCAGAAGGTTCTGCTTTATTCCAAAGGAAACTTGCTCTTTTTTCTCCTTCTCTCTCCTGACATCCCTTATCTCAAGGTTTGGCTTTGGAGTCAGCATTCTAGAAGTCAATGGAGGTCTACATAAGAGGGTGTGATAGCTTGTCATGTTCTATATCTGCTTCTAGCATCTTCCAAACCTTTGTTCCTAAATAATACTATTCAAGGAGACAAGTTAATTTATTACTGATATTTATAGCTCTATTGGGTCTCATCCAGCATCAGTATCTAGTGTGGTGTTATGGAAAAGTCCTAGATCCAGAGCAAGAAGCCCCCCGAGTACAAATCCCAGCTTAGTACATGGGGACTTGTCACCCTGAAACATCCTTCTTTCCCTCTAGCCCCCTTTCTCCTATTTATGATTTTCTCCTTTGGTCTCCATTTAAGGAAGGGGCCTGGGCCAACCATGCTTTATTCCTCTGCTTCTGGCTTTGCAGATTTTGCCAGCATGTTTCCCCTGCTCCTCAGCAACAGATACTTTCCCTACATCCCTACCCCCAGCTTCCTAGCACCCTTTTGTGTGCTTTCTTCCCTCATTAGGATGTAAGCCTCCTGAGGGCAGGGACTATCTTCCTTTTTAGCTTGTGTTTGTATCCTCAATGCTTAGCAAAGTGCCTGGCACACAGTAAGCCCTTAAGAAATGCTCATTGCCTGCCTCTGTGTTGACCTATTTGTGCAACTTTAGACATCTCTTTTCTGGGCCTCAGTTTCCTCATCTGTAAAATGAGTAGGTTGGACTAGGTGACCTCCAAAGTCCATTCCAGTTCTAAATATGCATGTGTTTATGTGTATGAGAGAGGGAAAGAGAGGATTAAAATAATCGTACGTGTTTTGAAATAATAGGTGTTTTTAAAAATAATTATTCAGTGTTTCCTAGGGACAAAAGAGCCATAACCCAAAATTGAGGTCAAGGCAAGAAAGAAAAAGAGCCTTTCTCTACATCACTAAATTATGTAGAACATGAATACAGCACCTTCCCTACCTTATCCTTAGCATGCAAAGTAGCATGGACCTGTACAGGATATATGCCAATTTCACCCCCACACTAGGAAACCTGTTTCACTGAGAGCATAGGAAAGGGTGATAGACTTTGGGCTGCTATAGGATTGGAGAGGATCAGCTTCACTTGTCTGTGATATTGGATACTTCCAAGACTTATGGGGAAATTTGATATATCAATATTACCAAAAACTAAAGCTTATAATATCATATTTCCTTAATGAGGCCTTTCCTTTTTCTCTTCCCTACTTATTAACAATTTTGTAAGGATGGTCTTCTCTGAGATCTCATACATAATGCTTTTCCTTGTTCCTCTGGTTAAGATGGTCATCACCTTAAGAGTGGTTTTACAGTTTGCAAAAAAAGAGAACCAACCAAATATTGCTAACCAGTTAATAAGACACAACCGTGGCTTATTGTTTCCACAATCTAAATTTTAAATGCTGAATGAATAATTTCCTCGTACTGTGTGTGCTCTGTAGTGGGAATAGGTACCCAACCATAAGTTGTATCTCTGTACCTACATCATGGCAAATTTTCTGAAAGAATTGTTTATTTCTTTGGGGGCAGTCCTCAAAATCAATGTTGTAACTTAATTCAATTCATTAAGCACTTATAAAGTGCCTTCTCTGTTTGAGGCCATATATCAGGTGCCAGAAACAAAACAGGTTCTACCCTGGAGGAACCTATATTCCACCAGGGCAAGCTGGTGGGGTATGATGGGGAAGGGGAGAAGGTTCAAAGAAATACAATCTGTAGACAGATAAGTAAATACAAAGTAACGGGAAGGGGATCATTAACAACTGATGGATATCTGATCAGAAAAGGCCTCACGTGAGGGACAGCTCCTGTGCTAAGCCTTGAAGGAAGCAAGAGATTTCAAGAGGAGAAGGCCAGAAGGGAGAGTGGTCTAGACATGAGAGACGCCTCATTTGTCAAAGGGACAGTGCTGGGAGATGAAATATTTATGTAAGAGCCATTTCCATAATGAAATTACAGTGACAGTAAGTGTGATTGCCTTTTAGATGTTAGGCAACAGGAATGTGTATGAACTACCATCCGTTTTATTTGATTTTAATTCTATATTAGCAGTACTTCTTAATTTCTAATATATCCAAAAGCTATGTACTCCAGTGTCAGGGGGTGCCCCCTGCTCTACCCTTAGGGCTCCCTAGTGTTGGAGATGAGCCTGGGGCTTTCTCTGTGCACTCACACACAATTCAAGGACACAAAAAAAGAATTCTTCTTAGAAATCAGAATGTATAAATCCTTTGCTACATAGAGTTATAATAAAAATGAGATGAGTGTGGCTATATACAGTATTCTGTTGGCCACCAAGAGTATCCCTGGAAGAAGCCCCTAGTCAAACCACTTGGCTCTGATGGTGTTGTCTTTTTTTTCTCTCCCTCCCTCCCCCTTTATTAGAGCTTAAAGGTTAAGGGAGTGGACCGTACTCCCTACCTGGGGGATGTAGCTGTGGTTGTGCATGCTGGGAAAAAAGAGATGGGAACTCCACTTGCAGACACTCCCACCCGGCCAGTCACTCGACATGGGGGCATGAGGGACCTTCACGAGTCCAGCTTCAGCCTATCTGGTAAGAGCAGGGGCAGCACAGTGTGGGCATCAGCACTTGGGTCCCGGGGAGGGCCACAGTGGGAGGGAGGGCAGAGGGAAGAGAAGAAATTGATACAGCTACATCAGGTAGTAGGAAACTACCTGAGGTACCTGTTCATCCCTTCCCCCACACTCTAGTAACAAGTGCCAGAATAGTATAGCTCAGTGGTTTTTGGAGCAGGCAAGGGCATGATCTGATTTGTGACTAGAGAACTCCCAGGAGCTGATACCCTTTGTCAGTGTAGATCACCACCTTCTGTATGACTTATAGTCTTAGAATTGCTTAGGGCTCTTAGAGATTACGTGACTTGCCTAGCATCATACAGACAATGTCAATCTAAAATACTACCTGGTCTTGCTGCCTGTGAGGTCAGCTCTCTAACCGCTACACCATAGTGCCTCTCATAATTCTTAAGTAGATAGATAGTACATTAGACAAATGCTGAGATGAGAAAAAGAGAGGGATCTTCTGGATTTATCCAAGACCTTCTCACCTGAGACTTTGCCAGGCTTGGACCAACATCTTAGCATTTCCCAGTCCAGCAAATCTCCTTCCTTTCCATCTTTTTGAGAGTCCTGTATATAGTAAGGTCTACTCTAGCACTAACTCAGTGCCCTGATGGATATTATCCCTGTGGATTCTGGGAGCCCATCTCTAATTCCTCCAGTCAACTTTCTGGGGCCATAGGCTACTTTTTAGCAAGGATATGTTCTGACGTGTAATCGCTACATCTGGATAAGCGGTGACCTCTTGATGGCAAGTGCAGATATTCTGGAATTTATAAAATGTTCTAAGGCCTGCAAATTATTCTGCCTTGGGAGGAACTGTATTGACCATCATTGCTCCCCTAGAAAAGACCGTGAGACACTCTCCCAGTGTTTAATAATTGGAACTTTATCTGACTTCATTTCTAGAGTCTCACCAGCTGAAGCAGCATGATAATTGGATTGAGGAAGGATCTAATACACTGATCCAGGAGCAGGAAGGGCCTTTTATTTTTTCCTTTTAAAAAAATATTTCTATTGATGATTATTGTCATAATTTAATATATTTAGAGCTTAAAGGGACCTCAGAGGTCATGTAGTACAAGCAGATGAGGAACCTGACCCTGTATTTATATCCTAGTCATTTCCTTTTTAAGAAATGTTTATTTTAGTTTTCATTTAACCGGAATTATTTTCTCCCTTTCCACCACATCTCTGGTCAAAGGGTATACACAGCTTAGTGATTGGTCATCTAGTAACCAATCATAGTTATTTCCCAACCACCCACCACTTATATTGAGCCCTCCTTTGTGACAAAAAAAAAAAAATGAAGCAAAAGCATCCAATGCAGAAACCTTGTCTGACAGTGTATATAATAATATTCTGTCTTAGTAGTTCCCCACTTCTCTGCTGTGAAGGAAAAGTTTCATTTCAAGCTCTCTCCTCCAGGACCTTCATTAGTTTTTTTTTTCCATTACTCAGAGTTCAGCTTTCTTTTGTAATCATTGTATATTTTGTTCTCAGGGGTAGAAGTCTTTTACCTCTATTTTCTAAGAACATCCTGATCCTCTCAGTGCCTGCATAGTGTCACGATATTACCATGTCAGAGGTATGCAAAAGAATGTGAAACCTCTGGCAGGGCAGAAAGTTTCCACTACTGTCCTTGCTCCCACCAGTCATAAGGAGTGGAATACAAAATAGAAGAAGATGCCCACTCCTCTGTAGTCTGGGGTGGGAGGGGGTGGGGGATGGTACTTTATTTTGAGATTCAAAATGCTTGCCACAGGCCCACACATTCGATGGTTTCTTCTTGCCATCATGCAGCCTAACTCAAAGGGTCCAAGGTGTATTGATTACCCATCTCCTCTGCCCTCTAGCCTACCAGAACCACCAACTACCCCAGGGCTTCATTAAATTAATTCCTCCACAAATATAGAAAACAAACCCTTCCCCATGCAGAACCATATATGGTCATCTCCATTTCTCCCCAGAAGGAAATAGATCCTCTGTCCTCACCCTAGTTCTCTGAGCCACCAGTCCCTTTCTTTCTGAGACTTACATATGCTAGAGTGTTCTCAGGGCTGGGGGAGATCACAAAATAGATAACTGGGAGAAGAGAGCTATGAGGACGGTGAGAGGTCTGGAGAGACTGCCCTGTAAGATGTAGTTGGAGGAACTGGGAATGCTTCACTTGCAGAAGACTCGAGAGGCATGAGAGCTTTTCTCAAGTATCTAAAGGACCATCACATGGAAGAGGGATTGCACTTGTTTGGTTGGCCATAGAAGGTAGAACTAGAAGCAGTGTGAGAAAGTCTCTGAGGCAGATATAGGTTAGATTTCAGGAGAAGCTTCTGTCCAAATAGCTATCTGGAAGTAGAATGGTCTGGGTTCCCTCATGCTGGAAGTCTGTATACCAAGGCTAGATGACACCATTTATCAGACAAATTGTAGACAGGATTAGTGAATATAGGTTATATTTCTGAGAGCTTGTCTAGCTCTGAGATGTTTGTGTTTCTCCCCACCTTAAAACTTGTTCCCTGGCCCTCTCAATGACCTGGGCATCAATCCTATGCTGGCAGCCTAGAGCTAGAACTCAGCTTGTTCTATTGGGTTTCATGAATCTCTTTTAGTAATGAAGTCTTGGTATCCCTTTATCTCTTGGACTTTGGGGTCTGTCTCTTTAATTTCTCAATATGATGAAAGATTTTTAAAATGAAAACAACCTTTTGAAGTTTGGTAAGAAGAATTTATATGTTAGCAGACCCTTTCCAAGAAAGGGGTTCCTGCCTGCTCAGACCCTTTGACTTCAAACATACCACCAGAAGAATCCCTGGGTGCCAAATTTATATCAGTATGCCCTCAGCCCAGGACAGAGATATAGAATATAGAATGGGCTGTCCAAATAAATCAGTCAATAAGAAGTAAATAAATATTTATTAAGCACCTCCTATGTGCCAGGCACTCCGCTAAGTGCTGGGAATACAAAGAGGCAAAAACACAAAACCAGTCCATGCCCTCAAGGAGCTTACAATCTAATGAAAGCAGTCTAAGTGAAAGCATCAAGGGCCTTTGGCGAGGTTAGTGGCATCTCACCCTCTGCCCTTCTGCCCCTACAGGTTCTCAAATCGACGACCATGTTCCAAAGCGAGCCTCGGCTCGGATTCTCGCTCCCCCCGGTGGCAGGTCGAGCGGCATTTGGTAAAGACGCTGACCAGCCTCCCAACTAAGAATGCAGCAGCACAGCCAGCCCACCTTCTGGCCACCACTGCAGGTTGCATGGGGAGGCTGGGCCAGACAGTCCAACAGCCGAGAAGGTGGGAGGGGGGAAGGGAAGGGCCCACAGGACACTTGGGAGCACTTCACATGTCTGAAACGTCATTCACTATGCTTTGAGCCAATCCTAACAAGCACTTTGGGACGATGCTCCTCTTGCTGTAGTCCTTTCCTTTCCTGGCCTCAGCAGGCTGCATCTGTGGGCCAGGGGGGACCTGGCACTATGCACTGACGGCATTGCATAGGCAGCATCCTCGCCCCAACTCTCACACTCGACTCAGGCTGTTTGCTTTGTGAGAAAGCATCAGCTTGAATGGCCTTCTTCCTAGCCTGGCCAGCCAATGTCCAGGGCACTTTGGCAGAAGTGTTTCAAAAGAAAAGGCCTCCCTGCTCCCTTCCCTTGCTCCTTCCTACCACCTCCCCCTCCTCAATAACCACATTTCCCAGCCCCACTAAAGTCTTTGCTCCCCAGCCATGTCTAAGACTCCCTCCCCAGCCATGTCTAAGACTCCCTCCCCATCCTATAGTTACTGAGTTCATCAGTGGTCCCTGTTCCAAGGCATTTATACAGATGAAGCAAATGAACTCTTTGCCAGCTTCCTCTTCCCTTCCCTCTTCCTTCCAGTCACCCTCCCATACTTACAAAGAACAACAAGCAGCCAAGAAGAAAGAGCTGGGAGCTGGTGCGAGGCCTCGTGCCATGCGCGTGTAAATGATTTTGTTTTGCACGTTTGGTTTGAGCAGTGGTTTGGTTTGATTTGTTAGTGCATCCTGTGAAAAAAACAGTGCTTTGTGTCACTTAGCGTTAGGATAGAAATGGGGATAGACATGATCCTCAAGAGATGCTGCAGTCAACACCAACCCAAGAGGCAGGGCAGGTATAGAACAGACCCCCATCCTCCTGTCCCCCACATTGGGTCTTCCCGATGATTAAAGGGAAAAAAAAGTCCTGGATTCACCCTCCCCCAAGCCTGATAGATAAGGACACAGCTCCCAGACCCCACATGGACCAAAATCAGGAACCTGATCCTGTAAGAATGGCCTGGGCATCTATTATTTTTAAAATTCAGACTTGTATGGTCTTACCCTCTTCTTGCTGAGCTCCCTGAGCTGACCAGAGCTTTCAGGCAGAGGCTTGGGCTGTCCTCCTTTGCAACTGGTAAGAAATCTCCTACCTTCCAAGAGAGGAGGGAAAGGAGAAGTAGGAGGGGAAAAGGGTTTCGATAAGAAGAAGAGGAGGCATTTGGGCAAAAAGGCTGCAGCTGCAGGGTCCTATAAGGCTGTATGTAGGACATCTGTGGCCATGCCTCCAGCTACCTTCAAACCCACCCTCCATACCTTCAGCCCGCCTTACTTCCATCTCTGCCTGCTGCCATTCTCTTCCCAAGATTCCTTATATCTCAGTCAAGCCCTTCCCCAACATTGAGGAGATTCTTTACTTGAAAGGAAAACAAATCTTAGGGATGGTCTGCCTTCCAACTTTGAAGACCACTGGGCTTTTTATAGTAAGGATACTCATACTCTTCAGAGACCTCAGCTACGAGGGGTGGGGTTTCTCCCTGTCTTACTGAGAGACATTCTCGCTTGACAGAAGAGGAAAGGAGGAGTTACTCAGGTCAGGAGATAGCCTCCTTTTCTTGGACTCTATGCCAGTTTCTTAGTTTTAGCCCTGCTCTTACTTAGAACAGTCTTCCATCTCCTAGAATTCACAGGAAGTCAATCCCCCATGGCTCCCAAGCTCTTACAGGAACTCAGCAATGCCCCCTTGTTAATCTCAGGCCAGAAGTTGCCAGAACTCCCCCAACAGCTTTGATCTTGCACCTTTGCTGTGGAGAGGAGGCATGAGGCAACTTCTGGTTGCCAATCCTCACCAAATAATTGTAAAATTACTTGCAAAATTTGCCTCCCATGAATCATTGACAGGGTGTACCTGTGTTTGTTCTTTTTCCTGTTATGGCCATTCAGTCTAATGCAAAAATCTTTAAAACTAAGTCCTTTGTGTCTAAACTAGGACTAGTAGAACATTAGAAGCTTGCTCAGTATTTTGATCTCTAGCCTGCTGCGGCATTTTTACACCCAGCCTTTACTCCCAACCCAATTTCAGTCTCTCATTAGCACACTAGAGAGGGCAAGTCACAGCTGGCCAGAAGATAAAAGGCAAATAGTTGGTTTGGCCAAAGTAGATTACAGGGGGTTCTAGATGTGGTAGCCAAGCAGACAATAGGTTGGTCAAGACACAGTACATAATGACTGCAGCTGGGGTGGGGAGGGAATTCTGACTTAACCCAGTAAAGTATAGATGCCTACTATGGCTGCTTTGGTGTCTACTCTCTCTGTGGTCCTGAATAAGACAACTATTACCTTTTTCCCCCACTTTCTATGCAGCAGGACTGGGCAGATGCCAAAGAGCATAGGAGAGAGCTGACCAGCAGGGCAGGCCAGAACTACGACATATTTTTGCTGGCAGAGCTTTTCCATACAGGTCCCAAAACTGGAATTTTAGAATTTAAGTGCCCAGTTCAGGGAGGCGAGAGAAAGGGGAGTAGTGGAACCACATTCCTTATCTCACCAAAATTGCAGGTCTGAGAGGTCATGATTTCCCTCCTGACCTCTCTCCGTGACCCACCCACACCAAAAAGCTTGTAGCTGGAAAATCAGAAGGTGGTCCAAAATGTCATAAGAAATAGCCAGTGTCTCTTCTTCCCCTCAAACCCACTTCTCCTTGCCCCTTTACAGAGCCCAGAGCCACCTGGAAGACATACTTGTCTCATGGTTGGAATGAAAAAGGGTCTCTGGTTGCATTGAATGCAGCTCTCAAACTGGTTTTGTACTTGCTGGAATAAATGCTGTTTTTCTTGCCTTAGCTGCTCTCTAGGTTTGTGGGGTTGTGTTATGGGAACATTGTGCTACTACTGTGTGTGTGTGTGCGTGTGTAGAGCTAGAAATCCACAGTAGGTCTCTGTCAAGTCTGTACCGTGATGAGGGCTTTTTGGACTCTGACCCAGAAACCAACAGAACCAAACTGAAACCAAAACCTTCCTCCAGCAGCAGCAGAGGCGGCAGGCATGGTCTGGGGTCAGCATGGAACCACCCCACAGCCCAGGCACCCAAGTGACTTTCCTTATGCCTCCGTAAATGTTATGGTGCTAAGAATGTGTCAGTCCCAAAATGACACACTTTTCCTATGCTTTAGCCACCTGTTTCAGACAAAACAACAACAACAACAACACACAAAACACCCCAACACATTGTGTTCTGGTGCAGGTTTGTATTAAACTGTAGCTACTTCTCACTTTGTCTCAGTTGTGTTTTTTTAAGGGAAAAAAATGTACACGGAACCTCTCTTATTGAACTTGGGATACTCAATATGCAAAGACATTTTGGGAAAGTACTGAATTTAGTAGAGAGAAAAGATGTCCTCCACTGATTTATCTCCCCCACTCCCAAGTCAGCCTTGCTTTTTCAGTCATTTGGAAGTCCTTGACCCATGAACCTTTTCTCATTCTTAGTCTATGCTTTTAAAAGCTGATTCCCTGACTGATAATCCTCCACCCATCCTTTTTTATAAAACTCACAGAATCTTCTATTCCTATGGCAAAAAAATTGGTCACATAAGTGACTACAAGCAGGACTGAGTCTAGTCAAAAGTTTGAAACTGACAAAATGTGTCCCTAAGTCCCACATACCTTCCTTTCTGTACCCTTTTCTTTCCTTTCTCCACCAGGTCCTCAATACTGCCTCTGGTTATCCAGACTCTTATCTTTCAATGCCCTACATCTCCCCTCCCCAACAATAGTTCAGAATTACCTTCCCAGGGTAAAAGCACATTTGTAAATTTTAGAAGAATCTGGGTTAACCAAAAAGAAAGAACCTGTTAGGATGGGATTTTTAAAAATCATGGTAAAGGGAAAAATTTTAAGGAATGTAGGGAAATTATTAAAAGGGGTCTTATACATACCATATGTTACGGTATCATACAAAGTAGGCAAACAACTCTGAAACTGACATAATCGGCCTTGACTGAAAGAACCACATGGAATACTACAGCTAAGGCAGACTATTTGGCTATCATAGACTTTTAATTACTAAGCAGGGCTGTTGACCAGGTCCCGTATAATAATAATGAGCACTTTGCTGTCAACCCCACACTCATCTTCATGGGATTTGCACTGCATCGAACACTAGATGGGGCTTGGGCTCACAGAGAACTGACACCCTCTCTTCCCTAGCCTCTCCCCTTTTGTGATGGCTCTGTTCATCCTTAAGGTTTTAGTATGGATTTATCCACTCAGAACCTTGGCTTGATGCCCCCACCCACTAGGGGACAAAAATGCTACTCCTCCAGTGCCTGCTATTTCAACAGAATTTATTCATAAAACCAAAACAGAGATATACACAGTTCTTGAAATATAACATTAGGAAGGGGGGAAAAAAATCAAAGGCTCTAGCATGGGCAGCCTTTCAAATTACAAATCCTCCCTAGACAAGGCAGCCAAAAACCTAGGAGCTAAAATTCAAACCTCCCCATTTTGTTGCAGGCAAGCCAAAACCCACTAAAAACAAAACAATTAAAGTGCTTGAACTCACACTTTCCCCTCCCACTATAAGGAGAGAGCATATTAACCAGCCACGGCAGAATAAGGCACTGAGGGTACTTGGCTAGATCCCACATGGATGCTATCCTTCCTCATCAGCCTCCATTCTGGTCCCTCCATTGTTCATTGTCCTCACTGCTGCAGGTCACTCAGTCTTGGCCATGCCTCCCAGTTCTCACTGGGATCTAGCCCACAGAAAGTACACTGGCAATATTAAAAGTCATATGTTAGGTGGCACAGTAGACAGAGCATTGGCCTTGGAGTCAGGAGGACCTGAGTTCAAATCCAGCTTCAGACACCTGTGTGACCCTGGGCAAGTCAGTTAACCCTGTTTACCTCAGTTTTCTTATCTGTAAAATGAGCTGGAGAAGGAAAAGGAAAACCATTCCGGTGTCTTTGCCAAGAAAACCCCAAATGGGGTCATAAAGAGTTGGACACAACTGAATGACAACAACAATTAAGAAATCATGAGGAGGGGTGGCTAGGTGGCACAGTGAATAGAGCATCAGTCTTGGAGTCAGGAGGATCTTAGTTCAAATTCGGCCTCAGACACTTGACACACTTACTAGCCGTGTGACCTTGGGCAAATCAGTTAACCTCAATTGCCCTGCCCTCCAAAAAGCAAAAAATAAAATAAAAATTTTTTTAATTTTTTTTGCTTTTTTTTTTTGAGGGGCAATTGGGGTTAAGTGACTTAACCAAGGTCACATGTAAAAAATTTTTTAAAAAGAAAGAAATCATTAGGATTATAAGTCAGGCTACCACCGTCATTTCCTATCTCTTCTATTTCACCAAAGTATGCATGTTCCTGCTCAGTCTGATGTCACACCCCATATTAGATGTTCTCCTTCCTTGTTCTGCCCAGACCTCTACCACCCCCTTGCCCAGCCTCCTCATCCTGGAAGAATGGGGAAGAGATATATATCCTATACAGAGAAGAATTTGTAACCCCAGCCAGGTTGCATGGGATATAACTGAGCATCTGTGAACATCACAAGCAACGTAACTTGATGTGTAATAGTCACAGATGATCATCCCTACTACATGAGGCATTGGGCTTGCACACATCTAATATTAATGCAGGTAGAAGATGTAATAATAGCATATCAATCAATAACCATTAAGTATCTGCTGCGTGTCAGGCACTGTGCTAATCCCTGGGAATAGAAAGACAAAAACAAAATTCTCTGCCTTCAATTTATTGGGGGAGACAACACATATCTATAAGTAAAATATATGCAAAATCAATACAAAGTTATATGGGGTTGGAAAAGGCACTAGAAACTAGAGGGATTAGTAAAGGCTTCGTGTAGAACATGGTACTTAAACCAAGCTCTTTTTTTTTCTTTTTGGAGGGGGGAAGACAAGGCAATTGGGGTTAAGTGACTTGCCCAGGGTCACACAGCTAGTAAATATGTCAAGTGTCTGAGGCTGGATTTGAACTCGGGTCTTTCTGACTCCAGGGCCACTGCTCTATTCACAGTACCACCTAACTGCCCCTAAACCAAGCTTTGAAGGAGTGGGGCTTCTAAGAGATGAAGTTGAGGAAGGAGTGCATTCAGGGCATTAGGGGCAACCTTTCAAAAGATGGAAGCTAAGTTGCTGTAAAAAACAACAAGGTGGCCAGTTTGGTTGAAATGAGGCATATGTGAGGAGAGTGCTTGTCAGGGTTCTCTGTCAGAGTACCCTAACTTGCCTGCAGGGGAGCTGGTTACTTACCTCACTCAAGTAGGCACTAGCGCATTTTAAGAACAGAAGTGTCACAGCTGGGAGGTGCAAGCAGAGAAAGTTTATTGAGTTCTCTCCATGGGGAAGCCTTACAGCCAGATCTTAAGGCTGACTTCTTCCTACCCCCAAGGCTTAGGCCTTATATATACCCCAGATCCACATACCACACATGATAGAGCCCAGCTGAACAGAATTGTGAGAAGGGAGGTGCAGTCACAAGGTCATGAAGGCCCCAGGGTGTGGAGACACTAATCAGGAACATCAGGTAACCCCACGTAAAAGAATCTTGAGCAATGCGGTACCCCCTGGCCTCCAAGTGATCAGGGGCGGTGCAGTATGCTCTGACCTCTACGTGATCCAGATAATTGCAGGGCCTCAGACACACCCTGTGCCTCAAACATTACCGCCTGCAGCCTGCAATTCCTCACAGGTACTATAGACTGAAAAGGGAGCTTGGAACCAGATTATGAAGAGCTTTAAATGCCAAAAGGAAGTTTGTGTATTTAACTCTAGAGATATTAGCCACTAGTTTCAAATTGGAAAGTGGCATGGTCAAATCTGGGCTTTAGGAACATCACCTTGGCTCCTGTTTGAAGGACTGCTTGAAGAGGGAGAGACAATGATAATAAAACTAGCATTTATATAGCACTTAAAGATTTACAGAGCACTTTGAAAATATCTCATTTGTTCTTAGGACAGCCCTGGAAGTAGGTTCTACTATAATTCTTATTTAACATTTAAGGAAACTGAGACCAATAAAGGTTAAGTGATAACCAAGGTCACGGCAAGTAAGTGTTTGAGGCAGGATTTAAACTCAGGTCTTCCCAACTCCATGTCCACTTATCCACCCTGCCACCTAACTTTCTCCAAGGTAAGGCAAGGTGATCAATTAGGCAAGAGTCCAAATAAGAGATGATAAACGATTAAAGGAGGGGATAATCTTTTGAGTACAGAATGGGAGAGACAAAAATGAAGTGAACATAAAATTGACAAGACTTGTTAATTGATTGGATATGTGGCATGAGTGAGAATGAGATTCTGAGGATGCCTCCAAGGTTAGAGTAACTGGAAAGAGCGATATCCTAAATAGAAATAGTGAAGTTAAGAAGAGGAGTGGGTTTGGGGTGTAGGGAAAATAATAAAATCTGTTTTGAACACATCAAGTTTTATATGCCCATAGGACATCCAGTTCAAAATGTTTAATGAGCAATTGGTGATGCCAGACCAGAATTCAGAAGAGAAACAAGCTAGATATGTAGATCTGGGGGTCATTTGCATAGTGATGATAATTAAAACCCACAGGAGATGATGAGGTCACTAAGTAAGAGGACAGAGCTTTTGGGGGTATTGTTAGGTGGCAGATACAAATAATGATATGTCAAAGAAGACCAAGAAGAAATAGTTGGAAAGGTAGGTGAATCAAAAGAGGGGCATCACAAAAACCCAGAGCATCCAGGACAGGAGGGAAGTCAACACTATCAAATACTACACAGAGCTGAAGATGAATGAGAATTAATGAAAATTCATATTTGGTAATGAAGAAACCATTGGTCACTTTGGAGAGCAGTTTCAGGTGAGTGATGAAGTTGGAGGACAGATTGCTGAGGATTGAGATGTAAGAGTAAACAGCTTTTTCTGGAAGTCTGGCTATGAAAGAAGAGAAATATAGGATGGTAGCCTGGGGGGTTGGTAGTCAAGTGAGGGATTTTTTAAGATGACAGCTGTGTATATTAGGTGTTAACAGGATGGGATAGACAGAGTAGGAATCAGTAAATAAGGTGAGATTGAAGATTGAGGGGCAGAGGATTGATTCTGAGTGTAAACTACTTGAGGAGATGAGAGGGAATGAGATCAGGGGTTCATATAGAAGACTTGACCTTGATTTGGAGGACTACCTCAGCAGAGAGTGAACTAAAGGTACAGTTGAGGATGGAGGATAATATCAATGAATTTTGAGATGGAGAGAAGTGGAGAAGAAGAACCTGATGGCAACTGACCTCTATTTTTCTAGTAAAGGTTTCAAAGTGCTCATTTGAGGGGTAGGAGGAGATATGCTGTAGGAAGTTTGAGAGAAGAAAAGATTTGGAACAACCACTATGAGTTCAATAGAGAATCAGTTGGGCAGGAGTTAAAGGATTGCCTTGCTGCGTTGAGGGACCAGTTGAGAATAGATAACATAAATTTGTGATGGATCCAGTCAAGATGGTTGTATGTTTTCCTCTAGAACTGTTCAGCTGCATCAGAGTAGAAGCAAAAGAGGCAAATGATAGGGGAAATCCAATATGGAGGCTTAGCAAAGCATACATAATGATAGGACAAGGGGGAAAAAGACTTGAGAGTAGAGTATAATTGAACTTGTTAACTATAGGGTCAAGACTGTGAAAGAAGGAAAGAGAGGCAAGAGCAGAGGGGATAGATATGAAAAGTACTGAAGTAATGAGGGAATGGGGGTCACTGTAAGGATGAAAAATAGGTTTAGGAAGAGGAATAAATAAGAACTGATCGCATAATAGAAGGTTAAGATCAGACAAAAGAATTTCAGAACTCTTGACTATCAAAATGGGACCTTTGTGAGTAATGATAAAATCAATGTGTCACCATCCTTTAGATGGGGCTGCTTTGGAGTCAAAGAGTAGGGCATGGGTGTTAAGGCAATTGAGGGACTGGGAATTTCAAATATACTTTAAGGTGACAAGCCCATCTCCCTTCCTGGCACAGGTTACTTTCATTCTTTCAATAGCTATTTGTATCACTTTAGACTCACATAGCCTATGGAAAAGAGCATCTTAACTCATAGTCTTTAATGGCCTATAAGTCACAATCAACTCATAACTGGCTAATGCCCCCTCCATTTCTAAAAAAGCAGAATCCAACTTAGTGTTGGAAAAATGGAAGTGAAGGGGGCAGAGCCAAGATGGCGGCATAGAAGCAGGAAAACTCCATGAGCTCTCCCCATAACCTCCTCAAATACCTATAAAAAATGACTCTAAACAAATTTTAGAGGTACTGAACCCACAAAGTGACAGAAACAAATCTCTCGCTGAAGGCAGCCAAGGAGGCAGACAGGAAGGGTCTATCACAGGGCACTGAGAGCCCAGCCCACCCCTGAGTTAGCCCACGGTTTTAGCCCCAGGGCACACCAACTAGCAGCAAACTGGAGCAGACTTTGGGAGAGTGGACAGCCAGCAACTGTGGCATTTTCCAGAATTATCAACCCATAAATGCCAAAGACAAAGTAAAAGGTCAGTGAAGAACTCTGTTGGAACTAGGGGAGATGGAGCGCAGTTCAGCCCCTGCCAAGAATAGAAAAAGTGGAGAGCAGGATAGGATGGAGGGAAATATAGTCAGTCTTTCACAATATATCCACTATGGAAATGTTTTGAGTAACTACACATGTACAACCTATATTGAATTGCTTATCTTCCCAGTAAGGTTGGGTGATGAGGGAAGAAGGGAAAGAATCTGGAATTCAAAGTTTTAAAATCAAATGTAAATTTTTTTTATTATTATTATTTTTTACATGCAACCGGGAAATAAGATATACAAGCACCGGGGTATGGAGATCCGACTGAAAAGTCGGAAGAAGAATGGAGGAGGATATAGGAGAGAGTAGATTGGGGGAGAGGGTATTCAATGGGATTGCTGTTTTGGGGCAGGGAGTAGGGGGTGGGGGAAAGACGGGGAGAAAATGTGTAACTCAAAACCTTGTGAAAATGAATGTTGTAAACTAAAAATAAACATAAATATTTTTTTTAGTGGAAGTTAATTGTTGACAATCCATACTTGAAAGTGAGCTCTATATACATAGTCTTTGAACTTCTTAGTGATGGTCCACAACTCAAAAACTTTAATTTGTATATGGGAAAATGAGACTCACTATCAATAAGTTTTCTACCAGAAAACGCAGTAAGTTTATAATGACCATTACTCTCTTGATACAAGACTACTTTCAAGCCTTCCAAGGTAGTCTCAGAGTGTAACACAAAGGGCTTGTGTCACTATGCAGAGATTAATATTGATACATGAGTGAGACAGTTGATCAGGTCCTTAAAAAAGTTCATTCACATTTCTCATCCAAACAATCATCAAATGATATTAAAGGGACCAGTTCACATTGCCCTTTATTGCCCTTCTGCCTTCAGTTCCTTTCAACCATAAGTAAGATAGATAATTAATTGACTAAGTGACAGTAGTATAATCCTTCACCTATTTTTTAAGAATAGCCACAAAATCCTAGAAAAAGCCCTTAGTTCTCTAAGGTTCCTTGGATGTAGCCAGTTAACAAGAACCATCTTCTCTAGTGCTCACTCCCTAGTGAGAATGTAATCTGAATATTTGGCAGAACCTTTGTAGATATAGAATTTGTCAATTAATAACTTCAGGCCAGCGTCTTCTGGTCTAATGGTCTAACATTTTCATTAGTCTTTTTAATGTTCTTCCAATGTCTTCCAAAACACAAAACCATTCACATATTCCAACCTACTCTATTTAGTATCTCCAACTCCTTTCTAAGTCATTGAAACATGGCATTTCCTATAAGTTTGTTAGGCTGTCCTTTCTTTATCTTCTGCTACAATTAGATTCTGTTAACATCCTCAGTGCAGATTCTGCACTGAAAACTACTAACCACCTCATAAAGAGTCCAAGCAGGGTGTTTTAACCGTATAGAATGGAATACTGGTCTGCCTTAATCCAGACCTTCTTTAATTATCTTCCATACCACCACTATGAGCAAAGCATTTGGACCACAAGGTTTTGTGATAATCCTGTTGGCTAATAGGTCATTCAGAGAAGAGGTCTTTTATCCTTGAAAGGAAAATCTTCTGAAAGTACTTTTGATATGAGTGGGAGTCTATGGGTGGGAGTCATTAAGGTGGACTCTGGGATAATAGTTGTAAAGCACTTAGCCTACATGGCTGGAACACAGTAGTTGCTTAGCAAATGCTTGGGCAGGTAGGTGACTCGGTGAATAGAGTGTCAGACCTAAAGTCAGGAAGACTCATCTTCCTGAGTTCAAATCTGGCCCCAGGTACTTACTAGCCGGGTGATTTTGGGCAAGTCACTTACCCCTGTTTGCCTCATCTGTAAAATGAGTTGGAGAAAGAAATGGCAAACCACTACAGTGTCTTTGCTAAGAAAACCCCAAATGTGGTCATGAAAAATCAGACACAACTGAACAACAGTTTGTTCTCTCCCCCTCCATGGGGATGTTCCACTCATGCTGTGAAAATACAAGCATCCTAATACTTAGTTTCTCCTTCAAATTTTGCTTTCATTGTTTAGGCACCGGATTTTTTCTTAAATTCAACCTCTTTGAGCCCACTTTTAAAGTGGAAGATACTCATATGCCTTCAACACTCTTGATCACCTTTTTTTCTATCTTCTAATAAACTTTTGCTTAGAAAGCATGGATTTATAGAGTGAGCACATAGACCCAGCTCAGAGATTACAATATTCTACCCATATGTTGAATAGACTAGAGCTGAGCCCAATCAATGTTGAAACACCAGAGCTGTTCCCTACCAGAACTATGGTACTAGCCAATACCTAAGACTTCAGGGAGCTTCAAATTCACATAGATAACCCATATGTACAAAAATATTTATTGCAGCTCTCTTTGTGGTGGCAAAAAACTGGAAATTAAGGGGATAACCATCAATTGGGGAATGGCTAAACAAGTTGTGGTATATGAATGTAATGGAATACTATTATGCTATAAGAAATGGGGAGGAGACGGTCTTCATATTCACCTGGAGAGGCGTATACAAACTGATGCTAAGTGAGAAGAACAGAACCAGGAAAAATTTGTACTCACTCATAGACACATCGTATGCGTGATGATCAACTTTGATAAACTGGACTCTTCTCAGCAATGCACAGTTAAAAGACAACTCTACAAGTCCCAGGATGGAAGGAGATATCTACATTCAGAGAAAAATCTAGAAAGAACAGAGTTTAAATGGAGACTGAAGCAATATACATGCTAGAGTTCTTTTTCATGTTTGGTTTTCTTTCTTTTTTTCCATTGTTCACTCCATTGGTTACAACCCTTCTATACAACCAGACTAATGTCCAATGTGAACGTATTTGCAGATCCTATACTTGATTGCATGCCGCCATGAGGGGGGGCGGTGAGGGAGGGGAGAAAATTTGAAACTCAAGGGATTGTGGAACTGAATCTTGTAAACTAAAAGTAAAT
>CM053585.1:176726696-176742261 GCA_028646515.1 Pseudochirops corinnae | reverse complement strand
TTGCATCAAAAATCCAAACTTTTGATCTTATTACCAAATATGCTCAAGGTTTGAGTTTCTATGATAGAGAAACCTCTGAAAGCCAGTCTTATACATCTATATATAGTTCTTAGAAGAATCAATCTGATCTTGTTGCTTTCCTCAAAATTTTAGAATCAAGTTACAAATCTTTCTGCTTTCTGAAAATACCTCCTCACACACTCTCAACATACTTAAACCTTTCTGAAACTTTTATCAATTATCTGGAGACAGGAGGGGCTTAGATAAACCCTCATTTGTCCCCAAACCTTCTTATCTGTCTTTCCAAATTCCTCAAAACCATTATTCAGTTTATTCAGCTTTCCTTTACATTTGTTAACCACAAAACAAGATGGTTCATATCTTTTACTGACTACTTGCTCTGATCATAGAAACTTGCTATAGAAGGAAAAAAACAGGGACATAGGACATTCCAAATATGACAGGATAAAACATCCTTGGCTCTGTTTAAATTCAGGTAAAGTCACAGATATCCATCATGCAGTATTGGTACTACCTCACAGCTAGAGTCAGGAATAGGTAGGAAACATTCTTTTTCAAAGGAATTTCATGGGTAAGCTGAGCCAGAAGGAGTCCCATCCTAGCTGAGGCTAAGATTGCCCCTTCGGCCTTTACCAGATGTAGACTTTCACCTGTTAACAGTACAGGATCACACTCCCTCTGAGTAGCTTGTGGCTCTTGATGCAGGCACTGACTTATGCTGGCAACCATACCCAAATTCAAACTCCAAACAAAATTTAGTTATGGTCCCAAATGCCTTTTACCTCAAACAGCAAGTCTCATTAATCACAGCTTAGAGCCAGTTCTCTTATTTATTTATTTACCTTATGGCACTGAGGCCAAAGGCTCTATATACTTTAGCAAATGAGAGACCACACTTCATCCTACACAGTTGGGAAATAGAGTCAGAGAGGATCTCACCTAGTCAGTGTCCAAGGTCGTCTTCGCAACTTTTCTCAGGCACAAACATCCACCATTAGCAGTTCTCAGCCTGCAGCCCCTGCCATTCCATTATTGGCCTTTATGACAACTATTCCTGTAATCAAGCTTAAAAATAATAGTAACTTTTGCAGTCCCCCAAATTCTTAAATAGCAAATTAATATAGACCAGTATCCTTCACATAAGGTCATCTAAAATCTGATTGAATTATTAATTATAACTTCAAGTTACAAACCTTTCTGTCTTCCTAAATACTTTTCTCAAAATACCCCCTTTTAAAACTGACACAAAGGTATCCAGATCACCATCTAGAGATGGGGGGGGGGGGCCCTTGGATAAACTCCCATTTGTCGCCCAAACCTTATCCACCTTCCATATTTCTAATCAAACTTTTATCTATATTCCCAAATCCCTCAAACCCATTATCCAGTTTATTCAGCTTTCCTTTACATTTTTTAAACTATAAAGCAAGATAGCTCATAAGTTATTATTCTTTTGCTAACATAATGGTTCTGCTTAAACAAAGCAAAGGGGTTAATGGCTAAACCCCACAAACTGATGGATTTATGTCCTTGCAAGTTTGTTTATTCTTCCCTAATTGTACTCAGGATGGAAGAGTGAGATACTTCTGGAATCTAAAATTTTCACTTATATGTTCAAATTTAACTGTTAACTTTTACTTATGCCATGTAATAACCACGAATTCAGATTAAAACAGCAAGATCTCTTTCGCTTCACAACTTATTGCTTTAGTTTAACAATAGCTTATCTTAAAAATGTACTAAACCCTAAAAGAATATAGCACACA
Organism: Pseudochirops corinnae; assembly: GCA_028646515.1. Lineage (NCBI taxonomy): Eukaryota > Metazoa > Chordata > Mammalia > Diprotodontia > Pseudocheiridae > Pseudochirops > Pseudochirops corinnae. Next base: position 176,740,474 of record CM053585.1, on the reverse strand, counting down.
ACACCTTTCAAAACATCTCTTCTAAAAGTATTTACCGTTCTTTAAAAACAGTTTGAATTTATCCCAGTGTTAAGAGGAATAATCAGTAAACCTTTATGAAAGAAAAAAATTAATTGGAAAGTTTTAAATGATATCTTTCTTCTCCTTTTAGCAAAAATAAAAACTTTAAGATTGGAATTCATTAAGCTAAGTCAGGGTTCTTGAGTAAAATTCCCAGATATCACAAAATTCAGTCCTAAGGCTGAATGACCTTGACCAAGAGATAGTTTTTGGCAGATAGGCTTTGGCAATTTTACAACCTAAGGAAAATTTATATGAATCTTAAGCAAGAGAGAGGGAAGGGATGCCCCTGCTTAGCCAGTTCTCATACATGCAGGAGGAATGTTCTGAAGGAGCAGAACTAGTCAGAATAACATTTTATCATTCCTCTCCTTTCTACATACTGTATTCAATTAACAACGTTAGGTAAACCTTCAAATTAACACAAATATATACAATTATGAGGATTTTACAGTTTAGACATTATGAAATTAATTGCATTTCCAAATCATCACATGCAAAAATAGAAAATTGGGTCTACTCAGTACAAAGACTCTTCTCTTCCTCCCCTTCTTTTTTTTTTTAAGTGGGGGAGAGTAATTCAAATTCCCTTCCCTTATCTGAACTTTTGTTATAATTCCAGGCTGGCCAGACCAGGAACTATAAGGAAATGAATTTTACAGATTTCCCAAATTACAATTACTTCAAAAATATTAAAACACTTGGGTCAGAGTGCCCCATTCATCATTTTCTATTCCTTTGACAATATAATTCCTAATTTTAAACAACATTTAGACCAAAAAAAAATTGCTTCTGTTACACCATAGATAGTACCCATTCCTGCTCACATTTTAGATCAGTTTACAATATGCTGGGCTAATTATTCTAGCTGCTTCTTTTGGTTCCAGTAATAATTACAAATACCTTCATCATGATCTATAAAGTCAAATTAACCATATTTCTGGATGTAACAAACTTGAAAAATCATTGAATACAGTTTGTAAGAACAGCTTCTAAATAGTAGTACCAAGAAGAAAATTGTCTTTAACAACAGAATTCCTAATTTTATCAAATTACAGAATTTAGAAAAATGTCCCAAACATCATATATTAAAAAAAAAAACAACCAACTTGCTCCCATAAATTATGTCAGGTTAGCATTTCCAGACCACTTCACACAGGAAATAAACTATCTTCATGGAATATCCTTTCAGTGGAGACTCCCTTCCCACTCCCATAGGTATTTTGGACAAGACACAGAAAATCCAGTTTATATCCCTAATTCCCTGACATCTACCCCTAAGAAGATTGAAATCTTTTCCCTTTACTAAAGAGGACTGAAATCCTCCCTTTCTCCATCCTCACCCTTGCAGTCCCAAAGTTAGAGAGAGAGAGAGAGAGAGAGAGAGAAAATTTTCAATTGTCTCAATTCCCTCTGGAGGGAGGGGGTGTGCAAGTCCTGCCCCCCCTTCCATTTCAGAGGGTGGAAAGCTCCTTCCCCTTCCCCCTCCCCATTTCCTGAGGAATTCCTTTTGTCTCCCAGACCCAACTAGTCCTGTGGAATCTCTGCCTTCCCCAGAGATCAAAAAAAAAAACAAGAAAGAAAACCCCATTTTCTTCCAGGGACTGTAGCCAGGCCCCCCAAGTCAGGGACTCAAATGGTGGAGGGAAGAAACCCTTGCCTCCCTTTTGGGGACTGTAGCCAGACCACCCCCAAGTCATAGACTCAATATTTAAGGAGAAGACACCCTTCCCCCCTTTTAGTCACCCTAGAAGCTTATCAAATGGCATCCTTACCCCAGGACCCATAGGATATTGCTTACCTTTTTAGGGCTATATGCAAATAGTTTTCATGACTATCCTTTTCATCACCCCAACCAGACCTTTTGTTTCACTTTAAATGCTGTCTTCCCTCCTGTGCCTGTTCTTATCTAAGGAATGCATCTCTCTTGGGATCTTCCCAACCCAAAAGCCATGGCTCCCCACCAAGTCCAGAGGCCACCAGAGAAAGCTCCCGGGGTGTGCCTGCCTCAAGACTGGTATGAGGGACAGCTGCTTCCAGGGGAGGGCAAATCTCAGATGAAGCCCCCATTTGTGTGGGATGAAAAATACCCTTCATCTTTAATTTATTAAAAAAAAAAAACACAGAGATCTCTTAGGATAAGAACAGGAGTTTATTCTCTTTCCTGAGAGAAAAGGACAGTCTTCCCCATGACTCATCATGGAGAAGAGGTGTGTTACAAGACAGTGCAAGAATTTATACTATATTTCCACCAAGCCCCCTTCCAGACTGTCTCCTCTCTTGTTGGTTGAGAGGCAGACCACCAAATTCTTCCCCAAATGGGACAGCAAGAAAAGGAGGGGAGGGTCCCACCAAAGTCGGGAAAGCAGACAAAGAAAATGACAGTGATTGACAGCAGCAATGGAGGAGGAAAAGGGAAAGACAATCTCAGACTGCTTGACAAGTTTTCACTCATTCCATACACCTTCTTGTTCCTAGTTGATGTAGCTTCTGCCTGCTGTATGACACTTATAAATTCACTTAAGACTTCTTCGACATCATTGCATTTCTTCAGTCTCTGTTCTCTTCAAGAGTAGTCATTAGTTGGTTTTCTCCTTCTCTGGCAAATCTTATAGTGCCAGAAATATGAGGAGTGGCTCAAACCATCTCCCACTGAATATAGTTCCTCTGGACTCTTGTCTGTACTTTTGTTTGTACACTAGCTTGGGCAATGAAGTAATCATAGACAAAAGTGATACTTATTCTACAGGACACTTCAAATAGCACTCTCTTTACATCCCTATCTGCAACCTCTCAGAGCTGGCACAAGGAAACCATGAAAGTAATTTTCTTTTTTCCTGTTGTTTATTCTAAATAAAATTCTGTGCCCATCAGGCTGAGTAAAGATGGGTACAGTCAATGTTGTAGAAAGGTTTTGGGAAGACTGGCACACTAGTGCATTGTTGGTGGAGTTGTAAATTAGTTTACAACCATTTTGGAAAGCAATTTGAAATTATGCAAATAAAGTGACCAAAATGTCCAAATCCTTTGGCCCAGAGATTTCACTACTACTAGGCTTATGCCCTCAGGAGGTCACTGATAAGGAAAAAGTCACCCATATTCACCAAAATATTTATAGTAACAATTTTTGTGGTAGTTAAGAATGAGAAAAAAGTACATGCCAATTGACTGGGGAATAACTAAACAAATTGTGGAACAGGAATATAGTTGAATATTGCTATGCTGTATGTAAGAAACAACAAATGGGGCAGCTAGGTGGTGCAGTGAATATAGTACCCGCCCTAGAGTCAAGAGGATCTGAATTCAAATGCAACCTCAGACACTAGACACTAGTTGTGTGATCTTGGGCAAGTCACTTATCCCCAATTACTTTGCCTTCCCCCCTCCAAAAAAATAAAAAATAAAAAAACAAATATAATGAATACAGAGAAGCATGGAAAAGACGTGCATGAATTGATGCAGAGTGAAGCAATCAGAGCTTAAAAAAACCCCAACATACACAATGACTACAATGGAAACTGTAAATGGAAAGAACAGCCATGAAATAATCAAAGACAAATGTTGTATAATTACAAAGAACATAGCTCCAAAGAAGAGATAAGAAGACAATCCCACCCCACTCCTTTGCTTATGTGGGAAGACCATGGATGTGATACATTACACATATATTCACATTTTTTGGTATATTGATCAGTTTTGCGTTTTTTCTTTAAAAAATATATGATACCTCTTTGAAAGAGAAAAGAGAGATGAAAGTAGAAATTATGATTATATAATAACAAAAGATTTATTTTTAAAGATTCTGGGCCAAGAGGATGTTATTTCTGTACTCTTATCAGCAATACAATAGTAATTAAAGCATAGTAGTCATGAATCCCAACTCCATTTTCTAGTTGTTTTCAGCTCCATGCTCCTTACTACTAAAGTCTTCTTTTGTAGGACTACAAAAGGTAAATGAAAAGTTAAAAGTTTAATTGATCAGTCACTTTATCTTACACGGCACTATGGCTTCGTTTCTTATATGACTCATAGTTTTACAAAGTTAGTTTCATATTAATATTCAAACCAATGTGTTTTCTGTGACTCTAAAGTTCCTGGATATATGTTAGTAGCAGAGCCTTTCCAGGTTCCAACACATTTTTCCTACTGACGGGAATGTTTGGCAAATTCATTGTCTATGTGTCCTATCCTCACTGGGGTGGTCTCAGACAGCAGGACAGATATCCAGTGCACAGAGGACACTTCCTTCCCCTCCTAGTATTTCTCATATCTATTTTAACTTGCTCTTCCTACTTTGCTGATACTCCTTTCTTTCTTACAAAGAAGCCATCCATCTAGTCATCTTACTTAAGACAGGAGGCCCTCCTTTTTGCAATTTCCAAATATTTTGATCCTCTTATCTCTGATGATGAAGTCAGATAGTTAAAGGTTTGGGCCCCTTTTACAGGGTTTTGGAAAAAAGCCCACAATCCTAGATTGAAAAGTGTTTTGACGGTTGTTCAGTTATGTCTGATTCTTTGTGACCCCATTTGGGGTTTTCTCAACAAAGATCTCCAGCTTGAGGCAAACAGGGTTAAGTGACTTTTCTAGGGTCACGTGGCCAGTAAAATGTTTCAAGTCACATTTGAACTTGGGAAGATTGAGTCTTTCTAACTCTAGGCCCAGAATTTTATCTAGTGAGCCACCTAGCTGTCCTGTTTTGACAGTAGCGGGGTGCTTTATGTGCTTCCCAAGATTGGTGTAGATAGTACTAGGGCTCAACATAATGTAATATTTGTATTCTCAAAGAGGCATGCTAGTTATTTGGTTAAAACAAAAGGTTAGCCAGTTTGCTCTATAACTGAAACTCTTATTATAATTTATTTCATCATTCAAATCTTCTAAGTTGGTATCTCCCTATCTGTAAAGTTAAAGAAGAAACCAAACCACCACCATCCTGCTGAGTTATGTCTTTAAGGCAGTCAGGGTAAAAGTTGGTGTTAAAGAAGTAGCCTAGGTGACTCACCTCAGCCTGTATTTCAAACTCATCTTTTGTCTTCAACAAATGAACACTGGAAGATATCAAGCTCAGGCTCTTTCCAGCTCAGATTCTTCCTGCAGCCCCCTGAGGCAGAAGGCATCCATGAAGGGAATCAGTTCCAGGCCTGACTTTTTAAGAATGAGCTGGCCTGTGGAGATGCCTTTAGCAGCTGGTAGTATAAAGGCCCCAGGCCTGCTCCAGCTCCAGGTAGACATTTAAGGCTGCCTGATCAATGCCATAGGTCTCCTGGCACAGCAGCTCAGCTACTGAGGCCAGGCTCAGGCCATTGTTGACACCCATCACACTCACCTCCTTGCTATATACAAGGTTGGCATTTGGACCTCGGGTAGAAGTGTGCCACTAATAAGTTCAGCGCTATTATGGATAATTTTCAACTTAACCATGCCTTTCTCTTCGTAATAAACTGCCAAATTTTGTGCCTTTATTCAAGACTGGACCACCTCCACAAAGCAAACTTGTAAAATATGGTACCAAACCATAAGGGCAGAATGTTCAAGATGGCAGGGTACTACTGTTTCTTCCTTCCTACACACCATGGGTCAATGCCAAGACATGAATTCCTAGAGCAGGTTGGAAGAGACACAAAAAGGGAATGACTGAGTACTTAAGATAAATAATATACAGAAATTAGGGGCCGTAATACATTGAATAGATCTGTTTATTCCAACCAACCCAAAGTTCTTGTAGGTCACCAAAACATAATGGGGAAACGAGAGGTCAAATCTGTGTTTTTTATTCTACTCAGTAGGCATATACAGGACCCAGAAGTTATATCTTGAACCCTCTGTTCCATCAGGATGCTTGAGAAAGAGATCCCTGGGCCTAAGGTGGGGAGCAGGCCCATGATCACTAGAACTCTTGCAGAGCCCTAGGCCTGAGGGGCAGACGGGGACAAGGGGAGAAAGGAGCAGCAGAACCACAGGAGAGACCCATATTCCTGATAATTTGCCTTATCCTTTCTCCTGCCCCACTGTATTGGGGTGGGGATGGTGGTGATAATACGATTGAGATTGGAGGGGCTTGATAAAGCATGAGGTGAGCTTCCTGACTGGAGGAATCTGGTTCCAGGGCTACCCTTGGGCCAACGGACAGAAGTTGGTGACCTTGTCAGGAGTGCTAAGATGTGTGTGTGCTTTCTAAAGCCCCTGTAGCTCTTGCTCTCATGTCAGCAGCCCGTTATTATGGCTGAAGCTGTGGCTGAGAATAGGTTCTGACCTCTGCTGATCTCTTCTTGCATTTTCTCCAGCCACCCAGATTTCCAGGTACCATTTCCTTGATACCCAGGAGATCAGTAACAATGGGACTGTGTTGGAGAAGCCAAGGAAGGGACTCTCACTGTGAGTTTAGTCTCTTTGTGGCTGAACTATTTGTACCTTAAAGACACAGGTCAGTAAAGAAGAGATTCCCAGAGGAGCAAAATCTGTCAGATGAGTGATGGAGAGACACAGAGCTGTGTGATACAGGGTCAGAGAAAGAGTTTTATGGGGCACATATATGCAGCTGAGGGCCTGCTGGAAGTGATATACTTCAGGCTCATGCCTCTGCAAAGGGTGTGCTAGGGCAGAGGCAGCAGATCACTTTGAGGAGATGGGATAAGGCCAAAACAAGGGGCACCAAGTTAATAGCAAAAAAGAAGACATTCATGCAGACACATACTCCCATGCATATTTCCCTGCCCCTCAAGAGTCTTTGTTGGCCTGTCCAAAATTGAAACAAGTGACTGCTCAGGAAGGGCCTACTGCTGGGATATCATGGTTAATGCCCAGTCCACAAGGGCAATGGTGGTGTCTTGCAGGGAGAGCCAAATCCAGTGGGCAAACTTACTCAGTTGTATCTTTATACAGTCCCAGGTCACATCTCCTCTGTAAGAAGAACATATGGGGGAGGGTCAGGTGAAAGGACTATGAAAATCTTACAGGACACCAAATAAAGTAAACCAAAGTGCATACAGACAATAACATGCACTGCTAGGAGAGAAATACGTGGAAGGAGTGGGGGTTTAGGGGTCTCACCTGCAGGCCTCCTGGCAATACTCCTGGACCTGGAACAATGCAGCAAGTAACATATGCCACAGAGGGAACAGAAAGTCCTGGTAAAAGAGCAGTAGCAACTCTCTTAGCTGTAGGAGCAGATGTAACACGGAGTCTGTGAACTGGGTCTGCAGGTGGATCAGAAAGAGGATGAAATTAGTTCAAGGCTCTCGTGCTATTCCAAAGGAGAATAGTTTACCTGCCCAAGGGATTCCATTCATCTCAGTTCTCTAGCTTACCCCCTGGAAGATGTCACGTAGGTTCTCATAGGCCCAAGAAAGCCAGGATACACAATAGGTAGAGACAAAAGTGACTGTTGTATTGGTGTGGGTCCAGGCCAGCTGCAAGCTGGGTTCTAGTACTGCCATCAGATGGGAACCAAAGACAGGCAACGTCTCCTCTAGCCAGCTGTAGAGGGGAAGAAACAATGTGAATTTCCCTTAGTTATTTCTAGCATTTTATGATAGTGCCTTTGGGTCAGGGGGACAGGGGAAAGAAAGTCTCCCTCTATCCCATGACTATATCATACCACAGGAAGACCCAACCCAATCTTAATTTGTATGTGACTCACCTATAGCCTTGAAGACCATAGTAGTAGAGCTTGGCACAGGCCTCCTCACCAGCAGGTAGGAAGCCAGATGATTTTAACACACGGGCTGACAGGGAAGCTAGGAAGGGAAGCAAAGTTAACAACTGAGTTGGCCTGTTTGGCCAGGGGGTGATGAGAACAGTGAAAGGGTAGGCAAATACTTTAATGCTTGGGGATAAAGAATGGAAAAAAAGAGCCAAGCTTAAGCTTGTTCAGGGCAGTGTGCTCAAAAGACTGTCCTGTCTGCAGGGTTAGGTGAGCAAGGAGTAGGCTGGAAGGAACACAGCTGTAGACAGGTAAAGTAGCATAGTCTCCATCTGGTGGTTGTTTAGAATTTCTATGAAACAGTTAAAAGATTTATTTGACCAAAGGTTTAAGGCTAAGTAGGACAAACTAGCTATTTCCCTTGTCTCTTTTCCCTCTCTTTCCTTTGCCATCCCCACCCTTTGGTATCCAAAACCTCTTACTCTGGAAGGAGCTATGTGACCGGAAGTCATGGAACAGGAAGCCAGCTGCAAACACCAGGAAAATGAGTAGCAGCTGAGTCCATGGTAGTTGACGACCACGTGCTTGCTGTAATATACCCTTAGGAAGAGTGGGAACAGAGGACAGTAGTCAAGGGGTGGATGGCTCTCTCAATTGGATAACAAACTTCTACCCACACCTTTTTAGAAAGGGGCAGGACTACTGCTTAACTTGGGCAATGGGAAAGTATAACTCCTAGGGATTCCCAGGGAAGGGTGGCACAGACAGGGATTGGGGAATATATATCTGGGTCAGGGACTGGATTGAAATGGAGAATAGGAGAGCATCTGGTTTGGAGGTATATGGACATCAGGGTACGGGGAATAGGATCCTGTGATATCAGTATGTCTGAACCAGGGTACCTTGCAGATAGTATTGCAGGCTGTGATATCCTGAGTGTTACTTCCTCCTTTCTTCAGGAGCTCCTCATTTGTGATTTTGAAGGACTGAATTATTTCTTGCAAAGACTTCCTCATCTGGTAGGAAGCAAAAGGCCAGGAGCTGGGAACAGAGGGTGTTACCCTCTTTTTAGGTTTCCCCTGTTTAGATTTCCCCACTTGCTGATAGCCCTATTAGCTCAGCAGCACTCTTATAGGGAAGCCAGTTGCTCAGAGAAGGCGCCATCTTAGAAGCAGAACTTCTCCAGAGCTGCCCATCCCCCAAGGCAAGCTGGCACTCACCTTCTTAGGAGTTTGGTCCCAAGTCTCCAGGATATGTCCCAGCAGCAGGCTGTGGAAAAAGCAGTCACCCCTCAGTCTGTTCTTTGCAGAGCCCAGACCCACCTGACTACAGAGACCACAGTGTCTCATGTTTTCTTGCCCTTTTTCAAACCTGTCCCCTTTACCTTAAAAGCTCTAGCTCCAATGCATCTTCCTCGAGTCCCCAAGGGAAGCTCTGAGGCCCATCTTAACTACCCAGAGACAGAGGACCAGGAATGGACTGTGTTTAAGAGCCCCCTACCTCCATACCTCTCTGTGAAAAGGGGCTGTTGTTAGCCCTGAAGGTTAGGGCTCCCTTGTTTCCCTAGATGGTGGATAAGTCTAACTTGGGGTCCAAGAAGCAGGAACCCAAACTTTTCCTGAGGCAAAAGCATAGAGTCACTTGGGTTGGCTTGCTATTTCTATCCCACCTGGATTGTGACAGGTGCTTGGTGTACAGTTGTCTCCAAACATTGAAGCTGAGGGCATCCAGGGCCAGACACTCAGTCAAGCTTCTCAGGAGCTACATGAGGGAAGAGAACAATTACTGGAAGCATAAAGCTTGTCTCATAGTGGTCTCACAAGCCAATATGCCTGGACAGTGGTATACTAGGGCAAGGGGATTACCTCTACAATGTGAGGCCAGACTTTGTAATGAATGCTACAGATCATAGCCAGTCATCTTCCTGGGGGTGCATCAGAACCAGGGACTCTTAGGATTGTCTTTGGATACCAGGAAGCCCCAAAGAGCTACAAGGATAGAGCTATAGTTCTAATCAGCACCCAAGCTCAAGTATAACCAGTCACTGAGGAACAGGAATAGGGAGAGGTAGGTGAGGACCCACACCTGCCAGAATGGGTGGGGAGGTAGGGTTTCTGTTACAACCACTTTGCTGAGGGTATCACACAGACAAAAAGGAGGATGCAGGGGTGGCTAGGTGGTGCAGTGAATAGAGCACTGGCCCTGGAGTCAGGAGGACCTGAGTTCAAATTTGGACTCAGACACTTAACACAAAAACTAGCCATGTGACCTTGGGCAAGTCACTTAACCCCAAAATGCCCTCCAAAAAGCCAAAAAACCAAAAGAAAAACCAAAAGGGAGGATGCCAAAGAAGAAGCAATGTTCGAATAAAGCAATGTCCAATTGTTGGGACTCCTTGAAAACAGGTTTTTCGGTATGAGATAGAAAGCGTTCATCTCCACAATTCTCAGTGACTTGCCTCAAGGGAAGGGGAAAGATGTCTTGGTCTTCTTTTTTCTTTCTTACCTCTTTCTTCATTTCAGGGGGACAGCTAGGGGTGGCTCTGGACAAGAAGGAGGGGAAGTAGGTATGCAGGGTAGTTTCCGGCTTTGCACCAAATGCCAGCACTTTCAGTCTGGGGTAGAGCTGACAAAGCTGTTCCTGCAGGCTGTGGACAGAACAGGCAGAGCCACACACAATGTATGCCTCATGTGATGTTTTGTGCCCCACCAGAATTCCTCAAAGCTACTATCTTTTTGGTTAACATGACCCTCAAGGGCTCATTCTTAGCACTTACTAAGACACTGAATGAGAATATAAGGGTTGGGGGTGTCGTTGTCTCTCACTGCCCTGCTGACTCTTTTGCTACCGTCCTACACATACAACTGCCATACCTGGGAGCCAGTGAGTTGTTGGGCATATAGGCAAAGTCCAGAAGTGGGAAGAAGTCCTTGGGGCCGATCATGCCAAAGCCCTTGGTGAGGTTGGGATGCATCCTATACATGGTGGGGAGAAGAATGTGTATCCTGAAAACTTCCACCCCAGTCTGACTCCCAGAAGACTTAAGTTCACTGTCCATGGCAAATGATATAACGTCCCCTTGCTCCCTGCTCCCACCACACAATGGTCCTTTCTTCCTCATCCCTCCATTGCAGGGACAGAGGCAAATGGGCTGTTCTGATTTTCTTCATGCCTCTAAAGGGACTAGAACCTTAACATCATGTTCTGCTGACTCGGCCACTCTATGGCCATTCCCAGGACTTCCTTAGCTCCCTCCCTGAACCCCCACGGTCACTCACAGAAGTAGTCGATCCAAATAAGCAATGGAGAAAGGAGACAGAGACTTGATTCCCAGCACAGGCAACATGATCCCCAGCCACACTACGGGAGAGTGAGGGGTGAATGCCGTGTGGTATAGTAACGATAACCAACATTCACATTTTTATGCCACTTTAGCATTTGCAAAGTGCTTTATAGGTTATCTCATTTGATCTTCACAACCTTGTGAGGTAGATGCTAATAATATATTTACATCATACAGATCAGGAAACTGAGACTGGGAGAGAGGTTCAGTGACTTGCCCAGTGTCATTCAGCTAGTCTGAGGCAGGGTTTCTACTCAGTCTAGTACACTTTCGATTATGTCGCCTAGCTAAAGAACAATTACTGGAGAATTAGGGGACCTGGGACCTAGTCTTGATTCTAGTTCTGTCATTAGCTAGCACAGATACTCTGATTAAGTCACTTAATCATTATGGAGCTGTTTCCCCATTTGTAAAATAAAGGGATTCAATGAGATAATTTCTACAAGCTCTTCCAATTTGGACACATATGATTCTATGGCTGCAACGAACATTTTTATCAATGACTTGGACAAAGGCATGCTTATCAGATTTGCAAATGATGCAAACCTAGAAAGAACAGCTAAGGCAGTCCTCAGAAATGAGTTTTTGGGGTTCCTTCCAATTCACATTTGGTGAATGGATCAGTTCTTTATGTAAATACTTATTTCCATTAAGGGTTTTAGATAAAGGACATGACACCATACCATGGAGGGGAGATCAAGATCAGATGCATTCAGTCTCATTACCTTTAAGTCCCTCTGTTAGGCTGATAAAGCCTGCCTGCCCCAGTGCCCACATGATGGTTAGACACTTTGCTGGTCGATTCTGATGGGATCTCAGTAGTTCGAGGTACTGGGGAGACCAGTGGAGGAGGCAGGTTATCAGTGGGGGATAGGAGTAAAGATAATTAGATGTCTTTCAGTCAAAGGTGAAATATAAAGAGTGTCTGACAGGTGAGAAAGGTGACAGAGTAGAAATAAGACTGAGATAGAACAAGATAAACAGGGGAGGGAAATTGGGAAACCAATCTTTCAGGGTCTTCCAAATGGTACAGTATTAGCTCAGTTTAGAATTATGGTAACTGCTTTCTGTTACCATCCCCCACATTGTCCTGAAGACATGAGAAATGGCATGGTTCTCCTACCCCATTTCCCTTCTCAAACCAGTCACTTCATGTCCCACCACCTCTAACTCACCTTGCTTAAGTTCATGGTGGCAATCTTGGGCTTGTCTTGAAGAACTGCTTGGATACAGATGCGGTAGCCATGGAGTGACTCACCTACAAAAGTACGAAGCCCCACACCAATAAAGAGTAGATTTCCCCAGTGAATCTTTTTCATTTTGCTGCTGATCCCAGGATCTGCCCTATCATTTCTTGCATATTTCACCCACCTACAATCACTTCTGTCCGAAATGATTTCCTGAATTTACAAATTTCTTTGCCAAGGAAAAAACCCTTCCTTGAAGTTTCTAGGCATTCCCAGAGTGGGGGAAAAAGTGTGTATGCCCACATCCTTCCAGAACAAAGCATAGTAACTGCTGTTTCTGGCCCTTCTTACCTGGAGTCTTGTCCAGTTCCTGCAGCATGGTGTAAAGACAATGGTCAAAGAAAAGTTCCAGGACACCAACTGCTTTCCCCAACAGCCCTCGAATGACTCCACGAAGTTCTCGGCCCACCAGGCAGTAGGGGTAATCTGGAACCAACCAAAACCTCCATAATCGGTTCTAGCTCTAGGGGCTTATGGCAGTTCTAAGACTCTTATTTCCCTCCCTGGTGATATAGATAAGGCCTTCTTGAGCCAACTACATCATAAGCTCTCATAACTATGGTAGAAGATAGCTCAAAGGCCTTGAGGACAGGACTGGTAATCAGGGTTAGGTACCCATTTTGGCTCTGCTACAAATTAATTAGTCTTGATACTACATTTTTAGAATTTTCTAGGTACAGTGTATGCTTAAGAGGATAGACTAACCATGTGTGTGCTGGCTTAATGTAGGTTCACTCTGAGGTGCTTGCAGCTTGTAGTTGAGATATCCAGCCAGGTCCTTCACCCATACAGAGGGGTTCCCAGGGAACATGCTCTGGCTCTTCTCCATTTCCTTTTGCAGTGCTACCACATCTAGCTGCCAGAGACACAAGAACCCCAGTCATGTCAGTCATGAAAAGGTAGATAAGGGAAAAGTAGTCTGAGACTAGGTAAGGAGTCCACAGAAAACAATGGTTTGGTCATTATTAAGAATATGATTTATGGGGGGGTGGAGCCAAGATGGCAGCGTAGCAGCAGCAACATATCGCAGCTCTCACATAGCCACCCCAAAATACCCATAAAATAGGACTCTAAACCAATCCTAGAACTCCAAAATGCACACAAAGATACTTCCCACTAAAGTCAGCTCGGCTACGAGGAACCATATCAGCACTGCGAACAGAAACCAGCCTGGCCTGAAGCCACAAGCCACGGCTGTGCCCTGGAGGCGGCTGGGCGGGAGGAGCCTCTCAGGTGAGCGGATTAGCACCAGCTGCGAGTGGGGAGTGGGAATTTCGAAGGGGGAGATAAGCAGTACGGCCGAAAGGCCTCCAGAGCGGAAAAGCGAAAGGCAGAAGTTTTGCACCCGCCTCCGTGTTGCAGCTTCCCGCCCGCAGCCTGCAGACAGCAGGGGGACTGAGCGATTGTTCTCAGGCCAAGAGCTCTCGTGTTGAGCGGCCTGGATCTGGATCGCGGTCTTGGGCCTCGGTTCTGGAGTCTTCAC
>CM053585.1:176704276-176726196 GCA_028646515.1 Pseudochirops corinnae | reverse complement strand
CCTACCGAAAAGTGACATAGGAGAAAATAGACTGGGGGAGGGGGGCACACTGGGATGGCGGTTTTGGGGTGGTGGGTAGGGGAAAGAGGGGGAGAAAATATGTAACTCAAAATCTTGTGGAAATGAATGATGTAAACTATAATAAATTAAAAAAAAAAGAATATGATTTATGGGTCATGCTATCTTATTACTAATTTATAACTCCAGGAGGTGTGAAAGGGGTAGCTCTGAATGAATCATTCAAGAAGCATTTATTAGAAAACCTACAAATGCCAGGTACTGTCTTAGGAGATATGGACATAAATATAAAGAATGAAATAATGCCTATTGGCAAAAAAACTTTAATTCTAAAGGGGGGTGGTGCGTGGGGGTAGAAAAGTATGTTAAGTATATTTGAGATAAGCATAAGGAGAATAAATACAGACAGATATGAAGTAGCTAAATACAAGGTAGTTTGGGAAGGAGAGTGCTAGCAGTTGAAGAAATCATGAAAGGCTTCATGTAGAAGAGACTTGAGCTGAGTCTTGAAGAGAGGAATTTTATGAGGAAGAAATGAGTAGGGAGTGCATTCTTGACATGGAGAACAGTCAATGCAAATAAACGCATTGAGATAAGGGAATGTGAGGAACAGAGAGAATGCTAGCTTGACCAGACAGTAGAGAGCAGGAACACAAGGCCAGACAAATAGGCTGGAACCAGGTTGTCAAGTGCTTTAAAAGCCAAAGAGAGGGATTTACTTTTGGTACTAGAGGCAATATAGGATGCTACTGTAATTTGAGTTGGGGACTGACGTATTCAGATCTGTGCTTAAGGAAAATCACTCTGACAGCAGTGTGAAAGATGGACTGGTTTGGGAAGAGCCTTGAAACAGGGAGACTGATGAGGAAGTTGTTGCAATAACATGGGCAAGAGGTGATGAGGGAATGAACCATGGTGGTAGCTGTGTGAGTAAAGAGAGGGGTTTGAATATGAGAGATGTTGTGGAGACAGAAATATCAAAATTTGGTAACTGACTGAAATACATGGGGTGAGGCAGAATGAGGAATTGAGGTTAAAATTGAGATTAGAAACCTGGGTGACTGGAAAAATGATACCTTCAACAGAAATAGGAAGTTTACAAGAGGAGTGAGGGGCTTTTTTTTTTATTTTGGTGGGGAGGGAAGGGAGGTTCTGTTTTAGACCTGTTGAGTTTTAGATGTCTCCAGAATATTCAGTATGAAATGTCCAAAAAGCAATTGGTAATGCAGGAGTTGAATTCAAGGGAAAGAAACGAGATGAATATATAGATCTGAATCAACTGCATAGAGATAATAATTAAATCCATGGAAAGTGATGAAGTCACTGAGATAGAATAGTCATAGAAGAGGGCCCATGAGGGCCTTGGAGTACACCACAGTTAGGCGGTATATAGATAATGAATTAGCAAAGGAGACTGAGGAGTGGTTAGACAGGTAGAAGGAGAATCAGGAGACAGTAGTGTTACAGAAACCCAGAGAGGAAAGACTATCAAGATGGAGAGGGTGGGGTGGTCAAAGATGTCAAACGCAGAAGATCCAGAAGGATGAGGACTGAGAAAAGATCATGACATTTGGCAATTGAGAGATCACTGATAACTTCTGAAGGCAGTTTCAGTTAAGTGACAAAGCCATATTACAAAGGGTGGAGGACTGAGTGAAAGAAGTGAAGGCAACAAATGGAGACATTTTTTTCTTCAGTTTAGCTAAGAAAGGGTGGAAATATATGGGACATTAAATAAGATGGTAGGATTTAATGAAATTTATTTATTTTTTTTGCTTTTTGGAGAGGAGAAGGCAGTACAATTGGGGTTAAGTGACTTGCCCAAGGTCACATAGCTTGTAAGTGTTAAGTGTTTGAAGGCACATTTCAACTCAGGTCTATCTGACTCCAGGGCCTCTAGTCACTGCGCCACCTAGCGGCCTCTAGTGAATTTTTTTTTTAAAGATGAAAGAGATGGGGATATTCAAAAGTAGTAGAGTAGAAATAAGTAGTGAAAGAGAAGGTTATAGAGAGAGGAGGGATGGCTGAAATTGCAACATTTTGGAAAAGAGGGGGACAGATTCAAAGGCAGTGTTGGGCCTTAGCAACAAAGGTTACCTCACTGTCAGAAACTGGTAGAATCATATAAACTTAAAGGAGCTAGAAGTGATCCCTAGGAAAACATTTATTTTTAATTTTTTCATTCAAAAAGGCCAGTCTATCTCTCATCTCCTTTGTAGGTAAAAATGGGAGGAGCTTGTTTTCACAGTGATCACTTTAATGGCATGATGATCATTATGTTCATGAAACTTAATCAGGTTTTCCAACCCCTGTTTTTCTCATTTCCTTCTTTACTTGGTTTCTGGGCTCTTGTGGCTTTTTTGTCCTCTTCCACTTAAGCTATCAAGTCTCTTCCTATGACTCCAGAATTTATGTTCCTGGCTGGCATTATACCTCTATCTCCAATAGTTCCCCAGTACTATGTGGCACATGAGTTCATTCTGAGTTCTGTTTCTCCTGTTCTCCTTTCATTTTCCTCTATTATATAACTCCCCCCAATTTGTTTCATGTTCTCTTTGAATGTGACCCATCCCCTCCTTCTACAACCCAGGCCACCCAAGGCCCGTCACACTTACAGCCTTCATTGCTTCCTCCAGGCTTCGGAAGCGGCCCTGCTTGGTGCTCTGGTCAGTGGGAGCAGCTGCCTTTTTGGGTTTTTTGGCTGTTTTCTTGTGCTCCGTGGGAGCAGGTGGGGGCACTTGCTCCTTGTTGTGCTTTTTCATCACCTTCTGGAAGCCTAGCTCAAAAAGGGTGCCTGAGGGCTGGATGGCAGCTGGATGGTTAGGGGAGGGGGCCGTAGAGACAGAGAAGGAGAGAGGCAGAACTGAGCACAGAAACCCTGAGCAACTTCACATGCAGGGGCGGTCGGTCAGTCCTCCCTGGCCAAAGCTGCCACCGAGATCGCTCTGCAGGGAGGAGGGCATCCTTCTTCCCCAAAGCCCCGCTATCAGCTGCAGCCTGCGGGTCCCCAGAGCCCGTCCGGGGAAGGGGGGTGGGGGCTGTTGGATTCCTCTGGGGCAGCTGTCTCTCTTTTCCGCCCAGCTGTTGAGCCGCAGCCTCCGTGGGGGCGGGGAGACAAGAATACTACAATATATGTGTAAGTATGTACGTATGCATGCAGACATATGTGTGCGTGAGCGCGCGCGCGCGGAGAGCATGTCATGTTTTTGAGGCCCGTCTGCTCCCTCTTTCAATGCAATTCCGCAAGCATTTTAATTTTAATTCAGCCTCCCAAGTGCCGGGCAGTGCCAGGCGCTGGAGTCATAAGGATAAAAATGAAACTATTCCTGCCCTCCAGGAGTTTACATTCTCCACCCCCCGGGGTGTCCCACGTCCCAGGCCGGGGGCTCTGGCTGCATCCACCCGGTTGGTGGTCCCGCGCTCCTCGCGGCGGGGCAGCGGAGAGCTCGGTTCGGGGCCCTGAACGCCACGGCCAGGCCCGAGGGCCCGGGATCGGTACTCACGGACCAGCTCGATGCTCCGCGGCCGGTTCGCTTCTCCGAGTGCTCGGCGGCTCCCGCCACCTCCTCCTCCGCCGCCGCCCCCAGGTCGCCGGCCCTTCCTCACCACCTCCCAGCGACCTCCTCCCGCTGCTGTGGCCGCCATAGTATCGTCTCTCCCTCCGCCACTCCCAAGACACACCGACAGACCGACTGACAAGCAAGCACTTCCCCCCAACCCGGCCCAGGCCCCCAACTCTCCGTCCGCGCCTGCGCAAAGCGCGCTGCCACGTCGCCCCCAAGAGGTAACCGCCCGCGCTGCATGCTGGGGCTTGTAGTCTGGGAGTCTGCCCCGGTAGGGGTGTGGCATTGCCTTAAAAAGAGAGGCGCCGTGACCTCTGCCTTGGAGGGACGCTATCAGACCTGGGGACTGAACCTCATCGTATCTCTTGGTAAGGAAGATGTCACGCGCGACCCCCCTGTTCCCCGCCTCCGCACCCCAATCACAGGAGGAGTGAAGTGGGGAGCTGAACTTTATGTTTGGGTGAAGCTTGTAAAAGACTGCATGCCACGTGCGTCCTTTCTCTTGATGCTCACCGCAGCCCGGTGAAGGCGGTGGAGGGTGAAATTGTCACACTGGTGTTCTCATTTTCCCAGCGGGGCCCAGAGAGCTCACATGACAACTGATGTGCATATTTCAACACTCTTTTGGTGTTGGGGGGGTGACAAGTGTGATGGAGGAGAGGGAGCAGGAGTCATGGTTTGGGGCTGGGAAGGGACAGTAGAGATCACTTGCAGTATAGGATCATATGTTTAATGACTGGGAGAATCAGAGAAGGAGAGCTGAAAGTCCTTCACATTTCTTTCCACTGTACCACATTGTCTCCTGAAGACACTTATTAGAGGTCATCTGGTTCAACCTCCTCCTTTTACAGATAAGGACCCTGAGCTCTAGGGAAATTAACTGACTTGCCTCAGATCACCCAGATAAAGTTTCAAAATAGGGATTTCAAAGACTGATCTTGATTCCCAGACCCAACCCTCTTTCTACTGCACTAAGCTGTTCTCCCCCTTTTTTTTTTACAGGTAAGGAAAATGATGCTCAGAGGAAGAAAATGACCCTACTGAAAGTCACGTGGGCAACTACTGAGTAGCCAAGTCAGAATGTGAACCTAGATCTTACAAATTACATGCTTTTGACACTACCTCAAACTGTCCTATTTTAAGCTTTCCTTTGGTAGCCTAAACTTCCTTCTCCTGTACAGCTACTTGGCCACACATCATGCCTGCCCAATATATGATCCTCCATCCTTGTGCCTAGAAGCAGCATTTACAGTATTTCATGCATGTTCCAAGAACAAGCCTGCTCTGGCCTCAGGCCTGCTAAGAAGGTGGGTAGATAATACAGGCCCCAGGCTGGTGGTGTCATTACTCAGGGGTCAATGCCCAGAAGAAATGGACTATTTCTTTACTGTTATTGTGGTTATTCATTTATGTTCTCCCATTTGGGTTTTTTTTGGTAGATACTGGAGTGGTTTACCATTTCTTTCTCCAGCTCATTTTACAGATGAAGAAACTGGGGCAGATAGGGTTAAGTGACTTGCCAAAGGTCACACAGTAAGTGTCTAAGGCTGGATTTGAACACAGGCCTGGCACTCTATCCACTGTACCACCTAGCTGCCTTATATTCTTTTATTACTGTTCCCTTTTCCTGAAGATAGGCAGTATATTTGAGGGTTAGAGCTGTACCAGTTAAGGGTCATATTGGCTCAGGTCCATATAGTGTTTACTCTGCTGGACTGGGAATCAGATGATTTGGGCTTTATTTAGTCCCAGCTCCAACAAATGTTGGAAGTGTGACCTTGACTTCATCTCTCTGAACCCATTCCTCATTTCTAAAATGGGAACAGCAATGCCTGTGTTAGTTGCTTAAAGGATCCTGAAGAAGGTATTTTGCAAATTCTAAAGTGCTGTAGAAATATGAGATGTGTTTGCACATCATGGAAACATTCTGGAAAGTGCACAAATTCTGGAATCAGAAGACTTGGAGTTCAAATTCCTCCTCTGCAACTCAGTTAACCTCCCTCAGCCTCAGGTTCCTCATGTATAAAACGAAGGAGTTGTGCTAAATGGCCTCTGAGATAATTGTTTCTAGATCTATATGTCTTTAATTTAGTGTCACAGCTGGAGTCACTCTTTTAGAATAGAGAAGAAAGGTGTGGGGTGCTTACGGCCATAGGAGAAAGACTACCTAGACCATTAGTTCTTTGAGTTGCTTATGTGATGGAGCATCCTGGAAAGCCATTGTGACCTTTGGCTGTATCAAGAGAATCATAATTTCAAAATGCCCCGTTTTATCTTTTCACTATCATCTCTTAAGCTTTGTTTAGCCGAAAACCTTCTCCATATCTATAGTTCTGAAAGGTATCTCCTTTTCTCCTGTAATTTGTGATTTTATCCCTTTATATCAGTTTCACATTTTTATTGACTTGATTATAAAGACATAAATGGGATATTCATCAGATTTGCAGATGACATTATGCTGGGAGGGATAACCTAATGTCCTGGATGTTAGGATTCAAAAATATTTTGACAGCTCAGAGCATTGAACTGAATCTAGTAAGATAAAATCCATACAGGAGAAATGTGGAAGTCATACACTTGGGTACAAAAATTTATCTTTAGTACAAGATACAGGAGGCATGGTTTGACAGCAGTATGTCTGGAAAAAAAAAGTTCCAGGGATTTTGGTGTGCTGCCAGCTTAATATGGGTCAGCAATATGATGTGGCTGCTAAAAAATGGATATGACCTTGGGCTGCATCAAGAGAGACCTAGCTTCCAGGCATAGGGTATTGGTGGCCTCTCTGTCCTCTACCTTTAGACCACATCTTGATTAATTTGTCCATTTCTGGGGGACACAGTGTAAGGAGGCTATTGATAAGCTAGTGTGTCCAGGTGAGGGCAGCTGGAGGGTGAAGGGTCTTGAGTCCTTATCACAGGGAGGATAATTTGAAGGAAATGGGGCTTTTAACTTTGTGAAGAGAAGACATGGTATAGGATTGTCCTATGGAAGAGGCATTAGATTTGTTCTGTTTTGGCCCCAGAAGGAAGTCCTACTCAGCATGGGCATCTTGCTATCTGCCCTGCATATACCACAGAATCTCAGAGTTGGAAGATAATGCAGAGGCTACCTTGTCTAACTCATATCTGAACAAGAATCCCCTAAGACCACCACCAAGTTGTCACGCATTCTTTGCTTAAGCACTATAGTGAAGGGAAACCAACATACTTGCCAAGGGGACTCAAGTTGAATAGATTGCCTCACATGGTATTAGGTTCTTCTTCTAGGAGAGCTTTAAGCAAAGACTGGTAAACACCTTGTTATATGTTATAGAGGAGAATATAAGTACAGCCACTGAGGTCACTTCCATCTCTGACATTTTGTGGTTCTGCTAGTCCATAAACTTTTAACAGTAATTCCAACAGGAGTGGCTGTGGCATGGTAATTACTGTGGTAAAGAATATTCATGTGAGGAAATCTGGAAATCAGGGAAAGGACTTGTGGGTACTTGGGGAAAGATCAATGGGAGGAAAAACAGGAGTGATTTAATCACTGGAGTATGCTACAGACTAGACAGAAATTAGAAATAAACGAGAAGTTCTAGAAACAGATCGTGCATTTGGAATAGAATCTTGACATAATGAGTAACTTCAATTATCTAGATACTCTCTGGAGTTCTCTTTCTACCAAAACCAGCAATTAATATTGTTATCTTGCCCTAAGGATATGTTCATCCTTCAAAGGGTAGAGGAATCAACAAAAGGAAATTCTGTTCTAGATTTGATACCAACTGGAATTGAAATATTGGGAAACTAAGGGGAAAGTGACCACTCCTTCCTAGAATTTAAACAAAGAATAAAAAGAGAAAAAGCAGTTTAATTAATCTAACCAGCACATCAACAGTATGACAGTATATATAACATTTTATACTCACATACGCCCACCTTTACAAAGAAAGATGATCTGTTTATTGCCAGAAGAGAGCTTAGGAGGAATCCTCTAAGTCTAACCCCTTTATTTTACAAATGAGAAAACTGAGCCTCAGAGGGTCTGAGTGACTTGTCTAAGGTTAAACAGGTAGTAAATGGCAGAGGTGAGATTTGAACTCAGGGCCTCTGACTTCAAATCTAGCATTCTGGAGGAAGGTACATTTTAAAAAAATTTTGAGCTTTAAAAAAAAAAAAGCAATTTTCCTCTCCTCACTGCCCTCACATTGGGAAAAGACAAAACTAACCCTTGCAACAAATATACATAATTTAGCAAAATAAATTTCCATATTCACATGTCAAAAAATCTATGTTTTATTCTACATCTTATATGTATCACTTGTCATATGGTAGGTAGCATCATGTATTGTCATTCCTCCTCTGGAACCACGGTTGGCTATTGCATTGATCAGAATTTTTAGTCTTTCAAAAGTGTTTGTCTTTACAATGTTCCTTTTTATATTATATAAATTGTTCTGGTTCTCTTCAGTTCACTGGCATCAGCTCATGCAAATCTTCCTAGGTTTCTCTGAAACTCTCGCTGATGTATTTTCTCATCTTTTCTTGAGGCTAAGGTTAAATTGACTTTTTTGATCCCTATCATAAAACTCGTATTTGAAAACCATGCCCTCTATGCCTTTATCCATTTTTTTTTTAAAAACAAAAGCATGGAACCAAGGCACTGATCTCTGGTGTATACTCTATTAAAGACCACTGTCAAATTGATGGCAAACTCCTTGGCTCTAGCCATTCAACCAGTTTAAAAAACACCTAATTGTACTGTGATCTAGTCCATAACACCATCTTTTCCACAAAAATAGTATAACTGTTAAATGCTTTACTAAAATCTAGCAAAACAATTTCTACCGTAGTCTCCTGAAGTACTGGTCTAGTTACCCTGTTGTATGCAGCATTCTGCACATTCTGTACCTGTGGTCTCCCATTTCACTGCTCAGGAAGAGGAGTTTCATCATCAGGTTTCCAGAACCCAAATTGCATGGACAATTTATGAAGCTCTACTGGCTGTGAGCCTTCCTTTTCTATACATTCACTAACCAAAGGTTTAATATTACACTCTATAAGTTTGTCAGGAGTAAATTCAAACTCATTCACCTATAGTTCTGTCTTCTCCTTTTTGAAAACTGGGGAATCTGTCCTCCAGTCTGGCAATACCTTCCTTGTTTTCCATAAACTTTCAAAGATCTCTGACATGAGTTGAGCACTCACATCTTTGAGTTCTTTTATTGTCTGAGAATATAATCCATTTAGGGTCTGGTGAACTGAACTCATCCAAGACAGCCAGGTGCTTTCTTACTGTCTCCTAACCTACCTGTGGTATTAAATACCTATTAGTCTTTTTTATCTTTTCTATTCCAAAGATCATTTTCCTTGGCAGAGAATATGAAAGAAAAGTAAAAATCGATCAGTTCTCCCTTCTGTTCTGTTCCATCTACCCCAAGCAGTTGTCTTGTCCTTTCTTTGATCCTCCTCTCTCTTGTGATATAGCTAGTCCCCCCTCGCCTAAAAATCCAAAAAAGTTATGTTATCCCTGGATTTACTCAGTAGCTTCAGCTCCTTCAGAGAATTCACCACTTTCTCTTCCTTTAGGACCCTTCCATGCTTTTGTCTTCATCCTCTCTTATTTACTCTTATTTTTTATTTTTTTATTTTTATTTTTTGCTTTTTGGAGGGCAGTTTAGGTAACTTGCCCAAGGTCACACGACTAATAAGTGTTAAGTATCTGAGGCTGGATTTGAATTCTGGTTCTCCTGACTCCAGGGCCAATGCTCTATTCACTGTACCACCTAGCCACTCAAGATGTTCTTTTGACCTCTTTTGATGACACTCTTGAGAACTGTCTTACTAGCTGACTTCCCCTAGAGAATTTTAGGCCATGGCATCCTTTTGTTTGTTACTCTCTTTTCTCTGAACTCTTGGAAATCTGCTCTCCTATCATCTTTGGTACTTGTTGGCTTGTTCCTACCACCCTTCCTCTCTTTTATCACAAATTCTAAGATGAAATAGTCATTGCCTCCCAGTGTTCCATCATTTTATTCCAGCAACTCTTCCTCTTTGTTTTTGATGTCTCATTTTGCTCTTCATTATTTCTAGAATAGAAATCACTCTTATAGGTTATTCTACCTTTTGAAGAATGAAATAGCATTAAGGCAAATTAGGAAATTATTAGTAACTCTGCCTTGGGCAGAGTAATTGCACCAGATGTCCAGATAACTGAAGTTCTCACTACTACTGCTACACATCATGTCCCTATGCTAGACTTTTGATGTTTCCTAGAGAAATGCCTGTAGTATACTCTGTTGACAATACTGCTTTTGTTTCTGCTCTCTGTGTTTTAGTTAAATGATCTTTGAGGGATGCTGTAATAGAAAAATTCATCATCTTGCAGGCAGTTTGGTGATGAACCTTTTCTGGGTTTAGCTAAGCCAGTTCTCAAACAACTATAATAGCAGCTAGCATTTATATAGCACTTTAAGTTTTGCCATGTGCCTGCCAAGTGATGGCATGGTTATCTTATTTCAAACACCTGTGAGATAAGTGCTATTACTATCCCCATTTTTAGTTGAGGATGCTGAAGCTGAAAATGATTTTCCCAGGTTCCCACAGGTAAGATTTTCCAGTCAAACACTTTGCTACCGAGACTTAGTCACTTTGATCTTTCTAAGCCTCAGTCTACTCATCTATAAATCTAGGATAATAATTTTTTTAATGGTTGCTGTGGAAGCTGATTTTTAAAAATTCATTTTGAACTTAAAATACATAAAGACAAAAAAGGCACATTTCCATGTATACAGCACAACATAAAAAAGAGGATTCACTCTAAAACCATGAATTCACATTTCAGACTATTTTTTTGAAAAACTATGTTAAGTACTACACATTGTTTTCAAAGCTACTCTGCTTTCTGTTTCCTCCCCAATTTTTTTATTCTCTGCTGTGCACTTTTTATATTTTTCCCTCCCTCCCCACCCTGCTTTAGAGATGACTACCATCACACACACACACACACACACACACACACACACACGCACACAAAATCATACTATACATCTATCAGTTCTTTCTCTGGAGGCAGATAACATCTCTGTAGTTGAGTATTTATAGTACTCAAAATGACTTAATCACTCAAAGTTGTTCTCAGAACAATATTACTGTATACATTACTGTATACAGAACAATGTTACTGTATACAATAATGTTCTCTTGGTTCTGTGTTCATTTCACTCTTCATTATTTCATGCAAGACTTCATATTTTTCTAAGATTATCGAGCTCATCATTTCTTATAGCACAGTAGTCTTCCATCACAATCATATACCTTAACTTGTTCAGCCATTCCCCAATTTACAGGCATTCCCCACAATTTCCACTTCTATGGCACCACAAAGAGAGCTGCTATAAATATTTTAGTACATATAGGTTCTTTTCCTTTTCCCCCAATCATCTTGGGAAACAGACCTAATAATGGTATTGCTGGGTCAAAGGGTACAGACAGCTTAATAACTCTCTGGACATAATTCCAGATTGCTCTCCAGAATGACTGAATAATAATAACTTGGTAATAATGTCCACACTGTCCGGTTTGCTCTTGCTTTTATTTTGTGGCTAGGTTTGGATTCTTTTCAAACATTCTCACCCCCTATTTTTGCTCAGTCTTCACCATGGCCATCTTCCTTTCAGTCTCCTTTTATCTGTCTCAGCTGTACATGTGGGCTCTTCATCTGTGAGACACACAAACACTTCCCTGTAAAAACAGTTACTGTGATGCAGCAGCAGACATTTCCTCACAACCACCTTCCTACAGGTTTCCACATGCTTTGGTTTTGTGGCTTGATTCTGATTCTTTTCAAATGTTCTCATCCTCTCGTTTAGCTCAGACATTTCTGCTAAGTGATGGTGGTAAGATCCAGGTCACAGCAAGGAGAGACTGTAATTTCTGGGTGCTGATAAATAGTGACAATGTTGCTTCAGGGGGTGAAGGAAACTCTTGGCTTAATGGAGGAAGACATGGCACCAACTTTTACCACACAAGTTTATTTTAAATAAAAGTGAACACAGATGCAGGCTGAGTGGCCCGAATGGGCAAGGGAGAGGGAGGGAACGATGGGAGGGCAGACATACAGCAGGATCCAGGCAGAGTCCGTGTGGTATGAACTAAGCTGCAGGAATGGGAGGCTGGGAGTGGGGGAAGGGACACAGGGGCAGTGCCAGGCTACAGTGCCAGGAGCAGAAGATTGAGGGTGGGCCCAGTGTCAGGTGGGAATAATTCCACCCCTTAGGTGCTCCCCTCCTTCCTGGCCCCCAAGCCCTTGCCAGTCTGCAAACCTATCCTGTACTCCCCCATCCCCCACCCTGGACCTGCCCTTCAGCCACTGGAAAGTCAAATGACAAAATAAATAAGGATCTGTGAGCCCTAAGTGGCCCCCGGTAATGGAGAAGGGGAGCCAAGCCAGGCTCGATGCCCCGGAGCCCCTGGCCTTTATAGCCCTGGGAAAAGAACAGGTAAAGTGCAAGGAAAATCCAGTAAGTAAAAATATACCAATGAATTTGTCTGTCAAATATACAGCTGTGGGCTGTTGGGGGAACAGGGCAGGTGGAGTGGATGGGCAGGTAGGACCACCCTAGAAAGTGTTGACCAACACAGCAAAGAGACAACGGAAATAAATAGAGGTGAGGAGTGAGCATGGGGTCCTGCCCACTTGGGCCAATGCCATATTATGTACAGGGCCCCGTGCCTGCTCACCTGTCCCCCACCCACCCCTGCTCTCTGGGGCTCCCCAATGCTGCGGCACTGACACAAAGCACCTGGCCGACTGGCTATGAGGGAAGGGGGGATATAATGTGTTGGGTTGGGGGGGGAAGCACGGGGAAAGCCGTGCAATCAACCAGGGCTGGCATAGGCTGTGCTCTCCTCAGTACTCATCCTGGTCTTCTGGTTGATGCTCTTCAATCTCATCATCTTCAGGGGGAGCAAATCCTTCCTAAGTGAGGAGGGGTTTAGAAAAGAAAATAGTCAGATAGAGGTAGTACAAATGGTGAAAGAGACAAGGGAGGAGTTATGTGTCAAGGGCTAGGTCTTTGGGGGTAGGTAAGAACAACTATAGGGTCTAAGGTGGAGTCCCCACGGCAGGCCTTGGGGTATAGGCAGAGCAAAAGAGCTGACCTCTGTGGCATAGAGGATGCCAATGATGCCAGAGATGACAGGGCTGTTGTCACTTTCGTGTTCCTGGCAGATGAGCTCAATGTCACGAAGTTTGCTAAAGTAGAAGTCACGTTCTTTCTCCAGCCCATCCACTGTCAGTTTCAAGTCCAGTAGCTGCTTAGAGAGAGAATGACCCTCACATATCTGGAACCCTATCCCCCTTCCTTAGGCCATGCTTTCTTTCTCTACCATGATCTTGGCTGGCATCCTAAGCATCCTGGATTTTGTGAAGGACCAAGCCTTGGGAGCAGTGGTATCCTGAGCAACATGACAAACACTGTGCCTGCCAATGTCCATACTGACCTGCTGGTTGAGTTCGAGGATCTGGGCATCAGCCTCATGACCACCGTTGCGTGTTGAGGGAGGATTCTTTCGAAGGATGCAGGGCGGTGCCACGTTGCTCAGCCGGCCAGGTGTCTGCATATTTTTGGGGCCTGTGGGTGACGTCCTCTGGGGAACTGCCCAGAAAGAAGGATCAGAACAAGCCAGTTGTGCCCAGTGACTCAGCTCGGCATAAGGTGGCCCCATGTAGCAGCTGCAAGGGTACAGGCAGCCCATGCAAGAGGCAGTCATTTTTCCCCTCTCCTGCCTGACTGGGGAGCCAGACAGAAGGATCTGAGCCCCAAACTCTTAGCTATGTATAATTTTATGACAGCCAGGGAAACTCCTTTGAGGACTTTAGGGAGTAAGAGAAGGAAATGAGTGGGAGAGGGAAAAGAGCTGGCCTGAGAGTGAAGGGTGGGGAGGGAGGAGGCAGGAGAATGGGGAGAAGAGAGGACAGAGAAGAGCCAGGTCTTCCCCTCCCAACAGCTGGAGCTCAGGGAGGAGCAGCCAGACCCAGGAAGTAGGGCTCCAGGTGAGCAAAGTCTTGCCCCTAGTTCTTGCCTTTCCTAACTCAAAATCTATCTTCCTGTATGGCCAGGTCCTGATCAGGAGAGATGCAGGCCTTTCACAGCTGGGGATACCCCCAGGTGTTCTCTTCCCTCACCCAGGGAGATGGGACTGCCAGGAGAAACTGGGCCCACCCCCCTTCTTGTCCTGTCTTTACATTGGCTCCTCTCCCCAGGACTGACTTTGTTCTTCCTTCCTACGGTGTTTTGCTCATAGTAGTTGCTCTGTCTGCATAAGAATTAGCTTCCCTTCTATTGTGTGCCACTGTCAGACTGGTCTTGTCAAAGTGAGGGGCCCACAGCCTCTCCCCACTATTCTGCCCCGACCAGTCTGTGGCTAGCTTCCTTTCTACTGCTGCTCCCCAGGTGGATTTGGCTGCTGCTGCTGTGCAAAGCAAGCGGGTGGGGGGTAGGGAGGCAGCGCAAGCATAAGAGATGACTCTGCTATGACGGAGTCAGGTGTGGACTCCTTCCGATGGGAGTCCCTGTTCTTTTTCCATTCCCATCCCTCTCAGTTCTCCTGTTTCTCTTCCTTCTCCCTTACTGTACCTTATTCATCTTCTCATTTCAACTGTTGCTCTGATTAAGTATTAAGGACAATGGGCTTTGGGGATGGGTGAAGATAAAACATACCCAAGAGCTAGACTCCCCCATGGACAGGGAAAAGGAGAGAACCCACAGCCAGTTGGTTGGCTGGATTGGACTTTGTAATAATGGTGCCCTGAGCCACTGGGTGCAAAAGGGACAAGGATCTCTGGCTGAGCTGGCTCAGGCAGCAGGAAGAAATGCCCTGTGTTTCCTACCTTGAGCTGCCCTTCCAGGTGAATGGCTATTTTCCAGCACCCACCCCTATCTGTCCATTACCACCCTATGGTTGGATCTCTCCCATAACAAGTGTAGGTGACATCTGAACTCCGTGATAACAGTCTCCTCCAGGCTGGTGGGCGTGGGGCCGGCCCCACAGGCACTCTAGGCTCGGCCCCCCATGTTCCCTCCCCCAGCTGGGGCACGTTACCTGCAGTGCCAATGGGTTTCTTGGGTTTGTTGAAGATCTGATCACCTGGGTTAGGAGGTGGCGCCACATCCTGGCCCTGCCGTGCCAGTAGGGGGTTGTAATCCTTTCCGTCATAGTTCGCATCAAAGAATTTCTTAAACCACTGAATAAACTCAAAATTATCTTGAAATTTTCCTTTCACTAATTTCTCTACAGGAATTATCTGAAACAGATCAGATAAGGAGAGAACATTTACCATGTGCCACTCCAGGGCTCTTTCTCTCAAGGGCAATGCCTTTGTATCACGGACAACCTCCCTAGGCCAAACATGCAACATTTCATTTTCTAGCTTTCTCCCTTCCCACTACTCAGTCCCCATCCCACTAACCACCTGCCCTTCCAGAACCATAGCAGTTGAGCTGGACTGGAAGATGCAGGGTTGAGACAAAGAGGGACGTGTGTGTGTGTGTGTGTGTGTGTTCGTGTGTTCTCCACAGACTGGAAAAAGCTATCTCCCATCCTTCCCAACAAAAACTCTTGTGGTTCCCCCTCCTCAGTAATGGGGGGAGAGTATCAGGTTGAAAGAAAAGCAATACACTAGGGGAACAAAGGTGTTAAGATGAGGATCTTGGGTTAACCAAGGAATGACAGCTAAATGGAACCATACTATAGAGAGCTTGAGTTTTAAAGATATGCAGAACTAAGGTAGGAGGAAGAAGACTGTGGGCATGGGTGCAGTGGGGTGGGGAGTTTGGACATCTCAGGACTATATGTAAAAGGGCTTGAGATTCTCAATATGGCCCCCAAGGCTGAATTGTCTTCCCATGGAGTTGGGGTGGGAAGAAACAGAGGGAGGGAGAAGAGCCAGGGCAGGCTGCAGAAGGACCCAAATGGCTCCACCAGCCCCTGCTGTGGTGGTGGCTGCCGGACTGTCTTCTTCCCCAGGGCTCCTCAGGGTCTCCTGAGTGCAGACACCTACTTTGTCAACACCCATCTTCTTGAAGGCAGCTTGCAGCACCTTGAAGTTGTGGATATATTCATGCTCTAGCTTGGCCTGGAACTTCACCTTCCTCAAGTGCACACATCCAGGAAAGAGCATATCCATGAACTGGCAGTAAGCAGCCCCTGTGGATTGGCATGCCTGATCTGAGGGGCGTCTCCACAGTCTAGCTTCTCTCCTTCCCCAACTCTTTCCTCCCAGATCCATGCCTTTTGAGCCCAAAGTTTGGGAGCCAATTTGGTGCCAAGGATAGAGATTGCTGGTACCACTTTCATGTTTCCCTGTTCTTCCCACTCTTCTGAATCTTCCCCTTGCTCCCACATTATCTCCTTTCCTCCCGCAACTTTCCCTGCCCCTTCTTTACCTTCCCTTGATTAAACACTTTGTTTACTTATTTAAGTTCTATCAATAAATCTGGTGAATTACTTCATGCTTCTGCTGCTTGATTCAGCCCCAACCATAACTATATACTTCTTTTCTCTAATTCTCCAGTTATTTTACCCTCATGATTCCCCTTCTTCCTTCCTCTCTACATCTAGCTTGGATTCTTGCTTTGCCATTCTCTTACCTGAACATAGCTGTTCTATCTTGGTGTAGTTGAGATGCAGGGAGTCATTGACCCAAGCAAGCATGTCATGGCGACTCAGGTTCTCACTGGTCACAGATGTGGAGTACACATTGACGGCCATACCCCAGCTATAAGGAAACAGAAAGGAGGCCAGATCAGTGTCTAGAGAATTCCACTGGACCTTGTCGATGCCTTAGCCAAAGGAAAGAGTTGTATTGGTCTCTTGAGAAATGGAAAAGAGAAAGGTGGTATTGCCCCTAGGTAGCATCTTCAAAATATTCTGAAGAGACAAACTGAATAAATTATTAATTCATCAAGGATTTATTGAGTACCTACCATGTGTCTGGCACTGTGCTATATGCAATATAATACACAAGAGACACCCCTGTCTTCAAACAGTTTATATCCTCATCCTCAAGAAAAACAACATGATACAGAACATAAAGTGCTAAATGAGTGTCAAAGCCAGTGCTAAAGATCAAAGGGGAGAGAATGACACGAAGGCTTCGTGGAGCTGAGATTGCATTTGGAAGGATGGAAAATTTGATTTTCCCTTGTCTCTAGAGGTTTGTAATACTGAAACACCTAGAACTGGTTGAGATAACAATATGGCAAAAGCCATTATGGTAAATGGCCAGAACGACAATGGCCAAGATGTCACAAAATGTGTATAGGTTTGTGCAGTCTGGTAAATGACAGGGCTGAAGGTATTTCTGGTCTATATCCCTCAAGGCAGCATTGTTCTAGTTGTTTGCTCTATTGCTATATACATTTGCACTGGGTCTGGCCAGGGAACTTAATCTAGCAAAGATGGTATCCTGGGGCACTTTGGTCTAGTCCTAGGCTTAGAGAAGGGAGGAAGGCAAGGGCGAGGAACCTGTGGCCTTGAGGCCACATGTGGCCCTTTGAATCCAAACCAACCTCAATCAAGGCCAGATGTGGCCCAGAGGCTGCAGGTTCCCACCCCTGGACTAAGGAATGAAGAATGATCAAGTGCCATTGTGCTATGTGGTAGGATCACCAAAAAAAAAAAAAAAAGAAAAAAAAAGAAACAATTCCTGCTCTTAAGGAGCTTGTTTGCATTCTATTGGGGGAGACAATATGTACTTACATAACTACATGCAGACTAAATAAATACAAGGTAGTTAGGGAGAGCAGGAATGAGCAATTGAGGGTTATCAGCTGACAGCTCCTGTACCAACTGGGGAGTATGATATATGGCAAAAGAGAGACAATGGTCCTAGATGGAAACAGATCACCAATTATCCACTAAACAAAACTGAACTTCAAGGGCCCTCCAGTTTGAGAGGAACCTTTTTCAGGGTTTCTACGAGATTGGATTAGATTTAGGTCCCAATGCCCTCTTTTAAAGGCAGCAGCTCAGGGGTGGTATAGTTAAGTATCCACACAAAGCCCTAGTTATTGCATCTGGTTATCAGGAATCAGCTGAAGTGGCATATGTTGGGATGTTCTGGGGTATGTGGTGGAGAACTTCTCTGTTGACCTTTTACCAAATAAAAGTCACTAACTTCTTTTTTAGGACACAACTGAAGCTCTTGATAGCAGGGTTCTTCAAGCAGCCACATCTGCTGAAAGGTCCTTAGGAAATGTTTTGGGCAACCCCAGGTAAGCCAGTAACTTCAGGTTAAAGCCTGATGGGAAGGCCTAAGCCTGGGATCCTAAAGAATAAGGTCTTGGGTGGGAATGGGATGCCTTAATGAACATAGTTGAAAGAACTGATGCCTTCCAGAGCTCAATATCATCACTGTTGTATTACTGGAGTGGTTTTCCCTAGGGACATCAGCTAATGCTAGGGCTGCTGCCTCAGAAGCAGCTTACCCACACTTAGGTTGATAAGGCTCGGCCCTGCCTAGGGATACATCTTGGTGGTGTTATACATTAGGATTTGGAAGAAATCATCCTAGAATTCTAGGGACTTTCACAGGGAGAATAATGGAGAGTCCAACTTCCCTTCATGATCTCGACTGGCAGGAATGGCAGTGCCATAATTGTCTATCTTCCCCCCTTTGTTCTTTCCTGGGCTCCTGAGAGACCTTTCCTCTGAAGACAACTGTGTTATGACCAGCAGATGGAGCTCTGTTCCTTAAAAACAGACTTTCTGTTGCCACACCTGTAATAAAAGATTGTTCTAATTCTGATAACAGTTCCAAGAGTTTGGGGGGACAGGAAGGATTTGAGACCAGGGGGAAGTTCAGCGTGTTGGATGGTGGTAGGCATTCCTGATTCTGAAAACTCCAGTGATAAATTATTTCTCAAGTGACCCCAAAATATTAGGTTCTAGAGTTGGAACCGCAAGGGCAGTTAACTGAACAAACTTTTGACCCTGGGGCAGCTCCTTTTAGGAGCAATCTGAGGGTCTTCTGGGGTTAGGGATGACTCAGGATTGCATTTCCCAAGGCCATTCTTTCCTGGAATATACTGGCCTCCCTCTTCCCCCAGCCCACCTTAGTCTGGATAGATATCCTCACAACTATATTAAGACAATAACTTGTGATGGGAGAGATTAAGTAATGGTTAGTGCCATACAGGACAGCTGCCTCTGCCTCTGTGATCATTGATAGTGGCTGTCTATCCTTTGACAAATGGTGGATACTTTCTGGAAGCAGGCTATGGAGTCTGGAGGAATTAAATTTTCCATGGAGGTTGGCTCTGATTCATCAGCAGTAATACCAAGGGTCCCGCTGTGGTTGTGGGTCCTGGTTTTATTTGCAGTCATCTTATGGTATATAGTAACTGTCACAAGTTATGACAGATGGCCACTGTATCATCACTATTACATCAAGAGGGTGATACTTGGGAACTGGACTCTAGGATAAAATCCTGCTTTGTAGCTCCATGGTTCCTAAGGACAGGCATAGAATGGATAGGAGGGAGGAAAAGATTTGGTCTGTAAGGTTCTATGTGTCCTTGGTCAGGTTACTCCCAATTCTGGGACCTTCTTTGTAAAGGTGATACATTGAATGGAACTTCTCTACTGGTAATGAAGAAATTTAACCCTAAGAAAGCCTGGAAAGAAGACAGGGAGGTAGGTAAGGCAGGCCAACTGGAACTTGTGTGTATGAGTACAATGAAGGATGCTTAAAAAAATTTGTAATTGCAAATATTTTTTTAATGCCTGGAAATTCCATGTTCCATAGTGGCATGTATTTATTTTGTGACAAATCAACTCACAGATATTATAGTGAATGTTCAAAGCTTCTTGTGGACAGTAACACACACAAGAAGCACAATGTTCAAATCTTGTCTAGGGTAGACAAATGGAGGAGGGAAGAAAAGGGCTTCTGGGCTATTCTCCAAGTAAAGAATTTGAGAAATGGACATTCTTACAGGGTCTTGGTCCCTTTCCTTAGACTCTAAGGAGGACAGCACCTATGTTTAGAGATTTAAATTCCTGATTCATGAAGTTCTAAGAAGATCTCACAGAAACTTTAAGTCATGTATTCTGTTGTTTAATAATTCTCATGGTCAAGGATGTCCTACTATTCTACCAATCTAAAGTCCTCCAGCTACAAGTTCAACCCATTTCCTTTATTCTCTTTTCAGTAGAAAAGGAGAATAGCTGGTCATCATCCTCCACAGAATAAGTTTTCATCTACTTAAAGACAGTTAAGATGTCCCTCATCCTTCACAAATTTACCAGAAATTCTACCTGTACCATACTTCCTCACTTTTTTATGATAGTTCTATGAAGGGCATGACTGAGGTCCCCTAATCCAAGGGGCACATAGACTTCTGACCTTTTATCCTTTATCCAACCATGATTGTCAGTCATATATCTAAATGTTTCAGTCTTGAAATGGTCAGAGGGCAGCATTCCTTAGCAGGTTAGGATAAGCAGTATCAGACTTCAGAGTGGTTCCCCAGCTGGAACCTGTAAGCTCTCATGTATAAAGCAAGGGCTCCATGCAGCTTTGGTTCTTATGTAGTATTATGGAGCACAAAGCTTTGTGCCCAGGCTGAAAAAATGGAGGCAACTGGAAAGCTGGGCTGGCCAAGTGGATGATGGAAACCTATGCTCAATCCTCCTTTTCTCTCTCTCTGTCTCAGGAGAGTTGCCAGCTTGTTTTTTTCTGCAGCTTAGCCTCTAGAAGTGGCCTACCACTTTCCTCCCCCCATCTGAATTTCCTACAGGCCTTGCTCTATAGATCTTGTCCTACCAGGTAGGAAGGTTGGAACCACTCTGCTCCTTGTTCAGAGAAGTGAGATCCCTGTACAGCACACACTCAATCTGTTGAATCTGCCAAAGTTTCCAGCTTCTGATGTGGGGCCATGCCCCATTGTCATTGGGCTCTTGTCTTCCTGCTCAGACACAGTGGGCTGAAATAATGTTTGGAAATTTTGTAGCCACCCCCCACCCCTTGGGTTATATCCAGGTTATTCTGGGGTTGCATTAGGGGAGTGTGTGTAGGTCAGGGATAGGGGAGGTTCAGAAGTGCTAGTAGCCCTTTTAACGGGTCACAAAGCCCTAGCAAAACACAGCCAATCATCTCCCTCTCTTAAGCTGAGCAGTGACCTGACCAGGAGAGGATTACTCTGCCAAATGGGGCAAGGGGAACAGGGATAGTATCTTTTCATTCATGTTTTATTCATTCACCCACCAAACATTTTTTAAGCATTCAGTATATAGGTGGTATTGTTAGGTGTTCTTGAATACAAAAATAGGTCAACACAGTTTCTATCTTCATAGACCTTATAATCTAGGAATGTGCCCGTCATGAGGTCAGTCTGATACCACTATACTGGTTTTCCAAATCCAGCACAGGGAGCTAAATGAGAGTTAAATGACCATTCCATTGTAATTTGGGCTAGGCACCATGTTCAGGGAAAGATTAGTTGATCCTGGAACTTCTCCATGGGTCCTTGCTCATTCTCCCAAAAGTTGTAGGGGGACTGTTGGCTCAGTCCAAGGACCCTGTAGAGCCTCTACTCCCTCCCCACGACCCTCAACACTCTTCATGCTGAGGTTTTAGTCACTAGAGGACCTGGGGTAGTTCTCAAGTGTCTCTGACA
This sequence comes from Pseudochirops corinnae, assembly GCA_028646515.1. NCBI lineage: Eukaryota > Metazoa > Chordata > Mammalia > Diprotodontia > Pseudocheiridae > Pseudochirops > Pseudochirops corinnae. The sequence continues at coordinate 176,704,947 of CM053585.1, read as the reverse complement.
AACACTGACCTGCACTCTTACGGGGCTTTCTCCTAGCACTTAGCTGAATAACAAAGATCAGTTCAGATCGACTAGCGCTGCTGCCAGTGAGATACTGATGTTACATAAGCCTTGGGAATGAAGTAAGTTGAAAAGTTACTAACCTTGCTAAAACTGGTTTTAAGAGAGTCTATTTAGAAAGGGAGGGAGTATGGATTGTAGTGCAGAGAGGGACAGCCTTGGGATCAGGAAGCCTGGGCTCAGGTCTTGCCTCTGACACATACTGGCTCTGTGACCATGGCTAAGTCACTTAACCTCAGTGCCCCAGGCAACTCTAAGTCTACAACAAGATGCAGAGGTAGATCAGGAGAAGGAATTTCTACACACCAGGAGATTGGATGGTATTGAACTCATAGGTCCAGATTTTTGTCCACTCTTCCCACTTCCCTACCACCTTCCTTCAGACAAAACAAAACAAAACAGGTTGTCTTGGTAGGACAAAAGGATCTTTTACTAGTTCTGTATCCCGTATCTTTAAACTCATCACATGCTGATGTTTAAAGTGTATGATAGCAACAAAGGCACTCCTGAAATACTACCACAACCATCCATTTCCTCCACGAGGTGCAGTTTTAAGCCTTTCCTGGAACACTGAGAAAAAAAAAGATGTGGTAGGAGAATAATTTACACCT
>CM053585.1:176669795-176703776 GCA_028646515.1 Pseudochirops corinnae | reverse complement strand
CTGGAGAGGCTTATATAAATTGATGCTAAGTGAGAAGAGCAGAACCAGGAAAAATTTGTACACAATCACAGACACAATGTATGTGTGACGACTAACTTCAATAGACTGGGCTCCTCTCAGCAATACAAGGTTATAGGACAACTCCAAAAGACTCATGATTGAAAGAGATATCCACATCCAGAGAAAGAGATGTGGAGTCTAAATGCAGATTGAAACAAACTACTTGCTCTGTTTCTTTTTCTTGTTTTGTTTCATTTCCTCTTTCCCACTGATCATTCCATCAGTTACAATCCTTCTTTACAACCTGACTAATGATTAATGGGAAGCTATTTGTAGATCCTGTATCCGAGTGCATGCTGCCATGATGGGGAAGGGAAAGGGAGGGGGAGAAAATCTGAAACTTAAGGAACTGTGGAACTGAATGTTGTAAACTAAAAGTAAATAAACCAATTTAATGTTTTAAAAAAAGAACCTATCCTTAAAAATTGAACTTTGCATGCCATTAGCCCTTACCCATCAGATAGTGGAGTCTCTCATGCAACAATAGTTTTGCAGATAAGATGGGAAGAATCAAAAGAAGCTCAGATCACTAGGGAAATAAAGCCCCTAACAATGCCCCTTCTTAATGGACTGTTTCTCAGAAAGGTCTTCAGTCTATATGCTATCCAATGAAGTGCTGATTACATGAAGAAAAAGCCCAGAAAAAATGATATTTCTTTTCCATGCTTGAGACCTGTCTATTTGTATTTCATCTTGAACTAGTCACCTCTTCATTACTATTTTGTGATATGACATAAGACACAGTTCCTACCCTTTTGTTTCTCTACCTCAAGGTTTCCTTCTCTATGTTTTGGGCAAGGATTGAGGTCTTTGGGGCCTATTGGTGTATCAGCAAGCACCCTAACATACCCCGGGTGGCTGCTAGCACAGGTTCTTAGATCTTTTCTAAAGGAAAGCAACTCAAAATGGGTTAACAGTCTCACTTTAATCAATCAAACACATATTTATCTAGTTCAGAGGAAAAAGTCAGCACCCTGAACTTCAGAGAATACAAACAGAATACAAAACACAAGTTACAAGCAGACAGAGAAACAGACCAGCAGACAGGCTTCCAGTCATCTGACCATTACATCCATACCTATTCAGTCACCAGAGAGGGAAGCACTCACATCTGGGTTTTTCAAAGGGGGGGGGGGGGAGCTCAACGGCTTCCCAGAGTCTCCTCTGGCCAAATCACACAAGTCTTCTCAAAGTGAGCCCCAAAACAAAACCTCACATCAGGGCGTATACATAGCCTTCTCCTGGATTGGAGAATGTCATAGCCTTCTTGACCCACTGCCCAATCACAAAGCAACAAAGCGCGGGGAATTCCTGAAAAACAAGCCTCCCACCACAGACTCCATGTGATCACATTCAGCCTATTAGGGGGCAGAGTATACTTTCAAATAGGGGAAGGTTCTCAGAGCCACTTAAGCCACTTAAGCAGAGGGCCTAGGGGCAGAGAAGATCTTCAGATTCCCATAACAATTGGGTAGCTGCATTATCAGTAGAGGCCTCCAGATGGCCCCGTTAGCCCACTGGGGTTTGCTCTGTTCTCATAAGAGAACAGCTTGCTCCCTCAACAAGGTAGATGTGCCAGGACCAAGAATATCTTGACCCTCAGCTCCATAGCCCAACCTTGTCAGGTCAGGAAAGGTGATAATAGCGTCAGACTATCCCTCCTCATACAGAGCTCTCCTTCCTATGTAATTTCTAAGGCCAGTCTGAATATGTGAATCTACTCTAGAACAGGCACATGGGTCATCTGGCCTGGGAGTTTGAAGGGCATCTCAGTTCATACAAGGGTAAATCCAAACCACAATGGCACATTCATCCTTGGCAAATTATCTATTCAACAAGTTGGCTTTCTACACTAATCTCCTTCAGCCAAATCAAATAAGCAAATTCCTTTTTTAGGATACAATTGTCAAATATTCCATACATATGGAACTGATCCATTTTCATTTCAAAGCCCTTTTCCATTTTTAACTGTACCCTAAGATAGGAATCAAATGTATATTTCAATCTCATCAAATACTGATGACATTCTAGAAGCTCTATAATATATTAAAATTCCCAGAATATTAGAATTTTAGAGTTAAAAGGAATCTCTTTTAGCCTACTTCCCTCACTTTACAGATGAGGAAACTAAGGGCCAGAAGGATGAAAAGGTTTGTCCAAGATCATATAACTAGCTAATTGCAGAGTTAAAATCCAAATCCACCGAGAAGTTAGAAAGTGGCTCTATTATTCCAAACTAAAATCTTACTATCTCAATTGCTAGTGAGCCACAGAATACCACTGAATCCCTCTACATACTTTTAACTTCCCCAGAAAAATATAAAACCCACAAATCATCTGCACATTAGGGCAGATTACAAAAAATGGACACATGCCCTGTTTACTACTATATCATTCCAACCTTTTGGAGATCATGCATGATAACCAAGCTGGAATGGACTTTCCAAGGCTACTCCAAATCATAACTTTTGCTCTAGGGTCACCCAGGTCTGAACCTGTATCATTGAATCTTAGCTAGAATTAAGCAAGCCAATTACATTACAAGTACATTAAAAAAATTAGTTGTATCTGAGGATTCTTCATGTATCCAATACTTCATCAGCCCCCAGTTATGGAACCAAAGCCTGGCCCTGAATACCCTAGGAAGGAATAAAACCTACACATCTCTGTATACCATCTTTTCCTTGATCAGACAAGAACACAGTTTAGGGAAGTATTGAGTGTTTATCTCCATGCTCTTTCTGATACATTTCCCTCAAGAAGGTCCTGTTCTATGTGAGACAAAACCAAGTCCTCACTTTGCTTTTTGGCTTAGAGAGTTGCAGAATGCTAAGCTCAGCCTCCACACTGACCCCTAGAAGCAATGATCTTTACCTCTCCCAGATCCCCATCTCCTCCACCATGAGCTTTTCTTCTGTCATAGCAAATTATCTCAGTAAGGATAACCTTTAGTTCAGGCCATCATCACCTTTCACATGGATTATTGTGGTTTTAGCTTCTACTAGTTTCTTCTCTCTCAAATCCATCCTCCATACAACTACTAAAATAATCTTCCTAAGCCCAAGTGACTGTCACTCCCCTGTTCAAAAAACATCAGTGGCTCCCTATTATCTCTAGGATAAAATACAGATTCCTCTACATCTGGGCTCCAAACTACCTTTTTGGACATATTTCGTATTATTCCTTTTCTCATACTTTATGTTCCAGTCAAATTGGCCTTCACCCCAAACTCTGTATTTCATCTTCCACTTCTCCAGGCCTTCTTCTTAGCTGTCCTCCATGCCAAGAAGGCACTCCCTCTAGCTTTTCATAATCTTTAAGCCTTTAAGCCTTCCTTTAAAGCTTCCAGTAAAATGTATGCTCCTTAATGGCAGAGACTTTTATATTTTGTTTGGAATGGTAGAGACTTTTATTTTTGTTTTGAATTTTGCAATGCCTAGCATATGGCTTAATAAGTATCTGAATTAAACTGAATGCTTTAACCACAGTGATCCTGGGGTTCATACTGTCTGAGACCAATATTAATAAGTTTAAGGGAAGAACAGGAGCACCAAGAATTCTTTTCTCTGAGGGACATTCCTGTGAGAAGTTACTCAGGGGCTTTCTCTGTGATACCTTTGACCTGATTCTAACACCAATGTGTCTAGATACAGGGGTTCAGGCCCTTTTGAATCCAAATTTTCTGTAGTTTGGATTCTGTCAAAGGGCCACACCTGAGGACCTAGAGGGCCACATGTGGCCTTGAGACCACAGGTTCCTCACTCCTGGAAGAACCCCGAATATAGTAGGAATAGACATAACCCTTTTCCTTGGTCTCTTCCAGATCTCCTGATGTAAAGAGGAAAGAGTCAATGGTAATTACCAAAAAGGTGAGCAAGGAGAGAACAAAGTGTGGGGCTTCTAGGGTTTTATACTTGGTCTGAAGAATAGTACAGGTCCTTGGAGGTAAGTTAGGCAGTAGCTAGTGAGGAAAATTATTTTGACACAGACTTTCAGAATGGTGTAATGGGAATGGGAATTTGAAGATCTTCCCTGCTCCTTGTATTGGCAAGCTAACAGGTACTTGGCACTCAGTTTAAAGTTCTTAATTGTGTCAAGTATTAAGACCCAGAACTTGTGAATCCCACAGTGGAATGGACTTGTTGACATAACAAGAAGGGGCAGAATGGTGAGGGGCTAAGACCATATATAAGGAAAAGCCAAAGCTGAGAGAGGCCAGAACTTCTGGGAGTGAGCATCTGGAGGCTGGGCTGCTACTGCTGGAGAGAGAGGAGAACTGAGGACTGAACTGAGAATTGAGAAGAACTGAGACATGAGAAGAGAGGATTACTGGGAGGAGGCATAGCTGTGGTGTCAGTACTTTGTCTATTTTGATGTTACTTTGTCAGATTCATCTGCTGATAGAGGATATTGCTGTTGTTACAGAAGCCCTGGGACCTTGCTGCTGGTTCAGAAGCCCTGAAAAAGGGCTTCTTGTTATATGTTTACAGAAATCATGGAGGAGGGTCTTGCTGATGTTTTCAGAGGTCCAGGGACTATACTGATGATTTGTGTTAATTTCTCAGACCTTGTTGTTGAGTCTATGTTGATTTCACAGACAGAAAGTGAATTGATGAGGGTGCCCACAATGTGTATGAATATTATTGCGGCTTTATTGACTTTGTGACTTTGTTGACTTCTCAGGAACAGAAACTGTGAAGGACTTGAGGTCGACCAGACACTGTGAGCTTCAATATGGAACAGGAACTACACAAGAAGCTGGACAAAGAACTGAGAGCTGTCTGCCTTTGAACCCAGACGGCAGTTGGATAGATTCAGGCAGGAGCTGGGACCATGGAAGAGGAACCATGGAAGCTGAGAGCCTGCCTCAAGTCAAGATGAAAAGATCTCTCCTTGGGTATTTAATGCAAAATGAGTTACTAGGGATGGAGAACTCTGACATTTACATTTAGATGATTGAGTTAAGGACTTCTCCAATTAAGAAGAAAGAAGACTTTTTGATTGATGGGATTAAGACAATGTGACCTAGGAGAGGAAGACCTTGACCTTTGTACTTTGTGTCAATTAAGGAGTTTTGCCTCCTTAAGGATGATTGAATTAAGAACTTACTAAATGATTGTGCTACTAAATGAATGTACTTTGTTTAAAACTATGTGACCACTATGGTGAAAATTATATGGCCACTTTAGTGATAAGTTGCTAAACCATAACATTGTGAATGCTGTAGTTTAATTTCTGTGAATGTTTTGTCTTAGTTTGTTACTGAATAAATAGTGAGTTCACTATACTGTGTAATCAGAACCTTGAAAGCTGTCCACAACAGCAGTCTTCTGGAAAGCTGCTTGTGCTTGGCTTTACAAATGGTTAAGATTAAGCTTTAGAAGGAAGAGAAGTAAAGATCCAAAATATAGATTATAAGCTCCGCTATACAATTGAAAATTCTTGGGGGTCAGAGGATAAAGGAGCTTGGACAGCCTTATTTTTCACCTTTGTATTCCTAGATCCTAGTATAATAGCACACTAGGCTATTAAATAAATTATTATTAATAAATATGACACTGGCTCCCACATGGGACCCTTTGGTAGTGATTCAAACATCACCTTCCATAAGGCTAGAAAAAGACAATATTAATTATCTAGAAAGAGAGTACAGGGTGTGAATTGTCTACACGTTAGGCTTTTACTTGAGCTTAGCATTGAAAATTACAGTATTCTCTTAGGCACCTCAGCGGGATAGTTTCTAAAACCATGCAGTAACCCCGTTGGCCACCAGAGGACACTCAGCCAACAAACACCAAACTTTCCTATAAGCAAGCCCAAGCCCTTGATTTGAACTAATTCCTTTCTAGCTGGGTCTAAAATTACTCTAGAGATTGAAATAAAATATTACTTAAAATAAAAAATTATGAAATATGTCATCTGAATCTAGCTCAGCAGCCCATACAGTCTGTGATACACCTTCTCAGTTCAAAGTCTATTGCATTCAGAGATTCAAAGACTTACCGTGCTATGATCATATAGTTTATTCTACCTATAAACTATACCAAACATTTCTGTACATAGGCATTACTGTTAGTCTACAACCATCTCCTAGCCCTCTTCTCAGATCCTTTCCAGATCTTTGGGTATGAAAGGTAAAAAGTCCAGTCATTCATACCAGCAGATCCTGAAAAGCAATGGCTGAAATAAACAGGGTAGTTGTTGAGACAGAACCCAAGAGATTTTTTTTCCCTGTTTAGGCAAATAATCTAAGGCAAAGTAGGGATCTTGAGATGGAAGAACAATGGCTAGTTGACTCTTCGTTAGAGGGATAAGGATTGGGTCATTAAAAAGGGAAATGCAATTAGACTGGGGCCTCTGGAAAGGGAGAATTAGCCCCCAAACCTAAAAGGTCACTGAGAGATAAAGGAGCAAGGCTGGGAAAGAAATAGGACAGATGTCTATATATGTTTTTGACTGGCAGCAAGGAATTATTCCTACTTAACTTTGTTTCTCAGGATTCATACCCCCTATTTCTAAACCTACTAGTTAGAGGTCCCAAAGAAGAATAAAGGGAGAAAGCAAGAATCCTTACCCTACTCATAGTCTGTTTAGACTCTCACCAGTTTAATGGCAGACATTGGACTATGGCAGAAATGGGCTATAAGACAGGATGGAGGGAAATGTAGTTAGTCGTTCACAATGTGACTACTATGGAAATGTTTTGCATAACTACACATGTATAACCTATATTGAATGACTTGTCTTCCCAGTGGGGCTGTGTCAGAAGGGAAGAAGGGAGAGAATCTGGAACTCAAAAGTTTTAAAAACAAATGTTAAAAAATTGTTGTTACATGCCACCAGGAAATAAGATATACAGGCAATGGGATGTAGAAATCCAACTTGCCCTACAAGAAAGTAAGGGGGAAAAGGGAGTAAAGTCAGGGATGGGGCAGGCATATATGAGAGGGCAGACTGGAGGAAGGAGTGATTAGTATGCTTGCCATCTTGGGGTAGGCGTAAGGGAGAGATGGGGAGAAAATTTGGAACTCAAAATCTTGTGGTAATGAATGTTGAAAACTAAAAATAAATAAATAAATAAATTCCGGAAAAAAAAAAAAAGAAATGGGCTATGATTGAGGAGGGAGGAGCATAGGCTAAAAAGTAAGTCTTCAACAGCAATTTTTTACTGTTCTCTGGGATCCAAGGGTAAAGCCCAAAGAGAACAGGTGAAATGGAAGGAACAGAGTGGGGAAAATTGTGCTTGGTGTGGGGGGAAGAAAGGAAAATTTCTGGGTAGATTTTTCTGACATATCCAAAAGCATAAATCTTCCTCATGCCTCTTCCCTCCTCCTTCAAAAAAACCTTATATTTATTTTGAATATATTTTGCATATACTGATAGGTATTCATGTTATCTCCCCCAAAAGAATGTAAGCTCCTTGAAGGCAGAGACTGTTTTCATTTTTGTTTTTGTATTCCCCATCACCTGGCACAGTACCTGGCACAGAGTAGGGAATAAATGAATTTTTGTTGATGATTGGGGAAAAAAAAGAAAAGAAAAAGGAATGGGTGGGAAACCCAGTCAAGCTGGCAAAGTAGGAGCAAAACAGGTCAAATCCCAGACTTGTAATCCAGAGAAGATTAAAAAAAGGGGGTTGATCTAAATAATGATCAGGAAATAAACAGATTAACTACAATTAAACTCCATCAACCAGCCTAGGTCAGCAAAAGTGGACGCTCAAAAACTTGCAGGCATGAAGATCAGAATCACGAGAGAAACTGGGAAGAGTCAAGCAGTAGTAATTTGGAGATCTTTCAGCTCCCTCAGCCTTAGGGTGCTCCAGTCAGGAAAACCCAAGGCAGTCACTGATCTCCTGAGTACCCCTGTGAAGAGGCCCCAGGGCAGTTAAATTCAGGGAGTTCTGCGCCCAGATGTGAGGCAAAGCTCCTCCAAAAAGATCAGCTATCAGTTGTCACACTCTGGAGTTCTGAAAGTTTGCAGAAAGCTGATATGAACCCTCCAATCACCTTGAAAAGCTTAATGCTCTGTACCCAGGATACAGACCAACCTGGGACCTATCTGCACTTTGTGTCTAACAAATACCAGTGGAAGACAGAACTCACTATCCAATCCAAGTACATAGGAGCAGTCGGAGCCTGTCTTTAACAAATATGGAGGAAGGGATGGGGTAAGTGAGGAGCCTGGGCAGCCAGTTCTTTTTTGAGGGGGAGGCACAATTAGAGGTGTCATTAAAGAGACAAACAGCTACCTGAATATAGGAGGTGATTAGGGATAAGGTTGGAGGTGAGCCTTTCTGGCAGGAGATGATAGGGGTTGAAAGCAGTTAGATCTCTGGAGAGAGGTAATCTACTATAGTGCAGAATGAGGCATCCATTTTCAGACATGGCCAATGTGTTGACTTGCTTTACTGTGCTTACTTATTACAAGGGAGTCTTCTGTTTTGGGGAGGAGGAATTTATTGGAAAGTAATAGTGATGGAAAAAAAAGAAAAGAAAATGTAGTTGGGATGAGGTGGGGCATAAAAAAAAAGTCAGAGACTTTTATTTGTCCCCTACACTATTAATTTATTGCCAAATGATTTTCCCAAAATAAACATCCTTTCTCTGCTCTGGGAAGTTGGAACAAATGAATATATAATTCTCTCTTTTTATGTTTTTTTCTTAGCTCTGAGTCCCTAATCAGAGACAACACTGGGAAAATATCATGGCTGTACCTTTTTTTTTCTCTCCTGGAACTCTTCTCAATTGCCTTTTCCCATCTGCCTTCTTAATGAGTACACCCAACTAATAAAGGTAAATACAGTTTTAAGAAACAGACTTGCCTGTGCCTACTGGCAAGGGTGCAGCCTTCTATGAGGGAGTTCAAAGGGAAAAGGAAATTTAAAATTACCACCCTGGCAAAGAATGGAACATGGAGGGAATACCCAACAAGTAGGGGAATGGCTGAACAAGTTGTGGTATATGATTATGATGGAACACTATTGTACTATAAGAAATGAGGAGGGAGATGGTTTCAGAAAAACCTGGGAAGACTTCTGTGAACTGATACAAAGAAAAGTGAGTAAAACCAAGAGAACATTGTACATAGTAATAGTAATATTGGAAGGATGATCAACTGTAAAAGACTTCTGATTAACACAATGATCCAAGACAGTTCCTTTAAAGGACTTATGATGAAAAATGCTATCCACCTTCGGAGAGAGAACTGATAAACTCTGAATGCAGACTGAAGCATATTGCTTTTCACTTTCTTTATTTTTCTTGCTTTTTCACAACATGGCTAATATAGAAATAATTTTCCATGACTATATATAATATATATTAATTATATACATGTATAAATAGGTGTCATATCGCTTGCTTTTTCAATGGGTGGAGAAAGGGCCGGAAGGAGGGAGAGAATTCGAAACTCAAAATTTTTAATAAAAATTATCACTGTGAACTGTGTAGGGGAGTTTTGGGTAGGAAAGGGAGTGATGCTCTGACCCACCCACTCCATCGGTTACCTCTGCCCAGTCTCCACTTTAGCTTTTCAGGCTTCCTCTCCTCTAGCTCCATGTGTTTTCAATGAATATACTCAGGAACTAGATTCTTTTTCCATTCCTCAGAGGACGGGTAAACTGTCTTTTTTTAAGAAGCAGTCAGAGTTCCTTAAAATATTTATTTGCACCCAATGGCCGGCTCCCCTTTCCAATTCGATCAGAAACCGCCTTTACGCTTTGTAAAGGGAAGATGAGACCTAGTCAGAAATACTCATCTTTGAGAGTTCAAATCTGGCTTTCAGACACTTTTCTAGCTGTGGGAGCCAGGACAAGTCACTTTAATTCTCTTTGCTTCAGTTTCCTCATCTGTAAAATGGCCTGGAGAAGGAAATGGTAAACCGTTCCAAGAAAACACCAAATGGGATTCATGAAGAGTTGGACGTAACTGAACAACAACACATTAGATTGTACCAGCTGGAGGGGAATCAAATTTTCCCTTCCCCTTTACGAAAAGAAGAGTATGAATAAAACATTATTTTTTAATCGCAGGCAAAAGGGATGAGTTCAGACATTATAAGTTTAGGCCATGATGGGGAACCCCATCACATACCGCGGAGAAGAAATACCGGACCATCTCTGCTCCCTCCTTTTGCTACAGAATCGGAGCTCATCCTCTCCTCCATTCTTGTAGGATAGGGATGTGTTGTTTCCTTCTTTCAGGCGACTAGTTAAAAAAAGGTGGGGGAGGTGTCATCCAGTTGCTATGGGGAAAAAACGAAAAGGTTGTTCCCAGTTGCCGTGGTAATGTGGAAGAGTGTACCCTCGTTTCCGAAGTGGCTTAGGAGGCCGATGCAGTTCCCTGTTGCTATGGCAACACAGGGGGCCTGTTCCGTTGCTAGGGAGAGGTGGCGGTAGGGGCTGTCCCTCTCTCCCTGCGCCCGGTTGCCGTGGACACGGCGGGTGGCCTAGCCCCGCCCCCTCGGACTCTGACAGCGGCGGCCGCATCGCGTCTGCGCAGTGATCTCTTCCCCCGCAGTCTCTGTGCGTTCGAGCCGGAGACAGCGGCGGCCTTTGCTTAAGACCCTCCGCTCCGGAGCCCCAAGCCCGCCCGGCCGGTCCGGAGCCTCAGCTACAACCGCCTCGCCCGCTCCCCCTCCCTTGTCCGCCGCCCGCCCCCTTTCCCCGCCGCCGCCTCCGCCGGAGCCATCGCCTCGTGCACTGTGAGTCGGGGCCGAGGCGACGGGAGCCGCCGTGGGGCTGAGTCAGCGAGAGGCCCGGGCCCGGGCGGGGGGAGGGGACGGGCCCGAGCGGGGGGGAGGGCCCCCAGGCGTCCCCGGCCCTAAGGTGTCCTCCCCCCACCCGAGAGCCGCTGCCCCCAGGGGTACCACTCCCTCCCCCAGCAGGCCTACCCTGCAGCCACTCCCCCTCCCCAGGCCTCCCCGACCCCGGGGGGCGCCGGCCCTTCCTCTTTCTCTGGGGGTCCCTCTTCCCTGCCCACCACGTGTGGCCCCCCCACACCTCTTGTCTTCTGGGAATCGGTTCCTTCCCCCCTCTCCACCCATCCTTATCCCCACCCCTATCCCCCCCTCACCTCTCCTGGACCTGACATCCTTTATCCTCTCTGGTTTTCTCTTATAATGTGGGCCAGAAAAGATGGAGAGGAGAGAGAGAGGGAGGGGGAAGCTGGAGGATCCCCATCCCACTATCTGGTAACATTCTGAGGCCATGGCAGGGACCTCCTGCCCACTCACTCCCTCTTGCCCGGACTGGTTTGGGGAAACAGGTCTGGACAATCCCAACTGGCTGTTGAATCCTGTGATTTCAGAGCAGCTTGGGGTGGGGATGGGGGGGGAAGCATAGCTCAGTGGAGGTGAGGAAAGGGGTTCCTCCCCATCATTTTCAACTCATGTTTATGGGGCACTCACTAGAGACAGGGTGCTGTTATAGGTGGGGCAGCCTCTATGTCTTGTGTTGCCCTGTTCAATCTGATCTTAAGAGTTGGTGGAGGTGATGAGGGAAAAGGTCTGCTTTTGGCAGCTAAGGTATTGATATAGTGAAGACCTTCTTTTGAAGATGTGATGATGTAAGTTATCTGAAGCCAATTTTCTTTAAAATACACTTAATGATTGGAAGGACTGTATTTTAGACTACCATAACCTTTTTTTTTTCTTTTTGCTGTTTGTATTTATGATTAGATAGGAAGACGGAGTTAGATTAGAAAATCTCCAAACCACCTTTCAGCTCTGATATGCTAGAAGTCTGATTTTACCTGCAATATAACAAAATCCATAAGCAGCTGTGTTACATAGGATACTACCATATTTGCATAGGGGGAAGGAAATGGAAGAAATATAGTGACTGTAAGATGTATATCTAAAGCCTGAACTGCAGGTCCTGGGCCTGGAGCACCTAGCCTTCAGCAGTGACTCTGCATGAGGACTGTCTTAATAGGAGTTACAGTATATTTGGGACATTTGGGTATATGTTGTCTGCTCCTAACATGGAACCTGACATGTTACATATATGGTGTCATTTTTTTTTCCTGCCCCATCAAAGTAGAGGTAATTCTCAAATACCTTTATTTTTCTGAACAGAGCCAAAATCTGCATTGAGGTCAAAGCTACATTAGCTGCACTCAGCCAGGAGCAGCCTTTTAATTACTATGCTTCAGCATGAGAGCTCCCTAACCACTCCACTTTCATATTTGCCAATTTCCTTTGATTCCTTTTTTTTTGCTTATAAATTTCATTGCATGGCTAATAAGCAAGTGTAAACATAAGCTAGTTTCACTAGTTGGGTTCTACTGTATTAGATGTTGGTCTTTGAGATTACGGGTCTACACAGCACGTGGGATGGAAAAACATGGTGAATTATCTACTCATTTGGATTTGCTGATTGCAGACAGTAATAAATCATAGTGTATCTGACTCTTTAACTTTTTCCAGCCACAACCTGCTAGCAGCTTCCTTAGATCTCCCTGATTCACATCAGATTAATTTAAAATAGCACAGGTGACTGCCACTCTTATATAAACACAGATATGAAGTGTCGGGGAGAAAAATATTGGATCCTGTGTCAAATGTCACAGATTGTATTTGGTGGGATGTATCTTCCTCTGGTGTGATAGTGACTATGGGGTCTGAGAGTTCTATTCCTTTTGTTTTTCCCTCTCTGACGTCTGTGTCAGCCACCTTGATAAAATGCTCGACTGAGAAGGGCTAGAGAAAGCAGCTGGGTCTAAGAGCTGTTCCTCTTACTTTGAGAGAATTTTGAGAATCATCAGTATTAGTTGGGGATAGAGGAAAGAAATTCATTATGATTATAACAGATCAGGAAGGTGTTCCTTCCAGCCTTCTGTGGGGTAATATGGTTCAGTGCATCAGGCTGGAGTTACATGGATTAGAGTTTTAAATCTGTGCCAAAGTTTAAGAACTATAGTAGAACCCCTTTTATCTGCATTTTTGGAGAGAATATTCACACTAATTGAGATCATAAAGATACTGAAGTTTGGGAGACTGGAGTAACACATTTATGGGCTAACCCAGTTATGTCAGTCTTTTTGTATATCTAATTGTGCTTTGAGGGATGTGTAATAATAAAAATAACAACAACTAACATTTATATATCACCTTCTAAGGGCTTATTTTATCCTCAAAACCACCCTAGGAGGTAGGTGCTATTATTATCCCCATTTTACAGATGAGGGAAACCGAGGCAGACAGAGATGAAGCAACTTGCTCAAGGTCACACCGCTATTAAATGTCTTAGGCTGGATTTGAACTCAGTTCTTCTTGACTTCAGACTCAGCATTTTGTCCACAGCACTACCTAGCTGCCAGTGGACATAAAGAGCTGTGTTATGAGGTTCTATATATTTGCTTTACAAGTTTGTTTTAAATATACTGAGAAGCAGCATGTAAAATGGATAAAGAACCAACCTCAGAGGGAGAAACACATGGTTCAAGTCCTACTCTAACCATATTGACTGTGTGATCCTGGGCAAACTCCTTGTCTTCTCAGTGCCCTAGAAAGGTTTCTTACCCTATAAGTTTAAGGCAGGGTTTTGGTCTGCATTGGTGGAGGAAGTTTCCTCAGCCAGGATACCAGTGGAATTATGGGTCTAGTCCCCATCCCTATCAAGTATACTATCTTTTATAACTGATACACCATCAGCACAGGATCAGCCACCTAGAAAAAACTGTTTTTCTAGTAGTGGTGATGAATTTGCCCTGGTCCATTCACCCTCCCTGATCCAGTTCCCCTGTAATTGCTGCTCGGGGTTAAAAGGCCCGAGTTGTGACAATGGAGCAGAGAAGATGTGGGGATTGAACCTTTGGTCTTGGCCTCAGTTAGCATGGTATTCAAACCAGTTGACCTAACCAGCTGGAATATTTCAAATCTGCTATACCTGAGTTTAGCCAGATAGGCTACATATAGGCTACATCTTGTTGGTTGGAAACGTAATAAGATATTTTGAGTGAAAATGGGCCCTTCTCAAATTTATTTAGACTTCTTTGAGTAGAGATTAAGGATATGCACACAGAAAATTTACATGCACAGTTATCCAGAACTCTTAAAATATCTTTAAACTTTTCTAATATAATGTTAGAGCTCAAGAGCCTAAAGTAGGTTCCTTTGCCAACCCCTACATTTTACTGATGGAGAAACTGAGGCCACAGAGGTAAAGTGACTTGTCCAAGGTGATATGGCTGGTCAGTGATTAAGTGAGGGTAGAGACAAGTCTCTTGATTCCCAAAATGAATACCCAGCATTTTTTCATCTATGTTATACTAGCTCATCTCTGCTATTCCAGGGTGCTTTGACAAAATAATTTGCTATTATGTGGTTATCTCTATAGATATGGATTGTTTCGTCTCTTGCCATATTGCAGAGCCAGGAACATTTTATCATGAACCTCTTCTCAACCATTCATTCTTGCCACCAAAAAAGAGAATTCCTCTTACTCATTCTAACTTCAGAAGATGATTCCAGTTTTTCTTTTTTTTAAGCTTGAATGAGACTAACAAGGAACAAATGAAAAGTTGAGTGTTTAGGGTCTTTTCAGACTTGTTTCTGGCTGCTGCCCTCTAAAAGCATAGGGATGTCTGTTCTGTGCTGTTACTTAGCCCATCTTCCTTCCCTCAAGAGCCAGAAGGAACCTCTAAACCCCAGCCTACATTAATACAAATGGAAAAAATGAAAAACAGCCTTTTGAAAATTGCTGTAATGACTTTATTCCATATTGAAATGCTAGGAGTAAGACACTGTACTTTCAGGTAGTTTCTCAGCCCCTCAAGGGTAAGTTTGGTCAGGAATACAGGGAGAATTTTATCCCATAAAGATGGGGCATATGAAATGTTGTACAACTGCCAAAGTTGGAATATATGAAATGCCCCTTTGTCTCTGGATTTTCAGCTGACCTGGTTATCTGAAAGGCTGGCGTATGCAGCATTGGCAGTTGGAGCACAGGCTTAGTGTGTTTCTGTATTTTGTGGGGGTAGCTAGTTAGGCTCAGGCCAGTCTGGCTAGTGCCTGTCATTTCTAATACAAGAGCAGCCCAGGTTTTAAGTAATTTTAGTCACTTTTGCTTCAAGAATGAAGGTTCCATGTAGCTCTTCTGCTAGCTGTGGGTACAATTTTAATATGTGAACTTGTCCAGGTCCCCTGTCGCTCATGCACCCACAGAGTGAACAGGGCATGTGTCATTTGTAGAAGAGAAGACTCAGGGGGATTATGATAACTGTCTTCAGGTACTTGAAGAATTGGCATGTGGAGAAGTGATTAGCTTGTTCTGTTTGGCCCCACAGGGCAGAACCAGGAGCCATGGGTAGACATTGCAAAGAGCCATCATAAGCTTGATGTCGGGAAAACTCCCTAGCAATGAGGGCTGTCCCAAAGTAGAATGGGCTGCTTTGAGATGTGGTGGGCTCTCTTCCTGGAAGGTCTTCGAGCAGAGGTCAGATAACCACTGGTGGGGTAGGATCTAGGAGGGATTCCTTTGGTATAGGAGTTGGCCTAGTTGACCACTGAAGTCCCTTCCAACTCAGAAATTCTGTATAATAACAAGGAGCATCCAGGGGGAAAGCAAAGAAGGCAAGTCAAAAATTTGCATGACAACAACCTTAATAGGGTGAAAAAGTTGTTTTTTAAGTCATTCTGGCTGACAGCTTCTTCATAAGAAGCCTAAAAAGATTATAGAATCACTGAGGAGCTTCTACCGTGGTCTAGTGGAAAGAATGCTAGATTTGGACTCAGGGAACTTCTCTGGGCTCCAGTTTTCTCATCTGTAAAATAAAAGACTGTGTTGGGTCAATCAACAAGCATCCAAGAAATGCATCATCATAGAGACTACATCAGCTCTGGCACTCTAACCTCATCAGTCCCCTCACTTATCCCTGGCCCTCTCATTAGAGGCCTGGAGGGCAGAGGGAAAAAACTTCTCCCAAAGCCCCTATTTAGAGAAGGCTCAGAAGCTCAGACAGCTCTGTATTTCCCACTGGCTGCACTGCTTAAATTAGACTCCACCATTATCATGCCCAAGCTGTTGTATCCCCAGCCCTTAGCACAGAACCTGGCACATAGTAGGTGCTTAATAAATATTTATTGTATTATTTGTTCAGAGCCTATTATGTGCTAGGCACTGTGCTAAGCAATAGCAATACAATTTTTTAAAATCCCTGCTCTCAGAATCTTGGAGACAACATGTACATTTATAAGTAAACGGAATAAATACAAAATCAATACAAGATAAAGAGGAAGGACATGACCAATTGTGGGAGCCAGAAAGGCTTAGTATAAAAGGTGGCACTGGAACTCAGAGATGGATTCCACAAGGCAGAGATAAGGGGGAAGTGCATGCTATGGGGGATGATCAGTACCCAGGCTTGCAGACAGAAAACAGAATGAGATATACAGGTACTGGGGTATAGAAATCCATCTTGCCCTACTAGAAAGTTAGTGGGGGATGGGGGAGGATATAAGAGAGAATAGATTGGGGGAAAGGTGATTCAGTAGGCTTGCTATCTTGGGGTGGGGGTAGGGTAAAGATGGGGAGAAAATTTGTAACTGAAAATCTTGTGGAAATGAATGTTGAAAACTAAAAATAAATAGATAAAATGGGGGGGGGGGGGAAAACTTAAAAGAAAAAGAAAACAGAGTGCTAGGTGTGAGGATGAGAGAAAGCCAGTTGGACCTGGACAGTATAGTGCAGGAAGGGGAGTACTGTATAATGAGACTGAAAGGAAAGGCTTTAGACCAGGTTGTGAAGTCCTTTAAAAGCCAAACAGAAGAATTTATATCATATCACCTCCCTAGTCAAATCAGTTAATCAACAAGCATTTATTAGGGGCCTGCTATGTGCCAGGCACTGGAGATACAGAGATAAAAATGAAAAAATCTCTGCCTTCAAGGAGTTTATATAAATACTAGGAGACAGCACATATATGTACATAACAAGGTGAAGTTTGGGGGGGGCACAAGCTTCGGAGGAGATCAAGAAAGGCCTCTTGTGGAAGATGATGCTTGAGCTGAGCATTTCAGGAAGCTAGAAATTCTTCTAAGACAGAATTAATTAAAAGGGAGTATATTTCAAGTGTAGAGGTAGGAGCTGGAATGTCATACATGAGGAACACTAAGAAGGACAGTTTGGCTAGAGAGTAAGTAGATTGTGTGAAAGGGAGTAATATGTAATGAGACTGGAAAAGGTGGGTTGGAGACTGGTTGTGAAGGGCTTTGAATGCAAACAGAGGAGTTTATATTTGGTCTTGAAGGTGACTAGGGAACCAGGGAAGTTTATCAAGCAGGGGAATGACATGAGCAGACCTGTACTGTCATCTCTAAAGCTGTGTTCTATTAATCTGTTAAGGTAAACATGTAACCTACTTTTATTTTGTTTACTACTGTTATTGGAACAGCAGTTCTCAAAGTGTGGTCTGTAGACCCTTGAAACCACTTCAGGGGATCTGAGAGGCCAAAACTATTTTCATAGAAATACTAGCATGTGATTTGCCTATTTTCCAATTTCATGTCTATATGAGTCTGTATTTTCTTTGATTTGTTATTGTTCAATCCTGTCCAACTCTTCATGATTCCATTATGTTTTTTTCTTGGCAAAGATTCTAGAGTGGTTCTCCATTCTTTCTCCAGTGGATTAAGGCAGAGAGAGGTTAAATGACTTGCCCAGGGTCACACAGCTAGTAAATGTCTGAGGGCACATTTGAACTCAGGTCTTCCTGACTCCAGGCCCAGCATACAATCCACTGAGTCATCTAGCTGCCTCAACTATTCCTTCCAACACTTCACTCTAAAACAACATCAGCTATTCCTTCAAACATTTCACCCTAAAACAACATATTGTAACAGATTGAATGCAGAATCAGATAGGAAAATCCAGCTGTCTTCTTTTAAGCCAGACATTAAAGAGAATGCAAAAATATGTAAAACAATGGTACTCTTCTCATGAATTTTTTTGTTTTGGAAAATATAATTATCTTTCATAAAAATATTTATGTTAATGTGATGAGTTTATTATTATTATTTTTAAATGAATTAGATAAATATTTAACTATCTGTTTTAATTTCTAATATAGTAAATATTGATAGACAAAACCACATGAGCAAAAGTCCTTTGGGATTTTCAGTAATTTTTAAGAGTATAAAGGGGTCTTGAAACCAAAAAGTTTGAAAATTACTGTATTAGAATAACTAACATGCAGACTCTGAAAAATCTTTTAGCTTAATATTAAAAAGTAGTATTAATATTGTTACTAATAGTTTATATTTATATAGATTCAAAATTTTAAATTTACTTTATGTACATTCTCATTTGAACGTCTCAGCACTAAAATAGGTAATACAAATATTACTTTCATTTTACAGATGGACAGACTGAGACTCAGAAATTTTCATTTGCCCAAGGTCACACAGCTAAAAAAAAAAAAATAGAACAGGGACCCAAATTTTGTTTTTGGACCTTTTTTTGGTGCATTTCTCTTTCTAAAAAGGAAGCTAGCTAAAATACCTAGTACTGTGCTACAACAATTATATTTTATAATCAGGTATATGACTTTGACCTGTGAAGGAAACTGAAATTCATGAATAATAAAGTGACATGCCCAAGGTCACACAATTAGTTCATGACAAAGCTGGTGTCTCAGCTTCCAAACAGGTGCTCTTCCTAGTAGTTTGTATTTATCATATAGGGCAGCGGTTCTCAACCTGTGGGTTATGTTCAATTTGTAACAATGAAAATACATCCTGCATATCAGATAGATTCGTAACAGTAGCAAAATTACAGTTATGAAGTAGCAACGAAAATAATTTTATGGTTGGGGATTACCACAACATGAGGAACTGTATTAAAGGGTTGTGGCATTAGGAAGGTTGAGAACCACTGATATAGGGCCTTTAACTTTAGTCATGTTTCACTGAAGTCATTCAGAATTAATAATCAGTGGGCATTTATTCAGTGGCTGTTACAGGCTAGGCACTGTGATAGGTGTTGGGAATACAAAGGCAAAAATGAAATAGCCCCTGCCTTCACAGCACTTACATTCTAACAGGATAAACAGGATGTACACAGATAAGTTAATATAAAATATATACAAGGTAAGTACAAGGTCATTTCAGGGGTGAGAAACTAGTGGCTGTAGTCACTGGGAAAGGCCTCATTTAGGAGGTTGAGGTACTTGAGCCAAGCTTTGAAGGAAGCTAGGGTTCTAAGTGGTGTAAATGAGGACAGAGCATTTCAGGAATTGGGGGATGGAGAACTTGTGTAAAGGCATAGACATGAGATGCAATGTTATGTATAAGGAGCCACAAGTAAGGCAGTTTTGTTGGATCCACAGAGCATGTGAAAGGGATTAGTGTATAAATCTAGAAAGGTACGCTGGAGCCAGAAGGGCTTAAAATGCCAGAGGACTTTGTATTTGATCCTCAAGTCAACAGGGAGCTATTGAAGCTTCCTGAGCAAAGGAGTGACATGTTAGACCTTTGTTTTAGCCATTTCATTCTGGCAGCTGTCTGGAGGCTATAGTAGAGATAAGATGGAGAGATGTATACTAGATAACAGTACAGTTAGTGAATTCAGAACCAATTAAATAAGTGGACCAGTCGTCACTAATGAATCCATCTTAAGTAGAGTGCTCAAAGGATGGGTCCTTGGCCCAGGTGCTTGTATAAAAATAACATTTTTATCAGTGTTCTTAGTGAATGAGTGAGTAAGTGAGTGAAAAAAGCATATATTGTGCTTCCTTTGTGCAGAGTACTGGAAGATAACAAGAGAGTCTCTTTTCTCAAGGAGCTCATGATCTAAAAGGGAGAGATGATATAAGAAGTCTCAACTGTACATCAGATAGCAACAGCCAGTAACCCTTAGAGTGCAGCAGCAAAGCAGAGAGTAATGCATCTTCCTCAGTGTCATTTCCTTTGATAATACCATGGCCAGCTCTGATATTGAACCACTGGAAAGTACCAAGCACTTTGGTGACAAGATCTTTCTTTTCCAGGTCTTCAGCAGCTTTTACTGCTGCAGAGGCAGGGGCAGTTGCTCCTGCTCTCAGTTGCCAGGTTCCGTCTTGCCAAGTGTTGTTCACCTGGATGATGGCAGTATGGCATTAAAGATTAGGAAAGCACCCTGGCCTCTGAGGCAGGCAGCCCTGGGATCAGATCTTGCCTCTGACATGTCCCAGCTGTGTGACCCTATTGAAGTCACTTAATCTGTCATTGCCCCCTGCCAACTCTCTTAGACAGTCAGGTTATAGATCAGTGCATTGTTATACAGAGTTTCCTTACTGAGTATTCCCCAGGGCTATAGTCCTAGGTCTGGTGAGAGAAAGAGAGAGAGACCAAAACACAGAGACTGAGAGGGAGAACTTCGGCTTTGTATCGCTTTTCTAGGAGTTATAATGAGTTGACCTTAATGATTTACATTGTCCACCTAGTCTGTCTTTTTAAGAAAATTTCTGTTGATGCATTTTGATTTTTAAATTTCTCACCTTAAAATTTGTTTTGCTGGACTATGCATGCTTTTGATGAGAGTTTTTTGGTTTGTTTTTGTAGTTCAACGGGGGAGAGCTAAGCTACAAATGAAATATAAAAAGAAATATTTTTTAAAATATCTTCTCTCCCATCCTTTTCAGAATCTATTCTTGTAATACAGAAAAACACTTTGGCAAAACTGACTGCCACACTGACTGAATGCCTAACCTCTTTTTGTCCACAGGGATCTGTTTGTAAAGATAGCATACCTAGGCTGGCGTGACCATAGAAGAATTGCTCTCTGTACTTAGCTTACTATCTTAAACTATATTGAATCCATAGTCTTGATTTTGTTAGCTAAATTGCCTTGCCTTAACCACCTCAACTAAATAGCCCAGACTTTTTAACACAACTTTATAGCACAGCATCATAGATTCATAGAGTTGGAAAGGATCTTAAATGGCATCCACTCCAACTAATAACCTAATGCATGAATCCCCTCTGCCACATTCCTGACAAATAATTATCCAACCTCTGCTGGAACATTTACCTCTGTGAGGAACTTACTGTTTCATAAAGCAATATTTGGAGCTTTAAATGCTTCGTTTGCCCATAGAATTAAGGCTTATTATGCCCTCTTAAGAACTTCTCTATTTAAAAAACCCCATAATGTTTGGTATATATATATATATATATATATATATGTATACATATATATTCATATATCATTGCCACTTGCTGGAGGTTTCTCCTGAAGGTACAGGACTTTAAAATGAGTTTGATATAAAAACCACCATTGCTCAGTTTAAAACCAACCAAGCCACAGTTATGATTTCAGACATACATGATGATTCTTCATTGTTGTAGCCTCCATAGGGTGTCTACACCAAGGGAGTCTACAGCGTCCCTTCTGTGGGACTCTATTCACAATCTCTATGCTGTCATGATGACTGGGGATGCCATACCAAGTACTTTCCTCGAATCTGCTTCTGTAGATGACCACAGAGTCACCACAGTGATGGAGTAAGAAAGGACATGCTATGGTTCTTTGTGCTTCTGTAGCTTAAAAGTATTGCACAGCACTCACCACCAAGCGAAATAGTTTCTGATTGTGAGATGTAAGACATAGGTATAAAATTTCTTTTTAATGTTTTTTTCCCAATTTATTTATTTAATTTTAGTTTTCAACATTCATTTCTACCAGATTTTGAGTTACAAATTTTTCTCCCCGTCTTTCCCCTATCCTGCATGCCAAAATAGCAAGCCTCCTGAATACCCCTTCCCCCAATCTGTTCTCTCTTATATCCTCCCCCATCCCTCCCCTATCTTTCTAGTAGGGAAAGATGGATTCTATACCCCTATAAGATTTTTTTAAGAAAAAAGTAGGTCTTAGAGTGTTTTCTGTACCTTCCAACTTTTGCCATTTAGAATTTTAATGATGCATTTCAGGAGAAAGAACCTAGTGAAGAACCTCTTCCTTCTGCCTTATATTTTAAGGTTTCATTTTTGTTTTTGTTTTTATTTTTAATGACATTCCATAACTAACATTTTTTTTCCCATTCAAACCAAAATCCAGCCTTGGCCTGCCTCTAATTTTTTGCTATGTATTAATCTACTTAGAATTTATGGCACTACCTGCTTATGCTGAGCCCTGCCACATCCTCTCTGACCACGGGCTCCATTTCTATACAAGTGCAAGAGGACATAAACCATTCCCATTGTCCAAAACCATGGTATCTGCAAAGGGCTAGACTGGTAGGATTCTCCTGGCTCTGCCAGTATACCAACTTTGCAACCACAGCATCATTAAGGGACAAGACTGACAACATTCCTCTTGCCACTGGTATAGCAGAGATCATTCTGTTTACCTTTAAATGATATCTCCCCAGCCCTACCATCCTGTGTATTACCTTGATTGGTTAGCCTCCTGGACATATGTCGGACTGCCCACTTGGATAGTTAATCCAGAGTACAGGGGAATATGTTTCTGGCATCATTTTCAGATCCAGGGCTTAGAGCATACAGAACATATGGGCTGTCATGCAGCTCTGCTTGTGCTGCTGTAAATGTTTTCTAAGCAATATCTGTCTTGCCTTCTAAACTGCTCTGACTACCCAAACACTTTTTGTCTAGGCTGGTGTAAAGGCCTCCTCTGCTACATGTGCTTATTATTAATGAGTAGCTTTGTGGATTTGTTTGTGACGGCAGCTTCCTTTAGAGTGATTACAGGGCAGGATTCACCCAGCCCCAGGGGAATTATTGTCCTATTCCTGAGTGATCTAAAATATGTTTGCTGACTGGCAAGAAATAAAATCATGGGAGCATCTGAGTCAGTGAGACCAGTTAGGTTAATGAGTATATGTGAAAGGGTAAGGCTTGGAAAGCTGGGTGAAACTGAATAGCCCTTCCCCTGTGTGGAGTTCTTCACTGAATCTGTATCTGTTGTGGTTTTCTATGTACTGCAAAGTCAGACTTTTCTTCAAGCACCTGACTTTTGGCATCCAGCCCACTGAATCCCTGTTGATCTCAGCAGATTATCAGCAATTTGGATTTATTCTCTAGTTGCCTTGATTTTTCGATGGGAATAGTCCAGAGTTGGACTTTTTAATTCCTCTTGTCTTTGTTCTTAAGAGGGCATAATAAGCCTTAATTCTATGGGCAAACGAAGCATTTAAATTAATTCCTCTTGTCTTTGTTCATTGCCATTCCTAGAATGGATTCTCCATGAATTCCCTCTTCCCAAATCCCACGCCAGTCTCTGCCTCTTGAGATCTTTTACTTCCTTCAAAGCCCTCCTCTTCCATGCCTCTATGACCCAAGTGGATTCGTTTGGCATTCCTCTGACATACCTTTCAGTTCTTGGCGCTGTCTCCCGCCCTTAGATGTGATATTCTTTGCTGTCCTCAGAAACAGCAGAGTGTAGTTTTGGGGTGTAGTCAGGGAGGTAGTGGGCTAAGCATTAAGTCTTTGCTGCATCAAGTCCAGAGAAACCCAAATTTGTGGGTTATTCATACAGATCTGGCAATTGTGTTCATAGGACCTTCATACAAAGCACAATATCAGCAAACTTATTGAGCCTCTGCTTTGAACTTAGCATGGTGCAGGGCAATATGAGATACAGAAGATGTTAGTCCCTTCCCACAGTGAACATAGTTGGAGAAATGAGATATAAAATGGCTAGTGAACAAAATAGTATTGTTTGTATGTATTTACTGATATAAAAAATGCTGAATTATAATTTAGATTATGGATACAAGGTAACATATAAACTGTTACTTCTACACTACAATTAATTAAGTGCAAAAATAGTTTAGAGAAGAAATAGCATTATCAGAGTAGGCTTCTTGGAGGGAGTAGTAGAGGAGATAGCAGCAGAACCAGAAAGGTGCAGTGTTATAGAAATCAAGAGAGAAAATTTCCTGAATAAAGAGTGGTAGCAGGGCGGGTAGGTGGCAGAGTGAATAGAGCACCAGCTCTGGAGTCAGGAGGACCTGAGTTCAAATGCGGCCTCAGACACTTAACACTTACTAGCTGTGTGACCTTGGGCAAGTCACTTAACCCCAATTGCCCTACCTTCCCCTCTCCAAAAAGCAAATTAAAAAAAAAAAGCGATAGGCAGTATCATATGCTACGTACTAGTTCAAAAGAATTTAGCCTGTGAAAATGCCATTGGATTTGGCTGCAAGGAGGTCACGGGTTAGATCCATTACACTCTTGGAAATAAGAGAGATAAGAACAAAATTTTTTTTTTTGAATGAGGCATTTGGGGTTAAGTGACTTGCCCAGGGTCACATCGCTAGTAAGTGTTAAGTGTTTGAGGCCAAATCCAAATTCAGGTCCTCCTGACTCCACGATGCCGCCTAGCTGCCCCAAAGCAAGTTGTGTTTTTTAAATTGGGAGATAGTACATGTGAAGGCAAAAGAACTCTGTCTCTTTTCGTTCAAGGTCCCAACCTACATTTCCAGACTTCAGTATCACCACTTCCCTTCATGTACTCTGTTTCAGCCAAACAGGGTTATTAACTTCTCCCCCCATTCTCATTCAGTCCTCTCCTCTTGTCTTTGTTCATTGCCATTCCTAGAATGGATTCTCCATGAATTCCCTCTTCCCAAATCCCACGCCAGTCTCTGCCTCTTGAGATCTTTTACTTCCTTCAAAGCCCACCTCTTCCATGCCTCTATGACCCAAGTGACCATTTCTTCCTCTATAGATCTCTCATTGTAAAGGTCCAGATAACATATTTTGAATCTATTATATTCTGCCTTATATCATAGTTACATGTATATATGTCTTATCCCTGCAAATAGATTATAAGCTTCTCGAGAGCAAGATCTGTGTATTGTATCCTCTCTGTATTCTTAGCACTTTGCACATAGTAATCAATTAATGAATATTTCTTATTTGAATTGAAGGACAAAGTCAAGTAAACTGAAGAGATTGAAGATGCTAGAGAGAAGAGATAAGCATGGAATCAAGTTCCTATGCCTCAAGGGACAGGAAGGGATGACATTTAGGACATGGATTAGCTTCCCCAAGGAAGAGGATTACCTCTTTCTCTAAGACTAGTTGCAAGGAAGAGGAAATGGATATAAAGACAGGTATGTTAAGATGCAGATAAGGGAGCTCATTCTCTGTGGTCTCAATCAATTTGGTAAAGAAATAACCAATGGTGAGGGATGTAGTTTATATATATAGATCTAAAATAGGCACCCTAGGGAGAATCTTAGAACATGTAAGAGATGAATAAAGGGATTGTTGAATAGGGGTTAGCTCCAAGTTGATGTTTGGCAACATAAATTTGTAATGGAGCTAGTCTGCATAGTTCTTCTTCTTTCTACCAGTTCTTCTATAATGCTTCTCTTTGGTGAAAACTCACATTTGTTCCAACACAATTGATTAGAGAATATTTTGAGTATAACTTAAATTTTGAATTTGCTGATGCTTAATTTCTTCTATGAGAAACAGTGACATTGCAGAAAATTGTAACACTTAACAATAATTCGCAAACTTCAACCTTTCTGACACCTACTTCCGTGAGCAAACTTGAGGTCTTTGCTAAGATAAAGTGTCCTTTATTGAATTGTCTTCTAGTGCAGTCAGAGCTGTGGGAAGAGAGGGCTGGTCCACCCCCTCCCCACTACAACTTTCCACCATGGCCTCCAATCTCAGATTCCAGAGTTATGGCCTGCCCAACTTGCAGGAGATTTTGCCAGCCCTGGCCATGAGAACTTGGTGAAGCCAAGCAGCAGCCCAGGGCTGCAGAAGTTTTATTATTTATTATGGTATTTATGTATTTTTCAACTGTTAACATGTATAAAACTACCATTAAATACTAATAAAAAGCTACCATTTTAAAAATTAGATTTTTTGTAAGTCACTGATGAAGTTTTTGATCACTGTGTCCCTAACCCCCTTTTACCCAAAAACCCTATCATTTTTATTATGCTAATTTGCAGAGTGAGAGCTTTTTTAGAACAAATTACAGAAGAACTTACTGTAGTGTGTATGGAGGTGAGGGGATGGTGATTCATTGTTGGAGGTTTGATAAAAAGCCTTGTGGAAGGTCTGTTCAAGATAATTTAAGTGAAAGAGAGAACAGCAGCATTGAACTAGATCATCGTGTTGTCAGAGGTGGTTAAATAGTCCAGTGAATCCAGAAAGATGGGCTAATGGTCCAAGAGAAATGAGAGGAACTGAACAAGTCCCAGTGAGTACAGAAAGCAAATTCAGTGTGTATAAGAAAGAAAACAGGTAAGGGAGCTGTCGTTTCAGAGGAAGGTGGGGAGTTTGGGAGTGAGGAAGTGGGATTCTGATAATAGAGTAGTGCCTTTTGGTGATGAGGAATATGACATTGGTATATGATAGAAAATAGGGGTTGGTAGAGTAAAGGCAGGGAAGGTTTTAGAATTGTAAGTATTCTCACAAAGAATATGACCTCTACCTGTGGTTGATCACCAGCCATAAGCACATGTGGTTCTCTTTCTCATTCAGGAGAGAAGCTACACACCTGCCAGCCTTTATTTGTCCCCAGTTATACCTTTTGGAGAATGTGTGTGTTCCCTATACTAGACCCTGAGACCCTCTTTGCAGACTCCCTATTAGGATTCTGTTCCCTGCCCAACTCTCCTCCTGGTCAGTTAGAATGCTGGGTCCCAACAAATCCCCATGTATTCAGGTTATGCTCCACTCAGGTGCTACTGCCTGGTCTAGGCCTCTAGCCAACCTTGGCTTACCTGCTTAAGGTTTAAAGGTGCCTTTTTCCTTCAGTTTATCCTGAAATGATTCTTCTTTCAGCATACTAAGTGAACCCTAGTTGGACTGTCTCACCTCTGCAGCACCAGTGCCCTGTTTGTGAGGCCATACTAACCTGCCCTGCCCTCACTTGTCCTCTTACTGTGCCCCCATTAGCCTGTGCTGACATAAAGGCCATATAAGTTGAGGGGCCTGATATTAATGTTGCAGAGGATGATGGCAGGAGACAGAAGAGAGGAAAAATGTCAGCCAGGTGCTGACATCTCAGAAAGTAGAAAAAGGTGATCAGTGACCTTCAGTCTCTCCTGTGGCACAAATCAACTCTGAATCCTCCTGTGATATTGTACAAATGTGTCATTTCCATAATAACAAATCTGGACAAGATAATGAATGATGTGTCTGAATCTGGCTTTCCCAGGGTTAGACAAATAAACCAAGTAATTCAGGCTCACTCCTGGCTGGGACAAAAGCTAACAGATCTCATTTTACACCTAGAGTCAAATAAACAGAAACCTCCTGCCTCTGTTCCCTATTATTTTTTCTCTCCCAGGAGGTCTGCAGGGAGGCAGTTCAGAACTCCCTTTAGTTCCCTATTAAGAACACTTACAGGCATGAGTGGGAAGCAGGGTGACATCATGGAAAGACATCTAGGTCCTAGTCCCCGCTCTGCAGTCACTTCACCTTTTCAGGGCTTTGTTTCCTCAGCTGTCAAGTGGGGGAGGGGCTCAGACCAACTGATCTCAAAAGTCTGTTCCAGGCCCAAGATTCTATATGGTTTTGTGAAGGAGGTCTTGAGGCAGGTTAACAGTGGCAGTAAAGACGTGAGGATTCAAGTCCTTGCTATCCAGAAATGGGAATTTTAAAAGCATGTCTAGAGACAAGAGGACATCAATACGATATGACAACAGAGTCATCATTTGAAGGAATGTCAGGTTTTCCTTACTGCTGTGACATAAAGTAAAGACTTGTAAAGTAAGTCCAGATAAAAGAGTTTTCCCACAGCAAAAAAAGTATGGTGAGAGTGGTAGAGGTTCAAGTTGGGTAGGACTGAGGAGACCTAGGAATGACCAAGATGGGTATGAGAGTTTGACTTGGAGAATACCTGTTGCAAGCAGAATCCCTGAATACAGATGTTTTGTGCACAGGGAAGAACCAGCTTCTCTCATGTACATAAAATTAAGTAAAATAAAATATTTAATTCAATCTATTGCAAATATTTGGACCATAGTGTACAAAAAAATTAATAAATATGTTCATATCCCAAATTAGGAAAAAACTGCTTTCTTTTTTCAGTCTTGTAAGCTGTACTTGCCTATTCCTTTTCACAAGCTTTCACACCACCCGTGGCTTGTAGTAAGTCAGAGGAAATAGTGCCAACCTGAAAACCATGGGATTTAGTGTGTCAGAAGAGGAGGGACAACTCATATTTATAGATGAGGTGGGGGGAGAGGAGGGAAAAGAAAATTGCTGCATGAATAAGTAGATCCAATTATTAAGGACCATTGTGCCTCCAAGTAGGGAGGATGCTATAGGATCAGAAGGTAATTTGAAGACAGAATGCTATATCTACTGTCAGTCCCAGTCAGTCTAGCAGATGTGTATTGAACTGTTTTTCCTTGTTATAAGGGAAGGTTCATTTATGCAAGATAGGTTATTTCCAGAAATGACCATGATGTGACAAAAGGCAGCAACGCAACTTAATTTTTTTAAAGAGGAAGTTAGTGAATGAAGGAGTAACAGAGATAGATTCCCCTTTCAAGTTCAAAGACCAGCTTTTTTCTTCCCTTTTTCCCATGAGGATTGATGGTAGGAGGAAAGCTGGAGAGGGAATCCTTTAACTGTTGCCTTAGAAAGACTGAATACTGAAGCATTCCATCTTTTCCCCTTATATAAAATGAATATTGAGCCCTGTGTTGTTAGTGGCCTTATATATTGGCTAGGACTCCCTTGCTTTCCACATAGAACTTTTCCATTATTAGGATTTATGTATGGATTCCCTGTGGCCCTGACAAGAGAAAGTAACAGGTCTACTATGAAAAGGGCCAGAGGCATTTTTCTTCTCTGCTTACCCAGGTCTTGGGCCAGAAGTACCATTCAAGTTCTCTTTCACTAATTACTCATTTATTTGGAGCTCATTCTTCAGCCCAAGCCCTGTGAGCATTCTACCAATTCTGCTGGCAAAATATTTTGGGAAACTTCTGGTATAGGGTACCTTATATACATATTAAACCCCTCATCATTCCCAAACTGCTTCTTAAAAGTCTGGTTACCCTGAAAGATCGAGTCTTGTCAATCTGACCTTAAAGGTCTGGAGGATTCCTGGCAGCTCAAGTTAGTTAAATCCTGCAAGTGATGGTTAAGCCTTTTTACAGAGAATCACCAAGCTGAAAGGTACATTAGAGGACATCAAATTAAGCTTATATTTGAACAAGAATGCCTTCAGCAGCATCCTTGACTTATGATCATACAGCCATGATTTGAAGGCCTTGTGTGATGAGGCCTTACTCCCTCCAGAAGCAACCCATTCCACTTTGGAATAGTTCTGATTGTAAGAAAAAAACTGACTATCAGTACCTACCTCAGCCCCTCTGCTCTAGGAAAGATCTCAGAAATCATCTAAGTCCAGCCTTTATCTGAACATGAATCTCTTTGACAGCATCCCTGACAGGTGGTCATACAACCTCCCTGGGAAGATTTCAGTGAATGAACCAGCTCCCTGAGTCCTGTCCCAAGAAAACAAGAATCCCCAGAAAGGCTCTAGAACTGGATGCTGAACCTTGTCTCTGGAGCCTTAGGAATGGCCTGATCCAACCCCCTCCCTTGGTATGGCCCTACCCTAAGCAGAGCTGACCCAACAGCAGATGACAATCAGTGTGTTTTGTCCCAGGAAAAACCCAGACAGCTCTATGAGACCAGGATGGTAACTCTTAAAAAGACCAGAGTACTTCTCCTCTGCCATTTTACTAGCTTTTTCAGGTACTATTAACAGCTGAACCTGGCAAGAATATTATGTGCAAGGAAAGAGCAACTCTCATCTTGTCAAGTAGAGCTTTCCCCAACTAACTATAAATTCCCAGCCTAGCCCCTTCTCCTAAATTCTTGCCTCCATGTATTCACATGGGTGGTGAAGTGGTACAGTGGGTAGAGTGCTGGGGCTGTAGTTTAGGAGGATTGGAGTTCAAATCTAGCCTCAGATATTTACCAGCTGTATGACCCTGGGTGAGTCACGTAACCTCTCAGATTCAGTTTCCTTATCTGTAAAACTCAACAGTAGCATTTACTCACAGGGTTGCTGTGAGAATCAAATAAGATAATATTTGTAAAATATTTTGTAAACCTTAAAACTATACTATAAACTATAATACTTAAAATTATAATAGCTAATTATTATTGTTATTTCCTCTTCCTGGAACATTCCTTCCTCACTATAATCCTTTGTTTTCGTCAAGACTCAGATCATTTTTCCATTAAGCCTTTCCTGATTCTAACATTTCCCCTCTCCCCCACCTCGAAAGGATTTCTCCTTAAATTTTTCTAAAACACTTTTATTTATTTCTCTCCCCTATCCTATTCTTCTGTATATCAATATTTAAGCTTCTTGAAAGTCTATATCTTTTTCTCCTCAGAACCAAATATAATATCTCAGTTAGGGTAGGCATTTAAATTTTTATTGTATTAAATTGATTTTGACTGAGCCAATGAGATCTGAAAGAGTCAATAAGCATTTATGAAATGCCTACTGTGTATCAAACACTCTTCTAAGCACTAGGAATACAAATACAGAAAAGATTGCAGTCACCAAAGGTACACACAGGTATACAAGGGGATACGCTTTTAATGGACATATTTTTAACATCAGAAGATTTTGCTGTTCGTGGGATTAAATCTTTGTGATGGCACAATGCTGCAATGACTACTTAAACCTCTAGTAGCCAGGGACACACAGAGGGCATAACTTTCCACTTTGGCTAGCATGAACAAATGAATGGGCTTGGTTCTGGTTTTATATTTCTCTCTAGAGTTCTGATCTGCTTACAGGAATCCCTTTGGACCTGGTCCAGCCCAGAAAAAGTTCCCCTTCTGTGACTAGAGTAGATCCCTCACTGTGATCTGACCAACCCACTGTTTCCCCAAGGGAGGCCCTATTGCTTGTATAGATTAATTGGCACAAATTCAATAGTCTATTCCAGTATGTGCTAATGGGTGATATGTTGGGAGGAGCCTCTGAAGAAGTTTTCCTCACTGTGACTAAGGAGTACTGTAAAAGTATTCGTTTCTAGTTTGTCCCTTTTCCATATAAGCTTGGTGCAAACTTTTGAAATACTACCAGCTGTTCTGTAAATTAGAAGTTTCATGCTGCTTACTGTTATCAGCAGTGGCTGCTGGGTAACACAGTGGATAGGATGCTGACCCTGGAGATAGGAGGACCAGAGTTCAAATTCAGCCTAAGACAATTACCAACTATGTGACCTTGGGCAAGTTACTTAACTTCAGTTTACCTCACTTTCAACTGCCAAGTGGGGATAATAAAATAGCACCTACTTTCGAGGCTTATGAGAATTAGAATAAAAAATATTTGTAAAGCACAGTGCCTGACATTTAGTAGGCAGTATATAAATGCTAAGTATTATCAGTTATAATGATGATGATAAATTCTCTTCCTGTTCAACCCTGACAGATTCAAGATAGCAAATTTTTTTACAGTTCCCAGAGTTGGTCATCTTTTATTATTTTTGGTCCAGAGAGATGTGTGTATCATAGTAGATAGAAAGAAGTCCTGGAAGTTAGGAAGACTCATGTTCGAGTTCTGTCCCTGACACATACTAGCTGTGCAACTATAGGCAAGTTAACCTTGCAGTTCTCTAAGCAGCTCTTTATATGTTTCTAAGTTAGGCGCAGCCAGGTGGTGTAGTAAATAGAGCACTAGCCCTGGAGTCAGGAGGATCCGTGTTCGAATTTGGCCTCAGACACTTACTAGCTGTGTGACCCTGGGCAAGTCACTTAAATCTGATTGCCTCCCAGTCCCCCCAGATATTCTAAATTATTGACAGTTTCCACACCAGGAATTCCCCATATACCAATGCACCAGTGAAATCACAGGTCCATATTGCATTATTTTTATTTGTCATTTTTAACATATTTAGTGCTGTAAAGTTTAAAAAATGTTTTCCTCACCACAACCTTGTGAAGTAGATAGGGGAGAAAAGACACGTACATAAACACTGCACAGCCACCATTCATGTTCAGACCCTCATACCCTTTTCCTAGACTGTTGCAATGGCCTCTTAATTGTTCTCCCTGAGTCATGTCTCTCTTCTCTCCAAGCATTTTTCTCCACAGTTGCCAGCGTGATATTCCTGAAGACCATGTCATTCTTATACTCAGTGAACCCCAGTGGTTCCCTATTATCACTGGAATCAGATACAAACTCCTCTTTTTGGCCTTTAATAGTCCTTTCCAACCTGACTCCAGCTTGCCTTTCCAGCCTTTTCTTACGTTACTTTCCATTATGAGCTCGTCTAATCCAAGTGGCTTTCCTATCTCTCCCTTATATGACATTTTCTTTTCCATCTCTGTGTCTTTGTGCAGACTATCCCCTGACACCTAGGTTTGCTCCCTCCTCTCCTCTGCCTCTTGAAATCCCAAATTTCCATCAGAACTCATCTCAAATTCTGCCTCCTGTATGAGGCCTTTCTTTATTCCCTGAGCTGTTAGTACCTGTCCCTAATCCTCCCCCCAACCCAAGAAATTTCCTTGTATTTACAATGCATATATTTGTGTTTACCATGTGTACATATTGTATCCCTGATCAGAATATGACCTCCTTGAGATTAGGGGCTGTTCCCTTTGTCTTTGCATGCTCCAAATCCCAGCATAGTTACCTGGCAATAAACACTTAATAAATGTATACTGACTCGTTTGGTTGGGATGAGACAGTCATACCAGGTGTGGACTCATTCAAACGTTATCTATTCCATCACCATTTTTTTTCAGATGAGAAAACTGAAGCCCAAAAAGAGGTTCAGTAACTTTCTCTAGATCACAGAAAATAGCAGCACTAGGAGTCTGACACCATCCTCTCTACCACACTATGATTATAAGCATTGAGATGAGAAAGCATAGGCCATATGGGGAGTGGCAAGCTAGAGTCCAGTTTGACTGGGGTCTAGAATGGTGTGAGAAGGCCAGTGTTTCATTGTTTTGTTTCGTTTTTAAATCCACATTGAAAGGGAGTAAGTTGTTTGTCAGATCCAATTATACTTTGTGTTTCATTAATCCTATTCCCAAAACATTCAAATCACTTGTCAGGGAACTTTCATCTTTGCTCAACTCCTGAGAAGCTAGTAGATATTGAAGTTTATTTCCACAGACACACATGGAACCTGAGACATAGATGAGGCACTGGCTTTTCCATCCCAGTGAATTTATACTTAAATTGAGATTTGAGTCTCTTACTGTTCCATGTGCTGCCCTGAACTGCCTAAATAAACTTAAACCTTCCTGTCACATTTGGAAACAAGAAGAGGGGGTGATCCTAGATTTGTGGAACAACTGACTAAAACTGTCCCCTTCCCTTAAACCAGACTATTGGGTCTTTTGTACTTTGATAATATCATTCAGCATGAGAAGAGTCATTAAGTTGAGATGTTCTGTGTTGGAAAAAATCTCTTAGAGGCTTAGTTTCTTCATCTGTAAAACGAGGATTAAAAAAGTAGCCCTACTTAATTGCTGTGTAAACCTTAAAGAGGATGCAAATGGAGCAGGTTCCTGTCTGGCCTTACTCCTGTCAGAGCAAAGTGAGCTACATACCCCCCCTCAGGATCTAGGGATGCTCCCAGGGGTTGTAGGTACCTCCTTAGTGCTATATGCCTGAGCCCCCATGCCAGCTGTGTCCCCTCACTATTAGCCACAGATTATCTCCCTAGTTCCATTGAACCAATTAATGTCAATTAACTGTTACAAGTGGATATTTACTTTGAAGACACAGCAAAAATAGAAGTTTTTATTTTTATTTTTTTTGTAGTTAAACTATTTCATTTTATTTTTTATTTTTTTTTAAATTTTATTTTAGTTTGCATCATTCATTTCCACAAGATTTTGAGTTACATATTTTCTCCCCTTTTTTCCCCCGCCCACCGCCCCAAAACAACCATCCCAGTGTGTCCCCCCTCCCCCAGTCCATTCTCTCCTATGTCACTTTTCGGTAGG
>CM053585.1:176649909-176669295 GCA_028646515.1 Pseudochirops corinnae | reverse complement strand
CAATTGCTTAGTACCCCTGCTGTCTGCAGGCCGCAGGCGGGAAGCTGCAACACGGAGGCAGGTGCAAAACCTCTGCCTTTCGCTTTTCCGCTCTGGAGGCCTTTCGGCCAGACTGCTTTTCTCCCCCGATTGCAAGTCCCACTGACCTAGTTCTGAATGCTGCTCGCAGCTGCCGCTAATCCGCTCACCAGAGAGGCTCCTCTGCTCCTCCCGTCCAGCCGCCCCTGGGACACAGCCATGGCTTCAGGCCAGGCTGGTTTTGGTTCACAGTGCTGATACGGTTCCTCGTAGCAGAGCTGACTTTAGTGGGAAGTATCTTTGTGTGCGTTTTGGGGTTCTAGGATTGGTTTAGAGTCCTATTTTATGGGTATTTTGGGGTGGCTATGTGAGAGCTGCAATATTTTGCTGCTACTAAACTGCCATCTTGGCTCCGCCCCCAAAATAGAAGTTTTATAAAAGCATTTTCTTCCAGCACTTCAGAAGCACTCTGTCCCCTATGCCATGTCAGTACCTGGAGAATGGGCTCCAACTTAGCAGTTTCTACATAGCATTGGCCCCACCAAGTTCAGTATTTGTTTCAGCTCCAGCTGAGCTGAGTCCCTGAAAGTCAATTCTTGTTCCTCAGGGCCTCAATGCGGGGCTTGCTGTGAAACCCATCCTGGACTTGACTCTAGCGCAGTGTTTCTCAACCTGTGGGTTATGTTCAATTTGTAACAATGAAAGTACATCCTGCATATCAGATAGATTCATAACAGTAGCAAAATTACAGTTATGGAGTAGCAACGAAAATAATTTTATGGTTGGGGATCACCACAACATGAGGAACTGTATTAAAGGGTTGTGTCATTAGGAAGGTTGAGAACCACTGCTCTAGCACCTCCTGGAGGTCTACTCTCCTGGCTGAACTTCCAGGACTTTTTGACATTCACAGGATTGTGGCCTCTAATCTTTTTCACCTAAAAATGGAAAAAAAAAAACCCAAGTGCTAGGACCCCCATATTCATGGGAGGCCACTCCCCTAACAGCATATCGCTCCTCACCCAAGTACTGTCCTACAAGAAGAAGTCAAACCAAGAATGGAAGGGAGAGGTTGATTAGTGCCTTTTGAATGTATAGCACTTGCAGGTACTCTACTACAGCCAAAGAGGCTCCTATCTGCTTCATGGTTAACGGATCAGACAGATCCAGAATGTTTGTCCATGCTCCAAAGCTCTCCAAGACATTTCCGTCACATGTCATCTCACCTCTCCTGGAAGCAGGCTCCCCAGTGTCTTCCACCAGGGGAATTGCATCAGCAGCACTCTGCTCATGCTCCTAAGGCCTGAGCTCCCCAGCCAGTCCCCCATTACAAAAATAAGAAATGGTGGTATTCTATGCAGTTGTCTGCTTTCCCCTCCCCTCCCCCATACCTAGCACATAATAGGTACTTACTAAATATTTATTGAATTATATTTCCTGTTTGGGGGTAGCAGTAGCATAGATTTAGAACTAGAAAGGACCTTAAAGTTCATCAAGTGCCCACTCCTTTTACAGGTGAGAAAACAGAGTAGTGAAGTTACTTGCCCTAGAGTAGTGAAGTTACTTGCCCAGGGTCACACAGATTTGAATTCTGATCTTCCTGGCTCCAAGTCTGGGCCTCTATCCACTGCACCACACTGCTTTTCATAGACACAGCTTGGTCTGGACCTTCATGATCATAGGAAGTTGTATTGTAGGGGGTGCAATCTCTCACAGTTCATGAACCATTTAAAAACCAAGATTCTTACATTTCATTTCTATATAATGTAGATGCAAAAGGGTAATATAGTTTTTGTTTGTTTGTTTTTTACAGAACCAGAGAGTTGTTGTTTTTTTACCTGTATCAACAAATTGGGTTCTAGAACCAGAAATGAACCTAGTTACTAGATCCCACTATTTCATATCTTCCCTGGACCAGCCCTACTCTAAAACTTTCTTAACTAAAAATAAGTTGTTCCCTGCCAGTTGGTAGTAGAATCTGTGTTTAGCCCTCATGATTTTGAGGACTAAGTAAAGAGAATCTTTTGAACAGAGCCTTTGGGTAGTAAAAGAAAACTCATTTCAGTGTATCTGAAAACATGTTCAAGCCTATTGGAAATTATGTAGGTTCAAAAAGTGATTAGATAAATTCATAGATGATAGATTAGAGTTTCATTAAGGTGAACTAGGAATATTGGGATTCCCAAACTGTTGAGGTAATCTTTTGGAAGGCCACATGATCTTCCCTAATATCTGTTGGTATCATGATTGGATATAGAATCTTGGACTGATTAGATCATTGGATTTGGTCCATTATGACATTACTTTTATTGAAACTCCCTACCTTGACAGTAATATAGCTATTGTCTTAGGTGCTATCAAGAAACATGCAGAGATGAGTTCAATAGATAAGACTCAAGAAGAGATATAGTGATCTGTAAAAATACTGGAACTGGAATGATGAAACATGTTTGTGAGATCAGGTGTCATGGATCACATAGTAAGGGGACATGAGAAGATTGTAATAATATAGATAAAAGATGGTAATATTAGTTTACTTGTTAAATGAGAATAATAGAAACAGGTCCTAAGGAAGTAATAGTGGGGGACTGGCAGAGTATTGTGGGATAGGGGTAACAAAAAGCTAATATGCTGTGATTGTAACACACTTCTCGATGTTGAATCCCCATTTGGGCATCATAGAATGACTGGTTCTCTTACAATCAATGTGTGGTTTACTGGATGGAAGGATGATTAAGTACTCTAAACCCAAATTGGCAGTCAGGGGCGGGGCAGTGTTCTAATTCCTCTTCTGTTTTTAAGCTGTGACTTTGGGAAATGACATTTAAAAAATCTCTTTCTTCTTCATGTGTAAATAATGCTCACCTCCCACCCAGAGCTGCTAACTGATGAGTGAACATTAATTATTAATGTGTGTATTTTCATATCCACAGATTAAAGGCACTCTCAACTTCAAAGAGGTAGAGTTGGATCTGGGGAAGACTGATAATATGAGCTTCAGAATTATCCACCATTCTCGCTCACAAAAGCCCAAATTCTGTGTTGGCAGCATTTTTCAGAGTTGATTTTTGCAGTCAACTGTAAAAGGAGGCATACTCCTAGCAGAACAGAAGCATCAGGTGGCAAAAGTAACATGAAATATAAGAGGATCAGGTCCCCTTTCTCAAGGATTTGTGTTACTGATCACAAATAGACTTATTAGGATAAGTTTTTGAACAGAGTTGTCTGAACATCCCCAACACCCGACAGAGCTACATTCTGCACACTTGATAAATATTTCTTAAAGTTATGGTGAATTTCTAGGCACTTTGCCAGATAATTGATGGCTTACTTTCACTTCCTACCTTATCCCTTCAGAACACATAGACCAGAGAAATTAAAGAAATTTGCTTTATTTGCTTTATATACTTGAATGCAGAGACTGGAAACTGAGGTAGTGAACGGGTAGAGAAATTATAGAAATTATTGATTGCTCTTCCATCTCGAGCCATTTATCTCTGCATAGTACCATTGCCACTTCCTACCTCAGCAAGGATACTCGATCCAACCTTGAGACATTTCAGCATTTCATTTGCCCACTTTCTGGCCTGATTAGTCAGGGCTTAGAAAAAACTAAGTGGCTTGTAGGTATATGTTAAGGGTTCTAACTATGGTACATGAAGTCCTTCTCTATAAGATTTAAGGAAAGATAGTTCTGCATATCTTCAGTTTTATATTCTGTGATTGCAAGAGGTCATTTCTGCTCTGTCCTTGGGAATCTATACAGATTTTTTAAAAATTCACTGTATGTGACCAACTTTTCAAGGAGAGGACACTGTGCTTCAGTTTGCAGTCAGTTTGCTTTTGAATGCTGGCAGAAGACATCGTTGGTCATTAATAATTACGATCCTTCACTAAATGTCGCTTTTCAGTATCTATATAGCAGATTTCTTTATTTCATTTGCTTTTGTGGTTCTGCCTCCATCAGGATCAAAATTAAGACCTCCAGCTGTAGGCTTCAAGATGAGAGAAGACTGGGGCTAAGAGAGATGAGGAGAAATTAAAATGTGGAAAAAAGCACATGCTCTTCTCCTTCTCTGTTACATATCAAGTCTACTCTGAGTCAGAACAATGACCCCTTATCTGTCATAAGGACCAGTACTATATGGAGGGTTTGCTAAAAATGAAAAGGCTTCCAGTTCTTTGTCTACAGGATAAGAATCCACCATTTCCCCCTTCAATATGAATAAAATCAACCCCTCACTGGACACAGCTTCATCTGAAGCTTCCAGCCAGAAGCCCACAATTTGAATTCCTGAGTAAGAGGATAGATGCCTATTCTTCTTAGTGTGTTCCCTATGATCTGAAAAGAGCTTAATGAGATATTAGGCAGGTACCAGCTTATAATGTGGTCTTGCCTTTATTGCTCACTCTCCCTCTTTGCTCATCGGGTCTAATATATCAAGTCCCTCACAAACATATATGTAATTGCTATGTTTTGTCTCCCCAAATGGTATATCAGTTGAGCCTTGAAATGCAGCTTTCTTTGCTACTCTGATTAATGGTAATAGCTAATGTTTACATGCCGCTTACTATGTGCTAATAAACACTTTATAATTATTATCTCATTCGATCCTCACAACAACTCTGGGAGGTAGGTGCTATTATTACCCCCATTTTACAGATGAGGAAACCTAAACAAACAGGTTAAGTGATTTGCCCAGGTTCACACAACTAGTGTCCTGAGGCTACATTTGAACTGGGGTCTTCCTGACTCCAAACCTGGCTCTCTATCCATTGTGTCCCCAGCTGCCCCAACAGTGATTGTTTCATCACTGAAGAAATTGCACAGATTTAACTGTTTTGAATTTTTGAATGTTTGGAATTTCTTGATTTTCCATAAAATAACTATTAAAAATATTACCTAAACTTAATTGGTTTCTAGGTAGGCTGCTCTGTGGTCCGTACTTTGTCATAGACAAGGGAGAAAAGGATTCATTATGGCTTTCTTACAGTCAGGTTGAGTAACAGGAAGATCTGGAAGTCAGCAGTCTTGGATTCTGCTCTCAGTCTGTTGTTGACTCATCGCTGTAAAAAAGGCATTTGACTCCACAGTGTCTCAATTTCTCTCTATAAAATAGAGTTATTACCTGCTCCCATTGTCTGTGTGCAAACTCAGGTTTAAAAGCACTCAGATGAAAGACAAAAATAAAATAAAATGTTGATGCAGGAAAGTGGAAGGGGAAAGACAAGATGGAAAAGTTTGGGAGAGCAGAGTTTTTCTAATTTTGCAATTCTAGGGACCCTTCTGAAGCTCTGTTCTCTTTGACCTTAGGCATATCTTAAATAATAACATACATGTGTACATATATACACATACATGAAATGTATTACTATTTATGTGTGAATATATTTATGTATTGTATAATAGCATATTAACCATATGTGTATATATACATATATGCATATATTGCTTTAAGGTTACAAAGTACTTTATATATTCCCTTTTTTTCTCACAATAGCCCTGTGAATTAAGTGTTATAAGTATGATCCCCATTTTATAGGTGAATAAATTGAAGTTGAAAGAGGTTAAATGACTTGTCCAGGGTCATACAGCTAGTAAATGAATATGTTTGCAATAACAAAAAATTCTTTTAATTATGGTATAGTATTGTCCTTGAATAATAAGAGCTATATGTAATTATGGGGTGGAAGTAGGGGAGAGGGATCCAAGATCAAATATTTTGTCTTAGGACTTGTATCTTGCAAAAGGACCTTATTTCTTTGGTTCATGAATTATAACTCCACCAACAACCCTTTGGATGCTCAGCTAGGCTACTGTAGGCTACTGCCAGGTAACTACTTCACAGTAATCTTGAAGAGAGAATAATGTAGTTCAGATGCCAAGAAACTAAGATTGAATGAATGTGCCAACAGAAGCAGGCTGTTTAGGGGAACAATAGAATGTACCTATCGCTCCCTAATTTTTAGCAATGAAAAGAGGCATCAAGGTGGCATAATGGATTAACACTTGACTTGGAGTCAGGAAAATCTGAGTTTGAATCCCATTTCACATACTTGCTAGCTGTGTGACCTTGGGCAAGTTAACCTGCAGACCAGCCTCAGTTTCCTGATCTGTAAAATGGGGATAATAATAGCATCCATCTCACCAAGTTAGTGTGAAGATCAAATGAAGTATGTAAAGTGCTTTGCAAACCTAATTCTTATATAAATGTTGGACATTATTATTACAAATAGCCCAAAAGCTAAGACATTTCATTTATTGAATGGATTATTGCTTAGCTAGAACAGCAAAAAAAAATTTTGGTCATAATCCAGAGGCACCCAAAACCAATGAGACTATTTCTCTTCTGCAACTATTTATTCAGAGCCCCCAGGATACTTATGGGCCTTCTCGAAATACTAGAATTTTATTTTCAAAGATTAATATCTTTTTGCCAAATCAGGGAGTCTTTTCTCAATCTTCATCTTTAGTAAGTTCTCCATGATTTTTTAAATTTATGTCTATCTCCATTCTTGCAGTTTTCTTCAAGTCAAGTGATCAAGCCTTTATTAAGTACTTACTATGTGTCAGGCACTGTGCTAAGTCCTGGGGATACAAAGAAAAACAAAAATAGTCCTTACCCTCAAAAAGCGCATATTCTGATGGGAAAGACAACATGAAAACAACAAGGTCCATACAAGAAGTATATAGGGTTAATTGCAAATTTCAGAGGGAAGGCACTAGCATTGAAGGGAATTGGGAAAGAATTCTTGCAGAAGGGACAGTAGCAGAGACTTAAAGGAAACCAGGAAAGCTAAGAAACAGAATTGAAGAGGAAAAATATTCTAGATGTGTTATATAACCTTAATTGGGTCCTCACTGCTGCAAGGCAATCCTTTTATATTTCCCTAATTAACTCACCATCTCACCCGCAGGGGTTTTTCTAAACATTTTCATTCCTTCTCAAACCTCCCATGACTCTCCCCATCCCCAAAATCCTCCACTGTCTCAGCTAAGAACCTTGCCTTATATTTTACTGGAAAAGTTGAGGCTATTCTCTAAGAACTCTCTCTTTCCCCCTCTTACTCATCTCATATGAAACAAATGCCTTCTTCCTAGTTACCCTTATTCTCACATAATGATGTGGCCTTTCTCCTTGCCAAGAGAAATCCTTTTACATGCATAGTAATCCCATTCTATCCTATCTTCTCCAGTCGATTGCCCTCTTTATGACCCATACTCTCAGTATCTTCCAGTTTTATCTCCAGTTATCTTCAGTATCTCCCTGTTTACTGACTTCCTACTGTCTCCAAACGTGTCCATGTCTCCCTTATCTGCAAAACAAAACCTTTCACTTCATGTCCATCCCCATTAGCTATCATTTTATATCTCTCCTCCCTTTTGTTGCTAAACTCCTTGAGAAGGCCATTATAATAGGTTCCTCTACTTCTTTTCCTCTCACTTTCTTCTTAACTGTCTTCACAATCTGGCTTCTGACCTCATCATTTAATTAAAACTGCTCTCCAGTTACAAATGATCTCTTAATCACCTAATCTAATGGTCTTTTCTCAATCCTCATCCTTCTTGTCCTCTTTGCAACTTTTGACATTGTCAATCACACTCTTCTCATCTTTCTAGGTTTTCATGACACTGCTCTCCCCTGATTCCCTTCCTATTTATCTGACTGCCCTTTCTTAGTCTCCTTTCCTGGATCTTCAAGTCACCATCCACTAACTAAACACAGGACTCTGTCTCAGTTCTTATTCTTTTCTCCCTGTATGGTGTTTCATTTGGTTATTTCATCAGTTCACATGGATTCATTTATCATCTCTATGCTGATGATTTCTCAAACCTACTTATTCAGCCCTACCTCTCTCCTACCCTCCAGATTCACATCTCCAATTCCAGTGGGTTGTCTCCAGCTTTATGTTCCATCAACATTTTAAACTCAGCATGTCCAAAACTAACTCACTATCTTTCCCCTTGAACATTCCCCTCTTCCTAACTTCTCTGTTTCTTCCACCTTTTGGGACTAGTGATACAGAACCAGTGACACAGAACCAGTCGTTCATTAGATATGGCCAGTATCTTGGTTTGTTTTACTTGATTATATATATTTGTTACAATGGAGAACTTTTACTTGGAAAAGTGAGTAGAGAAGAGAGTTGGTGGGCAGGGATAGATATTAAAAAGATCATCAATAAAGTATTTTAAAAGTTGCACAGAGGGAAGAGAATATTCAGAAGGTATAAAAAAATAGAGAATTGTGTTACCCTACTTAAACTTTATATATTATCTTTTTATTCCCATATTCATTTGTTTGTTTACTTATTTATTTAAAACCAAGATGTTATTTGGCAGAAGTTCGTAGTTTTTTTGTATGTCAGGCCTAATGGAAGATTTTTCAAGGTTAAACCAGACCTGAATGGCATAGTTAAAAAAAGGGGGAAGAAGCCAGTAGATAGGGAGGGATTAAAAGTGAAAGAGGAAAGCTTGATGGGATAAGTACCTAGAAGAAGATGTTCTTGTGCAGAGTCTGAGCAGAGGATTTCCTATTGATGAAGTTCCCCAAATATTCCTAGTCATCGAGGAAAGAGATCAGCCTAATCATTTACACTGCAATAACAAAGTGAATGGAAAATCCACGTTGCCCAGAATACAACATGCACTTGGAAAACAGTCCTCTGTGTGTGTGTGTGTGTGTGTGTGTGTGTGTGTGTGTTTGTAACCAGCACTACAGATAAGATGAGAAAAAGATTCCACTGAGGAAACTACACTGCCCTTTTGATAGTCCCAAACTGTTCACTGCCACAAAAGCCCATCTTTTTATCAACAGTGTTTTTCCATTGTTTTGTGTCTGCAAAATATGAAACATTACCGTCTCCCAAGAATTAAAGTTAGACAGTGATCCAAAAGGTGCACACAGTTAGAAGGTGCATAGTGGACAAAAGTAGGCTGGGATATATCACAGCTTATGATTTGTGTATGAGATGTAGCACAAAAAACATAATCAGGGAGGGTAGGTGGCCCAGCAATAGAGCACTGGGAGTCAGGAGGATCTGAGTTCAAATTTAGCCTCAGACACTTAACACTAGCCATGTGACCTTGGGCAAGTCATTTAACCCTAACTGCCCTGCCTTTTCCCCTCCAAAAAAATAAAAGAAGGCATGGATAGGTTATAATAAAGACCTGTGGAAGGATACTTTGCATCTACTAGGGATCTTCTATAGAACTATTATCTTCAGCCTTTTAGAATGTAAGCTCCTTGAGGGAGCTTATAATTTTTCTTTATGTTCCTAGTGCTTAACACAGTGCCTGGCACATAGTAAATGCTACAGCATCTGTTGATGCTAAACAACCCGTGGTTATTGATACTCTCTTCCCTCAGCTTCTTTGACACTACTGTCCACTATTTAGGTTCCAGTTCTTTTGCCTTATTCTGCCTCCAGATACTTTGTCTTCCATTCAGTTTAACACATGCTAAGTGCCTGCTATGTGTAAGCTCCTTGCTAAGCCCTGGAAATACAGAGATGGAAAATAAAAGGATAGTCTTTGTCTTCATGGACATTACAATCTAATAGATACATTAAAAAGTATGAAAGACAGTAGAACATGATCATAAGAAAGGGACAGTTCTTTTAGGAAGGGGGAATCCTGAAGCAGTTAATTTCATTCTGGGAAAACTACATTTTAAAAAGTTTTCCTGACTTTGAGCCTACAGTTAACTCTCTCTTAACTTCTATCCATTGCCCCTAGTTTTTAAAGCCAAGCAGAATAAGTCTAATACTTCATTTCTACCCCCTGGCTTCCTTCAAGTCCCAGCTGTAATCCCACCTTCTACAGGAAACCTTTCCCAGCTCCCCTTAGTACC
This sequence comes from Pseudochirops corinnae, assembly GCA_028646515.1. Classification (NCBI taxonomy): domain Eukaryota; kingdom Metazoa; phylum Chordata; class Mammalia; order Diprotodontia; family Pseudocheiridae; genus Pseudochirops; species Pseudochirops corinnae. The sequence goes on along the minus strand of CM053585.1, from coordinate 176,659,423 downwards.
AGTGCCTTCCATGTGAGATTCTCTTCACTTTACCCTGTATATATCTTGTCTGTACATCGTTGTTGGCCTGTTTTCTCCCTTGTTAGGTTGGGGGGTCTGAAAAGGCAAAGTCTGTTTTTGCCCTTCTTTGTATCCCCAGTGCTTAGCACAGTGCCCAGTATATGACAGGTTTTTAACAAATGCTTCTACGTGACATTCCCTTAAATACTTGAAGACAGTGATCACATCTGCCCAAATCTGCTCCAGACTAAACATTCCCACTTCTTTCAAGTTTTTCTTCCCATGATTTCAAGACTCTTCAGCTAGTCAGCAAGCATTTATTATAAGCACTTGCTATATTCCAAGCACTGTAGTCTCCCTCCTCAGAACAATTATCAGCTTATCCAGACTTACATATAGTTTTCCATATGCATTCTGACTAGAGCAGAGTACAGCAGAACTGTTACCTCCTTAGTCCTGGACTCTGCCTCTCTAGGCAGCCAAGGATCACGTCAGTGCTTTTGGCTGCCCTGTCACATTCTTAAAGCATACTGAGTTCCCTAAAACCCCAAGTTCTTTTTCAAACAGTCACTGTCCAGCCTGTCTTGTGCCTGTGAAGTTTATTTTTTTATGCCTAAATCTAAGACCACACTTATCCCTATTAAATTTCATTTTATTTGGTTCAAATAAATTTTCTAACCTTTCAAGATTTGGGGGGTCTTGAATCTTTAATCCCACCCATTAGCCATCCTTCCTACCTTTGTGTCCTCTGAAAATTTTGTAAGCAGGCCATCTATGTCTATATCCTAATCATTGGTGGTAGCAGTGAGAGTAGAGAAAAAGGAATATGTACAAGAGCATCGTGGAAATAGAATATTATTGCATGTGGAGAATGTGTGTGAAGAAGATAAAAGAACCAAAGATGACTCTGAGTTTACAAAGCCTAGTGACTGAGAGCATGGATGAGGTGCAAGTTTGAGGGGAAAAGATAAAGAATCCAGTTTTAGACTTGGTGCATTACAGAATGTTGATGGGACAGCCAGGTTATGCTACCTCTCAGACAGTTGGAAATGTAAGGCTAGAACTCAGAGGGGAACTTGGGGCTGAATACTTATATTTGTTGGGAGTCAAATGTATAGAGGTAATCATTGAAGCCGTGGAAATGACTGAGTTTGTCAAAGGAGAGAGAAAATAAGAGGAACAATAATAGAACCTTGGATGAGACTCTATACTTAGGGAGCAGAAAGATGAAGATGAACCAGAGAAAATGGAAAAGGGGTGCTCAGGAAGGCAGGATAACCAAGAGAGAGCAGAGTCACAGAAGTCAAGAGGAGAGAATAAAGAAAGGAGGCAATGGGCAGTACATTCAAATGCTATGCAGAGGACATAGAGAATAAAACTAAGACTTGGGAAAGGTCATTGGATTTGGCAATTAAGAGACCTTTATTAATCTTAAAAAGCATTTTCAGTAGACTGGAGATAGGAGCAAGATTGTAGGGTTTGAGGAATGCATGGGGGGGGGGGGCAGGCAGAGGCAGCAAATGTAAACGACTCCTGAACATCTGGCAGGAAGCATAGAGGACGGTGGGGACAAAGGAAGCCCTTTTGTAACTTGACCATATTTGTTGTCAGAGGGGAAACTTCAGAAAAGACAGGTTAAACATGAGAGGCTGATCAATGGAGAAGGGAAGGGAATGGAATCAAAGGCACAACTGGGAGGTTTGACTCTGACAAGGAATAAGGCTACCTCATCTTCTGACACCAGAGAAAAGGAGGAACAGACAGGTGAAGACAAAAAGATTTTGAGGTATGAAAGAGGGAAAATGAGGGCACTCAGTCGTTCTCAGTGTAGGAAATGAGATCATCCACAAAGAGTGGGGTATAGCACTCGAGTAGAAAAGAGGTTTAAAATACTTGTTATGGGGAGTGTGATTGATATTAAATGAGAGATGAATAAAAAGATGACTCTTCAGCTTGTAAAGGCCCAGTTGCATGTCTTTCTAATGAACCCAGTGAGAATGATTTTTGTTACTTTCTCCAGCAATACTCAGTGACTCAGGATTAGAAGCAAAGATGAATGATAGGAATAACATAGGATTATCAATAGAAAAACTAGAGTTCATGAGAGCCCTTGACCTTTTCATTTATTCCTGTGGTTTTGATGATGACTTCTGTGTAGGCACCTAAAATAAAACTTCAAACCTGTCCCTCTTCCCAACTTCCCTTTTTTCTTTTGATAGTTCCAGCAACCCAAACTCAGAATAATTTGTGGCTCTTCTCTTCACCCCTCCCCCAATCGGTTGTCAAATCCTATAAATTCTATTTCCTTAGTATGTCTGAGATGTGTCCTTTATTCTCATACTACTACAACACTAGTTCAGGCCTTTATTGCCTAGATTACTGTAATAGATTTATTGTAATTATGGTAATATTATTATAATAACACTGTAACTGGATTCCTGGTTTCTAGTTTCACCCATTTTTTATATGGCCATCAAAATCATATTCCTAATGCATGTCTCCTCCCTTGTTAAAAAACCTTCAGTGGCTCCCCATTGCCTGTAGAACAAAATACAAAAGCATTAACTTGACATTGAAGGTCCTCCCCAGTTTGGCAATAACCAGCATTATTTCACATTGCATAATCTTCTTTGAGTATCTCTGATGCTTACCCCTGGGCACTCTTCTCTAGATATGAAAAAAGATAAGTAATTTTAGCTGATATAATTCAGAGAGCCTACCCTAGCTTAGCTTGGCCACAAGTTTCACAGAATCATAGATTTGGAAGAGAACTCAGAGGTCTCTAGGCCAATCTATGCTTAAACAAGAATCCCTTCTACATCATTTTTTAAAGGTGGCTAGTATTCATGCTTAGAAAAATGTTTCCGTATATCAAATGGAAATCTGGCTTTTTGCAGTTTGTATCCTTGCTTCCAGTTCTGCCTTCTGAAGACAAACAAAGCAGGGCTAAGCCTCTTCTATGTATTGGAGGACAACTATGAAGTCTCCACCAAATCTCTTCTTCAGGCTCAACTTCCACAATTGTTTTAAATAAGTCTTATGTGGCATGATTGCCTTCTTCTGCTTATGCTAGGGTTTGTCACTGACTATCCTTCATAAAATTTTGTTCCCAGAACTGAATACACTGTTCCAGATGAGGGCAGAAGATAGCAGAACTATTATGTCTCTGGTACTTGATATGGGGCAGCTAGGTGGCACAGTGGACAGAGGGCTGGACCTGGAATCAGGAAGTCAGCAAGACCTGAGTTCAAATTTTGCCTCAGACACCAGCTGACTATGTCACCCTGGACAAGTCACTTAACCCTGTATGCCTCAGTTTCCTCATATGTAAAATTACTGAAGAAGGAAATGACAAACCACTCTAGTATCTCTGCCAAGAAAATCTCAAATGGGGTCATGAAGAATTAGACATGACTACTGAACAACAAAAATACTGGATGCAGTGTCTTTCTAAAATGTAGCCTAAGAATGTATTAGGTTTCTTGACTGCTATGTCACACTGTTTGATTCCCATTGAATTTGTCTGTTAAAATCCCAGGTCTATTTCACACCAACTCCTCCATCCTCTACTTTTACAGCTTCTTTTTTGAAGGACTTTGCATTTATTTCAATTAAAGTTTAATCCTTTAGATTTGGCTCATTGTTCTAGCTTGTTAGTTTAGGATCCTGACACTCACCCAGTTTGTTAGCTATCCCTCCCAGTTTTGTGTCATCTGCAGATTAAGATGCCACCTATGCCTTCATTGAAGTCATCGATAAGTGTTATTGGACACAGCAAAGAACAGATCACTCTGTAAGCTTCACTAGAAATCTCCATCTAGATTCACATTGATCCACTAATGACTACTTTGTGGGTCCGGTCGTTCTGCCAGGTTTGAATCTCTCAAGCCCATACCTTTTCATCTTGTATACAAGAATGTCATGGGAAATGTTGTCAAATGCTTTACTGAAAACTAGGTGTGCAGCGTGTTTACCTAAATCTTCTCTCTTTTTGAAAATCATTTGTCCAAGCTTTAGTTATTCTATTAAAGAAGGAAATGGGGTAGTCTGCCATAACCTGCTTTAGAGGAAGCCAGGCTAGCTCATTGTGATCACTTCTTCCCTTCCTAAATGCTCACAAACTATCCTTTTATAATAATACATTCTAGAATTTTGCCAGGAATCCAACTCACACCTACTGGCTTATAAGTCTGAAGAGTCTACACATTTCTCTTTGAAAAATTGGGGCATTTGCCCATTTCTAGGCCTGTGAAACCTCACTGATTTTACACAGTTTTCAATGATCGTCGACATCAGGTTAGCATTAACACTGGACACTTGTTTCAATAACCCTAAGATAGAGCTGATCTGGACCTGGTAAACTGAACTGATTAAGGGCAGCTAGGTGTACTTGTGCCACCTTCTTATTTATCTTCTTATTCAACTCCCTCTTAACTATTTTTGTTCCATCTTTCCTAGTATAAAGATCATCCTTTTTGGTAGAGAAAATAGAAGCAAATGAAAATTGACAGATGACTGTTTTCTTCATCATCTTACATCACCATCTCATCCACTATGAGCAGCCTTCCTATGTCCCTTCTTTGAACTTTCCTTTGACCTCAACATAACTAAAAAACCCTTTCTGTTCTCTTAAAACTTTTTCATCACTTTCAGTTCATTCTGAGACTTAACACATCCTGACAGTATCCTTGCAGGCCTGCTACTCTTTTGTAATTCATTCTCTGTTAAGTGCCTTTATTTCCATCTTCTGCTCATGTCTTTTAAATTTTTGTTTTTTAAAAATTGGTTAACAAATGGGTTGTCTATACATCTACATCAGATTTTAAATAGTTCTCCTCTTTCTCACAGAAATTATTTGTCAACAGAATTTCAGCCTTGAGTACTTCTCATCCATCATGAGTAAGCTTCCCTTGAAAAATTTTAGGCTATGGGATCTTCCTTAACTTTTCTCTAAACTTTTTGAAGTCTACTTTACCCCAAGTTCCCATCATTTCTACTTCAACAGTGCTTAAAGCATAGTGCTTGGCAGATAATGAATATAATATAATTAACAAATTCTTATTGACTTGACTTTCTTACCAGTCAGAATAAGGTCCAGAATATCAGTTTCCTTTATTTTTCTGGTGCTTTTTGAAGAATGAAAATATCATTAAAATAAATTTTAACATATAGTAACCTCTTTATTTTTGGCAATAAATTCTAGTAGATGTACAGATGGCTGGAATCCTTCATTGCTACTATATTATACCTCCATGAATGAATGGAAAAGCATGTATTAAGCACTTACTATGTGCAAAACTGAGGATAGAAATAGAAAACAAAAGATAGTCCCTGGTATCAAGGAGCTCACATGCTAATGGAAGAAACAGCACAAATAGAGGTTTCGGCTGCAAGTTAGATGGGCCCCCACTGCTGCTAGGTAGTTCTCAACCTTCCTGTCCTTCTCTACACAATAGCTCTTCCAGACCTTTTCTTTCCTCCTCAATCCTCCCATGGCTCCCCCTCCTTCCACTCTCTCAGTTGAGAACCTTGCCTCATATTTTACAGAAAAAAAACTGAGGTCATTCACCATAAGTTTTCTCTTTTTCCCTCTTCTTCATCTCCTATCAGATGTTTTCTGCCACTTTCTCTTTCTTCATCCATTTCATGAAGAGGCAGCTGTACTCCTCACAGATGAACCCCTCTCCTTGTTTAGTTGATCCCATTCTATCCCATCTCCTCCAATAGATTGCCTTCTCTGTCATCCCCACTCTTATCACTTATTTTCAATCCCTCCTTATCTATCTGCTCCTTCTCTGCTGCCTACAAATATACCTATGTTTTTTCCATCCTCTAAAAAACCCTCACTTGAGCTTTCCATCCACATGATCATCCTATATCTCTTCTGTCCACTGTAGCTAAACTCCTTGTAAAGGCCATCTACAATAGGGGCATCTACTTTCTCTTCCTTCCCTCCCTTTTTAACCCTTAACAATCCAGCTTCTAACCTTATCATTCCAACAAAACTGCTCCTTTCAAAATTACCAGTGATTTTTTATTACCTGCCAAATCCAATTCTGTCTTCATTCTCCTTGACTTTTCTGCAGTCTTAGTTGATTACCTTCTTTTCCTAGATACTTTCTTTTCTCTAGGTTTTCAAAACACCCCTCTCTCCTGGTTCTCTTCCTACCTATAAGACAAATCATCCGTCTGCTTTACTGGATCTTTATCAAGACCTCTCTCTCTAACAGTAGGTGTCCCACAAGGCTCTGTCCTGGGCCCTCTTCTCCCTCTATACTATACTACATTTGTTGATCTCATCAGGTCCCATGGATTTAATTACAGTCTTTATGCTGATGCTTCTCAAATCTACCTATCCCGCTCCAGACTCTATGCTGACCTCCAGTTTCCCACCTCCAGATGCCTCTCAGAATTAGACTGGTAGCAGGACCAGTTGTCTGGGACTGCTGTGGTTACTCCTGGGGCTTTTTGACTTTATTTTGCCATTGATGGCACTTGGTCATTGGTTGGTGCTGGTGGTGGCAATGTATGTGGGCCCTTTCTTTACAGTGATTGTTCCCCTCACTGATGGCTAGAAGACCTGAGCTAGGAGCAGGGTTGGTGAGGGGCCAAAATATCCTAGCACAGCAAAAGCATCCCAAAGACATCTTCTGTGTGCAGTGTAAAGTGCTACCTGTACCCTCTTCCACAAAACTCCCAGTCCCCCCAAGTGTTCCATTTGTCTTGCAAGAAGAGTCCTGGGAAGTCTTCACTCGAGTCTGAGAGGAGGCAGTAATGGTGGTTTGATTTGCGTGGCACATGCTGCCTCAGAACACTTTTGTTGCTCCGTGATAGGTTTGTGATCAATTTCTTAAACTAATAATATCTGTTTCTCCCTTCTGAGTGTGTGATAACTAATAATACTTCTGTCAAGATGTTGGTTCTGTTTGTCCTCACTCAGATAATTACTCACCATGACCTAACCACACTTAGCCATTTTCTAACCTGCCAATGCCAGTCCTATCCCTCACCTCACTTTCTTTCCCACTGAATTGTAATTAAATCAAGTCACAAAAACCTGAGTTCAAATCCAGCTTCAAATATTTACTGGCTGTTTGACGCTGGAGAAGTCACTCAGCCTCTCTGTCTGCCTCATTTTCTTTGTCTGTAAAATGAGGGAGGAGGGGAAATAATAGTCCCTACCTCCCAAGGTGGTTGTGAGAATAAAATAAGATAATATTTTTAAAGTGCTTCGCAAACCTTGAAGTGCTATATAGATACCAGCCATCATTGCTTCTGGAAAGGGCACATCCATTGATTGCCATTTTGTGCCACTCACCATCCCTGTGACTTCCCAGACCAAAACACATTTCCCTGGCCACCACTCTCCTACTTATTATTGCTTCTTTTTCTCCCCCTCATTTGACTCTGCTATTTTATTACCTATGAAACTTGGTTATTTAATCTCTCTAGGCCTCAGTTTCTCATTGGTAAAATCAGGGGGTAGGACTAGGTGGCTTCTAAATTCCATTCCAACCCTAAATCTATGATTTCATGATGCCTCTGATTCCTGGATTTCCTCGCATGAGTATAGCTTCTTAATGCTACCCTTTTTTTCCATTGTTTCTTTGGTCTAATGTTCCCTTTCAGGGCCATATTTCAGTTGTGGTTCCTATTCCACAATGTCAATGGAACCTATTATCTTATTTGCCTTTCTATACTAGGATCTTTAGCTCCCCCAGGTTGTTAGGCACTTGGTGCAATCAGGCACTTATTAAGGCCATGGGTTTTTTATTGCTGGTTCCTTTCTTGGATTTTTGTCTCCTGTGAATTTCTGGCTATCTCTACTTCTATGTTTCCTCCTGCTGTTATAATACTCTGTCATTTAGTCTTAGTAGATGTGTATAAACAGTATTTTCCTTTTAGCTAAAAACCTTTTTGATTAGGTTAGAGAGCCACCAAACCAAAACATTTTGCCAGTCCTTGTTGGTTATATTATATGTGTTAGTCAAGAGTTTATTATGCCTATATTTTAAACTATGACTCAGAAACCTAAATCTTGTTTTCATACAACTGGTCACTTGTTAAATCTGTCTTTTCTTTAGTAAGGAAAAGTAAAAAACTTTTGATAAGCAATGGTAATGAAAAAACCACTTGTATCTTTAAGGACTTGAGGTTGGGTTTTATTGTTGTGCTTGTTTTGTTGTTTTATTTGCTTTTTGCCCAGAGCTTAAGATTCTTAGAAATACTTTCTAGATTATTTCTTTTCTAAAATGTTTTTTATTGATAGCTTATGTTTTTATATCATCTGTATGAGATGCTGATGTATACCTCCCATGTTCCTGTCCTTTAAACTCACCACATTAATAACTCAAAAAGAGACCATGCACTAAAGAAGTTACATTTGCATTGCTATTCATGACCTTAACCAATCTCTCTTCCCCTTCACTCAGTCCACTCACTTTTACTACTATTTTAATCCAAGATATATCAGCCTCCTTCCCATTATCTGACTCCCCCAAAATATCCTAGTGCAATAAAAGCATCCCAAAGGCATCTTCTGTGTGCAGTGTAAAGTGCTACCTGCACCCTCTTCTACAAAGCTCCCATTCCCCCCAAGTGTTCCATTTGTCTTACAGTTCTGACAGACTGGACCACTAAGATGTTCTGTTGCCTCATCTTGCTTTCTGTTACTTCTACGCATTTGTGTACTCTAATGTCTGTGCCTAGAATGTACTCCTTTTGCATCTCTGCCAGTTGAAACCCTTATCTTCCTTCAAGGTTCAACCCAGGTTTGTGACGTCTATGAAATTTTTTCTGATTACTGCCTCTTAATGCCAGCTGAAAGTCATTCCTTTGCCTCAGATTTATCATAGTCCTCTTTCTAGACCTCTCCTTTGCACTTGTCTGCACATTCTACCTTGTATCATACACTGATGTACCTCTTCATCACCACTATTAATATTCCTCAATTAATAATTTCTGTCTTTGAGGACAAGAAATCATGTCATGTTTCAACTTGGTATCACCAGCACCTAGCATAGGTGCTTAATAATTGTGTATTCAATTGAATTATGCAATCACAGAAAGAAGAGTGACCTCAGAAATTTATTCCAGCCTCCTAGTTACCATAAACCTTCCAAGATAAGTAACTGTTTCTGAACTCAGTGGCAGCGCTCATGCTCTTTAGCTGGTGGCATTTCAGTTCTCCACCAGCTCACACCTAGTAGAGCCCTAGCTGGGGAAGAGGGGAGGAAACTAGCAACACCTCCAGCAGTACACTGGTGGGAATGGACCCTGCTATCCCTAAGGTAAGAATGCCCTTTGAATTTAAAGATCTCCAAGAAAAGAGATTCCGTATTTCCCATCAGAGCCCTTTCAGAATTTAACAGCTCTAGGGGGCGGAGCCAAGATGGCGGTGTAGCAGCAGCAACATATCGCAGCTCTCACATAGCCACCCCAAAATACCCATAAAATAGGACTCTAAACCAATCCTAGAACTCCAAAATGCACACAAAGATACTTCCCACTAAAG
>CM053585.1:176622801-176649409 GCA_028646515.1 Pseudochirops corinnae | reverse complement strand
TAGGACAAAAGGATCTTTTACTAGTTCTGTATCCCGTATCTTTAAACTCATCACATGCTGATGTTTAAAGTGTATGATAGCAACAAAGGCACTCCTGAAATACTACCACAACCATCCATTTCCTCCACGAGGTGCAGTTTTAAGCCTTTCCTGGAACACTGAGAAAAAAAAAGATGTGGTAGGAGAATAATTTACACCTATGTAACTCTAGATCATAAAATGATTCATATGCATAATCTCATGTAACCCTCACAACAATTATTTGATAATAAGAGTAAGAGCATTTATATAGTGCTTTCAGGTTTGAAAATTGCTTTACATATATTATTGTCCCCTACTTTACAGATGAGGAAACTGAGTCTGAAAGAGGTTAAGTGACTTGCCCAGGGTCACACAGCAATTATTGGTCTGAGGCAGGATCAAGTAGCTTTCCTGACCCCAAATCCAGTATTCTATCTACCTGGTGACCCACTTAAGTAGTGCAAATATTATTTACAATTTAGAGTTAATGAAAGTAGGCTTAGAAAGATTAGTAACTTTCTTAAATTGAGGAAAAAGAAGAATAGTCAAAGGCAGGTCCACTGTTCTTTCTACTACATGGTAGCACTTTTTGTTGCCAACATTGTAGGAAGTGCCCAAGAGAAATCCACTCTGTTCCTGCTTTCTTCCAATCCACTCAGTTTCTGATTCTCAGGATTTTGTCCCTGTTGCCCCCCTCCTTTGACTAGTGAGGTCTTGCCCAGAACTCTCCATTTGAGGAAATGCCTTGGCCCAGTGTAAGTACTAGAACCCAGCTGTGTTCCAGACTTTTAAAAATGCCTTGCTCCCCCCATCCCCATCCCATGGGGTTGCTTTCTCTCTCCACCTACTTTTTTTTCAAAAAATCATTTCCATTTTGTATTGTTTTCCCCTGTTAGAATGTAAGCTCTTTGAGGGCCGGGGCTGTCTTTTTGTATTCTCAGTACCTAGCACAGTGTCTGGCACAACCCTTAATAAATACTTGCTGGATCTGTCCATCTACTATTCTGCAACAAGATCCAACTACAGACAAACCACCTAACCTAGCAGTCCTAACTGATTCTCAATTGAACTTCCTAGAAGGCTGTTCCAGACCTTTTCTTCTCTCTTCAAACTGCTCCTTCCCACTCCTTCCCACCTCCCTCTCAACATGGAGACCTTCATTCTTGACTGCAAAAATAGATACCATGGGCATGAGCTTCTTCTCTCTTATGCCACATTATAAAACCTCTTGATGTTGTCCCCCAATCTCTCCTCCATTCTCTGATGAAAAGAGATGGCCTTTCTCCTCAACATTTCTTCTACTTGTGCCCTTGATTCTGTTTTCTCAAGCAGTTATGTCCAGTTTCCTCCTTCCCCTCAAATCATCCTCTACCTTTTTCTAATTTTTAATCTCTCCCTATGTACTAGATCTTCTCCCACTGCCTACAAACATATACAAGTCTCTCTCAACCTTAAAAAAACCCTTTCCTTAATCTTACCATCTCTTAAAGTGATCTTCCTATATATCTCTTCTTCCTTTCAAAGCCAAACTCTTCTAAAAATAATTTTCCTCTTATTTCTAGATCCCTTGAGATTTGTCTTCTGACTTTATAACCCAGATGAAATTACTCTCTTTAAGGTTACCAATGATCTCTTAATTGACAAATCCAGTGATGACTTCTTCTCAGTTCTCATGCTTTTGGACCTCTCTTGCAGCATGTGATCCTCCTCCTTACTCTGGATACTCTATTTTCCCTGGGTTTTTGTGACATTGCCATCCCCTGGTTCTCCTCCTCCTTGCCTTGCTCCTTCTCAGTCTCAAATGCTGCCCCCAACCCCTCAATTAGGGAGCATCCTCTAGTCTGTCCTAAGTCCTCTCTTTTCTCTGTTTACACTGTCTCTTTTGGTATTCTAGGTATTTCAGTACTTGCAGACCTTTAGGGACGTGGGAAGATGATCAAATTTTCCATCCTTGCAAAGGTTAAATCCCTCGTTCATGAAAATTCCCCATTAATCTCTTCCCCTGGTTCTTTAGGACTGCCTTTAATATATATTTTGGCACTTGATTATACTCTGTATCATAGTTTTCCAACTGTCTTTCTCTCTGACAAGACTGCAAACTATTTGAAAGCAGGGATTTTTCTTATGTATTATATTGCCTACAGTATATGGCTGGTACTCAAATCCTGCTCCAATAAATCCAATAATTCATCTGCTCCCATGGAATCAGTAAACTCTATGGAGATGACTGTCATACCTATATATACATAGCCTTGATCTCTCCTAAAATCCAGTCCTATATAATTAACTGCCTGTTGGGTATTTCCAACTAGATAGATCTCAAATTTAGTAAGTTTAAAACAGAACTGATTATCTTTTTCTCAGTCCCTCCCCTTCTTCATTTTTAAAATGAGTATTCTGTGTATTTATTGTTTAACAGCAGACTGTCCAACACATTATCATAACTGCCAAATATTCAATTGTGCAAAATAGTATATATAGTGTTCAAGTATAAGAGGGAGAGATAACTTAAAAAATATTTAAATACAAATTTATGGTCCTACAAAAATAGCATTTAAACTAGGTGGTCTAAGTTGATCTGCCTTCTTGGACTCACAACATATCTTATTCTCCCCAACCAAATGAATCATCAGTTCCATTGTGTGAATAAATCACAATAAATGAGTCTTCTACAAACATGAACTGTCCTGGAAAACACTTTACTGAAGGTCAGTGGTCTAAAATGATAAGTGTGGTTAAGTATTCTGCATGATCTATATTCATGGTTTCTATTTTTAGTTAGGCTGTACTTATATAACTTTCTTCAATCCATCATACAGGACATGCATGAAAGCTCCATTTACTCCTCTAAGAACATTAGGTCAGGAACCCTTGAAGAAAGCTTTGAAACCTCATCTTTGGCAATTATCCTTCAGCAATCAATTGTCCCAGTGTACACAATATCAGCTCCTTTGTGCCCAGACTACATCATCATTCATTGCCTTACTATATCAGAGGGGTAAGAGAACACATATGCTATAGCAGTGGCAGCAAACTGAACACAATATGAGTGTTCTAGGATCTGGGAGCACACCTTTTGCTGTATCATAGATTCCAAAGTAGGCTGCTCTGTAGATGATAATACCCTGCACCAAAGACTCTGAAACCTTGATACAGGCCATGAGTTCCATCATCAGATTTTGTAATTTTGCCAAGGCAATCTCTCAAGCCTTTGAATTCTCCCTTGGTGCAGTATTTCCCAAGCATGTTCCAATGAGTAGACAAAGCAGAGAAGAGTGGCCCCACCAGAGGCAAGATTACCAGCAAGATACCCACCAAACTGTGTGTGCTTGTCCACTCCTCCCCCTAAATGCTTGAACTTATCCTTAAAGGCAAAGTGATGGGCCTGGTTGAGGAAATATCTGATGACAGTTGCTCTATTACCCTGCCAGAAGGAAAACATCCCTTATACCTTTGGAATTAGGACTATACAATCCATTTTGCCTTTGTACAGTTATCAATAGCAATTTTACTTGCATGCTGCACTTGAAGTAGTCGTTTTACTCTCTTGTTGGGGGACACGCCGGTCTTGGAGAGAGCAGCACTGATGCCACGACCAGCCAGGAAGTTCTTGGTAAGGAGATGGCTTATTCCATCAAGGTTACAGAGTTGGAGAGTTGGAGGTAGAGAGCCAGTATAAGAGGGCTGAAAGATGGGGAATGTTACTGCCTGCAAAACATCTTTTTACAGCTTGTACTGAGGGCCCCTCCCCTCTTCCTGTGGATGGCATCACTTTCCTTCCAGTTTCTCAAGTTCCCAACCCGAGTTGTTCTTGACTTTCCTATCTCTAACTACCCATATACAGTGGAAGGACCAACCAGATTTCTTGACCTTCCTTGTGTCCAGAGTTCTTTTGAGTTGTATCATGCTACCTAGGTACCTACCTATGTTGTTGAATGAATGGGAGAGATTGTTTTAGTAAATCATGGAGCTCAGAGGCACATGCCAGGTGATTCAGAGTTATTCTCCACTGAATTAATGGGGAAAACCTAAGTTATTATATGTGTAGTGAAAGAGATAGGTGCAGGCCTTTCTTAGTATCAGGAAGCATGGCAGAAAGACCAATGGACATGGAATCTGGAAGACCTGGATTCAGATATTGGCTCTGGCACTATTTGCTGCATGACTTTGGTCAGGTCATGCCACCTCTCCAGTGTCCTCACCTGTAAAATGGGAGCTATTACTGTTTCACTATTTACTTTTACAGAAGTATTATGAGAAAAGTGCTTTGTAAACTTTAAACTGCTATATGCATAATTTTAGTCATAGCTATTTTAATGGAAAGAGAAAGGAATCAGAAACTTAGAGCTGCATTTACTGGGTTTTGTTGGCTTTGAAGTGGCATGAGAAGGAAAATCCAGAGCTGGAAAAAGAGAAGTGAGCCAGTGCCTCTGAACATACCTAAACAGGGGTGCTACAAGTTGTACAGAGCTGAGATTCCAACCTCAGCACTGTTCCAGAGGAAAGGGAGATTAAAATATTTCCCTCTGATCCAAGTAAACAAGAGAATGGGTGACGTGGCTGTAGCAGATTTGCTCACACATCACAGGATTTTATCACAATACTTCAGTGAGCAGAAATTGCTGATGAGCTGGGAAGAATATCTGGGTCAGACTCATTCCCAACAGGAGAGGAAGGGTACAGCTTCCTGGTCCACTGGGTGACTTTCAGGTATAGAGAGTAGCCTCACCAATTTATGGGACTAAGGTCACATTTTTGCTCTATGAGGTGGCTGGGCAGAGTCTAGATGCTGAGATATAGAATAGGCTATCCCTTAATGAACGACACCACCAAGTTCTCTCCTTCAGTCACTGACTGAACCGAACTTGAGATGGCTTTCTGTTAAGACTTCAGATACTTTATCTATATTTTCTGAGGGAATTGGCTTGAATCCTGTCTTTCCTGCTTTCCTCATATCCTGAGATCCAATAGGAACTCAATTCAATTTAATTTAGTCCAGCGTAAACACTCAATATGGCCCAAACTGTGCTAGTGTTGAAGATACAAAGTATAATCCTTGTTCTGAAGTTTACAATAGATGGTGTGAGATATGCAGAGTGAGGTCAGAGTGATCTGAGAGATTCAAAGAAGGTTAAATTACTTCGAATCTTGGCTTTGCTACTACGCAACAAAGCAAGTCACTGAATAGATTCTACAGGCATTATTTACCTGTTCTACAAAATGAAGTTTCTTCAGTTTCAAACTGATGATCTTTACAGATTGGATGTGGCAATTCTCACCTGGGGGAATAAGAATAGATTATATGGATACAAATTTAGAAGATGCACTGGGCCTTAAAATAGAAGGATGTCTCTAAGAGGAGTTTGGGGATAGGAATGAAGTCTCACACAGAAAGAACAGCATATGTAAAAGCTGGAAACAAGAGAGACTCGGATGAAATTAGAGAACAAGTGATGCATATTGGCTGGGAAGGATTATGAAGTTAAATCTGAAAAGGTATGTAGTAGTTAGACTGCCAGAAAGCAATGAGATAGGAAAAAGCACAATAAATCATACTTAACAGCACCCTTGATAATGGGTGTAAATTATTTTACATATGTTTGAGTTATATTTACTGCAATTACAGAGTTTTAGAATTTTAAGGGACTTCAGTGGCCATCAGGCGGCCCATATCTAAGAGGAATCTCCACAATTACATAGTGATCATCCAGATTCTGGTGAAGGACTCTAGTGAGGGGGGTAACTATTGCCTCTTGAGGCAGCCCATTCCACTTTTAGGTTATTCTGATTGTTAGGAGGTTTTTTCTGAGAAGTTTAAATTTGCCTCTTTGCAATATGCACCCCTTGATCTGGGTTCTGCCCTTTAGGGAGAAACAGAAAAAGTCTAATAACTTCTATCCACATGACAGCCCTACACATACCTGAAAACAACTATTGTGTCTTTCTACCCTCTGGCCCCCCCTTCCCCCCCCCCCACCCCCCCCCCCCCCCCCCCCCCCCTTGAGTTTTTTTTCTCTTGGTTAAATATCACCAGTTCATTCAAATGATCCTCTGACTGATATGAATTCAGGCCCCTTGAGCATCCTACATGTAGCTAGCTGCCCAACCTCTAGAACCTGTAGCTTATCAGTATTCTTCCTAAACCATGGCCCCCAGAACCGAACCCTGGAGATGTGGTCTGGCTACAGTAGAATCTCTGAGGGACCTGACTGCCTTCTTATTCCTGGAAGCTGTGCCTTTCTTAATGAAGCCTCCTAAGACTGCATCAATTCCTCTGGCTGCCACATTACACTACTGACTCAGACTGAGCCTGCAGTTACAACACTCTAAAGTCTCAGATCTTTTTCAGATGGACTGCTGTCTTCTTCCATCTTGCAGTAGTGAAATTAGTTTTTTTTAATGCAAGTATAAGATTATATCTATCGCTACTAAATACATAAGAGGTCACATGGTACAGTGGATACTTGGACTTGGAATCAGGAAGACCTAGGTCCTAACCCTGCCTCAGATAATTACTAGCTGTGTAACCCTGAGCAAGACACTTAACCTCTCTGTGCCTCAGTTTCCTTATCTATAAAATTAAAAGGTTGGAAAGGTTGGACTAAATGACTTCTGAAGTCCCTTCCCACAACTAAATCTATGACCTCATGCATCTTCGTTTTAGCCCAAAGTTCTAAGTTTGCCAAGATCTTGGATCCTATCATCTAGTATGGTACCTATCCTTCCCAGCTTTGTGTCATCTGCAAATGTGATGAGCATGCCATTTCTTCAAGAGTAACCTGTGTTGTTTTCAAGCCTGTAGTGTTCAAGCACCTGGGGTGCACCTGCTTAGCTATGACTCCCCATAATGGTTGAGAGAATGCTGACATGAAGAAGCTTGCATGGTGCCAGCTTCTCTTGAAGACTCAATCCAAAAACAGGGTTGTTAAGGACCAAGCCCACATCCCTGGGATAGTCTACTCTTTTTTACCCTGACAACAAACCATTAACAGGTATTCCTTGAGTCTAGCCATTTGACCCATTCTAGATCTATGTAACTGTATTGTCATACAGCCCACATCACTTCAGTTTCTCCACAAGAACTGTATGATATATTTTCTTAAGAGCTAGGTAAATAATGTCTATAGCATTTTCATGATACTAATTTAGTAACCCTGTTAAAAAAGGAAATAAGGTTAGTCTGGAATGACCTATTCTTGATTAAGCCATGTTTCTATTTATAATCATGGCTTCCTTTTCTAGATATTCTCCATCTATATCTCAAATTACAATGCACAGCCTTTCAAGAAGCTTAAGCATGAGAAATTTAAGAAATGAAGAAAATTAAGTATGAGAGAAATACAAATGTCAGAATATGATGAAAATTTTAAAAAGATAAATAAGACAAAAGTTACAAATCAAGCAATGTTGAAGAACTAGGATTTTATATGTATATATATATTACATATGCATATATGAATAACAATGGCAAAACAGGAAATATGCATCTTTCTGGAACTTAGGAACTATTTATTTTCATAAATTACTAATTTTGTGAAGTAATTTAAGTTTTTGCCTTACTAGTGAGCTATTAGTTTATCTAAAGATTCATTTTTTTGTAGGAAGTACACATTCCTTTAAGCAAACTATGGTTTGTTTCTTTTTAAAAATAAATTTATTTAAACAAGTGTTGATAATCTATCCTCCCCACACTTTCACCCTTCTCCAAATGAAAAACAAAAACTGAAAAATAAAGCCCTCATCATAAGCATGCATAGTCAGGAAAACAAATTTTCACATTGGTCATGCCCAAGAATGTGTCTCTTTTTGTATTTTAAGTACCTCATCTCTCTGAAAGGAGGTGAATGGCCTGTTTCATCTTTAGCATACATGTTTTTTTCAAATGTACAGTGAACATTCACAAAATCGAGCATGTTTTAGATCACAACGAAATCTTTTTGAAAGGCAGAAATTTATAGATCATAATACAATAAAACTAAAAAGTTAACAATTATGTGATCAAAAAGTAAAAGTCTATAGTAAAAATGGTTTACTAAATAAAATGCCAGGGTTAAAAAACTTATAGAGATAACAGATGAACACAAAGACAATATTAACAGAAGTACAACATCAAAATGTGTGAGCTGTAGCCAAAGTAGCACTAGTAAAGACAAATCCAAACCATATCAGGGTCACCTTGATGTCATGATTGAGGCATTCAAGTGGGACTTTTGTGGAAGTTAAAAAAAAATGAAAATTGCTAATTACAATTTTTATTTATAGTCTTTTAAAAATAATTTTTGATTTATTTAACATTTCAGATGTTCTTTTAGTTCATATTTTGTTAATTCCTACTTTAGCTCAATAATCTTTTTTCTTTCCTTTGGCATATGATTTTCTTTTTTCTTTTAAATGCCAATATAAAATCTGAGATTCTCTTTTTTTCCTGTTAATAAAAGCGTCCAGCACTATCTGCTTTTAGGTGTGGAACCACTATCTTCAGGGAGCTTATCTACACTATGAATCTTTCAGAGTAGCTGTCAATTCCCAGAAGCACAATCAATGCCATTCCAGTGGGTTGGGAAAACACATGCATTGAACTTTGAAAAATTATCTTGATTAGCTACACCCCCTGCTATCAGGGATGAGTGAACCACCCTACTTCCTATTGTGAAATTTTGTTATAGTGACTGTCTACTTATATATCCAGTGTAGTCCTTTTATTTTTTGTATATTCTGAACTTGATGAATATCAGCAAACACAAGCATTTCCGCATACAAAGTAGAAAAGGTTTTTTTGTACATGAAACTGCAGATTTCAGTTCGGTTCTTTTTTTTTTTTTTAAATACACCCTTAATTCAATATATTGGTTCCAAAATTACTGTGCTGGTTTTTTCCCCTCTGAAACTCTTTCTGTTTTCTCCTGTGTCCTTTAAAAATGCTTCATTGATGCTCTTATCCTTCTAGGTGTTATTTGTAGATGGAGGGGGGGGTCCTAGAGTCAAGAAGAGTTTGAGCTCAAATCCTGACTTCAGACATTTACTGGTTGTGTGATTCTGGGCAAGTCATTTAACCACTCTCTGCCTCAACTTCCTCATTTGTAAAATGGGAATAATAACAGCATTTACCTCACACGTTTGTTGTAAAGATCCAATGAGTTAACATATGTAAAGCTTTTTGCAAACCTAAAAGTATTATATAAATTCTATCTCATCTATCTAGTGACATCACCATCAACTATGCCCCTCCATTTCTTTCCATCTGCCCTGAAAATTCTAAACAAAGCCAAACCTCCCTCTTGTAATCAATAGACACAAACAACAACCAAAAAAATCTACACACTGGCTTTTTATGAAAATGTCTCATTCTGTACTTCTAGTCTTGGGGTTCTTTTCTGTGTTATGGACCCCTGGCAATCTGGTGAAATCTATGGATTCCTTTTAAATGTATAAAATAAAATACATGGAATTACAAAGGAAACAGTTATATTCAAATACAGTTACAAAATTATTTTGAAAATCCATCAAGTTTAAAGATCCCAGGGTTAAGAAACTCCTTGCCTTAGAGCTCATTATGCCTCTGTCAAGAGGTGGGAAGCATGTTTTATCATTGGTCTTCTGGAAGTAAAGCTGTTAGATGAACTGTGGCTTTTGCCTCCAGTATTTTTAGTGCTCATTTGGTGCCATTGTGGTACTGTGGAAAAAGAGTTGACTCTAGAGTTAGAGGACCCTGGTTCAAATACCACCTCTCATGTTTACTACCAGAGAAACCATGGGAAAGTCACCCCCATCTCCCTGGGTTCTCATCTTCCTTACCTGCAAAATGAGGGGGTTGCACCAGATGGCCTCTGAATTTCTTCCTAGCTCCAAGCACATAATTCTATGTGCCACATTTCCCCCAAATGATGACTATCTGGGGGAGCTAAAACCAATTCAATTTGGGTTGCAGTGTATCCTATTAGTGGCCAAAGTGGTGCACCATCAGGAATGATTACTGCTGTACCCTTAGGAAGCCTTTGAGCATAAAGAACCAGGTTTGGCTATCCTTCCCTAATCTCCATACCAAAAGACCTTCCTGGAAACAGTAGCAAACCCTTTCTCTATTATTTAGAGAGTAGTCCTATGGCCTACCAGCTAGGATTAGTCCCCTTTAGACTCCTTATCCTACTCCCACCCAACTGCACTGCTGCCTCTGGGTTCCCGTTTCTTACTGGTGAGCTTTCATCTGATTTTGCTTGGTTCCAGGCCCATCATACCAGTTCCCAGCCATCTTTAAGTCACGCATGCAGGTGCATAACTTCTGCTATGCCTCACCCCTTCCAATTCTTTCTCCCTTCTATGTACTCTCTTTCCCTTATGGATGTAAGCACCTTGAGGGCAGAGACTATCTAACTTACTTTTTATTTTTACTCCTAGAATTTAGCACAGCACCTGATACATAGTAAACACTTAATAAATTATTTTTCTTTTCTTTTCATTTCATATATACCCTGTTTTTTCACCATTTTTTGTCATAAAAGTCTCATCTTAACAGTGAACTACATTATTGCAAATCTTTACCCACCATTATTAATTGTAGATAGGCAGGAAGACTAAACCATCCAAAATATCCTAGACTTAAAAAGGAAATAGGGCTGCCATTAGTACCTGGTGGAGTAGTAGTGTTATAAGCCCAAGGGAAGGACAACATGGATGACCCAGTTATAATGCCACCAAGCATACCATTACTCTGGTGAAGCATTTTAAAGGGGAGGGATGATGTCCATGTTCACAGCCTATGATCATATCAACATATGGGGGGCTAGCATACTTGCCATAAAAAATACAGAGTAAGAAGACTTATCAAATAATCACTTTGCTGACACTCTTCTTGCTCTTGTGCATGACTACTCTCTTGAAATCTCCATTCTGGTCTTCAGCTTTCTGCTTCTGCCTCAACTCATTGAATTTGGCTCACTGAAGGACCTTCACTTATCCTAACCGCTGGTTTATATACTTACTTGGTGTCTGCTTTTGCACGTGACTCCTTTCCCACAGTTCTGGGCATGTCAGATCCTTTCCCTACCTACCCATTCAAGGGATGTGACAGCAGTTTTACAAATATTCCTATTTTATAAATGGTAATGCAATAATTGCATCAAGCACAGAAACACTATAAAACCTGCTCAGTGAAATCCACAGTAAGATTAAAAAGACATGATTAGCTATCCACACTGCCAAAAAAAAGTGGATGAGAATTACATATTTCCCAAATTATGACATACTACTTGATGGGCAGTCTATCAAATTAGTCTTTTAAATGTGTATGTCTTGAACAAGTATGACAGATGGATAATAAGCTAGATCCAAAACTTCACAGGCAAAGAAGTCTGTGTTAGATTTACACTGTATTTGGGAAATTGTGCAATGATTTCAATGATTCAAAACTGCTGCTATAAAAACTCCATTTATTTAACACCAATATCCTCCCAGTTATGCTGTATGACTGTACATCATGAAATATCAGGATTTCAGAATTAAAGTTACAGATAAACCAAAGGACAATGAAAAGATGCATGGTGGGCATAGGGATGCCAATGATTATCTGTGTATAAGCACATATGTATAAAATATATTATTGAGAGTATATATAACTGGCATATATTGATAATAAAGGAAACAGAAATATAGTCAAAGATAGTAAAGGAATAAGAGAAATGCCTTTAGCATGTTGGGAAGATCTTTTATGGAAAATTTGTGGAAAAACACAGGTAAAAATCTCACAAGATGAGAAAACATGGAGGGTTGGCAATTGACTTTGATGGAAGGGGTATCAAAATACCAAGGAATCCCAGTTTCATCAAAGAAAGGTTTTATATATAGGGTTGGGAGGTAGGTGACTTGAGGAACACTACTAGGACTACCTACCCTTCATCAGTCCATCATAGTACTTGAAATTCCCGTTAGTCACTCTAATGGGGAACATGAGTGCATTGAGCATCTTTGAAGCAGGTAGAGGAAAGGTGTTAGGCAGATAACTGAAAAGGCAATGTACTGCATAAAGACAAACTATTTAAATAACAGTTTAGCCCTTCCCTAGGTAGGGGAGAAAAGTTTAAAAAGACTAACTTTCTGACATTTTTCAGGCAAGCATTCAGTTCAGTGTCTGAAAGAAACTTTAGATAAAGAAATTTACTTGATTTAATCTCTATTTCTCTCCAGGCAAGTGCAATGTTGCCTTGCTATTAATGCAATGTGTACTAAGCAGCTAATGCTAAGCTCTTGGCTTTGCGGGGGATTTAGAAATAAAATGTGAGCCTCACCTTCAAGGAGATAATTGTATAAATGAGAAGATAAGACTAATAAAGAAACCAAAGGGGAACAATACAAGACAAGAGGATATAAGTGAGAGTTACATTATGTGGTACAGACTAAACATGCTATAAAAGGTGGAGACTGGTGAAAACTAGAAAAGTCAGAGAAAGCTTCATGGAAGAACTGGAACTTGAAAAGTGATCTTAAAGGATGGAAGGCCTTTTAACATACAGGAGGAGAAGGGAGAGCATTGTGCATAAAGGGAACGACTTGAACAAAGACACAAAGGTAGAAATAAACATACTTATGGGGCAGTTAGGTGAAGGTAGGACAAGTTCAGGTTATGGAAGATCTTGAAAACTAGGCAGAGATATTTAGATTTGATGCAATAAAGAATAGGGAATCTTTTTATAGGCTTTTGTGTGGAAGAGTAAAATGAAAAAAGCAGTATTCAAGGAAGATTAGTTTAGCAGCACCATGCAAGATTCATTGGGATGGGGAAAGCCTGGAGTCTGGGAAGTCAACTGTTGTTGGAATACAGATGTGAGGTGATATGAGTTTGGACTTGGGGGGTGCCAGAGGAAATGCAAAACAAGAGACAGATAGATATTAGAGTAATTTTTAGTTAAAAAAAAAAAGACCTAATTTGGTGATGGAATAGATACAGAATATGAAGGAGACAGGCTAGAGGGGATTGCAAGGCCATCAGCCTACATTACCAGAAGAATGGTAGTACTACTAACAGTAATAGGAAAATTTGAAGGTAAGCCATTTTAGGGTATGGGAAAGAAGGTGATGAGCTTCATTCCAGACATGGTGAGTTTGAAGTGATGGCAGGACACTCAAATAGAAATATCTACTATGTAAATGAAGAGATGAGTAGGACTAGAAAGTAGATAAGAAGTTAAAGATAAAAATTGGAAGACATCAACATAGAGCTGCCAGTCCCAACAATGAGATGGATGTGCTCTGTAAGGGAGGGAGTGTAGAGAAAGGCAGAAACCAGTAATGAAGGCTTGGAAAATGCTCACAGTTTTGAGGATGAAAGAAAAAGAGAAAAGCTGTGAGGGAGGTTGGGTAAGAACTAGAATCGTGCAATGTCATGGAATTGAGAGAGCCAGAGAGAGCCACTGAATGGGACAAGAAAATCACTGATGACTGGAAGACATTTCAGTAGTGTGTAGAGATGGATACTAGATTGCAGGGAGTAAAAGAAGTATAGACTACTTGCCCATAAACATGGTGACACGCCAGACCAGTTGTTTACAGCGAAGGTCATATTCCTCTGCTGCAGTTTTGTTGTCTGACTAGTTTGTGTCTCTGCCTGCAGTATGAAGGACCAACATGCTGCTCTGAGTAAAGGTTGGAAATAAAATATAGATATTATATTCTCCCCTCAATTCCCTTTTCATTCCTGCTTATGTTTTTCCTCTAAAATCTATATCTGATTTGCTATCTGCTAGAATAGTTGTCTGCTCTCTATAAAAATAATTTTTCTCAGATTCATTATACACATAAATACACACACACACACACACACACTCTCACGCACGCATACACAGCCCTGTGAAAATTCTAGTCCACAGTGAGAAAAAATTAAGATGACAGAGAACTTTCCATAAATAAAATAAAGTCCCAGTTAACTAGAGTATTTAGAAAATGTTAATTTTCTAGTTAACTGAAGTTTGATCAGAAATACTTTTTTGAAAATTTGATTTTCCTGAAATATTCAAGTCTACCTTTATGCATCAGTAACATAATGGCTCTTGAAGCAATTCTGATAATGAATTCTTAATGTGGATTCTTATCATCCATTACCATAGATTTAAGAAGATGAGCTGAATCTAGATTAAAACTAGTATATATATTAAAAAACCCACAAAATTTCAAATTTTTCCCCACAATTTTTTCTAAACCTGGAGCTCAATAAAAAGTAATGTTTACTTGAGAATTTTGGTTGTTTCCAATTAATTAAAGTTTTTACAATTGAGATGAAGGAACAAATAAGAAATGTGCATAAAAGGTAGCTAAGATAATTGTAAAATAAAAGTGATAGGTTATACTGTACCTGCAAATAATTCCAAATGTACCAGGAAATAGAAAGGAGTAGAAAGTATCAATCATGGTGTTGAAGAACAAAATGGGGGACATCTTAACTGGAAACAGAGAAGGCTAAAAAAAAAATAGGGCAGCTAGATGGTGTAGTGGATAGAGTGTCCAGCCTGGAGTCAGGAAAACTAGAGTTCAAATCTGTCCTCAGACACAACTGTGACCTTGGGCAAGTCACTTAACCCTGTTTGCCTCAGTGTTCTCATCTGTAAAATGAACTGAAGAAGGAAATGGCAAACCACTTTAGTATCCTTGCCAAGAAAACTGCAAATGGGGTCACAAAGAGTTGGACACAACTGGAAATGACTGAATAATAAGAAAGAAACAGGGGAAATTTTGGAGGTTTTTCTTAAGATGCTATTGAAAGAAGTAGAATAGGGGTGGCTAGGTGGTGCAGTGAATAGAGCACTGGCTCTGGAGTCAGGAGGACCTCAGTTCAAATCCAGCCTCAGACACTTAACTAGTAGTGTGACCTTGGGCAAGTCACTTAACCCCAACTGCCCTCCAAAAAGGAAAAAAAAAAAAAGGAAAGAAGTAGAATTGAGTGGCCTGAAAGGTAGAAAGCTCAACATATATGAGAAATGAGGTACTCCAAGGACAGGTGGTATTCACCAGTGAATATGTACTGATTGGTTAAACAGCTCCTTGATAGAGGTTTTTACGTGGAATATTGGCAAGACATTTTCTTCATATCAAAGTCTGTTTGACAAGAGTCACTGATTAACTTTAGAAAGAAGATGAAGGATGACAAGAGTTGAAGAACCTTACTACTGTTGAATTTAGATTGCAAAATATTTGTAGGAATTTTAGTGAAATATTATTAGCTGATAGGTTAATGTATCAAACCTTAAACCAAGCAATAAAAGAAAGTTAAGATAATGTTTAAGATACCTTAAGATAATGTTTCTCAAACTTTAGGTGACAATTTCCAGGGAGTCACTTCCCAAGTAAACTGATCATTGAAGATCTATAGACATAAGAAATTAGACCCTTTCTGTGGGGATCTCAAAGCAAAGTACACTCATGAGATCCAGCCCCAAATAGCCAAATTAACCTCCCCAGGGCATCAGTAGTATATTCTTCATCAAACAGACAGAAATGACCTGAAATAACGGACAGCTCCTGTGTTGAGAAGATTAATTCTAAAGCTAAATACTGATGCATGATGGAGAGGGAAATGAACTGTAATATGTAGTATCATTTTGTGTCTCTAGGTGGAAACCTATCCTCTCCCCCTTCTACCCCCTGTAATCATGACAATAAATTCATTTCTGGTGACTCTCACCTGGTGAGATCTGGCTTTCATATGAGGCACAGCAAATTTCTGTGACTGGTCCTTGTGACAGGGACTCAGCTGGAAATAGGTTTCTTATTTACCAAACTTTTATCCTCTGAGGCTTGGTATTGAACAGTTAGGTACTCAGATATAAATCACTTATACATATTAAAAGTCTGCAAAGAGATGGGAGAGGGACCTAAATTTAGCATGATATGTAAATTCCTGACATGGTCATTTCAGCTAGCTAAAAGTAAAAAAGCTAATTCATAATCTAAAACTTATTATCATGTTAAAAGGCATATTCAGGACATGCAGGACAAGGATATCAGACAGAAACCTTAAAGTCTTTTGATTTCCCATGCACTTTCTGGCTTAGGTAGGAGGCTCTGGTCATGTTACTCCTTTGCAAAAAAACCAACGAAACTTCAGTAGCTCCCTACTGATTATTGACTAAAATTCATATGCATTTGCCTACTATTTGAGGTTTGAGCTTGATCTTATCCTACTCTCCTCCCTCCACTATGCTCTAGCCAAAATGGAAAAGAGGAGAGTTCTACCTGACCCTTAAGAAGAAAGGAAAGGAGGGGCACTGGAGGAGATGAACTGTGATAAATAGATCTTTCCCAGGTTTGTTCTTACAATGCCCTGAAATTCTACCTTGTCTGCTCTTCTAGTCGCAACCATATAACATCCCTAGAGGAACACAGACTGAAGGCTACCCAAGTCCCTGGGCTTTGGGTAGATACAAAACAGAAAATCCCAAGCACTGGATTGAGGCAATCTTCTCAAGGGAATGTTCTTAGAAAAGAAAAAAAATAGGTTGGAAAGAGTGGCCCAAATGGAATAGCAGATATTAGAGGTAAAAGAAAGAACAGAATTTGGGGCATCTCAGGATACGAACACAGAAAGGAATAATGTATGATAGACAGAACTGCCAAACAGAGAATAGCCTAATCTTGACCAGTTAGGTTCCAAATAATCTTGGTTCTTATTTGATTCTGCCAGGGTTTTATATTACCATGACTTCCACCTTATTTTAAAAAAAATAGCAACATTAATCTCCCTCACTCCTGGTAACTAACATTGCCTGTTAAAATCACTCCTTGGAAACTGACAGAGAATATTATTAAATTTATTGCTTTCCCTAAAAATAACGAGTTTTGACTCATTCACTCTGGATGTAATTATTATTTAGTCTCTATTAAAGTATATCTTTTGTTGACTTTTAAAAATTTTGTCATGATCTATAAAGAATATTTAACAATTCTGCAAATTATTTCTTTTTGTCTTAGCACATATCTAAGTTTGTAAAGGTACTGTTTGATGCTAGGAGACATTTGTTATTTTAGTATTTCCACTTAGTAGTTGCTGTAAGGCTTTAAATCTAATTTTTCTAAAGTCCCCATAGTACTATATTTTTCTTATTTTTGTCAGAAGTATCTAGCCCTGAAAAAGAACCATTAAAGTTTCCTACAATTGTTGTGGTACTATCATATGCTTTTGCAATTGAGTTAGCTTTTCCTTAAGAACTTGGATGCTATACCATTTGCTATGTGTACACTACATATATGTATTTATATGTATACATATACATATGTGTAAATGTGTAATATATACATACATATTGTTATACCATGCTTGGTGCCTTTAATCATAATTGTAGCTTGCTTGTTTAACTCTGTCACTGTCAATTTTTAATTGCCTTATCTGAAATTACCACTGAAATTTCTGCTTTTCAGAATCCTTGGA
Source organism: Pseudochirops corinnae (assembly GCA_028646515.1). Taxonomy (NCBI): domain Eukaryota; kingdom Metazoa; phylum Chordata; class Mammalia; order Diprotodontia; family Pseudocheiridae; genus Pseudochirops; species Pseudochirops corinnae. The sequence goes on along the minus strand of CM053585.1, from coordinate 176,631,978 downwards.
AGCAGATTTTGTCCTTGCCTCACATTTTTACCTTCTGTCTTCATGCCTTAAATGTGCTTCTTTTATGTATTAGATTCTTAGTTGCATTTTCATATCTAGTTTGCCATTCATTGTCATTTTATTGGGGAGATTAGTTAATTCATATTTAGGGTTATAACTGTTAAATTTGTATTTTCTGCTAATTCTATTCTATTTATTTTTTCTTCTCTTTTAGGTTAGCACTAAATCTGATTTGTTTTGCTTATACTAATTTGATCACACTCTTCCTCTTATCACACCTTAGCCCAAATTCCTTGAATTTAATATATATATTGAATTTAATTATATATATATATATAATCTCTCTCTCTCTCTCCCCCCCCCCCACCCTTTGCCTAGATAAGATCAGTACAGAATTCTACCTGCCTAACACTCCTCTCTTCATTCTTAGGCTGAGAACCATTTGTTTATGGTACTCTTTGCCAAGAAGTCCTAATTTACTTGATCTCCCTTTTCTTACTCTTTTCCCTTACAAGGCTGCTTTTATTTTCTCTTCATGGGTTCTGTGCTTACAGGTTTGGTTTTGTTTTTTAAAGTTTTCTCTATGAAAATACCAGGACAGCTTGAGCTTCTGGAACACAAAAGCCTTGCTCCCTTCCTCTATCCAATCCAACTATTCCATTATGCATTCTACCAATACCTTATCATCATCTCTTTGTTTTTTGGAGGCCTCTCTTCTGAAAGGTTTCAATTCTAGAATAAACTAACTCATGAAAGAAACAGTGTGGTGTGAGAGAAGGCATTTTGTATCCTGTTATCAAGAGGCCTGATCCTACCTCATGCCTCTTCATTAATTACTTGCCCATCTGATCTCTCTTTGGCCCTATGCCCTACCTTCTCTCTGACCCATGCACCAGATGTCCCAGGAGCTAAAACATTCATTTCCCTTTCAGTGGAAGCCATCCCAGGGAATACACCTGCTCAAAAATAGGTCTCCAGAAATGCCTACTTCCAGAATGTAATTCACTGCAAGGCTTCACCCTTGAAGAAGCATTCCCTTTCTTCCTCTTCTATATGGGATTTTCCATCCTCCACTCTTTTGACATGTCAAAATTCATCTCTGACTTTTCAGATCCTTTTTCTACCTGGGTTTCATACTAAAGCCTAGCTTCCCTTTTTAAAAGGAACATTACAGTACCCCCTGATAATCTGGTATATGAAAAGGTAGTCCTTGAATCTCTTCACCTAAATTGTCTACTCTATTTGTCTTTTTCAGATCTTCTCTGAGACCTGATTTCTTTCTTAATTTCCATTCTTATCTCTTTTAATTCCTTTATTTCTCTTCTGGACCATTTTGGATCTTCTTCCTATAGAATTTCATTATTTCTGGGGGACCATAAAATTTATTGCCTTGCCTTCTCATTCATAGTGAATTTCTTAGTATTTTTCCTTTATTCTGTATTTAGTTAGCTAAGATCTAACATTTATGTAGCATTTTAAGGCTTGCCAAGTACTTTGTGAAAATTATCTCATTTGATCCTCATAACAACTCTGTTATGTAGGAGTCATATAGTACCCCAATTTTATAGATGAAGAAACTTATTCTGAGAGGTTAAGTGGATTGCACAGGGTCATACAGAAACTAAGTATATGAGACAGGATTCAAAACCAGGTCCTCCTACCTTCAAGTCCAGAATGCTATCCATTATACTATATACTTTCTCTTTCAGTGTATTATGTCCCTTTCCAGATTGTTTGCTCATTTTCTTCCTTCTTCTCCAAAACTCCCCAAATTTTTATTAATATACTATTAGATAAATAATCATGGCTTATGTCTTTATTAACTCTTTGAATAAGTTTGTTGATTTGGTCTTCTTCATTAAGAGCAGCTCCATTTTCTACAAAATATGGAGAAGATAATTTGAAGGGTTATTGGAAATTCCTGGAAACTTTGAAGTCTTAGCAACAATATGGATCTTATGGATCAAGTCCTCCATGCAAATACTTCCATATGTACCAAGAGATTTTACAATAAGGGTATTATCAAACAAGGTAATTGGCTGTTTCTTGATCTTGCCATAAATATATGTGGCAGGTGGATTAATTGAAATGACTAAGGAAACAAAGATTCAACTGAACCACAATTCCTTCATATGTTAATAGATCAAGTCATTTACAGATTTCAGGTTTATGTATGATTCCATATATCATTCTATGTATGATTCCACAAACATTCTATGTATGATTCCACAATCCTCAAACATGTTAATTGAAGCCTTGTTGAGTTTAACATGCATGGCACTGAAAATATGGTAAAGACTCAAAAGCGGAACTATCTCATGTACTTTTGGAGCTGCCACCATTGCTATCCTTGATTCTCTCATCACAAAAGCTAATTTGGATTAAAAAAGTATATAGTTGTAGCTTTTTTCCCAAGTCATAGTAGCCAATAGAATTTTACTTTTATATATTAGGCTATATTTTATGACAAGCTTTACATCTTTTATAGTTTGGGGAGGTTTTTTTTTTTTTTTAAAAAACAACTTCTTTCAGTTTAGCAAAGGCTTTTCACCATTTCAGAAGGGATTCTGGAATGGATAGCACCTTCTTTTTTTTCCACGTTCATCATGATTCCAGCTACAAAAAAAGGAAGTGTATACCTCATTTTTTCTCTATCAGTTTTACTGCTTCTTTATCTGTGTTTGGTCTTCCTATAATGAGTTCTTTCCTATCTCCTCTTTTCTGTCTGATCTAATCTTTGCTACTTTGAAGTTATAGAAGAGGACTAGGCTTAGATATAACATTTTACTCAGCTATCTTGCCAGAAGTCCCCTTCCTTTCTTGTAGGTGTTTTTGTTTCTACTACCCACCACCACCCTGCCTTTTTTAGTTTACTTGGTATCTTTTTAGTGGTGTTACTTTGCTGACTGGTTGACTGGGGGTTGGACTTGCCCCCAACTTTTTTACCTTCTTGTATCAAGACCCCTCCGTTTTATTTCAAAATGTTAGATTGGGCCTTATACTGCTTGGTCCCTTCCTAAAATGAGCACTGGCCAAATTCAATGGTTCCCCTAGTTAAGAAGTTGGGCTATCTGGCTGGGTCACTGCCAAGGAGAAATATGAAGCCTGGAGCTTTGAGTATGGGCCAAGGGAGCAGGTATGGGGCACTGCGCTAAACTAGAAGCTGGAGGTTAGTCATGTAAAATTTGTTTTCCCTGTAGGAATCACCTTTTTGGGAAATGTTTCTTTTCTCATAGGTTTTATTGATTTGATGTTTCTTTTGAGGGGTGAGTGTGAGAGCTAAACTTGGAAACAATCTTGCAAAGTCTAAAATAATGATTTTTAAACGGTCCCTCCAGGCCCTCTACCAAAAACAAATGGTGAAGAAGAATGCAAAAACACCAATCTAACAATTATACATAATATTTGAGAAGCAGCATAGCAGAGTAGGCAGATGGTTGAACTTGAAATGAGTTTGATTCTTGCCTCAATTTACTAGACGTGACTCTGGACAAGCCACTTATTCCCTCTGAGTCTGTCTCCTCATTTGCAAAATGGGGATATAATAGCACTTACACCTCACTGGGTTGTGGATCAGTAAGATAATGAAGTGCTTTGCAAACCTTAAAGTGCTATGAAGAAGATATAAGGAGGAAAACAGCAGGACAACAATGTCAAAGTGAAAACTGCTTCACCAATTTCTGTAGGTTGTTTGGAAAGTCTTCCTTTAACCAGAAAAAAATCTGGGATTACTTTGATTAGACATGACCTTAAAATTCCTATCTTCATATTTTGGAACAGTAACACTGAATGAAGTGACAGAGGCCCACAACATACTTGTAGTCACTCTTCATTTCTTGTTAATGCTATTCTTGGTTGGTTGGTTGGTTGTTGTCCTTCATTCTTTTTTTTTTTTTTTTTTTGCTTTTTGGAGGGCAGTTGAGGTTAAGTGACTTGCCTAAGGTCACACAGCTAGTAAATGTTAAGTGTCTGAGGCTGGATTTGAACTCAGGTCCTCCTGACTCCAGGGCCGGTGCTCTATTCACTGCACCACCTAGCTGCCCCGTCCTTCATTCTTGAAGAGGGTCAAAATTACATCACCATGTTAGAGTCGAGTTACAGTTTGTCTGTCTGTTGTTGATCAGATCAACACGAGCTTGGAATGCTCTATCACAAGTTGGGCACAAATAGTCTGTGTGAACATTTGGAGTGGATTCTCTAAATTTATGCATCTTCTGTTTTCTTTGAGCTGGGTCAATTCTGCTTTGCTTATAGAGCACAGGCTCTTCTGTGATGAGGGCACGCCATGCTGGGCAAGTCCTATGCCAGTGTCTCCCAGGTCACAAATCAATTCCACAGTTCCTGAGAGAGACCTTGAGAGTGTCCTTGTAGTCTGTCTTCTGACTACCCTGTGAGTGCCTTCCCTGTGTGAATTCTCTATAAAACAGTCCTTTAATTTCTTATTCCTACTTCAAATGTTCTCTTTTTGCCACTGTTAACACAGTTGCATTTAACTGCCCCCAAATCTGCAGTCTCTTTCTTTTGAATTGTTTTTACTACTACCAGGGCCTTGATTCTCTTCATATATGGATCATGCTACCTAAGTAAATGGAATCTACAGGCTACTATTCATTTTCCAGACAGATAAAATTATTGTAAAACATGTACATTAGCCAGTCAAAATTAAATCCTCAGAATACTTTTTGGCACAATCAATAAGACTGACCTCATTATTCTCATGTTAGCAGTGACAGAGAAATAGAAAAACTAGGATAGGTCCTCTAACCCCAGAGTTACTAAGAAATTAGTTCATCACAGAAACGGAGTGTGTGTTGAATAACTATACGTGTTGGATTCATTGAAAAGCAGGAAGACGATAAAAAATAAGCTCATTCTCAACAGAACCTCTAAAACACTACAGCAGGTTAGGTGAAACTTACTTTGCTATAGTCTTACTCTCCTTACTCAGACAAGGTGATCACTATAAAACAAAGTAAGATATACAGATGATCTTATACCAAAGAGGAGGCCAGAGAGAATATATAATCACTGGAAGGTCAACATTTTCTACTGGGCCTGGTAAAGGGAAGAAAAGGTAGAACTTGTGTTTACAAATTTCAGAGTGAAAATTTCAGTTAGAAACTGTCCCTCCCCCATACTCCCACCATGTAAGCCATGCATCCTAGGATGTTAAGCAAATCTGCTGTATAAGAATTCAGGACATTTAATTCCATTCTGTTCTAGGAAAGACTCAGAACCTCTAGGCATCTGGTACAGTAGCACATTATGTTTCTGCCTACTGTGTATTCTAGGCTGTTTCTGTATCTAAAAACTGGAGATTTATCAGCCTGATGATATGTGACATGTGGAAGGATGCCCAGCAACTTCACCTACCTAAGCAGAAGACCTTATCCTATGTGTCAAGATCCCTGATATCAGGACCCCTCCTCTAGATTTTGGGGAAAGGGGTAGGAACCGAGTGGTGAGGCTACTTTCTCTTCAGTAAGAGAAAAGTCTCTCATAAAATGATGGGAGTATCATCTGCTAAAAAGGATTCATCTATCTGGAGGCCAAAGCAACAGAACCTATAGGGTACAAAGACATGAACTGTTAGTCTGGTTAGAAGGCAGTTTTGTGTCAGCTTGGTGCAGAGGAACATGCTAGAACTGACTACTTAGGACACCAAGCAGTCTCCATGCGGTTGTTTGGCTTCTTAGATAAACAGAATTATTGCTTTATAGTTCAGCTCATGTAAGTCACAAAACAAGGTCCCTTAGCTGAATTTGTTAGAAAAGCCACACCTGGATAGTTGAGTTGGTAGCAGGGGAAGGAGGTTATAATTTCTGAAATCATGGGATCCAGGATGCTTATGTGGGTATACAGAAAGAAGCTAGAATGTCTTCACTGGATCACAAAGAGTTGTAAGGAAACTCAGGAGAGACTATGGTCTTGTTCCATTTTTTTACAGGTAAGTAAACTGAAACTCAGAAAAGATGGAGCTTTCCCAAGGTCACAGAACTATTCAAATCCTGGTCATTTGACTGCAAATGAAGTATTTTTTCCACTATACCATGTTACTTTTCCAAACTTTTTAGTTTATGTTAGATATTTTAAAATTTCCTTTTGAAAAAATGTTGCTCGTATTTTCTGAAAAATAGGTAGATTTAGATCATCATTTTCTATGTCCCCACAGAAGTACTGGCATTTACAGATTACATTTCAAGGCACAGGGCTAGACAGATCAAGTGTTATTGTTAATAAATGATTATTAATTAGTACTGGAATAAATAATTTTATTTCTACAGATGACCAATGGCCCATAGAAAAATATCAATTGAGGGATCACAAAGATATAAAGCAACTTAGCTGATGTTTGTTTTTAAAGGAGAAATATAGTATTCTATTATCTGATTTTAACATTAAAAGCAAGGCTTTAAATTTAATTGAACTAAAAACAGGGTAGCATAAAATCATTTAACAAATAAAAAATTTCAGTTCTAGGGGTGGCTAGGTGGCACAGTGAATAGAGCACTGGCCCTGGAGTCACTTCATACCAACTGCCCTCCCAAAAGCAAAAAAAATATAAAATCAGTTCTATAGTACTGTCATTAAAAAGCTTAAGACACACAGGTTCTCAGGAATATTTATTATAATACACCTTGAAGAACACTGATAGACAATCTCATGGCCCTTTGGCCATAACATTTAAATATTAATGATTCTGTCACTTCTTGGCACTTGTCCCAAAAGTCAAGCAGATTTGAGACAAAAGCTCTTACTGATATCGTGGTCTAGAAGCATAGAGAAATAGTGACTATAATACCATGAAGCATCAATATAATAAGAGGCCAAGATAGTTCAATAATAATCTCAAATGTTTTTCAAAAGGAAAGAGCAAACAAATAATTAGAATAATTCTTTCTAGTTGGCTAAAAGAATGTATAGAATTTAAGTAAAGAACAATTTATTAAAGACGCATAAGCTCTGAAATTGAAATCTTGTGTGATTTATATGAGTCTACCTCAACAATGAGTAGTTGCTAAGTAGAATCTGGCAAGGCAAGAAACAGTAAAAGCCTTGACCAAGTACTAGGGACCACCTTATTTATTTCCCTGTTACTGGAAATATGTCCTACACTCATCGAAACCCTCTTCGAGCTTCTCAAATGCAAGTCCAAATTTATCACTCTTGGCTTCCAGTATTTAATCGTCTTAACATCTTCTTCCTTTTTCTATGTCTTTCCCCTCTCACCAATCAAGTGAATATACTTTGGGTTCTTCTCTCTCACCATTTTGAAGGACGAAGTCAGGGCTGAGCAAAATCCTTATGTTGCTTCTAAACTCATTAAGTTTCATGCTGAGATTCTATAGTGATTCTACACAGAACTGAACATTATGACAAAGGTGGTAAACATTAATGTGTACTAGACATCATAAAATACAAAATAAGATATGACACCAGGTAAATAAGCTCACAGGTTATAGTACTGACAGACTCGTAAGAAAAGATAAGCATCAATCAAAGAGGAAAAATAAAATGAGGCAAAAGCAGAATGAAGTGACTCCAGAGGTGATTTAGCCCAAGCCTACATTTTATAAATTAGGAAACTGAGTTCCAGATAGATTTTTTTTTTAATGGTAGAGAAAGCATAGAGAGGGAAGTTTGGGGCTTGGTTTTGTTGAATCTGAGGAATGAGAGCTAATTCATTTAGTAGATATTCATTAAGCCCCTGCTATAAACAAGGTACAGTGCTAAGTGCTGTAGGTTATAAAGTGAATAATAAATGAATGAGGAAGGCATGGTCTTAAGTAAGGACTTGGACCCTAGAGGCAGAAGTGGGGAACCTGTGACCTCGAGGCCCTCTAGGTCCTCAAGTGTGGCCCTTTGACAGACTCCAAACTTCACAGAACAAGTCCCCCTAATAAAAGAATTTGTTCTGTAAAACTTGGACTCAGTCAAAAGGCTGAACCCATGGACCCAGAAGGCCACATGTGGCCTTGAGGCTGAAGGTTACCCACCTCTGACAGATTGTCTTTATCTTAGAGGTCTCTGGAATGTACTGTGAAATTTTTTGGAAGGTAGCAAATACCAAAAGAGTGAGTGTTTAAAATGGATTCAAAAAAGAAAAGAGAAAAAATTTCATTTAGCTAAATCGGGGAGAAGGAAGGAATAGGAAGAATGGAAGGAGGCAATATGATGTAGTAGAAAGGCTCAAATCCCAGCTCAGGGACACCCCACTCCCTGGCACCCTTGGGGAGATGGTTCAACCTCTCTGGACTTCATGTCCTCATCTGTAAAATGAGGGGGCTGGATAAAGACCTTGAAGATTCTCTTCCAATCTAGAGCTGGAAAGGACCACAGAGGCCATCTAGCACAATCTCATTTTACTGATGACAAGACAGATGGGGCAGGGGGTAAATGGTTAGGTTTGTTAAGCAAGGCCCTGGTCCTCTGGCAGAGCTCTTCCTCAGTGGTACCACACTGCCACCTGGTGGGCCTGTGGATCTAAGGGTGAGGAAAAGAGGCAGGCTAGGTGATCAATTTTATCCTAAGAGCCAGGGGTTAGAACACATTCCACCAAGCCTGTGGGCATCCATGCTCTCTCCATAGCTTCACCTGCCAGAGTTCTATACCTGTTCTTTTCTGATTCTCCCAATCTGATGATGCAGTCTCTGAAACTTCACTCTTAAACCATCTGACTTGAATTAATACCTCTAGGTTTTAAGTCCTAGAAGGCAGAGATTGTGCCTTGCTCATTTATTTCTTACTTACTTTATAGCCCATAGCATTTAGCATGGTGCTTACTGAATATCTGCAGATGAATTAACTTTCATTCCTCAAATTCAACAAAACAGGCCCAAACTCTCCCTTCTGCTCTACCATTAAAAAAAAATACCTGGAGCTCAGTTTCCTCATTTGTAAAAGGGTCATGTTGAGTCAGACTGCCCTCAGGGACACTTTCAGCTCAAAACCTATGATCCTAGGCACCTATATTCAGGTACAGGCACTAAGCCTGATTGATTATTCTTCTGAAATGCCTCTCATTTCCATCCAACCATATGTCTATATGGAACACAGAAAGACTTACTAAGAATAGAGCTGTTAAATTCTTTTTTTTTTTAAATTTTATTATAGTTTGCATCATTCATTTCCACAAGATTTTGAGTTACATATTTTCTCCCCCTCTTTCCCCCACCC
>CM053585.1:176596985-176622301 GCA_028646515.1 Pseudochirops corinnae | reverse complement strand
ATGACACCAATGACTTTGTGGTTTTTGCCTTTATAAACCCTGCAATGTAATCCCCAGGGGTCGGACTCCTCTGGCCCGCTGGGGTTATGAGTGCGACCCCGATGCATCAGCTCTGAATTAAAACCTCTTGTTTTTTACATCAAACTGGTCTTCTACGTTCTGGGGAGGGGTCGTAACGGAAGCTCGAAGCTGGGGTCTTACACAAAGATGTAAGAAAATTATTTAAAATGATATTAAAAAGTAATAAAGGGCATGAACTATCAGTAAGATCAAAGAGAAGAGTAAGTTTTGCAATGACTTTCACTAAATATGAAGTATTTACATTTCCAATATCTCCAAGTGACTCAAGGTGCAGGTCAGTCTCCCTCCCAGAAGAGAAGAGGTTTGAAGAATGTCTCTCCTAGAGCAGAACCAGTAGAACTTGGTACACAATTGCAAACACAACCTATCTGTGACAGCTAACTTTGATAGATTGGACTCCTCTCAGCAATGCAAGGTTATAAAACAACCAACTCCCAAAGACTCAGGATAGAAAAGGTTATCCACAGTCAGAGAAAGAACTACGGAGTCTGAATGCAGATTGAAGCAAACTACTTGATCTCTCTTTTGTGTTTTGTTTGGTTTCATCCCGGCTTTCTCGTGGTTCACTCCATTGGTTATAGTTCTTCTTTTCAACTTGACTAATGTTTCATGTGAAAGTATTTGTAGAACCTATACTGGATTGCATGCTGCTATGGGGGGGAGGGGGGAGGAGAGTGAGGGGGAGAAAATTTGAAACTCAAGGGATGGTGGAATTGAATGTTGTAAACTAAAAATAAATAAATTAATTAAAAAAAAAAAAGAATGCCTCTCCAAACTCCAGGTTTTCTGGGACAATGAAATATACATTTAAAAAAGGTGAGAAGAAAGCTTTTCCTGCCAAGATGGTTTTACTGGCGTGTGGCTACTGCACACGCTACAGTTTTTTGGAGTCACAAGGGAAAGTTGGGTGACAGGTGGACACCAAAGGTAGATGAGCAGTCCTGAAAAGGACTTGGCAAGCCCTCACACCAGAGGTACTAGTCCTCCTTGAATACCCTATACACCTTGGCACCCTCTTAGAATGTATAATAAAGGGGGGGAAAAGCTGGATGTTTAAGAAAAAGTATAATGTACAAGCATGCTAGAAATGATTTAAAATAATTTGTGATTCTTATTCAAGCATTATGCTAATTAGAGAAATATGCAAAATGACAGACTCCTCTCCCGTCTTTGAATATGTCTCACCCAAAATAACATTTATAAGATTCTTAAACAAGGAAATTTCATAATATAATAAAACATAACTCCAAAAGTCAGGGTAAGGTAAAAGTTAATATTTTGCTTCATTGATCCAGAACAAGAGTAACTTAATCTTAGAGGATCATTTTTCTATAACCACTTATTCCTCTATGACCATTCTCTTCAAGCCCTGGAGAAAGAGGCTACTACTCTTAGGGGGACTGTTACCCTGAGGGTCAAAGTGGATCAATCAAGGGCCCTTTTCCCAGGTCCTTATCCAGTCACTTCAAGGGAGGAGCCCTTCCTGGGCAGAGAGAGGGGAACAGGATGTTGTTTTGGAATTAATGCTTAGATAAAAACAGATAAGAGTTTCTTTCAGATCAGTCCAAAGGCCTGTCTAGGTAACTACCAAAATGCTTTTAAAAAATATTTCAAAAGAAGGAAGTGGGGAAGGGAGACGGTGTCTGTTTCCAAATGGATATTGTCTGACATATCTAGATTTGGGGAGAGCAAATTTCAAAGAGTTCAAAGTGTTGAAGTAAAATAACATACTACTACTATACTCTGTGTTTTTAGGCCTGAGTCTGACAGAAACAATTTTAATTCATTTAACATTAGTATCTAAGCCATTTCTGGCTTAGAGAGATGTCCAAATTGGCATAGTTTACCCCATGTCTCCTGACATGATTATCTGTCCCCAAGATGTTTTATGGTAACATTTATAGGAAAATATAGTAATAGTGTGAAAATATAATTTCAGGTTAACAGGCCAAAGTAGTAGAGTAACAAAATCACCACTTCTAGGACCACCAACCTCCTCAAGAAAGTAAACAGCCTTCCTTTGATCAATATTTTAATCCTTTCACAATAGATAAGGGTGGGCTCTCATATCAATCGATTTAGAGGAGTGGGGAAGGCAACAATGTAAATGTGGCAAGAGTTAAATTTGGTCTTTGTCCTTAATCCATTTCTCTAAGAAAGGCCTTTTTGTCCTCAACCTATCACTTATCTTTCCAGGAGCTTGCTTTCCCCAGGAGTCTGGAAAGGACTTTAGAAAAAAAATTATTTCTTAATATTTTCAATTTTACTAAAAAGGAAGATTTTTACATATTTCCACAAGAGATATATAAACACTCTCTCTCTCACTCTCTCTCTCTCTCTCTCTCTCTCTCTGTCTCTCTGTCTCTCTCTCTATGTATACACACATATGTGTATATATATGTGTATATATATATAAACAAGCTCATTGACTAAAATTCTACAGAAACCAACCCATGAAGAATAAGAAGCTCAACAGAATAAAATTCTGAACATATTAACCATGAGGAAATGATTCCAATTATGAAGAGAAAAATGAGAATTGTCAGAGGTGGCTAACGTGGATACATAGGGAACTCACCAATCAACTTGGATTTTAAATGTGAACTAAAGATGGCAGCAAGAGCACAATAAATAAGTGTATCATGGTTCTATAAAACTAATATCAGACATTCTAAAACTCAAAATTAGAGCTAAAGACTATATAAAGGTGTTGTTTTTCTTTAATTGCGTTAGGTAAAAAGAGGTGTAGGATTTCCCACCACAGGAAAACAGATAAACCGTCTCTCCACTACACCTGCCAGACTTTACTGTGTAAATTGTAGGCAACACTTCAGGGCGTCCTTGACGTTGGCGATGCGGGCACTCCGTCCGGCGATGCATCTAGCTCGCTGCCCATCGCACCTTCCTCTTCATCCCAGGCCACTATGGATCGGTGCCCTCCATTCCCTGACTTTCTCCAGTACCCCTCTCCCCCCTCCCCTGCCTCCCGCCCCGGGTGCCACCTCCTGCTGTGCTGCGGCTCCCTGGGATATCCACGCATCCCTCGGCTCTGCTTCCCGCATGCTCCCTGCGTGACTTGCCTGCTCCTACCTCGCCCAGACGTCGCCTCTCACTCCACCTGTGGGACGTGAGTCAGAGTTGGTAAAACGTTGCCCGGCATTATTTATAGACATTTGTGCGCTCGTGGTTTTGGACTGAGCTGCAGTTAATTACACTTTTTACCTGGGGGGCGGGGCGGAGGGGGAGAGGAGGCGTGTGAAATTCAGTAGATGAAAAGGGAAAAGACCTCTAGGACCTAGAGGCTCTGCTGGGGCTAGAGAAAGCAGTATCCATAAAATAGCGCTTTCGCTTTCCGCGGAGCACCTTCGAGATGGGCTATTTCAAGTCCACAGGGCCTGGGAAGACCAGGGGGCTAAGCTAGTGAAAGTCCGCCGGGATGAGCACATCGCTGTTGTAAAGTTAAAGGAAATCAGGAGAGAACGCACGATAGCGAGGCCTTCGATAGCTCAGTTGGTAGAGCGGAGGACTGTAGTGGAGTTACGCTTGGTTATCCTTAGGTCGCTGGTTCGATTCCGGCTCGAAGGACTTCCCAAAACTTTTCTTTTTTTCCCCCATTTTCCTCACCTTATTTGTCAGCAGCTTAATTCATTCAATTAACCAGGTTAGTATATGTATGTGTTCGCACGCACCTACTGACTTTTTGCCCAAAAGGACCTGTTTGCACAAGATACGCTGGGGAGTGTCCCAGGATAAGCGCTACATTATCAGGTATACGAAGACCGATTCTGGCTGTATAAGCTGTTTGTGTCATGGTGGGTGGAGCCCTACTCCTGGGTTTGTGTTCCTGCTAATTCTTCTGGTAGACTATTGTGTGTTCCGCACTCTGGGGAGAAAACTTTCGTTTCCTAGCAATTGAATCTGAGCGTTCCTTGGGGGTCAGCCAGAGGGTGAAGCAAGCGGTCAATGACTGGGCTCTCCATCCTAAGGAAAAGAGAAGAAGTCTTTAGGAAGGTGGGGGATTAGCTCAAATGGTAGAGCGCTCGCTTAGCATGCGAGAGGTAGCGGGATCGATGCCCGCATCCTCCAACTAGTTCTTTTTTTCTCATTTCTTCCTCTCCCCTTCTGGAGATCCGTGGGTTCCTGACGCCCCCACACGGCAGTTCAAAGCAGATTTAAGAGCTCATAACCAGTTTGGTTCTTATTCTCTTGTTATGTTGGTCATTACTGATAAAAAGCGGTTAATTTTCCACTTCGTTGCTCGGTGCTCCAGCCTCTTTGCAGTTCCGCCCCAGTAACTGTTAACCGCCACCGGAGCAGCGGACTCGAGTGGAACTCTCTCGAGATCTGGGTAGTTGCGAACCCCAAGACGTTACTTTGCCTGGGAACCTGGACCCGGCGACCGCGAGGGGAGAAAAAGACCACCCCCACCCCGACCAATGGCAGTGAGTGTTGCTGGGTGGGTGGGCAGCTGCTCCCGCGGCCAATAGACGGATGGCTTGTTGTTTCCTGGCAGAGCGGGGTCCCGGCGCCGCGGCGCTCCCGTTTTGTTTGGGTCCTGGGCGACGGGGCCCAAGGCGCTGAGCCGGGGCTGGAGGTGCAGCCACACTGACGGAGGGAGGAACGGGAGCGCCGGCCCCGAGAGAGGTGAGGGGCTCTCCGCGGCCGGGCTCCCGCACCCCGTTTCAGCCCCCGGTCCCGCCCCCTTCTGCCCCTCTGGCCCAGAGCCCCCTCCTGGAATACCGCCCCGGCCCCGCCCCGGTCACGCCGACCGCCGCTGCTGCCCGCCGGGCCCCGTGCTTGGCCGGGAGCCAGGCGCCTGGCCCTGCTTCCTGCGCCTGGGCCGGGCTGGTGGGCCGGTCCGCGTTGGGAGGCGCTGCCCTCGTTACCTGCCCCACACCCAGCTCCTGGACGCCTGTACTCCACTCCTGCCCCTCGGCCGTTTGGGAAATTGAATTGGTGTGGGTTCGGGGCTTGCAACCCCTCCCTCAATTGCTGGGCCCCCGGGGAAGGCAGCCTCGGCCCGGGCTGGGCTCAGACCCAATATTCCTGCTGGAGTTGAGGTGTAGAGCTGCTCCGTGACCTGGACGACCCCCGCCCCGCTTCCTCGTGCCTGGAATAAGTCGCCCCTGTTCTACCTTCTTTTCCACAATAGGTGGAAAGCAATGGGAAGCTGGGCCCGGGAGGCTGCAGAAGTGTCTCTCCAGGTTAAGCTGATCCACGCGGGGGAGGGGGTGAGGGAAAGGGGGGAGGGTCTCCGAGGTGAAGTTCGACTCCTTCCTCCAAGTGGCGCCCAACTGTGCCTGGAGGGGGTCCTCCTCGGGGACGCCCCCCCCATATATCGAAGTTGGCGTGTCCTCCCTAGGATTGAGGCCGATCTTAACACATTGTGAAGACTTTGGGCGGGAAAGAGGCTCAAAATCTGTGGTGTTCTCAGCATGGTTTAATCACGATATACCCTCCCAGGGATGGAAGCCCCTGGGGCCTGCAGATTGGCATAGCCAGTGCAGTAGATAACGGGATTAGGTCACAGCCCGTAGTCCAGAGTACATGGTGGTAACTCTTTCGGTGTTCCATAGCAGAACTGCTTCCCGGTTTTCTTGAAGTACTGGAAAGCACCCTCAGAACCCCAGAGACTAACAAAGGCAGTTTTCACAGCTTGTCTTCTTCCCTCTCCTTCCTTCCCTATCCCCATCCCACCCCCTTAGCTCTCAGGGCCAGTCTGGGGCAGGAGGATGCTTACTCAGCCCCACCATGGAGCTGCGCTGTGGGGGACTGCTGTTCAGTTCCCGCTTTGACTCAGGGAACTTGGCCCATGTGGAGAAGGTGGATTCTGTGGCTAGTGAAGGGGAGGGGGGCGGGAGTGGGGGATCAATCCCCACCACCGGCGGAATATCCTCCACCTCTGACTACGAATTCAACGTGTGGACACGGCCTGATTGTGCTGAAACAGAATATGAGAATGGGAACAGGTATGAAGTTGGGGTCAAGGGGAGGGAATATGCAGAAACCCAGCGCCATACTTCTTTGGCCTTACTCTCCTACCTGTCCTCCCAGGGACCTACTTGGCTCTCCTCACAGTTTCACAATGCCCTACTTCTCATCCCCATAGAACAGCCTTTTCCCATTCTTTCTACTAACCTGCCTTGCTCCATTCTTCTTGCTACCTCATTCCTCTCCCTCATAGACTGTGCTCTCCCTACTCTACCCCATTAGGTCATGGTTCTACTTCAGTGTTCGGGGAGGAATTCCAGGAAAACTCATAAAGATCAACATTATGAACATGAACAAGCAAAGCAAACTGTACTCCCAAGGCATGGCACCCTTTGTTCGTACACTACCCACTCGACCTCGTTGGGAACGCATCCGGGACAGGCCCACCTTTGAGGTATAGTTTCCACACAGAAGAAAGGATTGTATTGCAATAGACAAAAACTAAAACATGAGGTGCAAAGATCCCTTGAGAGAAAGAAATCATTCTCTGATACAGTGAACTAGAAAGAAAATACTCTACTTTGACCCTCTGCTTTAAACCCAAGCTACATCTGTAGCTTTTAATGGGTCTTCGATGCCACTGACTAGGAGGCAATGAAAAGCCTGGTTGCTAGGGCAAGTAAACATTGATAGAGCATATTCTCAGCTGTAAAGCTGAGAAACTGGTTGTTATTTGCTGTGATGCTGAAGGGCTAGATACTAATTTGGTGGGCTGAGAAGACTAGCTGTTGATACTGAATTAAGTATTTGTGGGGGTAGTACTTGGTTGACATTTCCTTTTCTTCCTTTGTCCCCTCAGATGACAGAAACACAGTTTGTGCTGTCCTTTGTGCACCGCTTTGTGGAGGGTCGTGGGGCTACCACCTTCTTCGCCTTCTGCTACCCCTTTTCCTACAGTGACTGCCAGGATCTGCTGAACCAGCTAGACCAGCGCTTTCTAGAGAGCCATCCTTCCCTTAGCAGGTGCTATATCCTGCCTTTTCTCCCTCCACAAAGTACTGGAACCAAACACTGCCTCTGCTTCTGTGATTTGCCCTAAGAGCTCTCAAATGACACTTCTTCAATCTTTTCTCTGTATTGTTGTGTACTACCATTGGCTTCCTTTGATCTCATCATGCCATTCCTACCATCTTCTCCTCATATTTTTCTGCCTAGTTCAGACCTCCTATTGCCTTATTCACTGACTCCTATGTGTTCAGTTTATGCTTTACCTAGTTACTGCCAGAATGGAATCTCTCATGCCCTGACAGCACAGCCTGAGAGAATCCCTATCTCTGAGAAGCCTCAAACCAAAGAAAAGGCCAATGGCCATACGTTCTTTCTACCTTTGTCCTGTGGATAGAGAGATTCCTTTATGCCAGTACATGTGCCTCTTTTTCTAAATTTTTGTCCTGTATCCACTTTCACTTTTGTTTCTATTCTTTATCTTTTTGCATTGTTTCTAAATTACAAAGGTGTGGAGTTTAGGGACCAGATAGTTTGTCTCCACCTATCTCTACCTAAATTCCCGTCCGCAAATGTGGGCTATCCCTTCTTGGGACACTGGAGGGACTCCCATGTCTTGATGACCCCTTTTCCTTGCAGTCCCTTGGATTCCATCTATTACCATCGAGAACTCCTTTGCAATTCTCTGGATGGACTTCGTGTAGATCTGCTGACTGTGAGCTCCTGTCATGGGCTTCGAGATGAAAGAGAACCCCGTCTGGAGCAGCTATTTCCTGATACCAGCACACCCCGGCCATTCTGTTTCTCAGGCAAGAGGGTGAGTGGGGAGGAAAGAAAGGTAGGAGGTTGGCTCTATTCCGTCATTACAAGTGTCATGGCAGAAACCAAGACACTTGAGAGTACTGGACCATGTATTGCTAGTCTGCTTTTCCAGTCTCAGTCTAGGGCATGAAGGACAGCTCAGAATTCTTGCTATCACAGCCCCTGTTGGGGTCTAGGCTCTGTCTTTCTGCCATTAGAATAGAACCAGAACTGACAGCTCTAATTATTGCTTTTCTCTTTATCACAGATATTCTTCTTGAGTAGCAGGGTGCACCCTGGGGAGACACCATCTAGCTTTGTCTTCAATGGTTTTTTGGACTTTATCCTTCGACCTGATGACCCTCGTGCCCAGACCCTACGTCGTCTTTTTGTCTTTAAACTGATTCCCATGTTGAACCCAGATGGTGTGGTACGGGGTCACTATCGGTAAGAATAACTTCCTCTTCACTTCTGATCATCAGTAGTCCCCTTGATAAATGCTATGGTGTTTTTACAACTCTCCTATGTTCTGTATGTTCTAAAGAGGGAATGCCCCATTGACCTAAAAAGAATGCACTTTCCTGGACATTTGGGGAGGACTCAGAAGGAAGAAAGATGTAGGGTTGCTTAGATGTGGAGAACTATCCCCAGACTCCAGTAGTAGTACAGTGTGTATCATGCTGATTTAACCAGAACACCTAATACAATGCCAAGCATGCAGGGAAAGTACAAGAATGATTAAGTTGATAATACCAGGAGTTGTAGAAGGTCTGGTTTCGTTCTCCAGTTTCTGGAGTCCTAGGGTGAGGCTTTCCTTTCCCTTCCTTGGCTTTTTTACTTAAGGCTTATTCAGACTATCTGATAATCAGTTCCCTGCCTCCCATATCTTATGCCACTCACCCTAGTCTGTTTTCCCACTCCAGCTTTCCAGAACTCAACTTTATCCCTTGTTCCCACACAGGACAGACTCACGAGGAGTAAATCTGAACCGTCAGTATCTAAAGCCAGATGCAATCCTGCACCCAGCCATCTATGGGGCTAAGGCAGTACTGCTCTACCACCATGTGCACTCACGCCTGAATCCCCATACTCCCTCTGACCACCAGCCCTCAGCCCCACCTGGTCCTCTTTCTGAACTTGAAAAAACTGACAATCTCCATAATGAGGCTGACCTTGGACCCTCAGCTGATGGGGACAATCCTGAGTCCTGGACCCAAACTGAGCCAGCAAGCCAGGACCCCAATAGTTTGTGGTTTTTGGAATCAGATTCTTCTGGTGAGGTGGAGCCAGCCCCTGAAACCATTCCTCCCAAGGAGAGTGGTGTGGCCTACTATGTGGACTTACATGGACATGCCTCTAAAAGGGGCTGTTTTATGTATGGAAATAGCTTCAGTGATGAGAGTTCCCAGGTAGGGCCCTTACTGGCCTGGGAATGTGGTTTGCATTAGGAGTGGGGTGGGGGTGGGTGTGTCAGGGGAACAGGATTGTTAACATATAGAATGAACAGAAGGAAGAATAGTCATAGGTTTGTTACTCTAGGAAGAAAATTAGCTTTCTTGGGGGGGCAGCTGGCAATAAATTTGGAATTTTGAGGTATTTTTTAAATCCAGGTTTTAGTGCTAAGGACCAGGCTTTTCAAAACTATAAAAGAAATTAGTCCCTTTATAATGGGAGCCAAATAGAAGAGGGAGGAGGGGAGAGTAGGAAAACGGTCTGAGGGGAAAGAAATATTGTGTTGATTTAATCACACATACTTTTCTTAAACATGTAGTACAAAACCATGTACATAGTGAGAATTGAAGAATTATTAACTTGATACTGATGATTCCAGTAGCATGTACTGATATTGAATGTAGTGATTTATTTCCTTCTCTTTCCCACTATACCTTCTGAGCTTGTTCTTCATCCCAAATAGGTGGAAAATATGCTGTATCCAAAGCTTATCTCCCTGAATTCAGCACACTTTGACTTCCAAGGCTGCAATTTCTCAGAGAAGAACATGTATGCTCGGGATCGTCGAGATGGCCAGTCTAAGGAGGGCAGTGGTCGAGTTGCCATCTACAAAGCCTCAGGGATCATCCACAGGTTAGGGTGAACACTGGGAAAATAGGGCTTCAGCTTTTGGTTATTTTCTTCTAGGAGTATGCACACACCCAGCCTTGAGAGAGGAATGGTGGAAATGAATTATGGCAGCCGAGGCATTTCAGAAGAAAGGCCTTCATATAAAGACTCTTTTTCTCTGCAGATCTGCCTTGCATAGCTTAGCTTGGAGGGTATAGTATGGGGGTGGTTGCCAGCTCATTGGGAAGTAGCTCTTAATCTTTCCCTTGACCACTTTAGTATATTCAATCTACGTGTCATCTGTCCAGAGTAGTGATATAAAGGTCTCTATGTCTTAGCTACACACTTGAATGCAACTACAACACTGGAC
The DNA here is from genome assembly GCA_028646515.1 of Pseudochirops corinnae. Lineage (NCBI taxonomy): Eukaryota > Metazoa > Chordata > Mammalia > Diprotodontia > Pseudocheiridae > Pseudochirops > Pseudochirops corinnae. The sequence goes on along the minus strand of CM053585.1, from coordinate 176,612,052 downwards.
GCTCGGTAAACAGCATCCCCGCTGCCTGCCACGACAATGGGCGTGCTAGCCCCCCTCCCCCACCTGCTTTCCGTTCCAGATATACTGTGGAGCTGTTTGAACAGGTAATGAGCCATGGAGGTAGAAGCAAAGGCATCAGGCAATTTAGCCTCAAGCCGTAAGTGGCCTATTTGGCAACAGTAAAAAGTTTTTGAACATGGAACGACCAAAAATTAATTAAAAATCAAAAGCGAGTAATGAATGATGTTTTTGACATCCCTTGCCTGTGTTGCATCTAACAACTTCACTGTAGTCCCTGTTCTGAACACAAAGCATGCTCACTTTACACTGCAAATGCCCTCAGGCCATGTAACTCCAACAAACACTGCTGGAATTCAAAGGAAGAAGTTTGAGAAGCCCTGGTGTATACTAACTTAACTGAAGTCTTAGGAAGAGACCTCATGAAGTGCCACTGGCTCTCTGTTAGAGCCTCCCAAATAATGGGGAATTGAATACTCCCCAGTACTGCCCATAGGACTGCAATTGAATACCCCTTCCTGTTTTGTCCAACCCTTTTGGGGCTTAGGTTTTCTCCTTTATCTAATACTATCTTGTTTCTCTGGGTTGTTCCTTTCCTCATACAAGGGCATATTTATCTTTCTTGGCCTTGTAGGAGGCTCCGCAGTAATAAGGGAAAAGAGCTTTGTTCCCTTCTATAATCTACAGAACTTCCTACTCTAAACCACTGAGGGTCACTAATCCCACTGCAGAGAGTGCTGCCAACTGGCTTAATTCCTGAGATGGCAACTCATAAAAGCAGTAGTACGAAAAGGAAAAAATTTAAGGCAAAGAATTTCAGTCTCAGCTTTGGTAGAGGAAACACAATGACTGCAGATGAGGGACCGTGACCTTCCCCTTAGCATATGCTACAACCAAAGTGCTGTAAGGCACAGGAAAAGCTTGAGTGATCCAAATCAAGAATGTTTCAGTTATCCCTTTCTTTACCAAACATGGAATGAAGCTTCCAAATACCAAATTGTACTTGAACTCCCTTGACAGGTAGGGCGGGCTGTGGCCATTGCAGCCCTGGACATGGCAGAATGCAATCCCTGGCCACGAATTGTCCTGTCAGAGCACAGCTGCCTCAACAACTTGAGAGCCTGGATGCTGAGACATGTTCGTAACAGCAGAGGTGTAGGTAACAGCCTTAATGTAGGCATCAACAAAAGGAGAGGCTCTCGAACCCCACCAAAAGGCCCCAAGTAAGGACAACAGGATGGGAGGAAAGGGTGGGAAAATGGAAGTTACTTGTTTTTGAGATAAAACACGAGGTCTCAGCTATCTCAAGGAATGTATGAAGTACTCAGAACACATTTAATTTTACAACTAATGTGTACCATAGGATGCTTCTAGGAGGGGGAAATGATGTCATGAATCCAAAACCACAATAACTCATTGCCCAACTGACTAAGAATCCTACTCTAGGGAAACAATAAGCCAGGCAAGGGGAATGAGGAAGGACTTCCCAGAAAGGTAGAGCTATTAACCTGTCCCAGTGGCAAAATACATTTGCCACAGGAAGCTACTTGTAACTTACCTAACAGCATGATCCAGATTGGGAGGGATTACATGAAATGAGTTGTTAAGCTAATCAAGGGGCTGAGGTTTTCTTTTTTCTCTCCCTTGGTATTGGCACCTAATGGTCCTTAATCCAAAGATGATTTCCATTGATTCTTCATTAGGGGAAGACATGGAGGCTGAAAGACTTGGAACATAACCACCCCAGATTTCACCTGTTCTGTCTGCTTCCTTGCAGTGGTTTGCCTATATCATGCTCTGAAAATACCCTGAGCCGGGCCCGAAGCTTCAGCACTGGTACCAGTGGCAGCAGCCAGCAAAACTCTCCACAGATCAAAACTTCACCCAGCTTTCCCTTTCATAGCACTCGCTCCACAGGGTTGCCAGGCCTGGGCCTTGCCACCCAGAAAGGCAGCCATCGGGTCCTGGGCCCTGTTAGAGGTAAGCTGATAAGGAAGCCCCTGGGGCAAATGTTCCATTCTCTCTGGTGTTGCTGGGGGAAAAATTAGCTCTGAAGACTTATTCTTGGGCCTGAGCCCAGGGGTAAACCAATAAAGCCAATGTACAGCCAAATCTGTAGCCTCTCCTGAGACCTTGGTTTTCCTTTCAGCATGGGGGCCAGACTGGGACCTATAGCTATGGGTAGGGGTTCTAGGCAAGAGCCCCTATCTCTATCAAGAGCCCAAGGAACTATAGGGTCCCAATATGTACAAAAAAACCAGATGAGCCCTCTGACCAAAGGGAATACTAGCTAACTGATAAATATTGAGACAGATCACCTCTAAATCAAGAGCTGTAGTACACTGCTTTGTAGTCAGGATGAAAGCAGACACTCTTTGCAAGTTGCAGCACTATGAGATAATGGCTATATCCCAAGGTCCCTGAGATTTTGGAGCTAGGCTCTTGGGCCTAGGCAGGAAGACCGAGGTCAGAAGCACTGCAAGACCTCTGGAATAGAAGCGGCTGACCTCAAGTAACATCTGTTCTAGTCCAGCAATCTAGACTCTTGCTTCCCCCTCATCCCCACTATGGCTATAATTATTCAGCTATGCCTTAGTACCCCCAAGGGTTACCCATAAAAATTATGGGAGCTCTGAACATTTCTCTTCTTAGAAAAGAGGCTGGGCTATCAGGAGGGAAAAAAGGAAGTCAGTGAGAAGCAATAAGGTATAGTTAGAAAACAGTCCTGGGTTCAAAATGTGGCTCTGCCACTGCTACCTAGGAAACTTTGGACAAGTCATTCTTAACCATTCTACATTTGTTTCCTCATCTCTGTAACTAGGGTATGAACATGTATAACCTCTAAGGTTTTTAACAGCTCTAAATCTGTGATTTTATGATTCTAAGAGTAGCCTGAAACAAGGAACAGGGAAATAATTTATACCTTTAGAAATAGGTTAGACTAAAGGTTCTTAAACTTTTTGTGTACTACAGACCCCTTATCAGAATCATGTTTTTAAATGCATAAAGTAAAATAGGATTTGCAGAGGAAACCAAGTGTTACTGAAATAGTTATTAACTTTTTTTTTTTAATTCTCAAGCCCCAGGTTAAGAACTCTTGAACTAGACCATTAATTATGTGTAGCTTTTGAACTGTTACAGCTGATACACAATATAAAGGTTTCTGGGCTAGTGTTACTTTAAGTTCAGCTTAGGAAAGCTTTCTTTTCTCCTAAGAGGAACACTTCCCTGGGAACTTCTTAGCTGTCATTCCTCCCATACCAGATGGTAGTGGATGACACAGTGTAGTAGAAAGAGTTCTAACTATAGAGAATCTGATCTTGGTTCTAGTCTCAGCTCTGCCACTTAACTGTGTGACCTTAAATTTTCTGACCTTCGGCTTTTTTTGTCTCTAAAATGGGCATGTTGATGTGTTTTGTTTGCTCTTCTATGTCTATAGGTGGCACCTGAAGAATTTGTGCATTAGACTTAATGCCTCCAGAGTTAGGCCCACTTGCTCTGCTTTCCCCACTGGGATCCATAGTCTTACAGCAAAGGTTGACTGACCTGGCTTCCAGTGTCATAGAAAGTTATCTGCCAAACTGCAGAGTGGCTGCTGCCTAGGAGGAAGTGACCATGGGGCTTCCCTGGGCAAGGGAGAATTCACAAGGTTACCAGGAATCCAGAACAAAAACATGGAATGAGAGCTGAGGGAAGGAGCCTTCAGGGAGGGAACAGGTAGACTAACTTCTTCCACCCCAGGAATTCTATTATAGATAGGAGTTCAGATAAAGCTTATCTCCTGACCTTTTGAATGGTACCAGCCTGTAAGTACATTTGAGGGGGAGGCATAGTAGAAAAAGCCCTGGACTTGGATTTAGGAGAGACTTGGGTTCCAGTACCCTGAGACTTTTCACAGCTTAGTATCCTGAGCAAGTAACTTAACCTCTATGAACCTTAATCATCACCTCTGTAAAATGAGGGAGACATATATTTTAAATGGTTTTGTAGAACTGAGGCTACTTTACAGTAAAAGCCAGATCGCTTAGGTTCTTCACCTTTTCTCTGAAAGGACTAGTAGAACCCTCATGCAAGGTCTTGGTAACTTTAGCTTTTGTGGCATCTAGAGCAAAAGCCAGTAAGACCGGGGATAGGGGGAGGGAGCCCATTGAGATATCCCTGCAATCTGTAATGTACCCAATAGCTTTTGGCAGAGCAGTTAACTCTGTTGACGGGGCTCCTCAGGTAGTGGGTAGAGGGAACATGATTTCAGATAAAAAGGTCTTGTTCCCCCAGAATAGAAATTTTGTCTCATTATCCTAAAATGTCATTCCATAACCTTTGACGAACAAAGCTGTTCAAAATAGACCCTAGAACCTCAGCCCTCAATTGCTTGTTACCAGGTCAGAAAACTCTGGAAGTCCTGGCTTTCATTTTCTATTTTCCATCTGGATGACAGATAAGAAGGTTTCTAGCTTATATCATGGGCCAACTTAAGATGGGAAGAACTAGGAATTGTGGTGTCATAGAAGAGTAAAGGTCTGTAATTTTTTTTTTTTTAGTATTAGTTGGAGGTGCCACCTTTAAGGTCCCCACATTTTGTAGCCTAGGCTCCCCTGTCATTTTAATCATTATTCTATCCTTGAATTCATATTGTGGGGACAGAACAGGGATCAAGCAGCATGTGCTGATAAATCAGTAAGTGTCTAGCATCAAGAGGAGCTTCTTGCAGGAGGTGACCCTGGAGGTGGAGATGCCAAGAGGCAGAGGTAAAAGGAAGGCTGCTAGACAAGAGGCATCCCCTGTGGGGATAGATCTAACACAGACGTCAGGTCATTTGCAAAGAATGGCACAGCTGGCTAGTTTGGACCAAACTGGGTGAGAAATAGTATGTGATCAGAGTTTGGAGCCAGATGATGAAGGGCATACAGTGCTAAACAGAGAAGTTCATATTTTACTCTAAAGGCAAGAGGAAGTCATTGGAGCTCCTTTGGTAGGGAAGTGACACAGGCAAACCTTTGGTAAAGATTCAGACCCAAGTGTTTCCTGCTTCCAGTGCTCTTTCTGCTCTATTACTGAGCCTTGCCCCATTGGGACTCAAGTTAATAGAATAAAAGTCAAGCTATAGCTTAGGAACATAGTGCTCAAATTCTCCCAGCAACTTTAAGGCCTCAGGCAAGATTCTTGGGTTTTACACTTAAATACCATTACCATATCCTAGTTCTGCTACCTTCTCCTTGACTTTAGAGAAGAACCTTGATCCTCATAGCACCCTCATTTTAAGTTGGTTCTTGTTAGCTTTAGTGATACAGGTTCCCAGTGAAGAGGCCTATACGTGTTTTCAGAAAAATTAGTCCCTTTCAGCTAGCACCTATTGTGTGGATGACTCAGATCATCTCCAAACTTATCTCACGTTCCAATTCTGTATTCTTTCCAGCTACTGACCATATCTACTTAAATGAACCCCCCAGTGATGTCCCCACTGCATCTTTAAGAAAAATAGTAGAGTTATCAGGATCTTGGCCTATTAGTATTTCTGAACCAATAACAGTGGACAATGTTCAGGATCTTTAGGCTTTGGCCAAGAATCTGACTCCTGCCACATTTCACTGTTTCTCTATGGTAGGTCCATTTTCCACTGGAAGTATGATTGACTATTGATTTACAGATTACTCCCCATGATAGATATGGACTGGTAGATTGCAGGCCCCAGCATCTCAGCAAGATAAATACTGTGGGCTAGAAAATGGTTGTCCTCTGAAATTTTCCACTTTTTGCCTCTTAGCCCACAGCTGAAAGATCACAGATTTAGAATTGGAAGGAACCTTAGAGGTTATCGAGTTGAGGCCCCTCAATTTACAAATGAGGAAACTTAAGGCCCAGAGAAGTTAAGTGATGGAAATCTATGGCAAAACTAATGTGAATAGATCATGCTTCCAAATCTAGTGCCCAAAGCTAAACATGAATTCTATCCAGGTCATTAGGTCATAGGGATGGGAAACTGCGGTCATTTATATATATATGTATATTTATTTTAGTATAAGGGGATTTGTTCTGTGAAATTTGGATTCAGTCAAAGTGCTGCAATTGAGGATATAGAGGGCCACATCTGGTCTTGAGGCTGCAGGTTCCCCATCCCTGTGTTAGGAGGTTTGGGGCCTTCTTGCGCCATCATGTGTGCAATTTGACAGGATCCAGAGCTCCTGCCATTGCTCCCCTGAAATATTGGTCCTAAACTTAACTTTTATCATCCAGTATCTCTTGCTGAATTCAGAAGGCTTGGCATCTAGCCTTCTGTCCTTACAGCTCTTAAATTCAATTTATCCTCAACACAATTTTGTGGATATAAACAGTTAATCTAGCAGGACTGGGATATTGGGTGCCTGCTGCCCAAGTATGATAAGAAGGAACACAGCATGTGTATTTCCATGATATAGGCAACATCTATTGCATTAACCATAGTTCTAGACTTCAAAATTCCCAATTTTGACCACTGTAGGAAGGACTTGGATAAGCTGCTCAGAGTTGTTGTGGCAGGTGCCCATAATCACAGTTGTAACCTGTGCATGACTGAGTTCATTTCTTAGTTTAGTAGTGTGGTCAGGCGGGTGACCTACCAACTCTATCAGTTTGTAACAACCCTATGGAAGCCTCTGAGGCTGTCATCTAGGAGCCAGCTCTGCCTTTCTCCTCTAACAGGATCTCAAAGTTAAAGGAAACCTCAGCAGTTGTCTAGTCCAACTCATAACACACCAAAACTGGTCAACCTGCCTCTTCACATTCAAGTAACTGGGTACCCACTGCCTACTCAAGATAGCCTATTCCACTTCAGGGCAGCACTAAGCTAAAATGTGTAATTTCTACCCCAAACTGCTAGTTCTCCCTTCTAAGACCAACCAAATAAGAATGATGCCTCTTCCACAGTTCAGCCCTTAGGTTTATTCCATTCTTACTCCTGACACTGCTCTTCTTCAAGCTAAAAATCCCCCAGTTCCTTCAACATATACTCTAAGGTGTGGCCTGAATTCAGTTCTTTTGCCCTAGTTGCCCTTTTCTGGATAGGATTGTTTGTAAATGGCTTTCCTAAAACATGCCCAGAATTAAAGAGTATTCTTTGGATAAGATGCCTTTCAGTTACAGCCTAAGGCAGTGGTTCTCAACCTTCCTAATGCCATGACCCTTTAATACAGTTCCTCATGTTGTGGTGACCCCCAACCATAAAATTATTTTCATTGCTATTTCATAACTGTAATTTTGCTACTCTTCTGAATCGTAATGTAAATATCTGATATGCAGGATGTATTTAAATACATAACCCACAGCTTGAGAACCACTGGCCTAACGTAATATTAGCTTTTTTTGACTGCTTTGTCTAATACTGAGATTGTTTACTAAAACTCAGATCAACTGCTATCTATACATGTCTCCTCTATGCTTGCTTTATCAAATTAGTTCCCTCCAAACTCAAATGCAGGCCTTTAAATTCAGCCCATCAGTCCATCCTATCAAGTCAACTAGTACAGTGTTGAACTTAGAGTGAAGAACTGAATTCAAATTCTACCCCACCTTAGGCAAATCAACTTAACTTTGCTCAATCTGTTTCCTCATCTCTAAGATGAGAATAATGGTAGCACTTCACATGGTTACTGTGCAGATCAAGTAAGATACTATATGCAAACCTTAAAGTGTTACATCATTATTATTTGTATCCTGAATCTGTTAATATCCTTCCCAGCTTTACCTTATTTGCAAACTTGATAAATATACCATCTAAATTACTGATGAAAATGTAAATAGTATGGAGTCAATATATTCCTGGTAAAAATCCATTAAAGGCCTCCCTCCAAGAAGGTATCAAGCCATTAATAGCTATTCTTTAAATCCAGTCATTCAGCCATAAGACACTTAACTGTAATATCATCCAGCCCACACCTCTAAATATTTTCCATAAGAATAGCATAACACTCAAATATTTTGTGAAGTCCAGATAAATTCTTTCTATAGCATTCCTGGTCTGTCATTCTAGTAACCAGACTCTAGTTAGTTACCCTGTTGGAAAATTTAGTAGAGAAAAGCATATTCTTGATGAAATCATGCCAACTTAATGATCACCATTTCCTTTTCTAGATGTTCATAAATTATCCCTTTAATAATGTTCTAGATAGAATACTATCAAGAATACAAGCCAAATTCACAGGCCTCTAGTTTGTAGAACCCTTTCTCTTCCTTTCTTTTTATAATTGAAGCATTTGCTCTTTACCAATCCCAACGCATCTCTCCTGGTCTCTCATCTTTCAAAAATCATTCACAGTGGCTTAGCAATAACATCTATCTAGGAGGTGGCACACCTGACTGCTGACTTGAACTCACTCAGCACAGCTGGGATGAGCTTTGTATCTGCTTGTCTTTGTACCATTTTTTGTCCTGTCCTTTCCAGCACGAGGATCTTTGGCAGAGAAAAAAAATGCAGAATATAATAAATATATTCAGCTGTCTGTCATCTGCTATTATGTCATCCACCCTAGGCAGTAGTCCTAGCTCCTCCCTCCCCCCAGTTTTTTTTGTCCAGCTCTCTGTTGTGTCAGCTTATTTTGAACTTTATAGCTTCTACCTACCACTGCTGTTTCATGATCATGCCACCATGGTATTCATCCCTGCTTCCAATTTCTGTGGGTGTATCTTTTTTATAATATGACCTAAGTGGGTCAGTGAATTTCCTGTACATCTCTATGAGCCTCTACACAACTCCTTTCTTCTCAATGGAACTATTTGTTTTTGCATCTTCAGCATTTTATTCTTTGGGGTATCCCTCCTGGGCTGACTTACCTTGATAAAATTTTAAGCTAAGGGATTCTCCCTAACGTTTTTTTGAACCCTCTGAAATCTGCTGTCCAAAAATTGAAAATACAGACTAGCCTGGCTTTTCCCTTCTTTATCAGTAATCTTAAGGTCTCATAGTCATTTCCCCCAAGGTTACCATCCTTGTTGGTCAGAATTATTCGAGAATAGCAGCTCCCAGCTCCTCCCCTTGTAGTTTTCTCCATCTTCTGAAGGATACAAATGGCATTTAGGTAAGCCAGGAATTGGTTAACTTTGTTTTTGGTAAAGAACCCATTAGATCTCTAGATGACTGAAGTCCCTTGTCACTACTTTATCTTGCCTTCATACCAGAGTTGTGATCTATTTTCGAGCTTCTCATCTAGCTAAGTCAGAAGTTCTTAACCAAGGGTCTATGAACTTTTTAAAAAAAATTATTTTGAAATCTGTATTTCAATAATTGGTTTCTTTTATAATCCTTTATGTTTATTGTATGAAATTAAAAACATTATTCTGAGAAGTTTGCATTCAGCAGAATGCAAAAGTGTGACACAAAAAAACTTAACAACCTTGATCTGAGTGATCAATTGTGGAACTCCACAACAATATCACTTCTGTTTCTTCCTTACTACATTTCTTAGTACAATCACTCTCTGAAGCTTAGGAGCAAATACAATGTGGAAAGGAGCTCCACAGAGGCAGTAGCCTCCACTCCTCGAAGCAGCTGCCCAAGAGTCTCAACAGTCCTTGCCACTGGGGCAGCTAGGTGGTGCAGTGCATAGAGCACTGGCCCTGGAGTCAGAAGGACCTGAGTTCAAATCCAGCCTCAGACACTGAAATTCACACTTATTAGCCACGTGACCTTGGGCAAGTCACTTAACCCCAATTGCCCTGCCCTGCAAAAAAAAAGAAAACAAAAAAACAATCCTTGCCACCTCAAAACAGAATAGACAACAATTTAGAAAAATTGGTTAGCACAGGTCAATACAGGTAATGTCAAATTTATGAAGAAAATAGATGAAGGCTGGCATCAGTGTGGCTTCCAGCTTGGCCAGCTATAATTGCTGCATGTAATTTCTAAACCACTGCTGCTCTTTGGCCTTTCTGAGAAAGTACTAACTGATAATATTCAGAACACAATTGTCACCATGCATACTCAAGATCAGGAAATGCCTTCAAGCAGTACTCCCCTTCCTCCATCCTAGAAGCCCACAAAGGCAAGAGTCTAGGAATAGACATTAAATCTATTAGGGAGAACAGAAATGGAATTTGGCTTTGCAGTGGTCTAGGTAAAAGTTCTGTTATCTTTTGGCCAGTTCTATTCCCCTCTTCTCTACTGAGGAAACTAGCCCTGGCTCCCCTCCTTGTGTGTGACAGATGCAGGGAGCACGACAGAGGAAAGAGAGGACTGCAACAACACGGCAGGGAAGCAAAGACAAGGTCATGGACAGAGCTGGGTTACTACAGACTGGAAAATCCGAGCAGGTAAAAGAAACAGGAACCAGGTTAGCTAAGGATTTATACACTGGATGGGAAGTGACAGTCAGTCTGATAAATATGCATAATCTTAAAGACTGAAACTAGGGAAGAGGATCCTTAATGGGAGTGGGTTATCTAAAGGACCCTTTTAAAAAGAGGGCTTGTAAGATAAGGAAAAATAGTAAATGAAAATATTAAATAATGTATGACTAGGTCACTGGATAGACTTCAAGATGCAGTTGGGAATAGTCAAGGTCATGGTTTCTCCCAAAGAAAGGACCCAGATGGAAGAGAAACCCTAGGTTCAGTTCTTAGCATTATACAGAAGTTTTCTTAACTAGAGAAAAAAAAATTAATTTTCCTTTGCTTTTGAATCTCTAATGTTTGTTAGAGATCTTCCCCATCTGAGGGTTACTCCAAGAAAGACAGACACCAGTAAGACACAAAGCCCAGGTCCCATCAAATCATCCAGTGAGGGGAGCAAACTGGGCAATGAAAAACACCCCCTACTGACTTGCCCTTTTTATGCACTTATGTCAATCTCTGCTCAGAGTCCCGAGGCCAAGATAGGAGACGGCGGCAGCAACCACTGACCAATCGCCCTACCACAGGCAGCTTGGACTCCCCCCCAACTCCTCCTAGTGCTGGTCCAGCCCCTTCAAGAAACATAGGCACTTGCTTACTGCCTGCCTCACTTGGTATAGCAGGTCTGTACCTAATGCCACTGTTATGTGTTCTGTCCAACTTCCCCCCATTCCTCCAGTCAATGGTCCCAAAGTCAATCTCATCAACAGAGCTTTAGATAAGTATCTTCTACCTCTACCTAGCCTGGCTTCCTTATTGAGAACAATATAGTTCTGATCTGTCCCTTCTTACAGTCTCAGGTGTACCCCCTATTCACAAACTAGGATTATCCTAATGTCCCACATAAAACATTTATATCCACCAAAAGAAACTGGAATTTTATGACTTAAAAACATGCTTTGAATTGTGCCCACTCACATAGAACTCTCTAAAGGGACTTTTTCCAAGATGCACAGGGATATCTGCTTGAGGTTCCTGACCCCCAAATCATTGTCATAGTAGGACACTGGAAACCAGATAAGGGTAGCCTTTTGCAGGTGCCTTTTCATGTCTGCTTCTACTTGGCTGGAACAAATAATCTTCCTTCTTGGTGAGTTGTGTGTGACAGAGTACTTTCTGGGCAGCCACTCCCACATGTAGTCCTTGTCTTATTGGTTCCCACCTTAGCTACCAGCTCAGATATCCTCTCCAGTCTTGTATTCTGACCTTATCTCTTAAGGTTTGACTTACATAGACTAGAGGTCCTGGCATATCTACTTAGCATTCAAGATTGGGAACTCCTTTAAACATTTTTGTAGCCAGATTCTAACTAGAGCCTGATTAGGGCACCATGACATCCTCAAGACATGAATTCAACATCATCCTCCAGATGCTGTGATCTGTAGTTGTTGAACCTCTTGACCATGGTCCTGTTCCAGTGATAATTTTCTCTTAATCCCTAGGGAGTAGCTGCTCACTCTTGTCTGCAGGGGATAAACCAGAGACTGTCATGGTTATCGGGAAGGGGCTGCTGGGGAGTGGGTCTCGAACCCCCTGCATCAGGGCTCGACTGCAGGTAACACTTTGTGGTCTATCCCTGTGAATTTCAGCACAGTTGCCCTAACAAGCCCTGATCCAGTCAATCCTTCATTCCAGTAGTGGGAGGGAGAAGGTCTAACACTGGTCTATTGTCAAAGTGGGGAACTTACTTGGGGTGTTCTCCATAAGAAATCCATAGCAATCTACCTACCCCTCACAGCTAGCAACAATTTCCCAATCCACAATTCCAGTTTCCATAGCCTCATTCTTTCTGCTGATCATACTCCAACCTCAGCTTCCTAGCCTTGGCTTCTCTTGTCCTTGCCTTCAGCCTTTCCTCTCTTTCTGCCCAGAACTGCCCGAGGAGAGTTTCCGCTAGGAGGGGTCCCGGATTCCCCAGGTAACACCTCTGGCTGCCATGCCACCAACCCCAGGGTCAGACAAGGCCCCCAGGCTAGTGTTGAACCCCTTTGGGTGGGCACAAGTGGGTATAGGCAAGACCTGTTTGGGCGACTGAGGATAAATTCCCCTGGCAGGGACTGAGGAGTAGAGGAACTCTGAGGGAGGTTTGCACATACCCTGCCATTTCCCTATGCTGCTCATCTAGCCTCTTGCCATGGAAGGGGCCACAGAGGCTCAAAACTGGAGCACCTGAACTCTTTTGCTATCCCCACCCTGGGTAAGACCATGAAAAGCATAATCCAGACTAAATAAAGTCCTTTCCCCCAATCCCATATTATACCTGTCCAGTTAGGGACAGTCCCCAGGAGTTCTAAGTCCTAGTTCCTTTGTGTTAATCCCCTACTGTACCACACTCCCTCCATGGAGATGCCAGAATCAAGTCCAGGAAGTGAGAAGCTCAGGGGAAGAGTCTAGCCCTCAGCGCCACCCCCTGTCCATACAGGCTAGGCCCGGGTTGGGCCGGGGCTCATCGCCGCCTGGCAGAGGGATGAGAGGCTCTTCGGGCCCCACATCCCCCATCTCCCGGACCAGGGACAGCTCTGAGCCAGAGCCAGGATCCTGCTCTGTTGCACCAGGGTAAGTACAGGGGTCCTAAATGTCTTCCACAGGAAGCTGATTCCATGATCCTGACTTACATCATGTAATTTTCACCTTTATTCTTGCCCTTCACAGCTTTCTCTCTTTACTAAAGATCTTAATTTCCCCAATTCCCTATATCACCCTAGGATTCAAATGCACAATCCTACTGAAAAATTAAGCATCCTTGACACTTTCCTACCAAGGCATTACCTTTACCCTCACCAAGAAAACTTACAGCTGGGATTCTCCCTTCCTTTATAGCAGAAAGGTCTTAGAACCCTGCTCTCATCCCTACCCCCAAATCACAAGGCACTTATCCAAAGGTCAGATCCTCTTAGGCTGAGAATAGAAAAGGGGCAGAATTCATCAGCCTGACTCCCCTCTTTTCTGTTACAGGCTGTACCTGGTTGGGCCCCCACGGCCCCACTCTGCTCCTGCATCCTCACTTCTGTTCTGTCCCATCATTTGCCCCCAGCCCCCAACTTGTTACAGTGGGGGGGCACTGGGACAGCCTGAGGGTTGTTCTATCATCAAGCCTCCCCCAATCACTCAGTCTCCCAGAGTATGATGTTACCCCTGATTCCATGGCAGGACATCCTCCCATGGTTTTAGGGCACAGGAAATGGCCCTCATCAGATGCTTCTCCCCCTGTAACAACCATGGCTCCTTAGAGAGTCAGCGCACTTTGGAGCAGGACAAAGAAGCAGGGACCTCCCAGCCCTATCCCTCCACAGCACAGGAATTTGGGACCATATATATATATATTTTTTATATTGATGGGTTGGAAAAGTAATCGGCCACTGAGCCCTATTCAGTGGCAGATTTTGCCTCTGGCTTATTTCATAGGATAGGGAAGACTTTGAGGAAATAAAAGTTGTTTGGAAAAAAACCTCAAGAAATGTTTGCTATTTCGAAGGGTAGACAGGATTGAATATAGTGTCAAGACCTCCCTACTCCCCACCACACACACTCCATCTAGCTTCAGACTTTATCAGGGGACCCCGGCAAAGAGGAGAGAATGTTGCTGCTGCGGCGGCCCCCTTCCTGTGGAAGAAGACCAGAGGGGCGAATGTCTACAAAGATCTCTCCCTCACCCAATTCCTGGGCAGCCTTTTCTTCACGGCCAACCTGAAGACCCATACAGGGTGATCTGCGGCTCCTTACCCACCGTGCACAGAAACCATTCCAGCTCTTCCCCACTCCCATCTCCCAGTAAGCAATCGCTGCCTCTTAACAAATGCCAGTTAAGCCTCAAAAGACGAGGGGGATGTTTAATAGGGGCCCAAACCCCTCAGCCTTGGAGGAGCTGCTTCCCATTCTCTTCTCGGCTTTGGTCCTGGTGGCAGGCGCCTCCGCGTCCCTCGAGGGCCGTTCCTGGGCTCAGGCTTGTGGCATCCTCAGCTCTGAGCAGGCAGGAGAGACGAGCACGAAAACGCTCCCTCCAGAGCACAGAGCTATCTGGGAGACACAAGGGGAGGGCGCAGATGAAGCCAGGGCTGGCCCGAGCGGGCTTTCTCCGCCGCCAGCTCCGGAGGGCGGGAGGGCATTACCTGAAGCGGGGCCGCACCGCCTCACTCCTGCTTCTTGGGGTTATTGACCGCCACGTAGTGATAGAGGACCACGAGCAGGAAGAGCGACACGCCCAGCATGTTGGCGAAGATGGCCAGCTGTACGTCCGTGATCATCCTAGGGACAGAGCAGAGCCGGCGGGCCGGGCTCAGCCACCGGCAAAGGATGGGCCCTCCGGGCCGGGCCGCCCGTGCCGCCGCCCCGCCGCCCCGCACACTGAACCCGCCGCCGCCCCAGCCTCTCTCACTTGTTTCTCGGCGTTCCCACAGTGCTTGCAGAAAGAGCAGCTTTGCGGCGCCGGACCGGAACTACGAGGAGTCTACGCACCTCAAAGGAAACGTGGCCGGCCGCGCGTGGTGAGCGGAGGAAATGGCCACTCTAGTCCCTCGCTCCGCAGCCTCGTATGCTCCCCTGGGCTCAGTTGGGCACCCGCCGGACCTGCAGAGGGAGCCACTGCTTCGGAACACACACACACACACACACACACACACACACACACACACACACACACACACACACACACACACACACACACACACACACACACACACACACACACACA
>CM053585.1:176525270-176596885 GCA_028646515.1 Pseudochirops corinnae | reverse complement strand
GGACACAGTTCTTGCCTTCAGGGAGTTTACATTCTTGAGGGGAACAAATACACAGATAAGGAAATAAAAATATATGCCGAGTAATGAAAGAGGAGAGAAGAGCCACAAATAGCAAGGTCATGGAAGGCTTCCTTAGAAAGGAGATTAAGGACTCTAAGCAGCCAAGGAAAAGAGAGGGCGGGTGGTGGCTTGTGCAGTCATGGAGGCCAGAGATGCAATATCATGTATAGGGAACAATATGTAGACCACTTGGGTTCAAATGTACAGCTGATATAGAGGGACTGGCACCAAGGAGGAGACAGGACCAAGGTTTACAAAAGCACTTTCTTCACTGCAACCTTTGGGAATCAGATAATGCCAGTATTATTTATATTTCACAAAGGAGATTGGCTCAGAAAGGATGCTAGAATGCCAACCTAAGGCATTTTGAGGGTAAGTGTATTATTTAGTAGGCACTTAAGAGCTATAGAAGTTTTCCGAGCAGAGAGGATAGGGATGATCTGGTCACTTGGATGTTCACAGTGTTTGAGCTGGGACTCAAATCCAGGTGCTATCTCTAAATCTAAGGTGCTTTCCACCATACCAGGGGGAAAAGACGAAAGGTTCCCTTATTATTAACCTAACATGCACATGGTCACTTAACATAAACTTGGATTTTGGTCAACACTGCCAGTTCACCAGGAGAGTTCATTACTCTTACATTTAAGTGAGAGGAAGTTTCAAAAAGATGCAAGAAAAACCTTCCTAACACTTATAGTTGCCCCAGAGTGATTCCAATGGTCTGCCTGGGGAAGCTGGGGGTCTTCAAGGACCTTACAAGCATGGGCTGGAAGAGCACTATTGGGATTCTTGATCAGATACAGCTTGAACTAAAGGGCCTGCAAGATCCCTTTCAGCTGAAGTTTACTGACTTCGTTGAAGAAAAATGGCAGCTTAGCCAGGGCTCGGATTCCGAAGTTTTTCATGACAATAGCAATAAGCACATATACTGTTTTGATGTACAGTGTCTGAGCAAATAAAGTAGAAATGCTGAAATCAAGAGAAATCAGGACATGCCTTTTTAACAGCTTAGTGATGTGAGAATACATTCCAGGAAAAACTCACCTTATAACTCTGCCGTTACTAACCATCACAAAGACAAATACTGACTCTCGTAGTCTGAGACCAGCCTCCTACATTTACACACACATCCACACCCACACCCACCCACCCACCCACACACACACACACACACACACACCCACCACGGGTGCACACCCGTCCGGGCCCTGCCTGCTTCCCGCCTTCAGCTCCGAGACAGCTAGGCTAGCTGAGAACAGCTGGCCACAGCTGACTGGCGGGAGCCGCAAAGGTCAAGAAGGTGGGAAGGCCAAGGAAGACTCTTCCCGACACCGAGGAGCCAATATGGGGGTTGGCCACAGAGTGCGCCCCGGGCTCGGGGAAGTGGCTTAGCCTGACTCCTGCGCCCTTCCCATCCAGCGCCCCCCCCCCCCCGTTTCCTCTCGGGGCCCCCTGGGTCGCTGCCCCAGCCCGCTTCCCGCCAGGTGTTTCCTCTCGAGCTTTGCCAAGCCGCCCTACGCCGCTGCTGCACTCCTCTAGGTCCTGGGTTCGAGACCCTTCCTCCCTGGGCCGGAGAATGAGCGTTGGGGTACACTGGGCCAGAGCTGGGAGATGAGGCTGAAATTTCAATGGGGAAAAGGGTCTTCCCTCCCGCCGCCCAAGGAGCGCTTCCCAGCCTTTTGTCCTCTGATCCTAAAAAAAGAGAAGGAAAAAAGCGGGGCGGAATGGGGGGAAGTGTCCGAGATTTGCCCTGCGCCAGCCCTGGCTGGGGAAGAGTTCAGGAAATCCCCCCTCCCATCGATAGGGTTTGGGGGCGACCGGGCCACCCTCCCGGAATCCAAACCGCAAATCTTGGCTCTTCGGTCAAGTGGGAAATCACCCCCCGGATGTGGGTGGGGGGAGGGCCGAGCCTCGAAAGAAGAGTCCGGGTTCCCAGTAAGAGGAGGGGCGGGGGAGAAGATGAGCCCCGGACCCAGAGGAAAGGAGCCCTGTCCTAGGTGTCTGAGGCTAGAGAGGTCCTCAGATAGCGAACGGGTTCTTGAAACACTCTTAGCCCTCCGTTGGCCACTCGACTTCTCCCTCCCTCGGGGGCTCCCTTCCCCCAGGGGCTCCCCCCCCCTCTCTTCTCTCCTTCTGTCCATAAAAGGGAACGGCAAGGAGTTCGACAGGGGAGGGGGCTGGGCTGCTGCTCTAGAGCTGTCAGGGGTAATGGAAGCCAGTTGCTTTGTGGTGGGGAGGGGGGAGAGGGGAGAGGGGGAGGAGCAGGGCTCAGGGGAGCCAAAGAAAACTACAGGAGCTGCCTTGAAGTTTGAACAACTGGGGTGGGGCAGGGGTGGGCATGGGGGGGACAGACTTGTGGCTTCTATCCCCAGCTGTACTGGCACACCTGGGGATTCTCTCAGCTCTTGCTCTTGTCTTTCTCCACCCGACTCCTCAGGCCCAGTCATCAACCTTCTTCAGGAGCATCGTTTCCTAAATCTTGGATCCCCACCCAATTCTTCTCAGACATTTCAGTATTTAGAATCTCTTCTCTTTTCCTCTCTCCCACCCACCCCACTACCACAAGCCCCACTCTGAGTGCCTTAGGCATATGCCACTTTGACCCATTCCTCGGGAAAAAAAAAAGATTCCTTTCCAGTTAAATTTTCCTCCTGGGAAACCCCAGCCATAGAAACTGAAAGAGTCTTCAGACCTCTTGTCATTCCTAGTTCAGATTGTAGGGAGCAGTTTGAGGGCCCAGTGAGCAAGCTTCCCAGTGAGCTGATTCCCTTTACCCACTTTGTGGACTCAAATCCCTAGGCTGATCCTGGAGGGAAGCTGAGGCTTCCCAAATATAGAGAATCAAGCCAAGCCAAAATCAAACTTTTTGGGATTGCTTCAGATTCCCAAGGCTAAAGCAGAACACACTGACCTCCAGAGGCACTGGAGCATTTTCCCAGGTATATTTTTCATCTATTTCAGTGTCTTAAGTATCTCTTCTGTGGAAATCAGTCCCATAAAATCACAGAATTTCCTAGCTTGAAGGGACCCTAGCATCCATCAAGTCCAACCCAAACCTTCAGAAGAATTCCCTCTACAAGAGACCCTACAAGTGGTTATCCAAATTTCACCTGAAGACCTCCAGTGACAGGGGTCCCACCAACTCAACCAGTTTTGGATAGCTCTAGAAAGTGCCTAGATTGTTTTCCTTGCAACTTTCACCCTTTCTTTGCTCCAGATTCTGCTCTCTAGGGCTAAACAAAGTAAATCTAATCCCTCTTTCAAATGACAATTCTTGAAGACAATAATCTTGTCTTCCCACCCCACAAAGGTCTGAAAGAAGGAAGAAGGTAGAGTGAAGGGAAGAACCCTACAATCTCCCTTAGATTTGCCACCCTATTGTGCCCTCCACCCTCTAGTGCTTTCTGTGCCCTGCAAATAACCAAAGGGAAAATGGTCCTCTAGATAGGATTTGTCTGGATCAAGGGTGGGGAACCAGCAGCCTTGAGGCTACGTTTGGCCCTCTAGGTCCTCAAGTGAAACCCCTTGACTGAATCCAAACTTCACAGAACAAACCCCCTTAATAAAAAGATTTGTTCTGTAAAACTTGGACTCAGTCAAAAGGCCAAACCCAAAGACCTCTAGAAGGCCACATGTGGCCTCAAGGCTGCAGGTTCCCTACCCCTGCATCTGGATTGTTTGACCTAGCCTCTCAGGAAACTGAAATCAGATATGGCATCCAAGGCAGAAGGGTGCACAGCTGACAACTAGAGGAGCTGGGATGAGAGACAGCGAATGGAGTTGGAAATTTGTATCCTGGGAGGTCCTACAGTTATGAATTACTGTATGATATTTCTCAGAAACCTATGACTAAAGAATGTATATAAGACTCAGCATAACATTGAGGAAAGATAGAGCCACAAGCCCCAATAAAGGAGAAATGTTGCAGGAGATAGCTATAGAAAAGTGCAATAGGTTAGGTATACGAGACAAAATAGTCAATGACTATAGTAATTCTACTGTTTGATAAATCCAAAGACTCCATCTTCTGGCATAAGAACTCACTATTTAACAAAGACATCTGGGAAAACTAAGAAATAGTAGGGCAGAAACTAGGCAGAGACCAGCATCTTATACCCTATACCAAGATAAAGTCAAAATTGGTGCATGATTTAAATAAGACAACTCCAAAAGACTCATCGTGGAAAATGCTGTCCACATCCAGAGAAAGAACCATGGAGTCTGAATGCAAACTGAAGCATACTATCTGTTCTCTTTTTTGTTATTGTTTTGTTTTGTTTCTTCTTTCTCACGGTTCCTTCTATTGATCCTAATGCTTCTTTACAACATAACTAATGTGAAAACATGTTTAATGTGAATGTATATGCAGAGCCTACATCAGATTGCACACCACCTTGGGGAGGGGGAAAGGAGAGGAGGAAGAGAAAATTTAAAACTCAAAAAATTATGGAAATGAATGTAGAAAACTAAAAATTAAATAATTAATTAATGAAAAATGTCAAGAGAAAGCTTGTTGGGTAGACCCCCTTTGGTGAATTACAGGGAGACATGAACAAGGGCCAAAGGGGTTTGGGAAGAGGTAGAAGTAGGGGGTGATCTGGTTTGCTGAAGGGAAGAGCCAAGTCAATGAGATCACATTGAAGCACTGTCATATGATCACAAATAAGTATTAAAAAAGTAATACTGCAGTAGAGGATATAATTATTATTATGTCATTATTATTTCCCCTGACACTTGTACTTCCTGCTGCACATGGGGAAAGAGGATAGTTAGAAGGAATGGGAAGAAAGAATATGGTCCCCACTGCATGAATATTCTTGCTATGAAATCCTACCCAAGCTAGATTGCCACTTGGGCTGGCATGGCCCCAGTAAGTCTCATTCAAACTTCTTCCCTAGTACCATGGGTATCTTGAGAAAAGAACAGTTCATCATAAAATTCTCCTTTGTCTATTTTCTACTGGCTGCCCTGGGCCTGAGAAATCTGTAGGTGCCAGTTAGTATGGCCTGGATTATCCATTGACACTACATCCCTACCACATGCAAAGTGAAGACAGGAGAGTCAAAAGAGTAAGTATCCTAACTCCAACCTTCCCACCTAGTGTTCCAAAAGTATTAGTGTAGTTTTAAGCTTTGATAAGTCCACAAGTAGAAATTCTGTATACTTTTTTTTAAAAATCATTTGAGCAGGGGTAGAGCCAAGATGGTGGAACAGAAGCAGAAATGTCCATGAGCTCCTGCACCAACCACCTCCAATACCTGCAAAATATGACTCTAAACAAACTTTAGAGCTACAGAACCTACAAAGTGACAGAGAGAAACAAATCTGCTGAAGGCAGCCCGGCAGGCCAACAGGAAAGGTCTATCATACCAGGCTGGGAGCCCAGCCGTAATCCCACATGAGCCATGCAGGCCCCAACCCATAGCACAGACTGGCTGGAGCAGACTTCAGGAGAGTGAATCACCAGCAGCTGTGGCGGTTTCCAGACTTCTCAACCCATAAACACCAAAGAGAAAGTAAAAGGTCAGTGGGAAACTGTGTTAGAACTGGGTGATAGAAGAGTGGTCCAGCTCCTGCCCCTGGGGCAAGAGGCTGTGGAGGTGAAGTGGCTGCAGCTGCTGCCAACGTGACTGCCTCCAGAGTTCCTGGCCTGCAGATCATCAGGGGACCAAGAGACAATTCAGAGGGTAATCGCTCTTGCTTTGACCTGCTTGGATCTGGGTTGCTGTCTTGGGTGGTGGTTCTGGGGTAAGAAATGCCACTGTTCCAGAGCTTGAGGTGGCTGTAGAGAGGGCACCCTCCTCACACCTCTGACAACATTTGTGAAAACCCCAGCAATTTGGGATAAAGCTCTCTCCACTCTGGAGGCAGAGTTCTACCATGGCAAAGAGCTCAAAAGTCAAGTAATTGGCTAGCAAGATGAGCAAGCAGAGGAAGCACAATCAGACAATAGAATCCTTTTCAGGAGACAAAAAGGATCAAAATATGGAACCAGAAGAAGTCAACACAGTCAAAACTCCTGCATCAAAAGTTTCCAAGAAAAATATGAACTAGTTACAGGCCATGGAGGAGCTCCAGAAGGATTTTGAAAGTCAAGTAAGAGATATAGAGGAAAAACTGGAAGGAGAAATGAGAATGATTCAAGAAAATCATGAGAAATGAGTCAACAGCCTGCTAAGTGAGACCCCAAAAAATACTGAAGAAAGTAACACTTTAAAAAATAGACTAATTCAAATAGCAAAAGAGGCCCAAAAAGCCAATGAGGAAAAGAATGCCGTAAAAAGATGAATTGCTCAGATGGAAAAGAAATTTCGAAAGCTCACTGAAGAGCATAATTCCTTCAAAATTAGATGGGAGCAAATGGAAGCTAATGACTTTATGAGAAATCAAGATACTATAAAACAGATCCAAACAAATGAAAAAATAGAAGGCAATGTGAGATATCTCATTGGAAAAACCACTGACCTGGAAAATAGATCCAGGAGAGATCATTTAAAAATTATTGGAGTACCTGAAAGCCATGATTTAAAAAAGAGCCTAGACATCATCCTTCAAGAAATTCTCAAGGAAAATTGCCCTGATATTCTAAAACCAGAGGGCAAAATAGAAATCAAAAGAATTCCCAATCGCCTCTTGAGAAAGATCCCAAAAAGAAGACTCCTAGCAATATCATAGCCAAATTCCAGAATTCTCAGGTTAAGGAGGAAAATATTACAAGCTGTCAGGAAGAAACAATTTGAGTATTAGGGTAATATAATCAGGATAACACAAGATCTAGCAGCTTCTACATTAAGGGATTGAAGGGCTTGGAATATGATATTCCAGAGGTCAAAGGAGCTAGGATTAAAACCAAGAATCACCTACCCAGCCAAACTGAGTATAATGCTTCAGGGGAAAATATGGTCATTCAATGAAATACAGGACTTTCAAGTATTCTTGATGAAAAAAACCAGAGCTGAACAGAAAATCTGACTTTCAAATACAAGAAGCAAGAGAAGTGGGGGCAGCTAGGTGGCACTGTGAATAGAGAACTAGCCCTGAAGTCAGGAGGACCTGAGTTCAAATTTGGCCTCAGACACTTAACACTTACTAGCCATGTGACCTTGGGCAAGTCACTTAACCCCAAAAGCTCTGCCTTCCCCCCTCCAAAAAGCAAAAAAAAAAAAAAAAAAAAAAGAAGAAGCAGCAGCAGCAAGAGAGGGATGAGAAGGTAAACAGGAAAAAGAAATTATAAGGAACTTATTAAAGTTAACTATTTACATTTCTACACGGAAAAATGATAATTGTAACTCATGAGACTTTTCTCAGTATGAGGATTGTTGAAGGGAATATATGTGTGTGTGTGTAGGCACACACACACATATATGTATAAATGGCAGGGTGCATGTGTGTATAAATACATATGTGAGTATATGTATATGTGTGTACATGTGTGCATAGACAGGGTACAGGATCAGTTGAATAGGAAGGGATGATATCTAAAAATAAAATTAAGAGGTGAGAGAGGAGAAAGGGAGAGAGAGAATAGTGTAAATTACCTCATATACAGAAGCAAGAGAAAACTGTTACAATGGAGAGGAAGAACAGGAAGGTGAAAGGGAATGGGTCAACCATACTCTTATTGAATTTGGCTTAAGGAGGGAATAACATACACACTCAATTGGGTATCTTACTATAGGAAAATAGGAGGGAAGGAGATAAGAGCGGGGAGGATAGAAGGAAGGGCAGATTGGGGGAGAGAGTAGTTAGAAGCACACACTTTTGAAAAGAGACAGGGTCAAAGAAGAAAATAGAACAAGTGGGGGGTGGGATAGAATGGACGAAAACATAGTTAGTCTTTCACAATATATCCACTATGGATATGTTTTGCGTAACTACACATGTTCAACCTATATTGAATTGCTTACCTTCCCACTAAGGGTGGGTGATGAGAGAAGAAAGGAAAGAATCTGGAATTCAAAGTTTTAAAAACAAATGTTAGTTTAAAAAAATTGTTTTTTACATGTAACTGGGAAATAAGATATACAGGCACTGGGGTATAGAAATCCATTTTGCCCTACTAGAAAGTCAGAGAGGGGATGGGGGAGGATGTAAGAGAGAGCAGATTAGGGGAAGGGGTATCCAGTAGGCTCACTCTTTTGGGGTGGGGGGTAGGGGAAAGACAGGGAGAAAAAATTTGTAATTCAAAATCTTGTGGAAATGAATTTTGAAAACTAAAGATAAACAAACAGAAGTTTGAAAAATCATTTGAAAGCTTAATTGTTTAAATTTCCTTTGAACCTATTTAGTTTCATGTCTTTCAAATAATAGTTTTAATTTTAACAAGATAGGCACCTGATTATTATTCACTGTATGTATAATGGTTTCTGGATAATACTTTCTAAAACCAGTGGATTGGACACAGGGCCACCTCGATCACCTGATCTATCTCAATTAGGCTTTTTCTTGTGGGGTCATATTAAAACTGTTTCTAGGCATCAAAACTGTACTCCTTGGATTATCTTAAGCCTAGGAATCCTTTCAGTCACTGAGCAATGATGAAAGTTTTGCAAAGTTCAGAAATCAACTAAAGTATAGCAAAGATGGTGATTATGTTGAATTTTAATAAGAAGTATCAATATTTTTGAAATTTATATTA
Organism: Pseudochirops corinnae; assembly: GCA_028646515.1. NCBI lineage: Eukaryota > Metazoa > Chordata > Mammalia > Diprotodontia > Pseudocheiridae > Pseudochirops > Pseudochirops corinnae. The sequence goes on along the minus strand of CM053585.1, from coordinate 176,588,187 downwards.
GCCTTTCAAATGCAGGTGTTTTGGTAAGTTTTTTAGCATTTATTCTTCTGAAGTTATTAAAGCTTAGAACTACAGTAAGACTTATGGGACACCCTACATGTATCTCAGAATTTTATAGTTGGAACTTCAGCAGCCATCTAGTCTAATTCCCATCATAACATATCCAACAAGTGATCATCCAACCTCTGCTTGAAGACCTTCAACAAGAGGGAATCATTTAGTTCCCAATGCACCCGTTTCCACTTTCGGTGTTGTTCAGTTGTGTCCAACTCTTTTGATCTCATTTTTTTTTTCTTTTTGGAGGGGGAAGGCAGGGCAGTTGGGGTTAAGTGACTTGTCCAAGGTCACATGGCTAGTTTCTGTGTGTGACAGGTGTCTGAGGCTGGATTTGAACTCAGGTCCTCCTGACTCCAGGGCTGGTGCTCTATTCACTGCGCCACCTAGCCACCCCAATTTGGGGTTTTCTTGACAAAGATATTAGAATGTTTTTTCCCCCTTCTCCAGCTCATTTTACAGATAAGGAAACTGAGGCAAGCAGGGTTAAGTGACTTGCCCAAGGTCACAACAGCTAGTAAGTGTCTTTGGCAGGATGGAACCTCAGAAAGATGAGTCTTCCTGACTCCAGGCCCTGAGCTCTATCCACTTTGCCACCTAGCTGCCTCATTTCCACTTTTACATATGTTTATATATCAACAAAACCAAAATACACATACATACACAAAATCAGAGATTTTTAGCTGGGGCATCTCTGTTAATAACTTATACTGTTAAATTGTCTGGTATAATAATTTCATTTGAATTGGTCTTCCATTTGATGAAGGTATAATTGGTTAAATTTGGCTGAGGATTTGATTAGATATTTATTCTATATCTGTAAGTTTCTTGATTTTTTTGTAAATGTTATACTTATATTAATATTTAAGAAAAATCTTTTTTAAAATTTGCTTCTAAGATATATGAGAAAAAACTTTTAGTGACACCAAATTATTTAATTTACTTGAAAAATGTCATTCTTTCACTGAGAATTTGATCATGGCATTACCATACTCTAGTGGCTCTTTGCACTCTGATGTGGGTCCTTCACTGTTCAGACTCCAAGCATATACACACAAAAGGAAGAGACCTGGTACTACTCTCTCTATACTCATCTTTCCAGTAGCTCAGGGAATCCTCCTCAATCAACTGCCACTGGAACCTCAGCACTCTCCTTTCCCTTCCCCCCTCTGACTAACTGCCACCTTGACCTTTCCACCCCACCTTCTGTTGTCCTCATCCTCCATGACTCTCAAAGGGGTTCAGGTAGGCAACTAGGTGCTTCTTCCAACCTCCCAACCCCATTAATCCCATTCATCTGATTTGTATATTCTCTCCATCAGTGCTTATATCTACCACCAGCTGCTCCCAATGCCCTGCTACTTGAAATTCATTATTCATCTTCTCTGCCTCTTAGGAGGAGGTCTATCCCTCATCCTACTGTAAGGATGTCCTCGGCCTTCAATAAGAGTTTCCAACAAACCTATGCTGATGATATCCCACAATCCAATCAATAACCTACTGTGAGGATATTCAAAATCCTACTACAAGGGTGTTCTACAACCTACTATGAAGGTATTCCAAGATATTCTGAGATATTTGGCATCATCTACTCCCAACCAAATCTCCCACTTCATCCACCTTGTCTCTCAAGGTTCCTTTCCACACCTCCAACTTCCTGTTGGATAATTGTATATGGATGCTCACTGTCACCTCACACTTGATCCAAATTCAATCATCTATCCACCCCAAACCACCTTCTCTTCCTTGAGAGAGGCATGTCCTAGAAACATAGAATCTTAACAACCGAAAGGACCTTGGAGATCATTTATTTAGTCTAGCCTCTAACCTCTTTCCATTGGGAAACTGGCCTTATTCCCTGGTCCAACCATCCCTGATCTCTAAATGTGTGGCCCCCTCACTTCCTAGGGATATGCTAGAACCAACTCAAACCAAATTGCCTTTTGAGAGGCGATTGTTAAATTTTCAGTGTGAGCTTTACACCTCCGAAATTGCTACAACTCGGGGCTTGATTTATTGTTTTGTTGGTAATCTACACTTGAGAAAGTAATAGAGAAAATGTGGATAACGCAGAAGTGTAAAAATGTATGGTGAATTTTTTGAGAGTTGGTGATTAAACATTTACCAGCACTCTGGCTTCCTTCAAAACTCAGGTCATTTGGCACTACCTTTGAAAAAGTGTTTCCTGATGCCCTTGTTACTTTTCCCCCTCTTCCTGAAATGTGTGTTTGTGCTGGCACACATGTGTATACACATTATATGCACACACATACATATATACACACAATATGTGTGTTTATGTTTTCAGATTAGAACACAAACTGTGAGGATAATAACCATTTTTCATTTTGTTTTTCTATCCATAGCACCTAGCACAGTGCCTTGCACGTAACAGTCACTTAAATAAACTGCATTGGATTGAACTGAGGCTAAGAGAGGCTTAAGTGACAAAAGCCACTCATAGGGGCTAGCTAGCCTCTTTCTTCTCTCCCAGTTCTCTCTTTCTCCTTTATGTCCTGGCCAACTCACAAGTTCTCTAGACCCTTGCCCACCTCTTCCAGGTATCCCTCCCCCAGCCCCCGCCACTCTCTGATCCCAGAGTCAATCCCCAGAATAACTCTTGTTCCTGCTGCTGCCACTGCTGCTCTAACTCCCTATATGAGTGGTTGGCTCCAGGTTTCTCCACCCTAGCTCTGGCCCAGGCTCCATATGGCCCTGTCTGAGCGGCTGGCCCCCTGCCCGGCGGCAACTCCACATTTCTGTTTCACCCCCCTTTTTTTTTCTCCTTCCCGGCGTTAACAAGAAGCAGATGTGGAGCTGCTGGAAGGGGGGTGGGGGGGTGGTAGGCTGGACCTCCAGCCAGACTGGGGGAGGGGAGGGAGAGAGGCAGGAGGCCATGGTCCGCCCCACACAGCCACCCTCACTCAGAGCCGCCACAGGGGCACAGCCTCATCATCCCAGAGGAACCAGTGAGTGAGGAATGGGGCAAAGAAGGTAGCAAGGAAATCCAGAAGAGTTGGGATCAAGGAGAGGGCTGTGAGGGGGCCAGGGAGAGGGGCTTGAGGAGACAGACCCAAATAGGTAAAGAAGAACTGGCCGACTAGGTGCAAAAAGAACAGACTCTCTTCTGGAGAGGAGAGCGGAAAGAAGAGAGGGAGGAACAGAAAGAGGAGGGGGGAAGGATCAGGATAGGGGAAGGATAAGGAGGGGGCGTGAGGCTCTGAAAAAACTTCTGGCAGGCAGGAAGCTGGGGTGGGGAAGGGGGGGACAGGGGTTCTCTATCCTTCTGGGTGGAGGTAGCTCTTTCCTGAGGAGCGTCAGGATCCCCCTGGGACTGAGGCAGAAGCAGCCAGCTGGGCTGGGATGTGCAGCTGAGGCTGGGCACAGAGTGGAGCCTCCCCCAGCATGGCCCCCACCTCACTCTGGAGCTGTTGCCTCTGCTGCTTGCTGGCTGGGGCAGCCTGGGCTGCGAGCTACCCATCCCGGGGCTACAGTCTCTACACTGGGGCCCGGTCCCTCAGTCCTGGGGGGCCACAGGCTCAGAGTGTCCACCGCCCAGCTAGTCGCCACAGGTAAGAGGCCCCATTGACCCCCCAGTCCCAAGTACTCCGAAAGTACTTTTCCCCCAACTTTTCTACCATCTCTACCACCTTTTCCCCAGAGGAATGAAACTGAGACTTGGGTGGGGTGAGGGGTGGGACAAAAACTACATATCCAGAGACCATCCCACACATTCACTGACCTTCACCCAGTCTTGCCTGTCAGGTTTATAAAGTTTTGGGTTTAGAAATAAACCTGATGTTTTGCATGACTGCACATGTATAATCTATATCAAATTACTTCCTTCTCAAGAAGGGGAGGGGATGGAGGAAGAGAATTTGGAACTTAAAAAACGAATGTTAAAAATTGTTTTTATGTGTAATTGGGAAAATATATTTTAAAATTTCACATTAGAAATAAACCTGACTGAATTGGTTAAAGGTAACCCAGAGATGATGGCTCCCTAGTTCCCTAGCTCCTTACCAAGGGTTCTCTGCTCTGGGACGACATCAGGCTTGGCTGCTTCCAGAGGCCCTACTTTGCTGGGACATCCTCACTCTCTAGCCTCTGGTTCCACAAGTTCTGGTCAACAGGGGCTATACAAACTCTGAAAAAGACTACTCACTGCACATAGTAGGGCAGGGAGGCCAGGACCAGAAAGAACAGCCCCTGCATTAATTTCTACCCTTTTGTTTCTTTTCAGCGATTCAGTTACCTCCCCACCCCAATCTGTTACCAACGCTATTCTCCTTGCTACCCTTTGCTCTTCTGACCCTGACTTGATTCTGTCACAGATCAGAGATCCTATATAGATGGGGGGTCAGGAATGTGGGACTACTGAAAACTGGAAAGGCTGTGTGTGTGTGTGTGTGTGTGTGTGTGTGTGTGTGTGTGCTGGAGGTGGGGGGTAGGATCTGGGAAGGGAGTGGTGAATAAATACTAGTGAATGCCCCCATTATCCTTATCAGTCCTGGCCTATGACCAGGAGAAAAAGGGAAAAGCCCTTACCCTTTTCCCCTGAAGGGCCTAGGGCAACATCCGGCAGGACAGCTCTCACTCACATAAACAAACTCACATAGAGAAACATACAGACATAAACACATGTACATACTCTGGCATTCATAGTTCTTATGAGGTGATAAACATTCAAAGTTCTAAAATTAAATGGTTCCATTTATAATTCTATGCCCATGAGCATTTATATGCAAACACACAGATTCCCAGACTTATGGCAACATATATGGATAGACACGCCTATACATAAGCAAATGGATGCATACCCTGCCTCCTCTGTGCTCCCATCTATAATAGAAGTACTTTCTGGATATCTGGAAGCACTAACTTTTCCTACTCTGTGCTTCCCTATTCTAAAAAGTTCTTCCATGACCCATTACTGATCAAGAAGGCACAGGGAGAGAGGCCAATGGACAAGGTCCTGCCTCTGTGCAGCTCCATCCCTCTGCCTTCCTCCTGGAGTCCTTATTCCAGTGCTCAGGCCCTGATGGTTATGCCTGCAGGAACTGGTGTGCCTACGTGGTCACTCGGACAGTAAGCTGTGTACTGGAAGACGGGGTGGAGACCTTTGTCAAACCTGACTACCAGGCCTGTGGCTGGGGCCAGCCCCAGTGTCCCCGAACTATCACGTGAGTTGCCTGGGCCAGAAAATGGAGACTGGGGGTGGGAGACCAGACCAAGATGGCAAAACCAGGGAATCTGACTCAAGGCCAAAGAAGCGATATGGGACTAAGCCTGGAAGTGGAGGTCAGAGCCATTTAGAGTCAGTGGTGAGCTGAAAATATAGGCTGGAGAGATTGAGCTGAGAACCCACTCAGGGACATCTTGCTGCCCCCTTGTGCTGCTTTCTATTTTGTGAGACCAGATCTGGGACTGAACCAGGGCACAGGGTGAAAAACCAGTGAAAGGTGGGTAAAGCTCAGGATAGGCTCTCTTGTAGGGATCCGGGAATCACCTGGAGACTATGCCACATTTCCTCATAAGACTGGTGGTTTAAGAAAAAAAAAAAGAGAAGCAGCCATCAATAGTACATGTTTACTGAATAAAATTCTGTGCTAAGTGCTCCTACGTACAAAAGCTGTAAAAAGCTGAATCAACTCTCCTCAGAAAGCTAAAAATAGTCACAGAAAAAGATGACTAATGGTACAGGAAAGTCTATGATATGGCCAACGTTTCCTTCTACTCCAACTTATCTCTCCCTTAGGTATCGCAGCTTCTTCCGCCCTCGATACAGAGTAGCCTATAAAACAGTGACAGACATGGAATGGCGGTGCTGCCAGGGCTTTGGGGGTGAGGACTGTAGTGAGGGGCCTACTCCAGCCCTGGGCACTACCACTCCCCACCCTCGACCTCATCTAGCCCGTCCCAATCTCTCGGGGTCCAGTGCTGGCAGTTACCTGAGTGGACTTGGAGGAGAAGGTAGGTACCAGGAATAAGAAGGGAAAAGATGGAGTAGGCCTGTCTGGATAGTGTGGGGCCAGGTAACTGGAGGCAGGGCCATTATACCTGAAAACAGAAAAAAAAAAAGTTTTTTTAAGTGGGAGTAAAATGAACCTGATAGGCAATATAGTCTTCCTCAAAGACCATCTATCCCACTCCGCAATCCCAGAAGCAAACAGCTGTGGTGTGTGTGTATGTGTCTGTGTGTGTGTGTGTTTGTGCATGCTAACCAAGGAGGTAAAGCAATTCCCCTTTAGTGGGTGAGTGAAAGAGCACACACTGGATCTGTGGGGATAAATATTCTCATTGGCCAGGGCCCCTTGTGGGTGACACAGATGACCCTTAAAAAGAGAATGTCTCTCCTACAAAGAGTCCACAGAAAGATATACTAACTTCCCAACTCTGGTGAGTTGGTCTGCAGATCCTCCAAGTCTTTGCATGCACATAAGACTACAAAGTATAATGTGGCCGTTGGAGACCTTAGGTCCCATGATATAACATTGTGTTTTGAGCATCTCTCCATATGCACGATGGTCCTCTCAGGCTGAGCTTTATGTCCTTTCCTCTTAATAATAATTATTATTATTGAGTACCAACTTTCTGATGTGCATCCTACCTAACAAAAACAAATCAGTAAACCTTCCATGAAATGCATGCCTTTATTTTTCTATTTCTGGAAGATGGGGCGAAAAAGATATTCAGTCACGCCTGACTCTTGATGACCCTATGTGGGGTTTTCTTGGCAAAGATAATGAAGTGGTTTGCCATTTCCTTCTCCAGTGGATTAGGCAAAAAGAGGCTAAGTGATTTGCCTAGGGTCACACAGTTAGTGTCTGAGATTTGATATGAATGAATTCAGGTCTTCCTGAGTCTTAAGCCCAGTTAGATAGAGTTATCTGCTGAGCCAACTAGCTGCCTCAATGAGGTGTCTATATTCACCTGGAAAAAAGTTGGGGACTAGAACAGAATTATTGATTCTCCTTCTCTAGCCTGTTTGGTTACAATCCCCACTCTAACCCCTTTTCTAGGTCCTGGAGACTCAGAGAAGTTAAAGCAACTAGAGGAAAAAGTACAAAGCATGTCAAAGGAGCTGCAAGGGCTCCAGAGTACCCTGCAGGGACTGAGTGGGCGCCTGGCTGAGGACATCCAACAGGCTGTGGAGAAGGCATTTAATGGAAGACGCCCACCCGCTGATGCAGCTGCCCAGCCTGGGGTGCAGGAGACCCTCAATGAGATCCAGCACCAGCTGCAGCTATTGGATAATCGCATCTCCACCCATGATAGAGAACTGGGTCTGTTCCACCACGGAGGTGGCGCTCTGGGCCCCAACCTGGCCAACCAATCTCCAGCAGAGAAGCTGCTTCAGGAGATGGAGCAGAGGCTTCAGGAATCCTGCTCCAGCTGCATGGATGGACTGGATGACTTCCGCAGGCAATACCACGAGGACCAGGAACGCCTCCACGAGCTCGAGAAACTCCTCGGTTCTGTTGAGCAACAGCAGAGGGAAGCCAGGGAGGAGCTGCACCGACGGCTGTCAGGGGGCTGGGTGCCTTCTCCAGGCTGCTGTGCTCCCGAGCTAGGCCAGAGGCTGGGGGATGTGGAGCGTCGGCTGGACGTGGTGGCTGGCTCTGTGCATGTGCTGAGTGGTCGGAGAGGGGGAGAGCTTGAGGGTGCAGCTGGGCAGGGAGGCCATCCCCCTGGCTATACCAGTCTGGCCACTCGCCTCTCATGGCTAGAAGATCAGTTCAATTCTACCCTGGGCCCAACTGAGAAGGTAGAAGGTGGCCACACTGTTCCAGGAGGCCTGGGCCACTGGCTTCAGGGAGCCAAGGGGCAGATCAATAAGCTAGAAAGAAGACTGGTTAACTTGAGCCAGGAACTAGACTCCCGGCTCCATGTGCTAGAGGAGCGGGTGGAAGGAGCTGTGCAGGCTTGTGGGCAGCTCTGCACTGTTTACCCAGGGACCCAAGATTCACAAATCAGTGCTATCCTCAGTGACTTGGAACGGAGGATCCTGGACAATGAGGGTCAACTGAGGCTGGTGGGTTCCAGCTTACACAAGATGGGGGTGGCTGGAGAGGCTTTACAGGCAGCTCTGGATGGACTGGAAGGGGAAATGGGGCGGATGAAGGATCAGCTGGGTATGCGAGGTGAAGGGCCTGGGGACTTACTACTTCAGTTGAACCAAACAACTGGGAGGCTGACTCAGTTGGAGGAGAGGATGCAAGCTAGAGGAGGGGATTGCCTGGGCTGCAGCGAGCTTCAGGAGGAGTTAAACCGGTTAAGAGAAGGAGTAGAGCACTGTTCCTGCCCTTTGTTGCCCCCAGGAGACCCTGGTAGCAGTGCAGGAGTGGGGGGGCCTGGCCGGGGCCCACTGGATGGGTTCAGTGTTTTCGGGGGCAGTTCAGGTGCAGCCCTTCGGGCAATGCAAGGGGAACTCTCAGAGGTCATCCTCACCTTCAGTTCCCTGAATGACTCATTGAGGGAGTTACAGACAGCAGTGGAGGGCCAGGGAGCAGACCTGGCTGACCTGGGGGTCACCAAAGATAGGATCATCTCTGAGATCAATCGACTACAACAGGAGGCCACAGAGCATGCAACAGAGAGTGAAGAAAGACTGCGCATTCTAGAAGAAGGGCAAACTCAAGTTGGACAGTGCCCAAACCTTGAGGGACGACTGACCAGGATTGAAGGCATATGTGAGCGACTAGACACAGTGGCTGGAGGATTGCGGGGGCTTCGAGAAGGTCTTTCAAATCATGTGGCTGGCCTCTGGGCTGGCTTACGGGAAACCAACAGCACTAACCAAAACCAAGCTGCCTTGCTGGAGAAACTGCTGGGTGGTCAAGCTGGCCTTGGCCGAAGGCTGGGAGCCCTCAACAGCTCTCTCCTTCTTTTGGAAGAACAACTACATGAGCTCAGCCAAAGCGACCTCTCTGGTAAGAACCCTCTGAGAGCGGGATGGAAGGGGGAGGATGTGACTGTTTGGGGGTGTCCTTTTCCCTGAGATCCCTTGTATCCACCTCATCTCTCATCTATACCTCCTATCCTCCCCAACTCCCCTGGAACTGACTACCCTTCTTTTAGAAGTGCTGTGCCAGGGTCCCAGCCTCTATCCTTCAGGCATTCATTTCAATGTGACCAATATTTATTGTGCCTCTTAAACAAAAAAAATCCCTTTACCCAAGGAATTTACATTCTAGGGGGAGGAAATGACAAGGACACAAATAAGCAAATGCAAAAAATATACAAAGTAATTCTGAGGGAATCAGGAAAGGTCTCATATAGAAGAAATCTCATGTAGAAGAAGGTGGCACCTGAGCTAACTTGAAGGGAGAGTTTCCAAAACATGGAGGTAAGGAGGAACTGCATTCCAACCAAATATGTGGACAGCCTGTGTCTTTGCAGACAAGAGAGAAATACCATCTACAGTGAATAGCAAGGAGGCCACTTTGGCTGTACCTTGGGGTGTGTGCAAGGTGGAAGCAGCCTAGAAAAGTAAGGAGCCAGAATGTGATGGGCTTTAAATGTCAAAGCTAAGACAGGCAATAAGGAGTCACTACAACTTCTTGAACAAGGGAGTGACAGGGCTTTAAGAATATCAGTTTGACAGCTTGGTAGAGGATGGATTGAAGAAGAAAGTGGTCATTCTGGAGATTAATTAGGGTGCTGCTACAATAGTCCAAGAGAGAGGTGATGGATCTGAATGACGGTAGTGTCTGTGTGAATGGAGAGAAGGAACAGATGTGAGAGAGATGGTGGTGGTAGAATTAGCAAGACTTGGCAATTGATTAGATATGGCAGGTAAGGAAAAGTATAAACAAGTATGGCTTTCAGGCTGAAAAAAATGGGATCACTGGAAGGATGGTGGTACCCTTCTTAGAAATGTCGAAGTTTTGAAAAAGAAAAGAAAAGAAATGTGGAAGTTTGGAAAAGTAATGAGTTCATGGGGAAATCAAATGAGTTTCCTTTTGGATATGTTAAATTTGAGACATCTACAGGATACTACTGTAGTTGAATGTGTTCAGCAGGCAGTTGATGATTTGAGATTGGAGTTCAGGAAAGAGATTTAAAACTATATACTTAAATTTTGGAGTCATTTGCATAGAAATGATAGTTGAATCCATGGGAGCTGATGCAATTACCAAAACAGTGTAGAGATAGAAGACAAAAGGGTCTGGCACTGAATCTTTCGGTATACCCCATGCAAAAGGAGAGGGATGTGGATTAAGAATCAGCAAAGGAGTGGTCAGTCAAGAGAACCAAGAGAGAAACAACATAAAAAAAACCAGGAAGGAGAGAGAATCCAAGAAGAGAGAGATGTTCAACAGTGTCAAATACTGCAGAGAGATGGAGATGGGTGACAATCAAGCAGAGACTATGGAGATTAGCAATTCAAAAATCAATGGTAATCTTAGAGCGCTTTCATTCAAGTGTATCTTGGGGGGGAGGGGGCAGGGATGACCAAAGCCAAACAGTGGGGAGTCAAGAATGGAAGGAAAGAAAGTGAAAGGATTAAGATATGATTTCCCCCCTAGGAATTTAGCCATGGAAGGGAGACAAGATATAAGAGGAGACCATGGAAATATGGCAAAGGTTTTTTAAGAATGAAGGAAATCTGGACATGTTTGTGGGCAGCAGAGGACTTGATAGACAATGAAAGACTGAAGATTATATAAAGAGAAGAATAATTCAAAGGGCAAGGACTGAGAAATGATTCAATGGAATGGAATCAAGAATACAAGCAGGGGTTGGGGGATTGGGCTTGGAAGAGAACCTCAAACCACCTCTTATATCAGATCTAGTGACACAGATTGTAGTAGAAGGCAAGCAGTCAAAAAGTCTGTCCATAGGTAACTGAAAATCAGCTCATGTGGCCATCTTGGGCCTGTGTGGACTAGATGTGGTACATAGGTTGAGCATCCCTAATCATCACATACTTATCACCTATTTCCTAATACACTCCCCCCTTGGCTGCCTCCAGACCACTTCTCAGCTATGGTCTCTCCAGCTCCTACCTTCTTTTTCCTTTTGCAACCCCTCCATTGTTTCACTTCACTCTAGCTTCATTCTTACAGGGCCAGCAGGAGAGATTGGGCCACCAGGCCCTGCTGGAAAGCCAGGGCCTCCAGGCCCTGTGGGACCCCCTGGACTACCTGGCAAAGATGGCAAAGAAGGACCGATTGGACCACCAGGTGTGTGACATTTCATTCAAAATTTGTTTGACCTAGACAGCAGCCAACCTATAATTTTTCTAGCTAACTACTATGTAGCAAAGAAGAGAATTCAGTGCCTGAGGCTATTTTTAGGCATCCTAATGTTTGGCCCCAGAAGGCAGAACTAAGAAGAGTGGGTAGAAATTACAGGGAGGTAGATTTTGACTCAACATGAGGAAAAACTTCCAACTAAGGCTTTCCCAAAGTAGAATGGGCAGCCTCAACAGACAGTAGGGTCCTTTCTATTCGGCATGGATCATCTAGGTAGCTCCTATTTACATATACACGTGGGGGGGAAGTATGTGTATACAAACACATTTTAATGGGTGAGCTAAATAAATACTTGTTGATTCAGTAGGGTTTTTTTGGAGGTCTTCAAACTGGGTTGAATGTCCCATTTGTCAGGATGCTGTTGAAGGGATTCATGCTTCATGTCCCGTAAGATGCAATTTGGTATAACTGAAGGGGCATTGCATTGGGTATCATGACTGGGAATTCACATCTCCTCTCTGCCACTCTTAGCTGTGTGACATTGAACAAGTCACTCAACCTCTCTGAGCTTCACAGAACACAGACTTTGAAAGTTGGAAAGGACCTCAGCAGCCATCTAGTCCAACCCAGAAACAAAAGGAATCCCCACTATAACTTACCCAACAATGTGTCATCCAACCTCTGCTTGAAGACTTCCACTGAAAGGAGAACAGTTCTTGTCATTAGGGCGTTTTCCTGATATCAACCTAAATTTGCCTCCTTGCAATTTATACCCATTGTTTCTGATTTTGCCCTCTGAATCTAAACAGAACAAGTTTAATCCCTGTTCCAAATGACAACTCCTCAGACACCTGAAGAAAGCTGTCATGTCCCCCCCACTGAGTCTTTTCTTCTTCCTTCAACTGAAATCCATAAGTCATTTTCCTCTTTTAAAATGAAAGCGTTAGATTGAATGACCTGTATGGTCCTTCCAGCTCTACACTTGTGATCTATCCGATCTGGATATTCTTTGAGCCAACTGAATAACAAGCAAATTCATATTATTTTTGTACTAATGACAACCTGCCTGATAACCTCATTATATTGTGGCAAGGACCCTGAATTCCTGAAGGCTCTACCAGTAGGAGCAAAGCTTCTGACAAACCCTGTGAAGCTGAGGACAATTTGATTTGGTGCAGATTTCCCATGTCTGTGGTTCAAGGCTCAACCGAACTTGTGTAAAGAGTCTCTTCACTATGTTGGCCAAATACTGATGAATTTGTCAATTACTTTACTCTTGAGTACCACATGCTATTTTATTCAGTCAGTAGGTATTTATTAAGCTCCTAGAACTGTTTAAGATATAAAAAAAGAGACAAAGACAAAAACAAAAGCATCCCAAACCTAGAGGAAGAGACAATTCATGAGTCATAAAGAGGTTGCAGCTTGGGTTGGTAGAGGGAGCACCCACATTGAAAAAAAAATCACAGACCCTTGGAAGTCTGGAAGCATGACTTAGGTTGTTGGAGAAGAAAAGATTCTTCAAGAGAGTCCTCTTCAAGAAAGAGGACTAGGAGTTTTCAATCTGGAAAGGAAAAAACTGGAGCCCCTACCTCTCTTCCCCAATTATTCTGCTTAGGCCAGTAGCAGTTGTTTTACTCTGTTGAATAAATGAACTTACGTTTAAGTGCTGCTCCTAATTAGCACATCTCCTTCTCCTACAGGTCTCCCAGGTGAACAGGGTATGTATTCTTTTTGTAAGCAGCTTCTTCCCCTTCTACAGCAAGTTGTTCATTCAAGGGGGAACAATTCAGGGAGGGGCTAAAATAGAATCACAATTTATCGGAGTAGAATTGAGCTGGTAGAGCAGAAGAGAGTGATGTGGGTATGAAATCAGTACCTTAACCCCGGTGCTCACTTTACCTCTTCCCCACTCCTAGGTTTGGAAGGAGCAGCAGCAGCTCCTGTACCTCGAGTGTCTTTCTCAGCCGCGCTGAGTTCACCTCGTACAGAACCAGGCACAATTCCCTTTGACAAGGTCTTACTCAATGATGGAGGCTACTATGACCCAGAGACAGGTAAGGGGAGGATGGGGGGAGAGTCGGGGAATGCTTGAGTCGGGAAGGGGCGTTTGTTGATTTCAGATGGTTATGGCAGGCTGGGAGTACCGGGAACCCAGCAAAATACTGACCCCACGTTTGCCCCGAAGTCCTGAAGTATAGTTTTCCCTCTAGGGGTTTCGATCGGTTTTTCTGTCCCGTTTGTTGCCCTTCACCTTGCTGACCCCGTCCTTCTCTCCCTTTCTCTCTGACCAGGCATATTCACCGCGCCCCAGGCTGGCCGCTATTTGCTGAGCGCCGTGCTCACCGGGCACCGTCACGAAAAGGTGGAGGCCGTGCTGTCCCGCTCCAACCAGGGCATAGCCCGCATTGACTCGGGCGGCTATGAGCCCGAGGGGCTCGAAAATAAGCCCGTGGTGGAGAGTCAGCCCAGCTCGGGCGCCTTGGGGGTCTTCAGCTTGATCCTGCCCCTGCAGGCTGGAGACACGGTCTGCATTGACCTTGTGAGAGGGCAGCTAGCGCACTCGGAGGAGCCGCTGACGCTCTTCAGCGGAGCCCTGCTCTACGAGGACCTGGCTTATGAAAACGACTAGAGCGGCCACGGCGCCCGACACCCCAAGAAAGCTTAGCCTCAGCTGGGCCGTCGGGGAGAAGAAAGGCGTGGGGGAGGGCGGGCTGCGGCAGGTGGCTGCCTCACGGGGAGGGGAGCCTTGGCCCCCAGCCCACTCACCCACCCCACCCCACCGCGCCTGCGTTTACTTGGCCCTTGGCCACCCACACAGTAGAGACATCTCCCAGACTGGGTAGCACAGCCTCAAGCGCCCGTGACCTTGGACCATACCCCTTGCCTCTCCGGGAATCCAGGGCTTCTGCCCTTAGGCAGAGCCAGCACCCACCGCACGCGTGGGCCTGGGGCTGGGTAAGGCTCTCATGCCCCACTTCCCCACCCGGGCAGAGACGGTCGAGGTCCGGCCCCCTCCACGACCCCGCCCCCTCGAGTTCTCGCCCCCCCCCCTCCTCCCCCCCAGTACTAAACTATTCAGGAATAAAGACTTTTTTTTTTTAAGAAAATCACTGGGTCCTGACTCACGTGCGAGGGAGGCGGAGGGGCAGTGGAGGGAGGAACCGAAGGGAGGGCTTTGTCCGTGGCTGTGGGCTGAAGGTGGACCCTGGGTGACGCGGGGTCAGGTCGCGGGGATGCTTGCTGTCCGGGGTCCTGATCCTCGCCGAAGCCCCGGTGTCCGGCTATGGGAAAGGCTCCCCAGGGCTGCTGGGGATATCCGAGATGCTCACCAGGGGGCGCCTCCGGCCTCGTGGACCGTCCTCTGGGGATCACGTGGGATGCGGAAGTGAGTGTTTGTTTTCTCACGTGGGGTGAGTGCCCTGCTGTGATTGGAGGAAGGCCAAGGGGCGGGTCGGGACTGAGGAGCCGGGGTTCGTACGCTGCAGCAGTACACTGGCAAAGCGCTTGGCTGAGGTGCCTTCGCCTCGGCTTTTCTCCACCCAGGAGGGACTGGCCAGAGAGAGCAGGCCGAGGCCTGGGGCCTCCTGGAGCCCGGCTGAGGCCCGGAGTTGTTGGGGTTGGGGGAGGAGCTCCCGAGGGGCGGAGCCGGGGAAACCTCGGCGATAAGAGGCGGTGTGGGCGACAAGAGGCTAGAGCATCGCCGAGCTCATGGAAGAGAAGCAGATCCTGTGCGTGGGGCTCGTGGTGCTGGACATCATCAATGTGGTGGAGAAGTACCCCGAGGAGGACGCGGACAGCAGGTAAGAGGTTCGGGTCGGCCCACGCGTGCGGCTTCCCTTCCTTCCCTCTCCCCGCGAGGGGGAAGCCCCCTGTGTCGGGGGGTGCGTGCGAGAACGAGGACCTGGAGAGACGAGCCCTGTAGGGATGACCACGGACGCTGGAGTTGTCCGATGAACTGAGCATCTTTTTGCCCAAGGTGGTTTCCCCGAACTCCTGAAATTTTCTAGTCCTTCCCTAGGGTTGCAGCAGGGAGACCACCATAGTCACTCTGGCTTTGGCGGGTTCCTTTCGGATGAGAGGCCACAGGTGTCTTTGAAAGTGTCCTGAAAATATGTTTGACTTGATTGTACATGTGTAACCTTTATAAGATTGCTTGCTGCTTTGGGGAGGGGAGAAGTAGGGGAGGGAGAGAGAAAATTTTGGAACTCCAAATCTTACAAAAATGAATGTTAAAAACTATCTTTACATGTAATTGGGGGAAAAATACTATTAAGTTGGTTTTTTTTAAGTGCCCTGAACTGGGAGTCACTAGACAGTTGAACTTGAACAAGTCACTGCCCTCTGCACCTCAGTTCCCTCATCCGTAAAATGAGGGAGGTGGGCTAAATGACCTTGAAGATCTCTTTTATTTCTAGGTACATGAGACATTCAACCAAACTCTTAATTTTTGAGGTTGCTGTATCTTTGCAGTCAGGGTTTTGATAGATACATAAAGAAACTGTGGGTGGCTTCTGCTTGGAGCTCTAGCACAAGGTAGTTATAGGAAGATGGCGTCCTTTGCACCACTTGAGGCGTAAATTCCTCATGGATGAGTGACCATTTGGCCCCATTAGAGAAGGTAGACCCATCTCTGAGAAATTTACCAACCAGGCAGTTAGCAGAAATGATCTCCTGGAAATCAGTCAGTAAGCATGATTAAGACTTCTTTTGTCCAATGCCATTGTCACTTTCAGCATAGAATCCCAGAACAGCTCTCCAGAGAAGCATAGTGCAGTAGAAAGCATGGGTTTGTGGGAAACCCAGGTTTCAATTCTGGTTTTCTTCCTTTGTGCTCATGGACAAGTCAAGTTATCCAACTTTTCTGGACCTTCATTTCCTCATCTGTAAATTGAGAAGATTGAGCTAGATATCCAAGTTCTTGTCAGTTCTAAATTGATGATTCTATGATTAGTCTGTTCTCAAACTGGCCTAGATGTATCTGTCCCTGTCCAGAGAGGGAGAAAGATCTCAGAATAAGATTCCAGAACCTTTTTTTTTTCTAATGTTAATTCCCTGCTTAACAAGCCTGACATTTTCAGAGGATAATGAACAATTAGACTTGGGGGTGAGGAGACCTAGGTTACAGGGCCAAGGACTATAACCTCTCAATTTCTTTTTCTACAAAACAGAGATCATTGTTATAAGGAGAAAATGTAAAAAGAATTTTGAAAATAAAAGGCAATCAGCAAACAATATAGGCAGTGCTCTCACTAATCTAAATCCCTTCAAATGAAATGTGAACTAGTGTTCTCTTGTTGAGGCTTCTGTGAAGACAGAGAACAACTGGTTACCATCTTCTATCTGATAACATTTTGTAAACTTAACACCTTACGTGTGGGTCACTTTTCAACCTTTTCATCTACAAACTAAAAAAATTACTGTTCTTAGGCTATAGTTTCTAATCATAAATATTTTAAACTTTGGTTTATATTACTGATTCATATTCTTCCAAGGAAAAAGTTATTTATTTAATTGTAAATTTGACATCTTTGAAGTAGTTTTTACTCTTTCTGTTCACTGGGGTTGATGCAGTTATCAGAAAGGTGAATGTTACAATCCAGTTGTAGTTTTATTCATGGAAGGGTGTGGTTCATCATATGTGGAGGAAAATAAGGGAAAGTGAGGACAGGCCAAACACTGGGGACTTGACCACTTGATGTCAGTAGAAGGCATGCGGCTAATTCCTCTGCCTGTGCTGGGGGAAACTGACCCTGGAGTCCATGGAAGAATGTGTTGAGTCCAGCTGCATTAGGAGCTATAGTAAGAGTAGAGACATGAGCCCTTTTCTGTGGTTAACTTCACCCCTCTTGTCTGGTAAAAGATTGATTTGATCAATGTGCATTTATTAAACATCTAATATGTTGCAGGCTTTGCTGGTTACTGGGGCTAGAGAGATAAAAATGGAACAGTCTCTGTCTTCAAGGAGTAAGGATGGGGTGTATGGGCTTAATGTTCTAGGTTCTGAAGATAATAGTAGCCCTTATTTTGCTTTTAGGTGCCTGACCCAACGCTGGCAGCGTGGTGGCAATGCCTCCAACTCCTGCACCATCCTTTCCCTCCTAGGAGCTCCTTGTGCTTTCATGGGCTCTTTGGCTCCTGGTCATGTTGCTGAGTGAGTATGGAGGAAACCTGACCTATTAGGAAAGTCAGCCTCTACATTACCAGTGGAGGGAGATATATTACTGAAGCTCCATGTAGAGGAGGGGGAAAAAATGGCCCCCAACAACTGGCTATGGGTTCTGCTCTCTCACGGATTTCAATCACCAATTGTGCACCTTAATCTCATCTTTAAAATGAAGAAATTTAATTAAACAATGTCTAAGGTCCATCTGTAGCTTTAAGTGGGGAGGGGAGATGGGAGAAAAAGTGACCCTGTGGAGAATTGTAAGTATGAGGCTTTAGCTCCGGAATGTTTAATTAGAGTGTTCTGCTTATTAAGGCTTTATTTCCAGAGATATCTGCCTTTGCCCTTGCTTGTTTCCTTGGCTCTTCCCCAGTGCTGGCTTTTTCCTCCTGTTTTCCATTTCCTTGCTTCCTTTCAGACCAATCAACATACTTTTCTACCATTTTTAAAACTATCTTTAGTTAAAAGAATGGAAGCTTTCTGAAGCAAGGACTTAAGATTTTTGTCTCTGTATCGCCAGTGCCTAGCACCACACTTGGTATGTAGTAGGCACTTAATAAATTATTGTGGCAATGAATGATTATATTACACTTGGATGAATATCGTACTCTTGGAATAGGGCAGAAAGAACCTTAGGAACTCACTCTCCCTTTCCTCTCTTTATGCTTGCTGGGTGTGAATATCTGTGAAGAGGCCAGGGGGAAAAACAAAGGCAGTTTTTCAGCATGGTTCATTTTTGCCAAACACACATTTAGTTTATCCTGCTGCAAAGTGTTCTGAACCACTGAAAGGGACCTGACGAAGGTCACCCACAAAGTACATAGAAAAGCTGTAACTATAACTTTTACATCTTCCCAGTGTCAGTTGACCATTACTGCAGCATGTGGTCCACACTGCCCCTTTGTCAGGCATTGCAAGTACCCAAGAGCCCTTTGAACCTAGGCTCTGCAGATTCAGCGAGTGTTTATCAGGAAGGTGAGGCCCAAACTTTGCCCATTGTGGGCAGCAGGGCAAACTGCCAGGTTACTGAGCTGTGGTACACCAGCCCTTTGTACCCCCAATGTGATTGAAATGTTTATCTCAGTAGGGATCCCAGTGCTTTGGATATGATTCCACATGCATGAGATGACCTGGAAAATCTTAAATGAGTGGTGACCAATAGGGAAGTGAACTCAAGGTTTCAACTTGCCATATTCCAAAGCTAATTTCTTACCAAACCTTTCCAGGCCCATTCTGGCTGTTGGAGCTTCTGGGGGTTCCTAGGAAATCCCGAAGCTCAGAAAAGATCCAAAGCTCCTTGGGGAGTAGAGAAGGGCTTACAACCAGTCCCTCAGACTAGAAGGCCTGGTCTGAACCTCCTGGGACCACTTCCAATTGGACAGGAGTTTTCAGGCAGATGATACTAACTGGCCTCAGTAATGCAACTCATCTAGTAGCTACCTGCTTAAAATGTGTGTGTGTTGGGGGATGGGGGGGGAGGTTGCCAATATTACAAAGCACTATACAGGAGAAGGAAGAAACAGCAACCCCGTAGAGAGCTGGTGCCTCCTGGAAGGATATGGTAGAGAAGAAAATGGAAATGAATAGAATCCTGGAATTGTAGGACTTGAAAGGGACTTTGTGGTACAGAGCTATAGGCAGGATTTTTGTATTAATGAGACCCTAGAAATAATTGTGTAACACAAAAATATCAACCACTAGGGGTAGGGGAAGTTCTAATTGGAACCTGAGTCTCCCAGAATGGAGTGGCAGTGTCCTGCCAGAGTCCCATCAGGGTGTTCATGTGGATTCAAGCTGGGGGACAAAGTTTCACCTGGATCATTAATCATTAATTCTGCTGAGGTTTTGTCACAGAGCAGGCCTGACAGTTCCTGCTGGCTGAGAAGGACGTGAGGCAGCTAGGTGACTGGATAGAATGCTGGGCCTGGAGTCAGGAAGGCCTGAGCTCCGATGTGGCCTTACACACCTACTAGCTGGGTGATTTTGGCCAAGTTGTTTGAGTTCTGTCCGCCCCAGCTTCATCTTCTATAAAATGAGGATAAGCGTAGCACTTACCTCTCAGGGTTGTTGTGAGGATCAAATAAAATAATAATTGTGAAGCACTTAGCACATTGTAAGCACTATGTAAATGGTAGCTGTTATTTTTTTTAATGTCTCTGGGCCTCAGTTTCTTCTTTTGTAAGATGAAGTTTGGATAGACAATCTCCCTTTCAGCTCTAGTATTCTTTGGTCTTATGGTTCTCTATAGGAACTAAAGGAAGAGTTCAGATTTTGTTTTGTGTGAGGTCACCTAAAGAAAGTTGTCCTGACTACCCTCCCTACTCCTCCTCCCCATACACATATTTTGCTGCTTCCACATCTGTTCCTTCCTGCCTCTTACGTGACCTGGGGTGGTTCCAAGGTCAGGGGTTAGGCTTCCCTCCCCTTGTCTTTGTCTCTGCTGCTTGCTCTCCTAGCCTTCACCTGCTTTCCAGGGCCCCAAGCGTTCCTGTCAGCTCCCCTCCTGCCCCCAGGCCCTTTGTCAAACTGCTCCCCAGTGTGGTACTCCCCCCACACCTGGCAGCTTTGTCTTGGATGACCTTCGTCGATACTCTGTGGATCTGCACTACACAGTCCCCCAGCGTGTGGGCTCCGTCCCCATCTCCACTGTCATCATCAGTGCGGCCACTGGCAGTCGTACCATCCTGCACGCTAACAGGTGTGTACATCTGTTCCCATCAACAAAGATGTGCCCAGGACTAGGCCAGGACTCTTCTCTTACCAGACAGTACCCCAGGTGTCTAAGGCATACTTCCATGCTGTGCCGTTCAAAGGCTCTAACCTGTGTCTCCCCCTCCCCCCTACATCCCATGACCTTATGCTCCACCCCAAGCTTCCTGGTGACTGACTTTAAGTATCGGGGCGTGGACGTGTCGCAGGTGGCATGGCAGAACAAGGGCGAAACACCTTGCTCCTGCTGCATCGTCAACAAGTCCAATGGTTCCCGTACCATTGTCCTCTATGACACGTAAGGCTAGTCCCTGGCACAGTCTACCAATCAGCTCCTCTTCCTCCCTCACAGACCAATGTGGGCATCTCTGCTGTCCCCTTCTCTGGTCTTTCCCATTGTTTGTAATTGCCCCTGTGATGAGCCAGAAAGTAATTTTGAATCATCTCTAATTAGGTAAAGTTGGTCAGTGGAGGGGGGAGTAAGCTGATGTTGCTAAACCTGGTGTTTTGGCCTTTGCTTAGCACCGAAGATAGATGGGTACTTAAGTAATTTAATTTGTATTTTGATTCCTTCATAATTAGCTAATCAGTCCCTGCGTTTGGGTAAAGAAAAATTATCTTAAAGCCAGATGGGTTTTGGGGAGGGAGTGTTAATGTAATGGAGGGCAATGTGCTCATCCAGTTTTGGGGAGATCAGACCATTCCCCTCATTCTTAGTTGCCAGGACAGTCCCAGAACTATATTCCCTGCGTCCTGACACCCAGATGAGATTGGAATGCCCATAGAGATAACTTTGATAGAAGAGACCATGCTTTATCGTTGTGCTTGGCACAGAGGGTTCTGGAGGCAGAGGCATTCTCCCTTCCTTGGGCTTAGTACTGGCTTCCTAATTGCCTCAAGATCCCCAGGATTGGAGAATGAGAGCTGTCCTATAGACTTCCTGGTTTAGACAACAGCTGCCTTAGAGATGAGAGAAAGTCTCTCTTCTCTTAAGCTCTGCCTTCTAAGAGGGCTGACTATGGATGAGATTGTATTAGTTGTTAATACCTAGAGCCCAGGAATATCCTCCAGCTGTTCTTTCCTCACCCCACTCCCCAACATGTATCCAGAAGTGTTGGGGAGGACTGTGAGACCCTGGACTGAGCCAGGGTTAGGAAGGTGGAAATTCAGAGACTCTTATGATTGAGGTCACTTTTACCTATCCAGAGCTCATCATATGTGTCATACCTGAGAGATAGATGGGGTAATGAACCACATCTTCCCATCAGAACAACCCATGCTCAGGGCCCTAGGGACAGTCAAATATTAACCCTCTTACCTGAAGATGAGCTTTAACCGATGCCTAGGTAACCCATAAACAGATGACCATCTATTTCAGGGACTCCCCAGTCCCTAACCGATCCTTCCTCAGAGAGCTAGATATGAACTGTGGGGACCTCCTAAGATCCCAGGTTTACAATTGAGAACACTGCATTCTGAATTTAATGCCTTATATGGGTAAATGCCAGGACAGATGTAGGGATCATCCCATCTTGGCAGGAAGGTTCAACATAACAGATTCTCTCCACTACCTCATTCTCAAACATACCTTTTTGTAGAGAGTCTGATCTTTCAGCAGTGTGCTGTTGATTAAATTTTTTTTTTGGCTGTGCTGCAATGCAGTACTAGGGCTGGGGATTAGGGTAGAAGACCAGAGCCTTCTGGCTTCTCTGATTATTCCACATATCACCTCTCCCTCCCCTCCATTCTTTGCTCACCATCCAGAAACTTGCCAGATGTGTCAGCACAGGACTTTGAAAAAGTTGACCTGAATCGGTTCAAGTGGATCCACTTTGAGGTAAGCCCTACTCAAGTCTCTAGGGACTCAGACTGACACTTTGCTTTCTTCCATTCTTCCATTCTTTTCCCAAGAACACAGACCCAGTTTATTGTCTGTGTCTGTCACTTGTGGTGAGGGCTAACTAACCTTGGGTCTTGGATTCCCTAGGGACCAAGCATGAAATTATTAGGAATTACACCTTTAAAAGCCTCATGTATTGAGTCTCAAATCAGTGAAACTTGAGTTTGAACAGTCAGGTAAGGTTAGCCAGGGGAAGACTTTTGATTCTAGACTGGTATCTGGCTGCTTGCTTTTATGTTGGTAGGAGGAGCAGAGAGCCCAGAGCTGGTCTTAGTTGATAACCATGCAACCTAGCGCCTTTGTTGAGGTCTGCTAGGGCTCATCCTGCCATACTTGGAAGCCTTTGGAGGGCTGGTGACAATCTTCCTGTGATCAGATTGGAGTTCTTGGCCAGTTGCCCTGCCCTCCAACCCTGATCCTCCCTCCCTCATGGATTCCTCTTAGACAGTTTGTCACTGGGATAAGCTAGTGTTTGATGTCCCTGAGAGCTGAAGTTGGAGACACAAGCTCTGTCCCCTGATCTCAAGTAAGAGTAGTCTGATCCTCTCTCCCCGATTTCCTCTCCCTATCCAGGGCCGGAATCCATCCGAACAGGTCAAGATGCTGCAGCGGATAGAGCAGCACAACAAGAGGCTTCCCCGAGAGCAGCAGATCAAGATATCTGTGGAGGTGGAGAAACCCAGGGAAGAGTTATACCAGCTCTTTGCCTATGGGGATGTGGTGAGTGCCTTAGGAGACTGTCAGGAGGTTCCACCATGACCTGTGCCAGCACCAAGTTCTCCTTACACCCTCTGCTGCTGGGGGCCCAATCCCATCCCTACAGGTGACCTGGTAGCACCATCATCCTGCAGACAGACCCTGGAAGATAGAGTGGACAGGGGGCGAGATTTGGAGTCAGAAAGATCTGGATTGGTTCAGATCCAGCCCAGCAGGATGTGTGGCCCTGGGCAAGCCACTTAAATCTCTCTTGGCCTCAGCTCCTCATCTACAAAATAAGGTTGGACTAGAGAGTCTCTAAGGTACTATACCCTCTAGCTCTAAATCTATGGTCCTGTGATTTTATAATCCACTGTTTGGGAAAGGGAGAATCAGAGGAGGAGCAGGTACCAAACAAATCCCAGACCCTGACCTCCAGGTTGACCTTTGGCATATCGGTGATGTGCTACCCCTTGGGAGTACACAGTATCTCTACCCACTAAGTGCAGACCAGGATTTCTATGCCTCAGAATTCCAGTCTTAGTGATTTTACCATTCCCTGGAGGTCAGGCAGCTTGCAGGATTGCAGGTGAGGAGGGGTGGGGAAAGGAGTAGCAGTCAGCCTCATGGGCCAGATTGGCCATATTGGGAACAATTTCTAGCCATTACAAAGTTGAGATAACTTCTGCCCCAGATCCAGGGGCAGCTTAGGATAGTGGACTAACCTGAGGGCCCTAATCTGTTCTGCCAATATCCTAACAGATCTAGAATGAACTGAGTTCATCTCTTTCTCTTCTAAGAGAGAATTGTCTCAGGATTCCCACCCACCCACCCAGAAGGCCTAGGACCAACTCTTGATTAGGAACCAGCCTGAGTACTGCTGTCAGAGGAGCTACCTCTATTTGCCAGTAAACTATAAGCTTTTAAAGGGCAAGGACCATTTGATTTGTTTTTGTCTTTGTATCCACAATGTCTGGCACTTAATAGACTGAGTAAATATGTGTTGAATTATTCTGAGGTATATACCTGGAGAAAGGCCACAGCATCCTTTGGTCACCGCCTATGACTACTTATTAACTGGACAGGTCAAGAAGTCCACCTCAGCCTGTTAGCCACCCCTGCACATACACACACACACACACACACACACACACACACACACACAGAAGTAACAAACTATAAGTACAAACTAATAATAAAACCTAATGTTTGCATAATGCTTTCCATGTTTCAGGAATTGCTTTCATATACGTTTCATTTGATAGTTAACACAACCCTGTGATATAAGCATGCAGTCATTGCTATCTCCATTTTACAGATAAGGAAACTGAGGTTCAGAAAAGTCTCAAGCCTCAGAGCCAGCACTTTTGATTCCCAGTCCAATGGCTTTTCTACTTCACCCTGTTACCTCCCATTATACAGGATTGGCCAGGGCTAAGATTACAGACATGGGCAAAGGGTGATCTGAGGACAGCCCAGGAGTGGAACAGTTGAGTAGATAGGGACAGGGTTGGGGGGTTGGTGTTAGGTTAACTAGGCCTCTCATCTGTCTCCTTTTTTACTAGGTTTTTGTCAGCAAGGACGTGGCCAGGCACATGGGCTTTCAGTCAGCAGCTGAAACCCTAAAGGGGCTCTACAGCCGTGTAGGGAAAGGGTGAGCTGGGAACGGTCTGGAACAGGGTGGGACTCCTTAGTGATTCCTGGTCCTTTGGAATAATCGAGGGCCATTGAGCAAAGGGAGGGGGGGAGGGGTTGGTGTGTGTGCTTGGTATCCAGGATGATGCATCAAAGTCTGTAGTTGGGAATTACCCTGCCTTGCCTGTATCTCTGGGCTTTCTTCCCATATTTGAGTTCTGTTGGGTTTCTTCTTGTGCTGAATGGAGTATTCTATAGGGCTGTGCTAGTATGTGCATGGGCAGAGAAGGGGGCAGATGCCTTGGGCCCAGATGGACGGCTCCTACACTCTGATGCATTCCCGCCACCCCGAGTGATAGATACCCTGGGAGCTGGAGACACCTTCAATGCCTCTGTCATCTTCAGCCTTTCCCAGGGTGAGTGTTGCCATCCAAGGCCAAGGGCAAGGACTTTGGAGGGGGAGTGAGAGGCTATAATGGTGAAGCTGAAGACTCTTCAGGTGAATGTTCAGTGAGAGCCACTGAGCTACTTGTCGTTCTTCCAGGGAAAAGCATGCAGGAGGCATTGACTTTTGGTTGCCAAATAGCAGGCAAGAAGTGTGGAATACAAGGCTATGATGGAATCGTGTGAAGGCACCAGACACTGGAAGGCACAACCTCAGCCGTCTCTAGGGGAGTAAGGAAGTCAGTTGGCTTTGCTGGGGCATTGCTGGGCATCTCTAACTGTTCTGGTATCGGGGCCATCCGGATTCCTAGCCCCACCACACCTCGGTTCTTAGCTATCTCCCTCTTTAAACCAAATAAACATTCTTCCACCAAGCCAGTGTCTGGCCTTCACTGCCTTGCAGGGATTGAATCTGGCTGAGGCTGGAGGCTCTCTAGAGACATTGAAGGGGTTGTCTGTGATGTGCTTGCATTCATCCTTGAGGGAGTAACTTCCCCCAGGCCAGAGCCACGTATGGGAGAAACCCCTTGACACAGTTTGTTCTGCACATAAGCTGTGTAGAAAGCCCCCAGTAGAGGGTTGGAGTTTAGAGAGTCTAGCCTTCTCTGCCCTCAGATATCTTTCCAGCTTGCTTGTCAAGTCCCACCATTGGAGTCCCTTCTTTCTGTTAGAGTGTCTAAAAAGCAGCCAAGATATTGGAAAGAGCACTCAATTGAGGAGTTCATATTTAAACCTTTTCTCTTACACCCACTAAGTAGCTGGGTGATCTTGGCCAAATCATTTCTGTTTGCTGAGCCTCAGTTTACTTCTCTGTACAACAAGACTAGCAGTAAAGCTTTATCAACCTTAAGTGAGTCAGTATTCTCCACTCTGCAGGAATGTTGTGACTGGGACCACTGAGGCAGGACAGATGGAGTTTGAAAGGGAGAAAATAGACCCAGGAAAATATGGTGGTCACCCAGGGGCAGCCCAAGAGCAATTAAGTAAAAGGAAAGGGATTGAAGGCCATTTATTGGCACCAGATAGAAATTTCCCATTTTACAGGTTGGTCTGGAGCTAGCCTAGCTCCAATTCTCTCAGACTTTTATACAAAGAGGCCACAAGTCTGTGCATCCCAGGACTACTTAGGGCCATTTGACCACCCTTTCTGCAAAGCCCTTCATCCATGTACCAGACTGATTCATCTGGACTACACATGTAGCCAAATATCCATCAGGCAAACACTATTCAGTTCCTGGTGATTCAGCCCATGGGCTCTGTGAGCAGACCCAGCCTCTACCTGCTTTTTCTGGGATGACAGTTGAGTTTCAGAGTCGGTTGTCACTGTCATTCTATAACCTGAACTCTGGGTTCTCCATGAACCAAATGAAGGGCTGCCACCATATTAGGACCAGGAAAAGGGTGAGCAGTGGTGGGCTGAGACAGGTGCCCTAGGGAAGTACTAGGGACTTTCATACCCTGCCTCACACACATACACACACCCCTCTCTGCTATCTTCATGTGGGACTGAGGCTTCCAGGACTGTGACCTAATATGTAAGACTCACATTTCATCATTCTCTTGCTGAACGGCATGACCTCCAAACTCACCTGGGAGTGCTCTAGGCTCCAAATGCTCTTCTAACTCTAGGGTTCCCACTTCAGCCACAATAATCTCCATCCCTTCTCCAACCTCCCCTAGAGGACCCTTGACCTCCTCTCCAGCTTCACTTTGGTATCTCACTTCCTCTTCAGGGCGTCCTATGGCCTCCCCCAAGTTCCTGGCCTCCTGTTCAGGGTCTGTGACCTTCCTTCCGTCCTCCATATCAGGGCCTGTGGCCTCCCCCAGGCTATTGGCCTCTTGCTCAGGATCTGTGGCCTTCGTGCTATCCTCCTCTCCAATGCCTATGGTCTCCACCAGGCTCCTAGCCTCCTGCCCAGGATCTATGGCTTTTCCATCTTCTCCAGGGCCTGTGGCTTGCTCCTGGATCGTGGCCTCCCCAGTGCCTTGTTCTAATAACTTTATAGCCAGCATGGCAGGACTGCCAACAAGTTCTGAGTCTTGAGGAGGTAGAACAGAGGACTCCTGTGGCTCTCTGTGCCCCAGAGCATCTCCAGGGAGGGCGAGGAGCTCTGCAGGTGTCACCAGCCCATCTCTGTCCAGGTCCTGGGTTTCCAGCACTTTATCGACTATTTTGATCACCTGTAGTAACATAATCAGGTTGTTGTCATTGCTAAGGCTCGAACCTACTGGGCCTTGAAACAATTTGAGATGTTCTCAGGATCCCTATCACTGCCCTCTCTTGCATTCACCATAACCACCCAGAGCTCTAGAGAGCTATGAACAGGTACTGGAGTTGGAAAACAGAAAACTCTTCTCCAGCTGGGCATCTCAAATAGTAGTCCATACCTGACCTGTAGAAGAGGAGGCACGAGCCCCAGGAAACAGAGCTTCCTTCAGCATAGCCAAAAGCTCCAAGCCATCCAGCTGTCCACTCTGGTCAAAGTCATGGAGTGCAAAGAGATATAACAGCACTGTGAGGGAGAGGCTGAGTTAGGGGAGGTGCTGGAGTAAAAGAGGACAAGACTGTGGAGATGATGTGGTTACAATGACTCCCCACCCTGGGTCCTTTGAGATACTCAGGTACATCTCCTGCCCATCTTTACCAGCCCAAGCTCACCCTGTTCTCGGCTTAGCTGTTCCAGGTCCCCAGAAGCCTGTCCCAGTCCCTTCAGGTAATTCTGCAGCAAACTGTTGGAACAACAGATCAGCACTTGGGAGGCCCCAGACTTCTAGCCCCGGGGGCCTGCCCTTTGGGCTTCCCCTTGTGGCCCCCCCCAATCCTACCCCAGGTTACTTACTGGAACTGCTCCTGGCCTGACTGAAAAGGGTTAGATGACAGATCAGGTCCTGCTTCAGCCTCCATCCTGGAGAGAGAGGCAAAGGACCAGCCACTTACTAAAAAGCCATTCTTCTGAGGCCCAGGTCAGTCCATGCAGTGTGTTCTCCAAGTCCCTTGGCCAAAGATGCTTTTCAGCATAAGAAAATGAGTGAAAAATTATTCCCTCACCAGGGTCCCAAGAGACAGAGACTTAGGGGAAAGGACATACTGGCCACTGGAGCCTTCTTGCCACCCTGAAGGGAGAACCTTGGTTCATTCAGAGGACTGGAACTTGTATCCCAATTCTGCTTCTTGGGCAAAGTCAGTCTTTGGGCCCAGTTTCCCCATTGTGAAATGAAGTTATCCTCCAGACTTCCTTCCAGCTTTAGAGTCTGTATGCCCCTCTTTTTGCAACTGTCCCTCTCTCTCTCTCTCTCTCTCTCTCTCTCTCTCTGTCTCTCTGTCTCTCCTTCTCTCTCTCTCCCTCTCTCCCTCCCTTCTTCTCTCTTTCTCTCTCTCTCTCCTTCTCTCCCTCTCTCTCTCTCTCCCTCTCTCATCCTCTCTCATCTCTCTCTCTCTCTCTCTGTCTCTCTCTCTCTGTCTCTCTCCTTCTCTTTCTGTCTCTCCCTTTCCCTCTCTCTTTCCACCTCTCTCTCTTCTCTTTCTCTTTTTCTGTCTGTCTGTCTCTCTCCCTCTCTCAATGATCAAGGTGGAATTAGTTCAGGTCTGTAGGACACAGAAGAAATACTAGCAACACAATTTTGGTGTTGACTTGTGTAGAGAACTCCCAGTGTGTGAAAACTTATCTCCACAGATGTAGATGGGCAACTCCACCTTCTCAGGTGTTCCCCAGGCCCCAGGTTCTCCCCACCATCAGCCCCATAGCTTTGCCTCCCTCATCCCACATGTGCTACCTGTCCCACTTACCTGGTAGCCCCATCCTTGGGAGCAGCCTGACCCATGGGTACTAGCCACAGCAACAGTGACAAGGACAGCATCTTCCCTGAAGCTGGAGCCAAGACCAAGTTCAGAGAGTTAGGAAGTAGAGGGTTTACACCTCTGCTGCCAGTGTGGTATAGTGAAAAGGGCACTGGATTTGGAATCAGGAGAGATTTGGATTCAAATCCTGCCATATAGACATGTGATTAGTAAGCAAGTCTTGTAATGGCCTGAGCTTCAGTTTCCTCATCTGTAAAATGGAGTAATAACATCTGTAGTGCCTAACAGGATCACTAAAATGTAAAACACTTTGTCATCTTAGAATGCCATAACAATATCAATTATTATTCTTCCTCCCAGGGGCCAGGTACAGCATTGTACTTGGTATAGGACAGGATGCCCAAAGGAGGGACTGCAGAAAGTTAGTGCTGGAAGGGACCTTCAAGATCTCCTAGTTCAACTCCCTCTTCTTCCAGATAAAGAAACAGGCACTGAGATGAGAAGCTGGAATGAGTTGCTTGAGGCTACACAGCTACTACTTACTAGCAGAGTAAGGACTAAAATGTCTTCTGACTTGCAGATCAACACTTTTTTAAAAACCTTTTTCACTGCCACCAGACCACTGGACACTTACCTCCCTGCCTACCCTTCCCCTTTACCATGCACTCATCTTGGGGGCTCCCCAGCCTTTATGCCCCAACCTTACTATTCCTGGGGTAGAAGAACCCAAGAACAGGGCAGGACAGTAGAAACGAAAAGGAAAGAAACGCACAGAGACCTCCAGCGAAAAAAGAGAGAGAAAGGTCTAGATATCATTAAGATGAAGACTTAAAGACAGAGACTGGGAGAAAGACAAGCTTATTTAAGAGACACACACAAAAAAAACCCCAAAAAAACAAAACTGAGAGGCAGAGACAGGGACTGTCATTGCTGTAAGAGGCTGTGATAGAAACAGTCTCTAAATTTCCATCCAGTTCTGACGTTCTATAACTCAGGAAAACCTGAACTTGATGCTTGGCTCAGACACTCACTAGCTGGGTGGCCCCGGGTTTCCTCATCTGTAAAAAGAGAATAGCACCTATCTCCTGGCATTGTTGTGAAGATCAAATGAAAGCTTACAATTACGCAGTGTCTAGCACATAGTAAGTCTTATATAAGGGTTAGCTATTCACCATTATTATTATAGTAAATGCCTATTACATAATGTGTAGGTGATGGAGATAATAAAGACAGAAGTGAAATTGACCTTGCCCTCAAGGAGTTTACATCATATTAAAAGGAAATGATAATGCTGTATATAAGAAAGTAAATATAAAGTAACAACTGGAAGAATTTTCTACCCCTGGCTGCCTCAAGGGCTCATGCTGCTGTCAAACTGTCCAGAGTTCTCCACTCCATGCCATACCCTCTAAAATTCCCCTTTTCCCTTTTCCCCCTCCCTCAACCCATCCTTCATCCCCCATCCCCCATTAAAACTCCCATTTCCTTGGGTTAGAACTTCAAATGGCAACTAACAAGATTATCTGTTGGTTAAAGAGTGATCAGCTCTCAGAAGAGAGACCTCAAAGGAGAACTTACATCTTCAAATAGGACGCTTGTTAACTCAAAGGAACGGAGCTAAAATGATGGAATATCTGGCAGCTCCAAAGGGCCAGTGAGGAGGATACAGGTTTATTTAAGGGAGACTCTTTAGAATTCATAAGACCATATGGCTCCACCTACTCATAATGTTAGTTCTACCTTTATGAAATGCATCTATAAATGGGCTTGGAATGAAGAAGACCTGAGTTCAAAGCCTGCTTTAGACACTTACTGTGTGACTTTGGGCAAGTTACTCTACCTTTCTCAGCCTCAGTTTCCTCATACGTAAAATGGGGATAATTATCTCCCAGGGTTGTTATGAGAATCAAATAAGATAATTTTTGTAAAGCACTTTGTAAACCTTAAAATACTATGTAAATGTTGTAGTCATCATCATCATCATCATCATCACTTGGTGTTCAGCTTCTTCCCATCATCATCCACTTACCTTCTTCTTCGTCACTTATGTAAATATGCATACATGCACTCATGTATGTTACAGTGACACCCCTTACATATCTGATGAATAAATGTCCTACTAATTCATGGAATGAATGTGATGGAGCGGGGGTAGAATTATAGAAATATAGCTCTCTATCACTGGAGGTGTTTGGGCTTAGGGCAGTGGTTCTCAACCTTCCTAATGCCTCGAACCTTTAATACTTATATGTGGGTGTATCTGCATGTGGGCAGACTCCCCTGGAGATGGATAGAAGAGCGGTGTCTCAGTTCCTAAGACCATTGGAAATATGTGGTTTTTTGCAACCCACAGGTTGAGAACTGCTGACTTAGGGTGAATCTCAATGATGTCATAGAGTGAAAACAATAGGTACACAATGGAATAGTACAATGTAAAGAAGAGACTGGAACATCATGCTAGGCCTATACTCTGGCCCCTTCCTGTGGACATCTGTGCTCTGATCACCTGCTAAAGGGCATATGTTACTCAGACTCTTGATAGATTAATTCTTTGGCCCCACATGACTGAGGTTGGGTCAAAAAATGATTGGACAAAAAGTCAAGAGGGAATTGGTCCCCTCAATTGGCTATGAGAAAGACTGGAGGGAAATTCTACCCTCTTTTTGGAACTCTGCTAACTCCTTCCTGGACATGGGGGATGGAGGGGAGAGGGACAGAGAGGAAAGTGAATTGTGGTTGAAATGGTGACATACAGCTTGAGACATAGCAACAAGAACAGTTATTTGCCTAAGTGACTTTGAGCCCCTAACTGTCTTTGTTCCCCCTTGTGTTTCTTCCTTAGTCATAGCCGGGAATCTGAAATCTTGAAAGATGGGATTTCCAGTCTTGCCAGATACCTCCTGAGTATGCAGGAAAAATCCAAAGGACAGGAAGGCAGCTAGGGACTCCAGTGTTGGCCCTCTTACCACCATGGCAGATTGCTTCTGTTTTCCCCAAATACACCTTACCTCTTTTTTAAGAATTATTTTTTAATTTCCCAGGAAAAAAAGAAGACATATTCACAGCTGTTCTGCTTGTTGACTGCTTTGAGCGCTAGTTGGTACTAATGATGAGTTACACTTCCTGAAGGTAACCCTTCCCATCTCACCCCCAGTCAGGGGATGGTAGGGAATATAACAAATGATCAAGCAATGTTGAAACATTCAAAAACTCAGCTGGGTCTGTAGTCTCATTATTTTGAGGGTTTTCTTCAACAATTCCGACTACAACTCCTCCATGCCTGCTCATGCTTCTCCATGTTTTCCTAAAAGCTGCCACAAGGTGTCTACCCAAATGCTAGCTAGAGGCATTCCTCATTTTCTCCCCTTAGAAGGGCACTAATTTGTGGAGGACTCTGGCTGTCCATGTAAATCCCTTGCTCTTGCCCCATGACCATCCCTTCAAAAAAAATTAATTGAATTCAATTTAACTTTATTTTCACTTCAAAATTCTCTTTCCCCCTCTCCCTTCCCAATCCAATAAGAAGGCAAGAAAAACAAAATCCATTATCAATATTACAGACATGCAAAACAAATTTTCCTATTAGCCATGTTCCAAGAAAAAGAAAGAGGAAAAAAAATATGCTTCAGTATGCGCTCTGAATCCATTAGTTCTCTTTCTGGAGAGAGATAGCATGTTTCACCCCTGGGTCCTTTGGAATTGTCCTCAGTCATTGTGTTGATTAAAGCTACTAAATCTTTCAGAGTTGATTATCTTTACAAGATGACTGTTACTGTATAAATTGTTCTCTTGGTTTGGCTCATAACTCCCCCCCAGGTCTTTGTTTCCATCCTCTCTGCCTGAAATGAAATGCCCTTCTCCCTCTCATCTGTGCCCCCTGAAATCTTCTACATGCTTCAAAGTCCAGCTCAAAAGGCATTTCTGGATACTGTCCTTTATGACATTTCTTACATTCTACCTTGGACTAAGTCATTTATGGAGATACCTTATCTTCCCTACCAGGTTTCAAATTCCTTTTAAACTGAAGATGATATAACTAATCTATTTTTTAAATCCTCTGCAAGGTCAGTACTTGACAAGAATTTTTTTCCTAGACACAGCATTTCAAGGATTCAGTCTTAATAACTAGAAGGAACCTTAGAGCTCTCTCTACCATTCAACTAGCATAGATTAAGGGCCTACTACATGTCAAGCATTATTCTAGTCACAGAATGAAATAGTATCAACTCTCAATGAGATTACATTCTATAGTGGGTAAAGTAGGAACATATACCTATTAAAGTAGATACAAAATAAATACAAGATAATCTGGGGAAGGAGGGCACTAGCCCTGGGGTGGGGGTGGGAGACAGGGAAGGCTTTATTTCTAAAGCAGTGCTTGAACTGAGAGCTTTGATGAAAACTGGAATTTAAAGGGCAATTGGATGGCTCCATGGATAGAGCTCCAAGCCTGGAGTCAAGAAGACCTGAGTTCAAATCCAACTTCAGACACACACTAGCTGTGTGACTCTGGACAAGTCACTTAATTCTGCCTCAGTTTCCTCAGTTGTAAAAATGAACTGGAGAAGGAAATGGCAAACTAGCATCTCTGCCAAGAAAATCCCAAATAGGGTCATCAAGAGCTGGACACAACCAAAACAATGGATTCTAAAGGTAGCAAAGTGTGTTCCGAGCATGGAAGACAGGAAAAACGTTCTGGTAGCTAGGTAGAAGACGACTTGGGGAGAGGAACAAGAATGGGGAAGGGAGACCAAATAGGAGGTTATTGCAACAGCCCAGTTCTAAGAGCTTGAAACTTGGTCATCTTTTTCTAAGCATCCCGGACAGGCATTCATGGAGCATCCCAGAATTGGGTTCCTGAGCATTTCTGAAGTGAGTTCTGCCTTCCTATAACTTCTGCTCGCTGCTTCTAGTTCTATTCTCTGAAACAAGTCTTATTCGTGTACTTCTGACAGCCTTTCGCATAGTTGAAGACAATGATATTCCCATAATCATTCACATAACTGTTCTCCAGATCCTTTAAGTGCTTCTCATATGACCTAAGTGTCAGTGGACCCCAGACTTGCTGACTTCTCAGGAAGAACTGAGTTCAAATCCTGCCTTAGACACTTATTGTCCTTTGTTATTGTTCAGTCATTTTAGTCTTGTCCAACTCTTCATGACCCCATTTGAGGTTTTCTTGGCAAGGATACTGGAGTGGTCTGCTATTTCCTTCTCCAGCTCTTTTTACAGATGAGGAAACTGAGGCAAACAGGGTTAATCAAGTTGCCCACACAGTTGAGTAAGTATCTGAGTATAGGATCTGAACTCAGCTCCTCTGGATTCCAGGGAGGACACTCTATTCACCATGACACGTAGCTGCCCGTAGACACTTACTAGTTGTGTGACTTTGGGCAAATTACTAAACCTCTTTTAGCCTCAGTTTCTTCCTCTGTAAAATGGGATTAATATTAGCACCTACTTCTCAGTTGTCCTGGGAACCAAATGAGATAATCTATGTAAAGCACTTTGCAAACCTTAAAGTTAAATTACTACATAAATATCACCACTATCGCTATTATTATCTGGCATCCAACTCCCTCCCATCATCCTAACCATCATGGATCATCCTCCTCTGGATATACTTAAGCTTAGCAATGTCTGTCCTTGACATGTAGACCCCAGAAGTGGAGACCATGCTTCAGGTCTGATCAAACAATTCCCAGAAGAGGGACGTTGGGGTTATCACTTCCTTTATTCTAAACCTTTTACTTCAATTCATTCAGCCTAGTATTTTATCAGCTGGGGTGTTTCCTCAGATGCATCACACTGTTAGCCTCATATTATGTTTACTGTCCAACTCAAACCTTCTGAAACACTGAATAAGGGAACACACAGACCCTGACTCTGCCTGTCGCTGTCACTATCATTGTCATTGTCAGTCACACACACACACACACACTTACGCTATCATCAGACCCTCTCCCAAATAAACGCTGGGACCCTTCCCACCTTCCCACGTCCCCGTGGGCAGCCTAGCCCCCCTGTCGAGCCCTGGGATTCCTGATCAGCTCCAGACTTACCTGCTGCGTGAGCTTCTGTGCTGGCTGGAGAAGGGCTCCTCGGCTTTGTCTCTCCTGCGGTGCTGCAGCCCCGGCAGATCCCCGCCCCAGGTCCGCTCCACGTGGCCGCTCCACGTCGCCAAGCGTTTCCCCCCCACCTTCCCTCTGCGGGCACGGGCACAGGCACAGCTTCTGCCCGGAGCTATGGGGTAGAGGGAAAGCTGGAGACCTCAACAAACCTCTAGTCCACAGGGCATGGGAAGACAGTCCCGCCCCATCGCACCCCAGACTGCATCGAGGCCATCCTATCAGTCGATTCCTCCCTCCAACTTCCCACTACCCAGAGAGGTGTGGGGGGAGATGTTGTATTGGGTGTTTAATCATGTGCACCGATGAGATAGAAAGACTAGAGACAAAAGGGAACTGGCG
This sequence comes from Pseudochirops corinnae, assembly GCA_028646515.1. Lineage (NCBI taxonomy): Eukaryota > Metazoa > Chordata > Mammalia > Diprotodontia > Pseudocheiridae > Pseudochirops > Pseudochirops corinnae. The sequence goes on along the minus strand of CM053585.1, from coordinate 176,553,113 downwards.
GGGGGTGGGGAGGAGGGGTTGTGTTAAGCATGTGACTGTGTACCTTGGTGGGGGTCACTTTGTGGTGGGAGGTATGTGTTAGGTGTGTAACTATATGAGAACAATGCGTGGCTATCGCTGATGGGAAGGGCATTGGCTGTGTATCGCTGTATCTGTCGTGTCTGTCGCTGTGTGTGTAGGGAAAGCATGTTGTTTTGGATGTATAATCATGACACTGCGTCATGTGTGACACGGCTGTAGAGACAGAGACAGTGGGGGATGCTGTACATCACTATTGTGTGTGCCACTGCCTCTGTGAGTGTATGTGTGTGTGTGTGTGTGTGTGAGAGAGAGAGAGAGAGAGAGAGAGAGAGAGAGAGAGAGAGAGAGAGAGAAAGAGACAGAGACAGAGACAGTGGGAGGTGTGTTGGGTGTGCAGCCATTGCTTCTGTGTGTACCTGATAGAGGCAGACTTCGGAGGCTGTTGCATTGGCCTTGTGACTATCTGGCTATTGTGCGTGCATTCACGGCCTCTGTGTGGGAGTGATGAGTGTGTGCGTGGGAGAGGGAGGAAGAAAGAAAAAGATAAGGCATGACAGGAAGAAGGGAGGAAAGAAAGGAGGGAGAGAGAAAAAAGGGGGGAAGGAAGAGGGGAGGGAAGAAGAGAGGAAGGAGGGGGGGAGGTTGGGAAGGAGGGAATAAGGGAGGAAGAAAGGAAGAAGGGAAGGAAGGGAAAGGGAGAGATGAGAGGAGGGAGGGAGGAAGAAAGAAAAGACAGCAGGGAGGAAAAGAAGGAGGGAGGGAAGGAAGGAGAGAGGAAGGAAGGAAAAGAGAGAGGGGGGAAGGAGGTAAGGAAGGAGGGAGGGAGTAAAGAGTGAGAGGAGGAAGAAATGAAGGAAGGAAGGAGAGAAGGGAGAAAGAAGGAAGAAAAAAGAAGGGAAGGAGGAAGAAAGGAAGGAGGAAGGAAAGGAAAAAGGGAAGAAATGAAGAGGGAAGGAGGGAGGGAGAGAGGGACAAAAGAAAGAAAGAAGAGAGGTGTATTTTGGATATATACTGTTGTGTGCCACAGCTTCTATGTATATGAGAAAGACTGGTATGTATCAGACATGTAACTATGATCAGTGTCCTTGTTTGTGAGTGCTAGGTGTGATGTTGTGTAACAGCGCGATCACGTGACAGTTGCGGGTTGTGGCGCTGCTTGTCGGGGAGGAGGAATCCTTCCTAATTCCGAGGGAGAGGGAGAGAAATGAGGACTGGGGAGAAAAAAGAGGAGAAATAAAAGAGACAAGGGATGAGGGCATTGAGCTGAATGTGTAGGTCTGTGTGCTTAGACCCCATGGGAAAACGCACGCCTGCTGTCTTTGTCCGGGAGTCCAGGCTGCAGAGCCCTTGGCCCGGAGGTCAGGTACAGGCTCCGTGTCCAAGCTCCCTGAGGGCTCTGTGGTTCGGCTCGGCCCTGCGTGCCCTCGGGCCGGCTGACTCCCTCAGGGCCTCAGTTTCTTCGCCATTTTCGAGGTCCTTCTCCTCCCACTCATTCTCTCCTACTCTTCTTGGATCCACCAGCTGGGGCTCCTGTAGGGGAGGGGCCCAGCGGGGACCATCGAGGGCGCGGCCCCTACCGTCCAATAGTGTGCACGGGGTGGGGCCCAGTGTTCGGGGGGCGGGGCTTCCCTTCAAAGTTGAAGACTCGCCCTTGGAGCCCGAACTGGGCAACTAGAAGCGAGCCTCGGGCTGACGATGCTGATCGCAGATCCAGGCCAGCAGGATGGCTCCTGGAGCGAGCTCGTCCCTTTCCTCTTGGGCCTTAGCGCCGTCTTCTACCTGGGCTACTACTGGGCATATGTGCCCCAGGTGGGTGCGCTGCCGGGGACTTTGGGCTGCTTGGGCTGGGAGCCTGGTCAGGGATATCATCGAGTAACGAACAGCCTGGTTGTGGGGTACGTTGAAAAAGTGTTTGGGGTCCCTTACCTTACTTCTTCCCCAGGGATTCTGAGTGACTCTAAAGCCAGCTATGGCTAGCTTTTCCCCATATTTCACATAGGGATTGTAACTGACAGGACCCCTGCCCATTTCCCAAATCCCCCTAAGAAAAGGTGTTTGCAGGTTACCTATCATTTTGGCCATTGCTTTGGGTTAAGCACCTGGCTCTCAGGCACCCTTTGCTTGTCGACAGGGGTCTGGTGGGAAGGAAACTAAGGTCTCTGTGCAGTACCTTTAGCCATTCAGGTACATGTCAGAGCAAAAAGGTAAGTACTCTGATAGGGCAGAAGGAGTAACCCTGAGGTCCTAGGAATCAGCAAAACTGCCATCACTCTGTATTTTTCTCTTCCCATGTTGGCTGAGCAAATTGTTATTAGTTCCACTGAGTGGAAGGGCCAGGCCTTCAGAAGCCTGTGGAGCTGATTAACTTGCTAACTCCAAAACTGCTATTATTGGGGCCACCTCATCCAGCTTATAAGTGACATAATGGAACCCCACCTTGTTTGAATGCTGGAAGAGCTGCCGCACCCAGCTTAGGGGCTGACTGGCTCTTTGCCCTTTCAGTCCCTCTAACAAGGCCCTCTGATCATGTAAATAGTGAGGAAATCTAGTCAGGAGGCTGATGATTTTATAAGCCAACATTTTAATTTGACTTAAAAAACAAATACAATGTATTATTTTTGATACATTTAATCTAAATTCAAATGTGTACTTCCTCCCCAATTTTCATTAAACTTCTTTGTTCCAAGGAGGTAGGTCTACCAGAATACCAGAATCAATCCCACAGCATAACATCCTACCCCCACCAGCAAAATAAAAAACAACCCTAATTTCACCTTTGTCCTTTGGGAAGTTGTTCTAAGCTCCTTCTTTTGAAGCAAGTTTTGTTTATTCTGATCACAAACACTAGCAAGAATGGTTCCTCTCTAAACCTTTTTTCCTCTGTTTGTAACCAAGTGTATAGTAATTCCTGACACATTTCATGGGTCTTGAAACACCAAATCTCCAAATTGTGGTTAATACGAAGGAAAATTTCCCAATGTTAGTAAACTAGTGTTAGTCAGTATGGTGTTATAGAAAGACCACTGAACTCAGAATCAAGCAAGATCTGAGTTTGAATGCCAACTCAAACACTTATCATGAGCAAGTCAGTCTGAGTCTCAAGTGTCCTTGTATGTAAAAAGGGGATAATAAATCTGTAGTACTTATCTCACAGGGTTTTCGTGAAGATAAATGAAATAATATATGTAAAGTGCTTAGTAACAAATATTTTATTGATATTATCAACACCATAGGATATATACTTGAGTTGTTGCTTTTCTGAGCAGCTGTGAAGGACTTGTACTGGTCCAACTTGTACTCTCACCTCCTTGTGATCTACAGCATACACTATGGCCATGAGACATTTAGCTAGGGTGAAGCTCATAGTCTATACAGGAATCACACCCATTACCTTATTAGCCCTCTAGCATAATCAATTGACAAACATTAATTAAGCACCAGTTATATGCCAGGCCCTTGTGCCTCCTTGCATACTAATATGAAAGTTTCAGATAGCTTCAAACTTAAGGAACATGGCAGATCTCAGTGGCTGTTAAATCAGTATGATCTCCTGACCCTCTTAATCCTGTGTTTTTGATTACTGCAGTGGTCTGAAAGAGAAGAATTATTTGTGTCCTACAGTTTCCTAAGACCTGCACCAGAATTGGGATGAATGTTTCTGAGCCTGAAACATTTTGGCTTTCTTCTCCATACCTATGCACTCTGATTGGCTCAAACCTCGGCCTCCACTTGCTGCTATGGGGAATAGATGGGGCAGCAGCTGAGAACTGTGTTTTCAGTCATCTTGGTTGTTACTTTCATATCATTCCTGGTGCACCTCTTAAGACCAGCCTGACAGCTATGGATAAAGTTTTGCCCTTAGACTTCATCTCTCCTTAGTACCATCCAGATGCAAAGATGTTGAGAAAGATGCTTTCTTCCAAAGTCCAATTAGAGAAAATGAACAGAGAAATGTAGTCAAGGAGCACTCAATCAACAAAGTGTGTGCATTATAGGCTTGTCACTGAAGTAAAACATAGAAAGGGTGGGAGAGATCTGGCGGGAAGTATGTGTAAATTTAACTTGAAGTGAGTACCATAGTAGTTTGGGAGACCCAAGCTGATGAGAGCTGATTAGACCATCTACTTTGCCACAGAGGCAGTGATGATGCAACTCAAGTAATCAAATTGATCTATAACCACCCAAGATTTTGGTCTAGTCCAGGGGTGGGGAACCTTTGGCCTTGAGGCCACATAGTGACCTTTTAGGTCCTTAGGTACAGCCTTGTGACTGAGTCAAAATTTTACAGAACAAATCATTTTATTAAGGATTTACTTCACTTTGTGAAGTTTGGATTCAGTCATAGGGATGTACTTGAGGACCCAGAGGGGCTACATGTGGCCTTGAAGCTGAAGGTTCCCTATCCTTGGACTAATGTCTCTTCTCTTCTTGGAGAGTTGAGGGAATATGGATATAAAATGTTGCATGTGTTATCAAACATGGTTGATTGATGTGTCATTTGGTTTTGCTAAGCTGCATTTTTTGGCTTGGTTTAAAATAAATAAATCTTTGTTTCAAGGGAAGGTTCAATATTCAGAAATAGATGTGGTAAAAAAAAAAAGGGCATAAAATAAAAATATTTGGCTTAACTAGCTACATGGAAAAACAAAAGTGATGATGAATGCCTGTGGACCAGATTATGGCATACAGTTAGATGGCTAGCCTATAGGACATGTGTCTGTCTGTCTGTCTTGAAAAGACAATGAAAATGAACAATGAGTTGAGTGAACCTAGAATTAAACAGAAGGAAAGGGATGGACAGCCTTCAGGAAACTTCTAAATCCCTTTAATGACCCCTTAGGTTCTCCTTGAATGCAAGGCCCATCTTCCACCAATATTCTTTCTATTAGTGGTGTGTATGGGTGCAAGTCATGAAACACTACAGTCTCCAAAGAATTAAAAATTAGTACCACTCAGGGCAATGGAGAGACATGGTGCATGTGAACAAGCTACAACATATAGTAAATGAGGAACTACAAAGATCTAGATCAAGAGATGTCATTAAAGAAGATAGCTAGTCAGGCACAGCACAGGATAACTAGTAACTCGTGTGCTCCATTGGCACACCTCTTATTGTCAGGAGAAACTGAGGAAGGCCTCCAGTACACTGGGCGGATCCCCTGTGGAAAACTTATGGGAGGACATGGACAAGAGTTCCACAAGATGAGTAGGAATGAAAGGTTACCATCTGCACCACTGAAGGCAATCTATACATCCCTGTGATGAAGGATCCATTTGAGTATTTGGTGGAAGTGAGAGGAAGGGATGGGACAAACAGCTAGGATGACTCCCTGAATACAACCCAACCCTAAGGGAATTCTACTAACACTTACTGTTTATCCTTATTTGACCAGATCATGACTGTTTGTGAAATTCTGCTTATCCCAGATTAGTTCATCATTAATTAAGAGGCTTCAGCTCCCTTTGACAGGCAGCGAATACAGCCTAGTGGAAAGAGTGCTTAGACTTAGGAAAGCTAGAGTTCAAATTCCACCTCAGCTAGGGGTAGCTAGGTGGTGCAGTGAATAGAGCACCAGCCCTGGAGTCAGAAGGACCTGAGTTCAAATTCAGCCTCAGACCCTTAACACTTACTAGCCCTTGTGACCTTGGGCAACTCGCTTAACCCCAATTGCCCCTGCCCTCCCCCTCCAGAAAAACAAACAAACAAAAATTCTACCTCAGATACTTTTTATGTGACTGGGCAAATCATAATCTCTCTCAGCTTTGGTTTCAGTTGTAGAATGGTGCTAATAATACTATCTACATGTCACAGAATTACTTTGAGGATCAAATGGACAAAATGTAAATGGTGCTCTCTCCGCAAACTTTATATGATATATGAATGTCAGCCATCATTATCATCTATCTACCTAAAACCCACAAAGCTTTTAACTGCCTTAGGCTGCACAAAACCAGTCTGTGACTTGAATAGAGCTGACCATCTGGGTTCCTGTCATGTGTGCGGGTTCATTTCCCAGACCTAGGCCAAGCTGGGGGCTCAGTGGTGCTGTTGAGGCAGAAGCACATCTCCTTGTACACTTTTCTTTGAGCAAGTATTCCACAAGTGGTTTGTATGCTGTCCACAAACTCTGTAATTAGCTTAGAGGTGAGTATGGGTCTGTCTCTGTTCCCTGAAATCCTGTACCAGACTGGTTGGTAACAGCTCCTGGGATGTTAGTGCAGATAACAATCACTTGGATGTCTGTTCTAGTCCAATGCAGTGCCGTGCTGGGTTATCCCTGATCTGAGCATCCCTTGGGATTATATTGGGATCAGCCCTGGGGCATACACATTCCAGGGAAGATTGAAGAATCTGTTACTGGTTGGGCTTGCCCTGTCATTCTGTAAGTGATTTGGGCTCCTAGCAATTTTTCAGACTGAGGGTGTATGGGAGCTACCACTAAACCGGAGAAGATCCCCTCACTCCTACAGGTTCACCCTGGTCAAGACTACATTTATGGATCAAGGCTCAGAGCAGACTAGCTCCTGGGGATGGATAAGGAGCCACTCATCTGGTTAGTCCTCCACTAGAGTCTGGTGCTACACCAGCCTTATTGTGGGAAGCAGTGGTGGGCCAAGACAAGAGGTGAGAATGAGATAAGAATGTGTTCTGTGGTTACAGAAGCCTCGGCTGGTGGCTGGGCCCCAGTTCTGGGCCTTCCTGAAGCAGCACTGCCCTATAATTACGGAAACATTCTACCCTACGCCCTGGTGTTTCGAAGGGAGGCTTCAAACTGTCCTCCGAGTCTTTGTGCAGTCCCGGCCCCCTGTCTCCTACTGGAGGTGAGACGATTTGAGGGGTTAGAGAAAGGCTAAATGAGGAAGCCCTGTTTAGCTACCTGACCCCATTCCTTCCTCTCTAGGCTATGCACCCTGGGTAAAACTCAAGCACAAAAGGTACCATTCCACCACAAATACCAAGAGTCAGCCCTTAGGCTTGCCCTCTTGCCACAATTTACTTTTGCATTCATTTTGTGATCATGGACAAAACCTCTCTTTTGTATCTGGATGGGTCTTGTTCAGTGGCGTCCAATTCAAAGAGAGACCTTTGCAACAATGACTTTAAAAAACACAAGTTAACACTGTTCTATGCTGTATTTTTATTTGTTTTATTAAACATTTCCTAATTACATTTTAAATATGGTTCCTGCCATACTTGGGAGTTTTGCTGGCATGGCCAGCGAGCAAATCTGACACTTCTATCTAGTTATGTCTTCCCCACCCCCTAAGCCACTAAATAAACAACACTAAGGTTGGCCATTTTTATTAACTTAGCCTTGAGATTCTGAGGTAGGGAAGGAGAGTTGTCATGTGGGTTTAGAGTTAGGGTGTTAACAGAATTCTTCAAAGGTCTAGAAATCCCTAGATATACTTCTGTATACACCCTTCCACAGTGAGGTGCTCCAGACACCTGATGGGGGACAGCTGCTGCTAGATTGGGCCAAAGAACCTGAGAATAGCCAATACCCTGACCCTGTCATCCGGCCCACTGTGTTACTGCTCCCGGGCATCACAGGCAGCAGCCAGGAGACCTATATCCTTCACCTAGTGTACCAGGCCACTCTAGATGGCTACAGGTAAGAATGGTAATTGAGGGTGGCTGGCAGGTATCTGAGAAGTCCAGAATGGAGAAGCAGATGCAGGGAGAAATGTGCAGGGAGAAGGGCAGTGTTCCCTGAAAACAGATACTGGGAGGTGGAGAGAATTCTGGATTCTAGACTTGGGTCCCTCATGATTGGAATCTCTGTGCAGAACACCCCAAAAGACATAAAGGCCCCCTAGGGTGGGTCTGGCTGAGATGTGCCTGTCTGTGCCATAGGACTGTCGTGTTTAATAACCGGGGCTGCCGTGGTGAAGAACTGCTGGTGAGTTCCATCCCCTTTTCTAGCATTAAATTCTCATCCCTCTGACCCCATCATCCTCAGCAGTCTCAAAGCCTTTGGTCTCATCTCCCTACAAACTCTGCATCTATCTGCATCACTCTCATCTTCTACCTTGTCCCACTGAGCTACCTCATCTCCTGAAGCCCTCCCCCTTTCTGTCCATTCCTATCTTTATGTGACACTATGTCCTCAGACCCACAGGACCTTTTGCGCTGGTAACACAGAGGACCTGGAGATAGCTGTGAATCACATAAAGCACCAGTATCCACAATCACCACTGCTGGCTGTAGGAATCTCACTAGGAGGGTAAGAGTCAACCGGGTTATTAGAGCAGAAATTAAAAATTCCTTAGCAGAAATCTCTGTCCCTTCTTTCACTCACACTTCCAACAGACCTCTGGCCCTGCTTCCTTACAGACCATGATCATCCTGAATAGGCCCAACTCTCAGCTAATTATTCTTCTTCCTTTCCCTAAATGACCATTTCACTGCTGGTTGCCTCATCTCTACCTCTTCATTTAGTGATTACTAGATCCTAATAAGACCAGTCCAAATCTTTCCTTCCCCCTTCTCTTTGTAGTTCTGATGCCAATCTTTTGCAGGGTCCTAGTGCTGAACCACCTGGCACAGACAGGTAATGCCGCAGGGCTGGTGGCAGCACTGACCCTGTCTGCATGCTGGGACTCCTTTGAAACCACTCGCTCTCTGGAGACGCCACTTAATGCACTGCTCTTCAACCAGCACCTCACAGCTGCACTCTGCCGATTTGTGGGACGGTAGGGCAGTGACAAAGTGGGGAAAAGGGAGGAAGTTTCAGTTGAGTACAACTGTGCCTTTTTCTACTGGAAAAAAAAAAAGGGCCAGGGTGGTAGCCAGTGTGGGAGAGGGATGATTGGTCAGGCTGGAATTAGGGAAAGATTATTGGAGACTTAAGAGATTCAACTGCTCCCCTGACATGCACACTTACTACAGACACAGGAAGGTGATCGAGGAGAAACTGGATGTGGACTATGTGCTTAAGGTAGAGAACCAGCCCTCCACCTTTGCCCCAATCCTTTAGCAGTCTCCTCCACATCTGTCACTGCTAAGCTGGATTCTGTCCCTGTCAGGCCCGTACAATCCGACAGTTTGATGAGCGCTACACCACACTGGCCTTTGGCTATAAAGACTGTGATGCCTACTATCATTCAGCAAGCCCTGGAGCCAAGGTGGACGCAATCTGTGTCCCTGTACTATGTCTCAATGCAGCAGATGACCCATTTTCCCCACCTCAAGGTGAGTCCCTTCATTCTCAGCATTGAGTAGCATGGTTATAGTGGGTAGAATGCTGAAGAGGAAGAAAAACCTGGATTAAAATCTTGCCTCAGATACTTCCTTACAGCATGACCCCGGACAAGCCACAACCTCTCTTAAGTTTGTTCTTCATCTATAAAATGGGAATAACCTATATCTCACAGGATTATTGTGAGGCTCAAATGAGGTTGGCAAGGTGATCTGCAGACTTTAATGTATAATATTTTAGCTACCATTCTTCAAATCCTAGGGAAAACTGGCCCTAGGGCCCAGCTTCCATAAAGGCCTTTGGCTCCTGACTTAGCTCTCCCTTACCTCTCCTCCTCCTTCCACCCCCCAGCTTTCCCACTACAGGCTGCTACACACTTGCCACATGTTGCACTGCTGATTACATCCCGGGGTGGCCACATCGGCTTTCTGGAGGGGCTGATCCCATGGCAATACTGTTACATGAGCCGCCTCTTTCACCAGTATGCTGCTGCTGTCTTCCGGCATGCAGGGGAACTGCAGGCCCTCAGCAAAACCCCACCTTCCAGGGAAGGCCAAGGACTGACAGACTCCTAGGAGAAGAGCCATAGATCTCAGCTCAGCTTCCCCTCATTTATTAAATCTTAACTTCCACTTGCTTTGACTCAGTGAGGTGCCTTCTCCTCCCCTTATGGCTAGGGATGACCCAAATTTACTGTAACTATAGCCAGGCTGGCTAACTCTAGGCCAGGTGTGTCTGTACTCTAGGAGTATTTTCTCCCCCTTCCTATCCTTTTCTGTAAACTTCCACATCTCTTGTTTGTATTAACTGTTTGATTTGGCTAGGCTGTGTTCACCTAGACAGAGAGATGCTAGGTAATGGCCAGTGCTTTGGAGAATTGGAAACCAACCAGACTGGTTGGGATGAGAACATGGCCCTTCTGATAAAACCTGAGACCATTACTGGCTTCAAAGCTGCCCTAGGATGAAGGTGATGACATCCCCCACATAACAACTAGGAGGACTAGGGTGTGCTGACCAAGGGCAGCCTTTCCAAAAGGCTGTTGACCCCCTTTCTCCACTCTTTTCCTCTTCCCAGTGTGGTCTGATGATCAGCCCACACTCAAGGTCCTAGAGACAGACCTGGCTATTTCCTGCCCTTGCTGCCATTCTCCCAAACTTCTGCTTGTTTTATTTTAGTCTTTAAGCCTCCCCTTGTTGAATAAAAATTAGACATAATAAAAAAACCTATTGTTGAGGCATTATTGGTCTGCTATTTTTTTTGTGAAACCTCCAGGTCCCATAACAGTTAAGGACTAGAACACTGATTTAATCTCAGTGGCAAATGAACAAGACTGCATGGAAGAGGAAGGATGAGATGTGTTCACTTCATCACCAAGCAGCAAGAGGGAGATGAGTCCCTCAAACAAAGTGGGGGTAGTATAGCCACCAAGGCTTCAGTCATCTTCACATGGTTGAGGGGAAAGAGCTGTCCTGCCCCTGGCTGGCAGGGGCTGTGCAGCATCCAGACTCTGGCTGAGGTGAGGACAGCTGTCACATTTTCAGTCCTCTCATGAACAGTTTCAGTTCTGCTCTTGGAAGGAACAATGAATGGTACCTCAGAAATTACTGTCTTAGATGAAATGAGAAGAACCTGTGCTGAAAGCCCAAGGTTGGGTAGCATTCAGCCTTTAGGTGGAGAAGGGGCCACTTTCACATTCCTTGTCTTCATGGGGCAGCTTCAGTCTCTGTGGAAATAGTGGTGCTCTAAGCCTTGACTGGATCTGGTCCTTTCAGTGTCCAGGGTTCTGATTCCCCCAAGAAAGAAGAAAGGCTAGAGAAAGCCTGGGAAGGCACTCTGAAGCAGTAGGATGGCCAAAATGATGAGCCCAGCACACAGCAGCAGCAACAACCACACAGGGACACTCCCTAGGAGGAAGTCCAGAGAATGGGCACAGAGCACTCAAAGTATAGCCCAGGCTAGTTGGTACAAACAGTACATGCTGAGAAAATGATTGTGCTTCCAAGAAACAACACTATATTTTCCCATTCCCCACCTCTCCATTTCTGCTTCCAGTTCTTCCCATCACTATCTTCCCCTAAACTCACGCCGAATGGGCAACAGATGCAGCTGGCATCGACTGTCCACAGCCACAGAGAACAATGCCGCTTCGTGAGACCCCAACAGCTCTCGGCCACGCCCCTTCTCTGGCATGAAGGCCACGTCTGTCACTACAATGCCATGAGCCTCCCGAAGATAGTAGAGGCGCTGGATAGAGAAGGAAGGAAGCTAATCATGAAAGTCACAAGTACAGCTTTGTTCCTTCCCACAGGCAAACACATATGCTGGACCAACAGGTCTTTCCCTCCATGTACAGGGCTGGTGTCTCCCACAGACAGAAAAATGGGTACAAACACCCCACTTCCACTTCTATTCCTCAGGACCTCCCTCCTTACATTCATGCTCTCCCATTTACAATTCCACCCTACTTACTTACCTGGAGGGAAAAAGAAATGTAGATGGCGACGGAGCCAGTGACTGTGCCCAGGCCTAAGAAGGTACCTGATTCACTGCAAAAGCATAACTTTCATCAATTCCATGGCGTCTGAAGAGATCTTCACCTCCCCCCAAATCCTCTCTTGATTCAGGACGCCACTCCCAGGTGGTAATTTCAAAGTCTACCAGTCCTATTACCAGTACATACCTGACAGCGAGGCAGGAAATGACCTCATTCCCACAAGGTTGGGTCCGAAGGGGCAGGAAATTATGGCCATCCCAGGCTGTGAGGTAGCAGGATGGTGGCCGGCGCAGGCGCTTGTGGGGAATCTGCACTGTGAAGAGCCGCAGCCCAGCAGGCTGGTCTGGCACCCACCCAAACCTGGGGGCCAGGGGTAGTGCTATTCAGATCCCCAAAGAGTTCCTCTTACCCTCTTCTATTCTCAGTGGATTTAAAAGTACTATTTTCAGGGACCAATGGTAATTCCCAACCCAACTTTCACTATCTGTGTTTTTGGTGGCTTGTAAGCAGAACTAATCCCTATCCCACTCCTCTTGCGTCTTCCCCTGCCTTCATGAAGAATTCTCCTCCATTCACCCTCCCTCTTAAGCCCTCGCACCTGCAAGCTTGATAACGGTAAGGTATGTCAGGTAAAGGAGGCAAGTTTTCATCCCAGCGCAGCTCTGTCACCAGCTCATCCCTTTGCCACACACAGGCCTTAAAATCCCAGCCTGCCGTCACTATCTGATGGAGAAACAGAAAGAAGGACATGCAAAGATCACTAATGAGATGCACTGCACAAGCTGAACTTTTTTTGTTGTTTTTTGGAGGGTGGAAGGCAGGGCAATTGGGGTTAAGTGACTTGCCCAAGGTCACACGGCTAGTAAGTGTTAAGTGTTAAGCCTGAGGCGGCATTTGAACTCAGGTCCTTCTGATTCCAGAGCTGGTGCTCTACTCACTGCACCATCTAGCTGCCCCACAAGTTGAACTTCTAATCTTTATCACTGTTTCCTTTCCAATATTCTCACCTTGTCATCAGGGCCCAAAGTAAGGTCTTCAATCTCCCCATCATGAGCTTTGAACTCCAGAACCTTTTCAAGGCTGGGTACCTGCAGTCAAAATCACAAATATATAATCTTGGACCACCGACAGTGGCCAACTCAACCTAATTTCAGTGCCCACAAAGTTGGCTTTCTCTTTTCATTCAGTGCTTGACTCTCACAGACTATGTCAGGATTTAATCATCAAATTCACCTAAGATCCATTCCAAATTCTTACAGCTTATGCCTCACCCCAATGCCACACCTGCCTATCCCCAGAAACTCGCACCTGCCAAACACGAACAAAGCCATCAGTGCCCCCAGTGGCAAGCAAGGTATTATCATGATTGAAGCATACAGTCTTCTGCAGTGGGTCAGAGCCAAAATCTGTCTGCACAGACTGCAAGTTCTCCACATTAAGCTCCATCCCTTCTTGATGAGTTGATGCCCCAGTTTCTTGTGTTTCGGTTGTGGTTGTGGCTCCTGTCCCCTTCCTTTGCCTTGGGCCTTGCTCCTGGGAACCTGCAATCACAAACTGTGGTTCTAGATTTCTCAATAGTTCCACTTGGCTGTTCTCTGCAACTTCTACAATAGGTCATGGGAAGAGGGTAGTGGTGTAGCTTTGTAGTGATTATCCGTTTCTCCTCAGGGGGTCCAGGGTGGAAGTAGGTGGAGTGTGAGAAAATTCAAAAGGTGAATTCACTAGTTCCTCTCTTAGGAGCAGGTTGAGATGCGGCTTCTCACCTTCATTGTCTTGCTTGTCACTGGTCTCCTGCTCTTGAGGTCTGAACTGAAGAAGCTGACAGCTAGCATCCTGTCCTGCAGCAAGAATATTGCCTGCAAGGGCAAGGTTCATGGTAGCCTTAGTCTCGGTGTCATGGGAATGTAGCAAACAGGCACTCAAAGCTCCACCAATCTGTTCCAGTTGCAAAAAGTGCTGTGGAAATAGAACAAGGTGAAGTCTGCCCAGTCCATGACTAGGGCAGCCTCAGGGGGCAAGGTGTTTTAAATCTCCTGGGACTGATAAGAATTAATTTCTTTTTTTTTAGCTTTCAATTCATTTTATTTTTTAAATTAATTTTTGTTTATTTTTAGTTTACATCAATTTGTTTCCACGAGATTTTGAGTTACAAATTTTCTCCCCGTCTTTCCCCTATCCACCACCCCAAAATAGCGATCCCACTGTATATCCCCTCCCCCAATCTGCTCTCCTATATCCTTCCCCATTACTCCTCTGACTTTCCCTTGGGGCAAGATGCATCTCCCTAGGGTTCATTTTCAAGAAAAGTCCCTGGAAACTCCATTTCCTGGCAAACCTCTCCCAGGCAGCTATCTCTTTCAACTGAGTACAGAGGTAAAAGTTGGAAATCCCCCAAAGCTCTGATCTCTTAAAACATCAGAAGAGAAACTTTAACCTGGCCTTGTTCATTTCCCTTATGGGTGTGAATTAAGTGGTGGAGTTTTAGTATTGCTTGCAAAGACCGATGACAGTGAAAAACCATCGCAGAGATTGCAAACATTCTGCTCTGAACCCAGCTAAGCCCCCAATCCGGGCAGGGACACATCAGTGGCACAGGGGAGGAAACACGAGAGGGCAAGGGGAAGCGACAGATCTGAGCAACACCAGGCGAGGGGTCTATCGGTCTTTATTAGACATTAGGGGTGGGGGCGCGCCAGGGACCTCTAAAACACGAGGGGCACAAAGGTCACCGGAAAGGGGATGGGAGGAGAGGGGCCCCAGGGTGACACGAATCGAGGAAGCCTGAGACAGGGGGGAGAGGGGACGGTGGTTCCGGGTCGGGGAGTTGGGCGGATCGACCGCGTGGGTCCCCTTCTCGCCGGGCCGGGGGCTCACCACTCCATTCTTGATGCCCGTCTTGGCGGCGCCGCCCCCGCCCGCGGTAATGAGAAGGCCGGTACTGGGTTCGACCCGCAGCGCGTACAGCGGGAATGGCGCCCGGTACAGCTCAGGCACCCGGCGTCGTCCCATCATCTAGCCTGCACGGCTCACAGCGGGGTCATGTCCGGTGCTCACTCGCTCGCTTAGCCCACTTTAGATATCTCCAAGAAGACTCTGCTCCAGGCCCGGTTCCTACCCTAACCCAAGAGCAGTTTTCCCTTCCTACTGCCCAGTGAACCCAAGATACAAACGCCCGCACTGCGCAACCGCCCCCATCCCACGGCCTTTCAAGCGCAGGCGCAGGGTGACAGTACACGTCAGCACAGTCAGACGGCCGTTCGCCGAGACGTAGATCACGTGAGCAAGGTCCCCGCGGTCTGAGCCTCTTCTGTACGCCTGCGCGTCGGGCCATCTCGCCGCAGGGTACCGGAAGTCTCCTTTACAACCACCCCTGGAAGAGCAATGACGTGTATAGTTTCGGTACAGATTCTGTTCAGAGACCACTGGATTGGGGGCGCGAATTCTCGCGAGAAAACTCAGTAGGGTGCCTCCCTGAGATTGCGTGAGCCCCCCTCCGTCAGAAGGCGGAAATGGGGCGGAAGACAATGACTTTTGTTTGGAGTATTGATATTTCCCTCTATCTTTAGCTGGCATTTACTTATCTCTAAAGTTTGCGGAGCACTTATATGCTTTAATCTCATCTGTTCCTCACAGCAAGCCTCAGACCGACATCTCTTAATATCATCCCGGTTTTACAGATAAGGAAACAGATTAAGAGATCTGAGTAAGGTCCCGCAGCGAGTGTGGACCCAGCATTCCTGCACAGGTATTCTTATCTCCAGAAGTGAGGAGGACACAGAGGTGGTGACATCCTCATTTATATCTGTCCTTGGGGCCTGGTTCTCTCATTCAGTAAACATTTATTAGCCAGTGACTCTGCGAAAACCCCCAGCCCCAAACCATCATGTCAGAGGGGCTAAGCTAGGCTGAGGGTAACCAACAGGCCACAAACCTCTACCCCAAGCATGTGAAGACTTTCCTCCAAGGAATGGGCAGATGAGAACAATTTGTTGGCCTCATGGCTGCCAAACCAGGTTGCCACGTTTCCGTAGCTATCTATTTTATTGTATCTTATACCGTTTGTTACTTGATATTTTTCTTGCTGCTACAACAACTTCTTTTGTAGTGTATGAGATTATGAGATAAATCCCAAGTGACTTGAAAAAAGTGGGGAGGAGGGTGGGAAGTAAAGTTTAGTGTAGGAGGGGAGAAGGTTGCTATAGCATTATTATTCTTTTAACTCAAAGTCAGGTAGAATTTTGAGATAGTCATTTGGGATACTGTTAACAGCTGTATGCATACACACATATGTATAATGTTTTGAGGTTTACAAAATTCTTCACAGCAGCTGTGGGAAGTAAGTAGTACAAATTTTATTCAGTGGGAGAGGTAATCAATTCTATTATATTCTGCCTTGGTTAAAGCAGAAGTCAAGTTTGATTGGTGTTCAATTCCAAAAGTCATATTTCAGGAAAAAATACTACTCACCTATTGAGTGTCCAAAGAAAGGTAACCAAGTAGACCTCAGAATATGCCCCAAGAGGATAAGTTGAAGGACTTGAGTATGTTTAGCCTAGAGAAGACTTAATGTGGACATGATAGTTATTTTTGGGTATTTAAAGGGTTATCATTGAGATGTTATTAGATTTGTTAAGTTGCCAAGAGACAAATTTAGGTTGGATTTCTGAAAAAACTTCTAACAGTTGTTTAGCTGTTTTCAGTCATGTTCACTCCTTCGTGACCCGTTTTTGGGGGATTTTCTTGCCAAAGATACTATTGCCATTTCCTTTTCAGCTTATTTTACAGATGAGGAAACTGAGGCAAACAGGGTCACACCTGACTCCAGGCCCAGCACTCTATCCACTTCACCACCTCCTGACACTTAGAATCATCCTAACAATTAGAGCTATCTAAAAATGGCTGCCTTAATAATGGGTTCTCTCTTACTAGAGCTCTTCAGGCAGAGGCTTAATGGTCATTTGTCAAGGATACTGGAGCGGGGATTTGGGTGCACATTGCATTAGATGGTCTTTTAAGTGTCTTCCAGTTCTGAAACTCTCTAATTCTGTTATCCCCAATGTATAGATGAGGAAATTGGTGCTCAGACAGGTTAAGGGTCTTGCTTGGGATCATACAGCTGGTAAATATCTCAGATGAGGTTGGAGGATCATAGATTTGAAACTAGAAGGGACCTCATAGGACCTATGACATAGATCATCTCATCCAGTGTTTCCGTTTTACAGATGGTAAAACTGTGCTGCAGAGAAGTGAAGTGAATTGCTCAAGATTATAGAGGTAGGAAGGGGCAGAACCAAGATTTGAACAGGACACAGCCAGGACTGTGAACTTCACGATGGCATTACTTCTGCCAAGAATAACTCACATGTATATAGCTCTTTGAGGTTTGCAGAGCACTTTCCTCATAACAAGTATAAGAGGTAGATAGGGACAGTTAAGGCCAAGAGGTTTACTGAATTGCCTGGAGTCACACAGCTAATGAACATGAGAGGTATGAACTTAGGTCTGACTCTAACACCAAGTTCAGCATTCCTTCCACTACATCATCCTACCTTACCTAATTCTTATAGTGTCATTGAAAGACTACTCTGTATTTCCTCCCTTCAGCTTCCTCATCTTATCTGGGACTTGTACTTTTGATTGGAGAAAATGACTAAGATTCTGGGAATTGAGAGAGATTGGGCATTCTGCTTCATGAAGTGTATGGAGGGGGGAAGGGATTGGGAGTGATTATGCTAACACTGCTTGGAATGATACATTCATACATACACACACGTTCTGTAGCGTCCTCTTTATTGTGGACTGCAGCATGAGGGCCGAGTGCCAGTGGTGTTAGGGAGACTCTATAGCACCCTTTGGCCATTTTTAGCCTGGGGATAGCAGACTCCATAAAGGACTCCCAGGATTCCGGGAGGGAGAGTAGACATGGATCCCTCCCAGCCATCCCTTTAGGGTATCCCTTGGGCTCCCAGTACTTTGGGGCCTGGGTCGAAATAAAGGGAATGGGGTGTGGGCTGTTCCTAGGCAGACATGCCCAGGTTCTTGCTTGGAGATGAAGTGTGGGTGGGGACCTCTGGACTTATGGGAGAATGGGCTGGAGGGAAAGGGCTGGGCTTTGGGAAAGCAGGACCAGGGTCTAAGACCTGCAGATGTACAGACTTTGGGCAGGGGGTGCAAGGTGGGAATCGAGGCTTTGGGGCTGGGAAGCTTTCTTCCTTGGGGCGCTGGGCCTCGACCAGATTGTCCAGCTCCTCGATCTCTTTCTTGGGCAATAGTTCCAACACTTGGGCCTGATCCCGTTGCAGACGCAGGCTGAAGCCGATGCCGACGCGGAGAGGCCCAGATCCCAGTGCCAGCCCTTGCCTGGAGGGCAGCAGTTGTGGGAAAGCAAGGAGCTGTGGTCCAGGCCAGTGGCTGGGGGCTGGGCAGGAGGGCCCTCTTGGTTTGCGGCACACGAGACATATAGGATACTCCACGGCTGGAGCGGGTCCAGCACAACCCTGCCACAGGCGTTGCAGCAGCAGTAACCGCAGATCCCTGGCAATGCGGCGGCGACCAAGAAGTGCCACCAGGTCCTGGGCCAGAGCTGCAGGGTCTCCCTGCTCCCCAAGCCCAGTCCCGCATGGCATACATCCCCCTCCAATTCTGGGGGCTGTTGCACTACTACGAACCTGCCGAAGCCTTTCCCTTCTCCTTTGGCAGTCCTGGAGGCCACCAGAAGAGAAGGATAGACTTCTTTTCAATGAAGGAGTATGGTTAGGGGTCTGTGAAGGAATATAGGGAGAGGGCGGTGCTTGGGGTAGGTGGTGTTTGGGGGGAACCTGGCAATATGTATGGGGATAGGTTTTAGGGTGAAGTTGAGGTTGGGCAGCTGAGCTGAGCCAGGGGGTGGGGCCCAAGAGCAGCTCAATACCAGGCTGAGACTGTGGGGACAGAGAGATATGTACTACCAGTTGATTGGTGTGCCTGGGCACCATCTCCTTGATTTCAGGAGAAGGTGGGTGCCAAGAAACCAACGGTGATGGAATCACAGTGGAATAAGACTGGTGTGGCTGACTGTAGACCTGCCGGAGCAATTGATGGCCTGCAATGTTTTGCTTCAGGCGATTGCAGGCCTCAGGGCTAAGTAGTGTTGGAGTCACAGGACTCTGTAGTGATGAGGTCTCAGGGCTCTGTAGTGATGGGGTCTTAGGGCTCTGTAGTGGTGCAGTCACAGGGCTCTGTAGTGATGGAGTCTTAGAGCTCTGTAGTGGTACAGTCACAGGGCTCTGTAGTGATGGGGTCTTAGGGCTCTGTAGTGGTGCAGCCACAGGGCTCTGTAGTGATGGGGTTTTAGGGCTCTGTAGTGGTACAGTCACAGGGCTCTGTAGTGATGGGGTCTTAGGGCTCTGTAGTGGTACAGTCACAGGGCTCTGTAGTGATGGGGTCTCAGGGCTCTGTAGTGGTGCAGTCACAGGGCTCTGTAGTGGTGCAGGGAGGGAGGGTTGGACATGGAGCAAAATGGGAGCTGGTGATGGAAGCAGGTGCCAGGCTAGAGAGAGGGGAACTGCTCCCAACGTGTAGCAACAGGGTTCCTGGGGGGGCATGGGCTGTGCCCCTCCCAGGAGGCCAAGCTTAGGTTGGTGTTCTGTCTCTCTCTTTAACTTTGGCCTTTGATAAGGATGTATAGGAGCTTGAGATTCAGAGCTGTCACTTAGGATATGAAGGGTAGCAGAAGGTTTCTGAATAGAGTACCGCTGACGATAAGGACTATTCATCCGTTGAGACCTGCCAAAAAGAGACAGACAGCACCAGAGCTCTTCAGATCTGCACTTCCATATCCACTTTTCTTCCTCCTCTTCATAGGACAAGAGTTGTTCTACTGACACTCCCAGTTTCATCCATGGTTTCCTCGAGTTTTATTTCCCTCCCTTCTATAGCCCTATCCATATATGTCTGAGTACTAGTCACTGCTCACCAAGATGTCCCCAAATCCACGAGTTTGGGCCTCCTAGCTACCTTTGGGATTACAGGAGCTGTAAGGACAGACACAGACCTAGTTCAGAAACTTTGTGATAGGGTATATATGAGCTAATAAGGTAGGAGTGCTTGGGTAGAAAACCTGGGAGCCAGAAAGCAGGGAAGGATTGTTGGAGAGCTGGGGTATGATGGAGCCAAAAAGAAGGAATGGAGAGTGACCTCATACTGATGGTCCTTACCTGTTTGGGGGCTTCTTGAGCTCCGATTCACAATATTCTTCAGCAGTAAGGGAATCTAAGCCAGAGGAGAACTCATTTAATAGCTGTAGACCACCTCTCCTCAGCCCATGATCCCCTAGATCAGTGGTTCTCAACCTTCCTAATGCCGTGACCCTTTAATACTCGTATATGGGCATATCTGCATGTGGGTGGACCCGCCTGGAGACAGATAGAGGAGTGGGTGTCTCGGTTCCTAAGACCATTGGAAATATGTGTTTTCCAATGGTCTTAGGCGACCCCTGTGAAAGGGTCATTCGACCCCCAAAGGGGTTGCACCCCACAGGTTGAGAACTGCTGCCCTAGATCAAGCTTAGTTTAACCTACATTCAAGACCCCCCAAGTTCATGCCCTCTATGTTCTGCCAGTTCTTTAGTTTCCTTATCCCCAGTAGTCATCTCTCCAAACCCCAACTGCTTTCCTGTGCCTAACTTTCCTGA
This sequence comes from Pseudochirops corinnae, assembly GCA_028646515.1. Classification (NCBI taxonomy): domain Eukaryota; kingdom Metazoa; phylum Chordata; class Mammalia; order Diprotodontia; family Pseudocheiridae; genus Pseudochirops; species Pseudochirops corinnae. The sequence continues at coordinate 176,532,721 of CM053585.1, read as the reverse complement.
CTGACCGCCCTCACCCAGCTAAGATGGCTCAGTAGCCCAAGCAGGACAAGCAGCAGCAGCAGGGGCCCCAGCAGGAATGAGACATCTAAGAAAGGAAGACTTTCTCCAAGGGGCGGCAACGCCGCCCCCATAAGGAGCTGTCAGCCCCCCCACCCCCGCTGCTGGGTGGGCTGCTCTAACCTGGAACTCCACACTGATGTCACAGCCCATGCTGATGTCACAGAGGTGCCTCCTAAGAGCTCCTAGAGATCTCCCTTACAGAGAAATAATCCAGGCTGGGCCAGCTCTTTACAAATCCTTGAAGTAGGAGAAATCCCTAAATTAATGCTGCACTGCTCTCAGAATCCTTCTTCACATACATTCAGTATTCAAGCTGCCTGACGATCCCCTCACCCCAAAGTAGACCTGATCTAGCACCATCCTTTCAACTCTTATCCTACCCTCTATCCCTGAAAACTGGGTTGATCAGGAAATGCCATAAATAGAGTACCCTGGTTTTAGTAAGACTATTGACAAAGTATTGTTTTATATCCAGTGACAAGATGGAGAAAAAATCTTGGTTATTTGGCTTTGAAGCTAAACAATTAACAGGTAACTTTTTTTGTATCATGGACACTTTTAGCAATCTGGTGAAGCCTATAGATCCCTAAGAATAATGCTTTTACATGCATAAAATAAAATACATAGCAGTTCAAAGGAAACCAATTATATTGAAATCCAATTATCAAAATATCTTTTAAAAACAAGTTCACAGACCCTAGGTGAAGAACTCTTGAAAGACTTAATCCTCACAGCTCCAGGGAGGCCTCCTATGATGACTTGAGTTTGCCTGTGGTCCTGTCCTATTCAGCATCAATCAGTGGGATGGAAGAATAGATCCAAACTATTGGGGGGGAGGCGGCGGGGCTACAAAGACAAGTTGAACACTAGCCAGTCAGTAAGCATTTATGAAATGCCCACTGTGTCTAGTACTTTGTCAGGCATTGAAGATACAAATTTCAGGGCAGCTAGGTGGAGTGTTAGGCCTGGAGTGAGGAAGACTCATCTTCCTGGGTTCAAATCTATCCTTAGACACTAGCCATGTGACCCTATACAAGTCACTTAACCCTATTTGCCTCAGTTTTCTCATTTTAAAAATGAGCTGGAGAAGGAAATGGCAAACTACTCGAGTGTCTTTGCCAAGAAAACCCAAAATGGGGTTGGAAAGAGTTGGATGTGACTGAAAAAACTGAACTAAAGCTTTGGAAGAAGCTGAGGGATCAAGATAACTGTCCCTAGGAGAGGCAGACCACCCAGCTCCCACATGCTTTTCATCAGCAAAAATACGAAGTTCACATCAGACTGAATAATGATAAATCTGTTAAGAAAGTATGGTGACTTCTATCCCAGAACTGTACCCCCAAAAAGCCAGAAGCCCATGGTCCATAAGAAAGGGGGCTTCCAGCAATGTCAATACCAGTGTAGGCCAACCCAGGCTCCCACTAGGACCAGTAACCAGCAAAGAACTAGAGATAAATGTAGCCTATGAGGCTTTGTATCTAGAGGCAAGAAGATCAGAGCAAAACCTTCAGGGAGGTCAGGAAGCCCTGGAATGGTCTAAAAGCTTCAGGGTGGGGACCTTGGAAACCTGGGGGGAGTAGCAGTAATCAGAACAGCCAAGTACCTGGAGACTCTGAGATTCCTAGCACTGAGTCCTAAGATGTCATGGGGGCATTTCTCGAGATCCAGTGCTCTGAATCTAAAAGATTTAGGAGAGCCTAACTCCAGGAGATGGTCAGCACAGGAAGGCAGAAGACCTAGGATGAGGTCAAACAGGACCATCAGTCACTCCATCCAAAGCTGGAACCTAGTCCTGGGACAAAGCCCCAGTTTCAGGAACTAAAAATCTCAAGAGATGAGTAAATTAAACATCAACCAGTATTAAAAAATTATTGTAGGTCTAGAGATTCCCAAAGAGGAGATAGCAACTACTCAAAAGGGAAAAAAGGGATTTTCTACAAAGACTCCATGAATACCTAGAAGAAATAAAACATAAAAAAAGAAATAAAAGCTGTAGAGGAAAGTATTTGAAGGAGACTTGCTAGCATAGTAGAGTGGTAAACTATGCCTGAGTAACAAAGTCCCTAAAACTAGAATATATCAGACAAATTTTGAGAAAGCAAGAAATACTAGAACAAAATCAAAAGATTGAAAAAGTAGAAGAGCCTGTAAGATGTTTAGCTACCAAAAAAACACAACTGGCCTGGAAAATAGGTCAAAGAGATAATGTAGAAATCATTGGACTCCCTGAAAACCATGTTCAAAAAAAAAAAAAGAAAAAAGCCTAGATCCTATATTTTAAGAAATCATGAGTGAAAAATTGTCCAGATCTAGTAGAACCAGAGAGTAAAATGATAATAGAAATAGTCCACTGATCATCTCCTGGGGGGAAAGCCCATATAAATTAAAGTCTCAGAGATGTCATAGGCAAGATCCAGAGCTTCCACATCAAGGAAACAATACTCTTAAGTGTTCAGAAAGAAGCAGTTCAGGTAGCAAGGCACCATGGTCAAGTTCACACATCTTGGCAGCTTCTCCTAAAAACCAAAGAAAATATTGTAATATTGGAACACCCAACTGCCAAAAAATACATAGGCTTATGTATTAACAACAGTTTACAGCTTGCAACCTGCGAACGCAAGCATAAACCTACTGGGGGGAAAACAGACCTTTAACGGAATAAAGAACTTTCAGGCATTTCTGATTAAAAAGAAGAAGAAAAAAAAAGACCAGAGCTGAAAAGGAACTTTGAAATAGAAACACAAGAGTCCAGAGAAATCTAGAAAGGTAAATTTATTTGAGCAATTGGGAAGAAGCTGTATGATGATATATAGGCCTTATGTTCTCATAGATGTAGAAACAGGTGTCCCATCAGAATCTTAATATCTTCAGAGTGTATATAAGGAGTTAACAAGGACTTAGGGCACAGATTAATTGGGTTCTGAGGTTTTTAAGAGAAGAAAGAAGAGGGATAATAAAAGAAAAACATCATAGAAAAGAAGAAGAAGAGGGTGAAACTTGCTACTGTGCAACAGTGTTTACTCTGGTCCTTCTGGAAGGGAAGATGTGTTATATTCTGTGCCCCGTCCCAAGGGTTTTCCAGTAACATTAAGTAGTTTGGGGGTGAAAGGGATTTCTCACCTCTATCATTGGTTCAAATTACTACTGACTATGTTTCCTCAGTTTTAGGGGGTCCCTAGCACCCCAGTTCCATTTAACCACTTAACAGTCAGAGTAACTTTTACAGAGGAATATTTACTTCAAAGGTATAGCAAGAACAAACATACACATATTGCCTCTAACACCTTCACCTCAGTCTCTGGGGAGGGAGAAGGATTAGGTTCGTAGTTTAGCACAGTTACTATATAGCATGGTATGGTGGGTTGAGAAGTCTGGAAACCGCTGCAGCTGCCACTGATTCAGTCCCCTGAGATCTTCTCTGGCTGGGCTGTGCCACCAGTCTGTGCCAGCGTGGCCATGTGGGATTGTGCTCCGCTCCCAGCTAGGTGTGGAGTGATAGACTTTTCCTTTCAACTTGCCAGGCTGACTTCAGCTGGAGCTGTATTTCGCTGTGTTATTCTGTGGGTCCTGTAGCTCTAAAATTTGTTTAGAGTCATTGTACTGACTATTCAGATGTTGTTTGGATTACTAAACAACGGGCATCAACAGTTAGCATATGAAACGCAACAGATAACCAGAAAGTCATTGCCATGTGTTGGTTGTTTGGTTGCTATCCTTTATTCTCAAAGAGGACCAAGTATTGGAGGTGATTGGGGGGACAAGCTCAAGCAAGTTCCTGGTTTTACTCCACCTCCCTGTATATATTTTTTATAGTTATTTTTGCTATATCCCCGTAGCATTTGTACTTCTCACAATTAATCCATAGTCACTTCATAGGATCCCTAAAGTATTATGCTTGTGGTTATTATTATGCTGTTAGTTATTACTGCGTTCAGCTATGTGCTATTGATGACTTTGCAGTTTATTTATATATGGCAATGTCTCTCTTAAACTTTGGAATTGCTTGTGTGACATGGGAGACACTGCCACAGGACCACTCAGCATGGAGTACCCACATCAGAGAAGGTGCTGTGCTCTATGAGCAAAGCAGAATTGAAACAGCTAAAAAAAAAAATCCAGAACAAAACCACAATATGCACAAATTTAGAGAATCCATTCCAAATATTCACATAGATTATTTCTGCCTGACATGTAGTAGAGCATTCTGAGCTCATGTTGGTCTGATCAGCCACAGTTGGACACACTGAAACTTGACTCTAGCTTAGTGCTGTCATTTTGGTCCTCTTTGAGAATGAAGGATAGCAACCAAACAACCAACACATGGCAATGACTTTCTGGTTATTTGTTGCCTTTCGTATGCTAACTGTTGATGCCCATTGTTCAGTAATCTGAACAACATCTGAATCTGCATGTTTCTGAGTGTGTTGTTTTGTGGTAGTATTTGACTACATTTGCATAACTTTCATGGTTTTTACTTATACTCCATACTTGGCTGTTTACTTTAGCATTATTGATTTGATGAATGCTGCTTTAACTAAGATTTGAACAGAATAAAGGTAAATATTCTACAAAAATAATGTAAAGTCATGTATAGATCCAGGAGAAATAATTTAAAAATTTTTGGTCTACCTGAAAGCCATGATTAAAAAAAGAACCTAGACATCATCTTTCAAGAAATTATCAAGGAAAACTGCCCTCATATTCTAGAACTGGAGGGTAAAGTAGATATTGAAAGAATCCACCGATCGCCTCTTGAAAAAGATCCCCAAAAGAAAACTCTTAGGAATATTATAGCCAAATTTCAGTGTTTCCAGGTCAAGGAGAAAATATTACAAGCAGTCAGGAAGAAGCAACTTGAGTATTGTGGAAACACAATCAGGATAACACAAGATCTAGCAGCTTTTACATTAAGGGATCTAAGGGCTTGGAATATGATATTCCAGAGATCAAAGGAGCTAGGATTAAAACCAAGAATCACCTACCCAGAAAACTGAGTATAATATTTTAGGGGAAAATATTGACATTAAATGAAATAGAAGACTTTCAAACATTCTTGATGAAAAGACGAGAGCTGAACAGAAAATTTGACTTTCAAATACAAGAATCAAGAGAAACATGAAAAGGTAAACAGGAAAGAGAAATCATAAGGAACTTATTAAAGTTGAACTGTATACATTCCTACGTGGAAAAACAATATTTGTAACTCATGAGCCTTTTCTCAGCATTAGGGTACTTGAAGGGAATATGTGTGTGTATGTGTATGTATATATATGTGTATAAGTGTGTATACGTATACATAGAGGGCACAAGGTGAGTTGAATATGAAGAGATAATATCTAAAATATAAAATTAAGAGGTGAGAGAAGAATATATTGGGAGGAGAAAGGAAGAGAGAGATTAGGGCAAATTATCTCACATAAAAGAGGCAAGAGAAAGCTATTACAATGGAGGGGAAGAGTAGGAAGATGAAAGGGAATGGTATCACCTAATTCTCATTGTATTTGGCCTATGGAAGGAATAACATACACACTCAATTGGGTTTCTTACCCTACAGGAAAATAGGGGGGAAGGAGATAAGAGGGGAGGATGATAGAAGGGAGGACAGCTTGGTGGGGGGATAGTCATAAGCAAACACTTTGAAAAGGGACAGGGGAAAATAGTATAAATGGGGGGCAAGATAGGATGGAGGGAAATGTAGTTAGTCTTTCACAATATGACTACTATGGAAATTTTTTGCATAACTACACATGCATAACCTATATTGAATTGCTTGTCTAATGGGGGCGGGTCAGGAGGGAAGAAGGGAGAGAATCTGGAACTCAAAGTTTTAAAAACATGTTAAAAAAATTGTTTTTACATGCAACTGGGAAATAAGATATATAGGCAGTGGGGTATAGAAATCCATCTTGCGCTGCAAGAAAGAAAGGGGGAAGCAGGGAAGGGAAGGGTTGGCAGGGATAGAAGAGAGGGCAGATTAGAGGAAGGGGTAATCAGTATGCTTGCCATCTTGGAGTGGGGGGGAGGGGAGAGATGGGGAGAAAATTTGGAGCTCAAAATCTTAAGAAAATGAATGTTGAAAAATAGTTCCAGAAAAGAAACAAGAAAATGTTATAAAAATTAAAACTAAAAGAGAACAAATATTCTCCTGAAAAGCAAACAAAATTCAACTTATCATTTAGAATCAAAAACCCCAAGGTAAACATCCCCAGTTGTTATTCCTGTGCATCACACCAAGTCAAATCTGCTATAAAAAAAAAAAACCAGACTATCTCAGATGATTCCTCATATATGACAATATTATTGGCTGTGGGTGATACTTGGGGGATGCCCCCTTGTGAAACTTGGGACTTGTATTAGTTTATTCATCCAGATGGAATGGTATATTCTTAAACCTACAGAAAGATAGGGGGTCACTTCAGTAATTATCCAGTGAAGGGATGCAATAATCTAATTTCTCCACCAGGTGTTACTCTTCTCAAGGCATCAGTCAAATAGTCCCGTCAGAGTGATTCTGGCACCTATGGAAAAGTCTGCCCAAAAGGCTGCAGTTTTATCATTGGCCATCAGAGGGCACTCAGCCCTAAATTCTTGGACCACTAGGCTCCTACTGGGTTTGGAATTTTAGTCTTAGGATTGATGTAAAATATTGCTCAGAATTATTGGAAAATTACGAAACAAAAAGACTCTGCTTCAACATCCGTTTTGAATCTGACCAGATTTTTGTTTTTCTCATCTTAAAGCCACACATTTATCAGGCTCAGGTAAACAGTGTTCTGTGACCATTTAGTTTATCATACATAGAAGAAAATGGAAAAGAAGGAAATCAGGTGCATTTGTCTGGAGTATCTGAGCATCCATCTTCTGTTTTCTCCAAACTTCTCCTGACTACCCTTATGTCATGGGAAAAAAGAAAAAGAAAGGTTTGCAATTGTGTCCAGTGCCTTTATCCAAGATGGGCCTCTGAATTTTAAACAAGAAGGTATGGGCAGAATAGTTCACCTGTCAGATTTATGGAGTAGGGAAGACTTTATGACCAAAGAAGAGTTAGAGAGCATTATAAAAGGCAAAATGGATAACCTTGAGTACATTAAATTGAAAAGTTTCTGTACAAACAAAGCCAATGTAACCAAGATTAAGAGGGAAGTGGGAAATTGGGAAAGAATTTTTACAGCCAATGTCTCTGATAAAGGCCTCATTTCTAAAATATACGGAGAATTGAGTCAAATCTATAAGAATATAAGTCATTCCCCAATTGATAAATTGTCAAAGGATATGAATAGGCAATTTTCAGAAGTAGAATTTAAAGATATCTATACATATGAAAAAATGCTCTAAATCATTATTGATTAGAGAAATGCAAATCAAAACAACTTTGAAGTACCACATCTCAC
>CM053585.1:176444027-176524770 GCA_028646515.1 Pseudochirops corinnae | reverse complement strand
ACAGAATATATATAAATAATATATGTAATATAATGAATGTAAAGGGCTTTGGATGATACCAAGCTTGTAAACATGGGTGACTGAGATAGTCAAATATATGTATGATATATGTAGATAGTGTAGATATATAATGCAGTATATATAGTATATATATAGATATATGTGTAGATATATAATGTATATATAATGTAAATGTAGATCTATATATATATAATATAGAATATATGTAGATAATATATGTAAAGGGCTTTGGAAGCACAGAAGTCATGGCAGTGGATAGAGTGTTGGACCTGGAGTTGGGAAGACCTGAATTCAAGTCTAGCCTCAGATACTCACTAGCTGTGTGACTCTGAGCAAGTTGTTTAACCTCCTCTGCCTGTATCAGTTTCCTTGTCTGTAAAATGGAGATAATGTTAGCACCTACCTCCTAGGATTATTGTGATGATCAAATGACATAATATTTATTTCAAATCTTAAAGCATTTATAAATGCTAGCTCTCTAAAATGGGCTAGGTGGTGCCATAGGGCACAGAGTGCCAGGCCCGGAGTCAGGAAGACTTATCTTTCTGAATTCAAATCAGGTCTCAGACACTTACTAGCTGTGTGACCCTGGGCAAGTCATTTAACCCTGTTTGCCTCAGTTTCCTCATATTTAAAATAAGCTAGAGAAGGAAAGGCAAACTAATCCAGTATCTTTGTCAAGAAAACCCTGAATGGGTTCATGGGAAATTGGGCATGATGGAACAACAACAACGAAAATTATATAAGTCAATGATGGTGATGATGCTATTTATTCACTCTGAGACCTCACGTGTCCTACAAGTCTACAATGGCAGGTAGGTGCTAATGGAGTATGAGCTTTGGCAGATCCTATGAAGAAGGAAAAGTTTCAAGTATAGCTGATGAGATCATAGATTTAGATCAGGAGAGGACATTGGAGGCCATCTAGTGCAACTCACTTATTTTCCGAGTAAGGAAAATGAGGCCCATAAATGTTAAGTGATTTGCCTAAGGTCAGACAGGTAGAACTGGGAGCATAAGCTTTAGTCATGTCATTAGAGAGGCAGCATGGGGCAATGGAGAAAGCCCACCCTCTTTGGAGTAAGAGAACCTGGGTTCAAATCCTACCTCTCTTGCTTACTACCTGGCCTTGGACAAAGCACTTAATCTCTTTGGTCTCTGTTTTTTCATTTGTAAAACAGCATTGGACTAGAAGAAATCTAAGGCCCCTTCCAGCTCTAAATCTGTCACCCCAGGATTAAGTTAAATTCAGAAAGGCTCATCATCAAAACATTGCCCAACCAGGGGATGAATTTTCTCAAGCACAGCAATTCATGGAAAATATCTACTAGGGAGTAGCCGGGTTGTGATCTCCATTGGTGGAGGGCAAAGTGTACTCCCCATCTTGTGAAATCACAAGATTCATGAAGTATTGAAGCATTGGACTCTTAGGAAAATATTCTACTCCCTAAGTCTGGAGAGCATTTTCTTTAGTGCCAAGAGTGTTGATATGAACCTGTCTGCCTTGAACCAGACACATCCTCCTTTTTCTCACCTGTTCTCTAGTCCTCTTGCATCGGCCTCAGAGAAGAATGGCCAGTTTTTCTCAGGAAAGTTACCTTGACAACTGATCACAAAGTTGTCTTCTAGCTTTTGTGAAAGGGTCATTCCATCTCCGCCAATTTAAGTCCCTGGACTTAGTTTCCTTATCTGGAAAATGGGGATCATGCTATTTGAACTATTTATCTCAACAAGGCTGTGTAATGTACTTTTCAGACCTTTTACAATGTTTACGATTACAATGTTACATCTCTTATCCAAGAGGGCGCCACCCCACCACCCCATGGTGCTTCCACTCAAATTCCATTGAATTAGAAAGAAAGTCATCTTATCACACCTTTGCTCTGTCTTTCTCTCCCCCTATGACTTTTTCTTCTCCTTACACTTCTCCTTTATTGGGCTTTAAAAAAAAATCCGGACCAGTGATTTCATTGACATCGGGAGTTCTAAGTGAGGAAACATCATTTGCCAAAACAGATGGGCATCTATTTTGAAATGTGCAGTTTTAGCTTAGGGCACGGGGAGAATTAAGTTGACTTGTTTATGGTTGCAGAGCCAATATGTTTCAGAGGAAGACTTGAGCCCTGGTGTTTCTGATTCCTCTTTGGGGCTGCCTATCCCTTCTGCCACTCATTTATTGGGGCATAATAAGAACAAAATCATATTGTGAGGTAGCGTGGCACAGAGATGTTTTTGGATGCAGAGAGGTTGCTATTCAGTCGTTTTCAGTTGTGTCTGACTCTCCAAGATCGCATTTGGGGTTTTCTTGGCAGAGATACTGGAGTAGTTTGACATTTCCTTCTCCAGCTCATTTTACAGATGAGGAAACTGAGGCAAAGAGGGTTAAATGACTTGCCCAAGGTCACACAGCTAGTAAGTGTCTGAGGCCAGATTTGAATAAAGAAGATGTGTTCCTGACTCCAGGCCTAGTACTCTATCCACTTCATCACCTGGATACAGAAAGACTGGGGTTCAAATCCCACCAATGGTACATATTGGCTGTGTGCCACTGGGCAAATATAGGAATGAAATTATGTAAATCATTGAGGTACGTCCAGTCCCCAACCCAATGAAATGAAAGCAGGAAAGAAATAAGATCTTAGATGTGGAAACTATCTTAGGAGATCAACAAATACATTTAAAATTATTTGTTGCTCTTATTAAATAGTTCTACATGCACTACTAATTTAAAAAGCAATGACTCATCTTGTAATTAGTCTCCTCCCCCTACTCATCTCTCCTCATATCCATTCTTTCTTTCTAAATTTTATTTATACTTTTGTTTTTACATCAGAGTTATTTCTGGATTCCCACACCCCCTTGTACCCTCCCTTGTAAGAAAGAAAAAAACCAAGTTAAACAAAAATACTCCATAAACAAGTTACATTTTTAAATGTCCCAAACACCTGGTACACTATTAAGAATCTGGGCATGCAAATAACCTTCTGCCCTAGTAGTCCTCCACCTTTCTGCCATGAGGTAGTACTAGTACCTCTGATCTATTCTGCATGCTGAAGTCAGGTGAGTCTTCTTATATAGCACTACCTATACAAAAACCTTCAGTGTCTCCCAACTGCCTAGACCAGTAGGCTGGAAGTTACTAGTAGCTCATGTATTCCAAGCCTTTGCCATTGCACCATGCCTTCTCTGATATTCCCTGTTTCTGAAACAGGGAGGGGATGGAGGTGAAGAAAGCTGGTGGTAGTGCTCCACTCGTTTGCTGCTTTCCTGATCATCACTATTAGTATTCCCCCATCCCTAACCTCAAGGATCACAAGGCTTTGGGGAAAAGGTGGGGGGCGGGGGCTTCTGGCTTAACAGGATGGAGATGAAGCACCTTTGCTCCTACCTTTTCAACCTCATCACCTTCTACTGTTCTACATCAATGAATCCTCCACTATATCTAGACTGACTCCTGCTTCTCTATCAGGCTTTCTCTTATCACCTGAGATTACAGTGATATGCCCCTCCAATGAACTTCTAAGGCAATCTTATTGTCCATATCACTCACTTGGCTTGTTGCCTTAAACTGTTAGGCTATTGTGTTTGTTGTTGTTATTATATTTAATATGTCTTGCTTCATTAGTCAGACATTCAGCAATTATTCATTGAATATCTACTGGGTGCAAGGCACTTTACTGGGTACAGAGAAATGTAAGGTGAGATCTCTGCTCTCAGGAAGCTGCACTATAATGGACATTACTATTAGAGCTGTAACTAAGGCAGGGCAATTTAGGCTTTCCCAGGACAAGGATGTGGGTGCTTCTTTGGGAAAGGGAAGACACGTTTCTTTCCCACAGTAATCCGATATCCCCAAACCCTGCTTTTCATTGTCCTCTAACAGCCCAGTACTTTTAAGCACTGCGTGTCTCTGCTCTCTTACCTTGAGATATGACTCTGATCAGCCATCCTCAGAATCCTATCTGTCACCAGGGCACATCTTTCCTGTGGAAAGAGGAGATGGTTCCACCATCTCTCCTCATCCTCCTCAGTGTTGTGACCTGGACTTTTTAAGGTACAGATTATGCCTTTCCCTTCTTCTGTTGCAGTGGGACTGTGAACCAAGCCTCTCTTCCTCTCCTCCCAACACACAACAGCAGTAACAATCTATTTTTTACCTTAAGTGAAATACTTTCTAGTTAAGGTTCTGAGTATGATTCATAGATTTTTTTTTTTAAGCTGGAAAGAATCTTAGAAGTAATTTACTCCAATTCCTTTATTTTACAGAGTAGTTAATTTTCCCCTTAAGTAACTTGCTCAATGTCACATCAAAAGAGTCAGGCACTGAACCCAGGTCCCCTGAACCTGGATACATCCCTCTTTTCACAGGCTCTTAATATCTCATCTTTGCAACTTGTAGGAGTAGGTAATTAATGTTACAGAATGAATGAAAAACAGGCTGATCTGAATTAGGGGGAGATGGACATAAGTATGCAAGACCAAAGGATGCCAAGGTAAACAATTCCTCTTAATAATAGCTATTTATACAGTAACAAGATTTGCAAAGCACTTTTGCAACATTAGCACAATTGATCCTCAAAATAACACTGAGATAATTGCTATTATTATCTCGATTGAAAAAAAATAATTCAAGGGATTTATCCAGGGTCACACTGTGAGTATCTATTCACCCACATTGCTTCTCTCTCTCATATACTTATATGTATGTATATGCATTTGTATATGTGCACGCATAGATACACATACACACACATATATGTATATATGTGTGTATATGTATATATATGTGTGTGTGTATGTATACAATCCTGCCTAGCAATAATCACTTTATTAAGCACCTATGTGTCAGTCACTGGGTACAAAGACAAAAAACAAAACAAAACACAAACAGTCCCTGCCCGCAAGGAGTTTCCATTCTACTGACTGGCTCTCTTGGCTTCCCTCCCCAACTTAGCACAAAGGTCTTGAAGCTCAGGGCTCAGACCACTCCCAACTTTCACAAGTTCAAAAGACCTCGGTAGGATTCCTCCGCGCGGCGCGGGCGTTCGAATACGGAGATAAAAAGTCCGCGGATCCGTTCTTCCTTACTGTTTCCTGCGCAGCTGTCAAACGAACGGTGACAAGTGATGGGCTAGAGGTGACTGCGCAGGCGCGGACGCCGAGGCGGAGCTACTTAGGCCGGCATAGATGTGGGTTGTATCGCGGTGTGTGGAAGGGCTGCTATCTCCGAGGCCGGGAGGTGGTGAGGCTACGGCCCGGCTCCGCTCGGCTCGGCTCGGCGCCCTGCTCCGAGACCCAGGCCCTGCGGCCGAGCGCGGCCTCCCCTCCCGATTCGCCGGCTCCCCCGCCCCAACCGGTCGAGGCCTCAGAGTCCCCACCCCCCTGGCCACGCGGTCCGGTCCCCGTTCCCTGCTCCCCAGAGTCCCTTCCCACCCTAGTGCCCACAGCCCAGGGGGGCGCCCAACTGCCACGAAGCCCGCTCCCAGAGCCCTTGCCCTCCCCCGGGCCTGCCTCTGCCTCCTACCTCTGTGCCGCCCAGTGCCCGTTCCCAGAGGACCCTCACAAGACCCTCGCCTGTTCTCGGACCTGCACCCAGTGTCCCCCCACCCCAGAGCCCCTGCCTACTCCAGAGTCCATCCCTCAGTGCCACAGAAATCCTGCCCCTTCAGCCCCAGGTCTGTGTCCCTCCTCTCCCCAGTGCCCAGCCCCAGAGCCCCTGCCTGTCCCAGGGCCAAATCCCAGGGTCCTTTTTTTACTCCAGGAACCAATTCCAATGTCTTTCACTCCCCCATGACCCCTGCTGGGCCCAGAACCCATCCCCTCAGTAGCCATGACTGCCTGAGGGCCCATTCTCAGAATCTCTACCCAATCCAGAGCTTGGTAATAGTGTATCTCCCAAAACCTCTGTCTGCCCCAGAGGCCCTGCCTGCTTCAGGTTGGACCCAAGTGCCCATTAGAACAACTGCCCTGAAGCCCTAAGCCCTTTCCCCTTCTCTCAGTCCCTATGCTTAGAATCTCTGCCCAATCCAGGACCTGGTAGCATCGCCCACCTCAAGTACCCCTGCCAGAGTCAGCTCCAAGAGCCCATGCTCAGAGCCACTGTTTGCCTTAGGGCCCACCCACAGTGCCCAGTCCCAATACCCCTGACTACCCTGAGCCCCTACCCTACCCAATATGTACCCCCAAAGCTTTATCCCAGTTCCCACTCCTAGTACCCTTCCACAGCCCTTGCTCTTCTGCGTGCCCATTCCAGAGCTCCTATCTGCCCCAGGGCTCACCTCTAATAAGCACCCCCAGAACCTCAACTCAGGATGGAACCTGGTCCCAGAGTTCACCTCCAGTGCCCTTGCCTATCCCAGAGGCACTATCCTCCTTAGTTCCCAACCTCAGAACTTAGTCCCAGTGACAACTTCCCAAAGCCTTTGCCTATTCTGGTTTCCCTGACTACTCCTGGAATCTCTGCCTGCCCCAGAGCCAGAACCTAGTATTCTTGCTTTCCATAGAGCCCACCCATAGTGCCTTTGTCTGCTGCAGAGGCCACCCGTGGTACCCACCCCCATATCCCCTGCCTATCTCAGAACCCTCCCCCAGTGTCTATTCCTAGAGCCATTGCTTACCTCAAAATGCAGTCCCAGTGACTACACTCTAGAGTCTGTGACTTTCTCAGTTCCTCTGCCTATCCTAAAGCCTACCTCTGGGGACCCTGCCTACACCAGAGGTCTTGCTCGCATCAGGGCCTGCCTCCAGTGCCCAACCTCAGTGCTTGATCCCAGTGCACACCTCCAGAGCCCTTGCCTGCTCTAGAGCATGACTTCATTGTCCTTGCCTGACCCTAGTGCCCACCCCCAGAACCCCTGACCACCGCAAAGTCCAGTCCCAGTCCCCTTGTTCCTAGTGCCCTTATCTCCTGCAGTGTCCTGCCCTCCCCAGTGCTCACCTCAGATATCCTGTCTGAGAGCCCATTGCCTACCCCTAGCACCCACACCCATTCTTCTTGCTTGTACCATACCCCCTCCTGTCCCTACTTTCCTAAAAGTCATCCACTCTTGCCCAACCCCAAAGCCCACGTCCTCCCCTGACCCCTTGTCTGCCCCGGGGCTTATCTCTGGTACCCATCCCCAGATTCTGCCTGTTCCAGAGCCTAATCCCAGTAGACCACTTTCCAAATGCTTGCCTACCCCAGAATTGGGACCTAGTGCCTCTGCTTGCCCCAGGATCCACTTCACAATAATCTTGTCTGCTGCAGAGATCACCTGTAGTACCCACCCCCAGCTCCCATCTTCACCTCAGAGTCAGCTATAGCTCATCCCCTGACTACCCCAGTGCCTATCCCTAGAATCCCTGCACATCCCAAAGCCTGATTTCAGTGATTACCACCCCCCACTCCCCAGATCTTCTACCTTCTCTAGTCCCCTTGCTTGCCCCAGGGGCTACCCCCAGTGCCTCTGCAAGCACCAAGGCCTGACCCCAACGCCCAAATCCAGGGGCCCTGCCAGTCTCAGAGCCTACTCCCAGCGCTCACCCCAAAGTCCCTGCCCATCCCAAAGTCTAGTCTCAATGTCTACCCCCCCAGACCACCTGAGTTCCCCAGTTCCACTGCCTTCCTCAGAGTCCTCTCTAGTGCCTCCCCAGAACCTCTGCCCACCTCAGAGCTAGATCTCAGGGCCTTGACCTCCCTAGTGCTCCTGTCTGCTCCAGTGCCCATCCCCTCTTCCCACCCCCATAGAGCCCCTGCCTTTCCAGAGCCCCTCCAGTGAGTGACCCTGCCTGCTCAAGGGCTATCTTCAAGTGCCCAGCCTCAGAGCCCAAGTCCCATCTCCCTGCCAGGCTCACCCCCAGTGCCCACCCCCAGAACTTCTTCTCCCACGAATGCCCATCTAGAGCCCCTGACCCCCATGGCCCACTCCCTGTGCCCACTTTCACAGCCCTTGCCCAACCCAGAGCCTAGTCACAATGCTGAATACCAGGGCATTTGCCTATGTCAGAGTTCTTACACTCCCCAGTTCTCATCTCCAGTGTCTCTGCCTTTCCCAAAGCCAAAGCTAATGCCCCTGTCTGCCCCAGGGACCTCTGCCAGTGCCTCTGACTGTCCGAGGCCTTGCCTGCCCTAGTGCACACTCCTTGCCCATTTCAAAGCTTTGTCCCAGTGACTACCCCTAGAATGTTTGCCTGTCCCAGAACAAGATCCCTGAAGCCTTTCCCATCCTAGGGTCCACCCCTAGTGCTCGTTTTCAGAGCCTGTGCTCACTCCAGTGTCTGGCCTGATTGGTTGGCTTCAATGTCCTTGTCTATTCCAGAGCCTCTAGCTTCTCTGCTACTCACTCCCAGAGCACTTACTCACCCTAGAGCAGGACTCTAGTGTCCCTTCCTGTCCAAAAACCCACCCCCAGTGCCTATTTCCCTGACCCTCTGCCTTCCCCAGTGTCCCTACCTGCCCCAGAGTCAATTGCTGCCCAAGGGCCTATTCTCACCTCAGAGCCTGGTCCCAGTAAACACTCCCAGAGCACCAGTCTACCCTAGAGGCTCTACCTGCATAAGGCTCTGCCCCCAGTGCCCCTGCCTCTCCTGTTTTCAGTGCTCCTTCTTCCCCTGCCTAACCTAACGGTCCTGATTTACTTACTTCCTGCTTGATTTGGGCAGCCCTGATCCGACCCGACCCTTCAACCCCCACCCAGATAACTTGGCATGCTGACCTTTGGCCGTCTGTCTGGCCCTGGTCTCCTTCCCTCTCAGCCCTGATCTCTGTCACTTCTGTGACCCAGATTGCCTTACTTCCCAGTCGCCTTTCCTGCCCTTCTCTACCTATCTAAAGCCAACTACCCATTCCAAGATCCCAGTTCCTCTTTCATCCTATCTCCTATATAAATCTCCAACACTGATCCAATGGAACTCAGACCTTACCTCCACTCTTTCCAATGCAAACCCAAAGTGACCCTTCCCACTTCACTGTCCCACAGCTTGACTTCAGCAGTCTGTCAGACCTATTCTTTCCTCCAAATCATTCCTCCATAGCTAATCCTCTTTACTCCCATCTCAGATTTGTTTTTCACACTGACCCAAGGTGTCTTCCTCCCCCTTCCTCCATCTGCCCTCAGCCCCTAATAGCTCCATTCCTTTCTGCGATGTACAAGGCTTTCCCTAGCCTACATTTCTCCTGCCGTTGAGTACGTATTACTTCTAGTACTGAGTACTACTGTGCTAGCTCTCCTAAGCCCTCCGGTGTCCCAGCCCTTATCGCCAAACTTTCTTCCATACTGATTCAAGGTGCCTCCAGTTCCATTTCCTCCTAGCTCCACTTTATGCTTCCTTCCATCCCAATCCAAGGCAACCCCACACCTCCATGTTAGCTCTTTTCTCCAATACTGACTTAAGGTATCCTCCCTCCTCTCTACTTCCTCAGCTTAGTCTTTCCAAAGCTTATGACTCTCTCCCTCCTACCCCTAGAACTATTATCTTCCTACCTTTGACAAATCTTGCTTTTATTCTAACTTCAGTAACTTACCCTTTGTCCTTCACGGCCTGCTGTGTTTCCTATAACTGAGCTGCCATAGCATCCTAGGTGGGAGCTCCCCCGGGACAGAAGGGGATGCCCAGGATAAACCAATGAGGGTGAATTGGGGTGAGCAATGCCCTTTGACCTCAGACACTAGGAAACATAGCTTATTATCCTGATTAAATTTTGGGTAACTTAGAGTTTGGATCTGAATTGTGTTTCCAGGGTAATCAGAGATCTTCCCTATTTCTAATCTATCTTATTCAGCCAAATATGGCTGGTTCTATTGTTTAAGACCACTAGTGTGGGTGATAAAGTCCCAGAGGCTTTATCCTTGTTTACTAGGAATTCCAGACAGACAAAATGTTTGGATAAGACCCTGCATCTTGGTGCAGGTCACACCCATTTCATAGCATTTTACCCCTTCCTGCACTTCCTTGGGTTCCCTAGTGGCAATAGATCTATCTATGTAGCATCAGGCCCTTTTTAAAGGTACAGTCTGCTGCACACACTGGAGAGCATAATTCTCTGTGCCTGCTGGATATGCAGGCAAGTTTTGTTTCCCCCATGGCTTCAACTCTTATGTAAAATTCTTACATTTACTTCCTTGCTCTCTGGACCCAGAGAATGGCAGAAGCACCTCAGGAAAGATATAAGCTGCCCAAAGCTAGACAAACGCTCTATGAAGTGCTGGAGCTGCCTAAGAGAGCAAAATCTGAAGAGATCAGGAAAGCCTACAGGTCTGAACTTATGCTCCCCCATCAAGCCTTTAATACTTGTGTCCCCAAACCTTAGACCATAAACCCCACTAGCTACCCCTTCCCCTCATTTTCAAGTTATCTGACCCTCACATTGAGACTAGGGGAAGGCAGAATCCCCTTTTCAGTGTGGAAGAAGGAAAAGAATTTTTCCTTTTTTCTTTATCCTTGTTACTGCATCTCATAATGTCTAGATTTCTCCCATGCTGTCTCTACCCCATGTAATCCATCCATCTTCCTTTCCCCTCTCCAATTTGGGCTTGTTGATGCCCTTTGTGACCTCCCTCATGGGTAATGGTTGGTAGGAAATTGGCACTGAAGTACCATCCAGACAAGAATCCAGAAGACCCTAACGCGGCAGAGCGGTTCAAAGAGATCAATGCAGCCCATGCAATACTTGCTGATCCTGATCAGCGCCAGATCTACAATATGTATGGTACCATGGGCCTATATGTGGCTAACCGATATGGCTCAGACTCTGCCAAAATGTATTTCATTGTGACCAAGTGGTGGTTCAAGGTATGCTTTCCTACAAAGTCCCTCCACTGTTTGGGCAACAGAGATGCCTATACACAGGGCATACTGCCCTGTTGCTGTCAGTGTTAGGGCATTTGGGGGTGGGGGAGCGTCGACAACACTAGAGAAGCCTTTGGACTTAGTCATTTTCCCCAATCTGCAGTGCCTGGTCCTCTTGTGTGCACTTCTTTCTTGTTGCTGCTGCTGCTGCTGCTTTTGCTGTGGGATGAATTTGCCACCAGAATATGAGCATTTTAAATGTAAAAGTGATCTACAAACACAACATCCAGACACAGATATGCAGAAACAACCTCCAAGGACAGGTGAAGCCAAAGGTAAGCAGCCAAGGTAAGATCTGGGCCAAGAGTGAAAGTAGGAAGGTCTGGAATGAGAGGGATCTCTGCACCTGGGGTCCCCATAGAGCTGGGAGAGTGAGGTCTGAGACTAGATCAGATTGAAGAGTAATCAGGGTATGGAACCTGCTGCTTCCTCAAGGTGCATATAATTTGAGTGAATGAAAAATAATTAAGTGATTACTGGATGCCAAGCACTGGAGAGAGGATAAAAATAGTGAGATAGTCTCTGCCTTCAAGGAGCTTCTATTCTAATAGACAACACATACAAAGAAGTGACCTGGGAAGGGAACTTTGGTTTGTGGATTCAAGGAGATGCTGAGTTGATCTATAGGACACTTGATTGACATACCCTTTCCAAAAGCAAGATTGAGTTGTTGATTTGATTACTGAGTCTTAGACTTGGAAAAGGGGAGGGGTGGTGGTGGAAGGAATGTCACTAACTCATATGGTAAGATGGTCTGGAGGAACAGCTGAATAGAAGGAGGCAGTCTGGTCTGGGACTGCCTAGATTTATCCTTAATTAATAATTTGAGTATGACCCTTATCCTGTCTGGAGTCTTTGTTGAGTTGGGAGATGAGCCTTATGATATACCTTATGATATTTGCACAAAATATAACCAAGTTTTATTTTTCAAATTAAATGTTTGTTTGTTGATTGATTTGATCAATTTAATCTAAAAATAGTCTTAAATTTCTGTCTCATCGCCATCTAGTGGTGATCAGGAGTAAGTTCAGAGTAATGGTATTAAGTATTAGATTAAGACTGGAATTGTAGCTCTTTTATATGTTTGTATTCCAAATTCCATAGCTAGAACTGAAGATGCTTTCTCCAATCTGAAACAAAAAATGGATGAAGATGAAGAGGCACAAAATTCAGGAACTAAAAAGGAATAGTATTCAAGGAGAAGAGAAGAAAAAGGGCTGAGGCAAATAATTAGTGAAAAAAGTATATAACTTTATTATATCTTGATTACAAATAAGTAATAAAGGGTTTTTTCTGTATACTTACTGTGGAGGTTTCATCTTAATATGTCATTTGCTTCTTCTGTCTCCAGGTGCCGACCCTGTGAATGTGTCTTCTGCTGCCCAGTCTACGGTACACACTGAAGAAGGGGACTCTAACCCTAGTTCTGATCTTAACCCCGCTCCTGTAAGCACCATGAATGCATTGATAAACTCTGGCCCTTTCCTTATGAGAACTCTTTCCATGACCTTCACAGTATCACCAAATACAGCTAGAATACTCTTGCTAAGCTCCACTCCTATGTAACTTTCCTGACCTGGCCCCAAACCTGAATGCAGCTGGGAACAGCACTGTATATCTCATGCCATTTCAGCCTTGCAAAATCTTAGACTGACAGTATTTGCACTCCAGCAAATAAATTTCAAACCTTGATTGGGACTTTATAATCAGACACTGAAGTCTGATTGATGCCTCACTGGTCAAATGGAGGCAAAGTTGTATTCTTTATGACTATGCCAGCAGAACCCAAGCTCTGCCAGGTCCTCTCAAAGCTAGAAAGCTCTGAGTATAGGCTGGTGATATAAATTCTCTATATGTCTGAGGACGAACCTAGCTAAGACTGAGAGAATCATCACGAGCTTGGTCACAACCAGGGGCCTCAGTTTTTTGGTCACAACAATTCTTGAATATCTGTTAATTCAGAAAAGTTGTGATCTTTTACCTGTAGAATAAGTTCCACATTGATAAAATAACTTGTCATTGAATCTAGGTGCCAAATTCCAGGCTGACTTGGGCAGAGTCCTGGGGGACAAAAGGGACATGGACCACCTTTTGCCATGAATTTGATACAATGTGGTTAGAGAAAGGAGGTCTGTGATTATTATGGCAGGTCCAAGATATACCTAAATGCCTGTTGTCCTTGTCAGGATTCTCTGGCTCTTGAGCCCTCTTAGCTGGATGCCTTTGCTGATATTATTTGTAGGGTTATAGTTTCTGCGTCTAGGATAAGGCCCAAGCTGGAGCATGACTGAACAAGAACCAATGGGAGCCCTTTTAGAACTGTAGTGTGAGAGATGGAAGTATTCCTACCTCTTTTTCTGGCTCAGATTTGCCCCCTGTTCCCACAAAGGCTCTATCTAGTCCTTAGTCTATGTGACTCAGGGTCACTTGTTTGGTGACAGCTGTGGCTCGCTTTACAAGAGCTAATTTGGGAATTGGAATGTGAGAGATTGCGTCACTGAAATGCCCCTAGTCTCCCCCATCCCCAAGTTAAAATTAGTCTCCTGCTTTAGGATTAAGGAACAAACAGCAGTGCCTAAGTTGTGAGCAACAGTCGGCCATTTGGGGAGCAGGAGATAAGACTATCCCAGGAGTGAGGAGAGAGCCATCTGAGGCGTGAGGGCAAGACAAAGCTTTCTTCATCTGCCTGGGCAGTCACAGTAGAAAAGTAAAGATTAAGAAATAGCTATCCAGAGAGAGAGAATCAATTGGCTACCTAGGGGTCACTAGGTGGATTGATTAAGGGACAGAACAGGGAGACCACTTTAAGAAAAATCTAGACAGGCTGTAGCAAAAAAAGGGGGAGCAACAGCTGAAGACAGACTCACACAGCTGAGAGAATACACCAGGGCTGGAAAAAAGACCAAGAAGGGGTGGGCACGACCACTGAGGGGATGAACTTCGCAGTGGGTTTCAAGCCGCTGCTGGGGGATGCACACAGCATGGATAACCTGGAGAAGCAACTGATCTGCCCGATCTGCCTGGAGATGTTCTCCAAGCCAGTGGTGATCCTGCCCTGCCAACACAACCTATGCCGCAAGTGTGCCAATGATGTCTTCCAGGTGGGCTCAGAGTCTGGGGGTGAGGTGGGGAAAGAAAATGGGACTCATTATTGATTATGCTGTCAAAGTTGGGGTCTGAAAATTGGCTCCACAAGTGCCATTTACTTTGTTACACTGCTTCAGGTGGATAGAAGCTTTAGGAAAGAGGTGAGATGTGTGCAGGTGGGCAGAGTGCATGAACTGGGCAACAGCTAGCTGTCTGTGGCTGAACACAACAGAAAAGGACCTAAGGGGTCTAAGCAGACCACAGGTCTTAAGAATGTTGACAATGCAGAGTCTACTTGCTTTGTAATGGTGCCTAGTAGAGTGCCACACACAAATAGTCAAAATAGCAGACAAGACAAATACCAGATTTGTGGGTTGGGTATTAGTATGGTTAAGTGGATTTAAAATTGGTTGAATGACCAATCCCCCAAAGTAGTCCTTTAACAAACACATATAGTCAAGCAAAACAAATACCCATATTGGCCCTGTCCAAGGGGAAAAAAAATGTCTAAACATGCACTCTGAATAAGTAGTTTCAAATAAGAGTCTTCTGGAATCATGATTGGTCATTGTGTTTATCAGGGTTCCTAAGTCTTTTGAAGTTGTGTGTCTTTACAATCTTTTTGTTAGTGAACCAATTGTTCTTCTGGTTCTTCTCACTTCACTCTGCATCTACATACAGTTTATACAATTTTCCCCAGGTTTCTCTGAAACCATCCTCTTCATTTCTCATAGCACAAATTACATCACATTCATACATCTTAACTTGTTTAGTTGTTTCTCAGTTGGTGGACACTCCATCACTTTCCAATTCTTTGCCACTGCAAAAAGATTTGTTATTAATATTTCTGTGCATCCTTAGCTAATGTTTTTTTTTTTACTTAAGACTTCTCTCTCCATTAATCTATCCTCCCTTTCATTCTCCCCTCCCCCAGCCTCTCCTTTCCTTCTTGTTTCCTTGTTGAGTGAAATGCATCTCTGTACCCAGCTGTGTGTATGTATTTTTCCTTCCTCTGATCAGTTCAGAAAAGAGTGAGGGTCAAGTGTCACCTGCTCCTCCCACCCTTTCCTCCTTGTTTGTATAAATGTCTACTTGTGTACCCTGATGATGTGAGATTTTCCCCATCCTTTCTCTCCTTTCCCTTCCTTTTACTGACCTCCCCCGCTTTGTTCTTCTTTTAAGATAATCAGGACCCAGGTGCTCTGTCTAATTAGATGCCCTCTCAGACCATCGATAATCATAGGGCACTGAGGGTGCATTTGTATTATTTTCTCATAATGTAACTAGGCCATCTTTGTCCCTTATGATTGCTTGTTCATGTTTACCTTTTTTGTACTTCTCTTGACTCATGTTTCTATTTCAAGTTTCTATACAGCTCTTGTCTTTTCATCAGGAATGCTTGGGGGGTGGCTAGGTGGTGCAGTGAATAGAGCATCGGCCCTGGAGTCAGGAGGAGCTGAGTTCAAATCCGCCCTCAGACACTTGACACACTTATTAGCTGTGTGACCTTGGGCAAGTCACTTAACCCCCATTGCCTTGCCTTCCTCCCTCCAAAAAAAAAAAAAGCAAAAAAAAAAGAGAAGGAATGCTTGTAAGTCTTCTCTCATTAAATGTCCTCCCTCCCCCCCCCCCCTTTCCTGGACCTTACAGGATAATACTAAATTTCACCAAGTAAGTTATTCTTGGTAAATCCTCTTGGCAAGTGGATTATGTCCTTTTTTTTTTCTGGAATACTTTATTTCCAAGCTCTCTACTCCTTTGTAATGGTGTCTGCTAAATCTTTTGTGATCCTAACTATGGCTCCTTGGTATCTGAATTGTTTCTTACTGGTTGGTTTAAGTACTTTTTCTTTGACTTAAAAGCTCTGGATTTTGGCTATAATGTTCCTAGGGGTTTTCATTTAGGGATTTCTTTTAGGAAGTGACCTTTGTATTTTAATGTCCATTTTGCCCTCTGCTTCTAAGAGACCAGGGCAGTTTTCTTTTGTGATTTCTTGAAATATGATATCTTGGATCTTTGTTTGGTCATGACTTCTAGGTATGATTCATAAATTCTCTCTACTTGATATGTTTTCCAGATGAGTTGTTTTTGCTATGAGATATCTCTCTATTTCTTTCTCTTTTCTTAGTCTTCTGACTTTGTTTTTAATATTTCTCATTGTCTTATAGGGTCATTCTCTTCTATTTGATCCAGTCTAATTTTCAAGAATTTTGCGCTTGAGCAAGGTTTTGTAATTCTTGTTTCAAGCTGTTAATTCCTTTTCCAATTCTTTCTTCCATAGCTCTCATTTCTCTTCCAATTTTCTTTAGTATTGTCATTTCATTTTAAAAAACATTTTAAACTTAAAAAAAAAAAACCTCTTGCTTTATCTCTTCCAGAAATTCTAGTTGAATTTGTGCCCAAGCTGTGGTGTACATTGAATCTTTGCTTAGAGATGTTTTGAAGTTGTTCTCCTCTGAGTGTGTGTCTTAAGTGTCATTATCACCACAATAACTATTTAAGATGAGATTCCTTTTTGTCTGCTCATTCTTCTAGCCTACTTCCTGACTTTAGACTTTATGTGGGGGTGGCTAGGTGGCGCAGTGAATAGAGCACCAGCCCTGGAGTCAGGAGGACCTGAGTTCAAATCCGACCTCAAACACTTAACACTTACTAGCCATGTGACCCTGGGCAAGTCACTTAACCCCAACTGCCCTGCCTTCCCCCCTCCAAAAAGCCAAAAAAAAAAAAAAAAGATTTTATGTTAGGGCTAGATTCTGTACTCTTCTGGAGGAGATACTTAAGTCGACCTTGAATCCTCTAGATTCTTACTATTGCTTTCTGTATTGAGGTTTATGTTATTTCGGGATCTCTAGGTCAAAAGAAGCAAGATATCTGCAAGCTTTTGGTGGTCCCCAAATCATCTGATCTAGGGTAAATCTGTTCTCTGTCTTCCTAGTCTGAGTTCTGCAAATTCCTGATCTGGTTTTGGGTCTGAGCAGCTCGTGGGCTTGTCCCAGTTTTAATTTCAGTATACTGCTGTTGGTTTCAACTACTATTAGCCAACTGGAAAATTCTTCCAGTACAGAGGGACAGAACTACAAGCTCCTTTGGTGATTCCTCTGCAGGCTTCAGATGGGACTGGAGACTGGAACAGAGACCCTTCTCTTCTCCTGGGGTCAGTCACACAGTTTCTACTTGCTCAGTATATCGTCTCAAGCCCACAACTACTCCTCGCCCTGGAATACCACTGCTAGTGCAAGTCCCCTTCATGGCCAACCTTATATCCATGACCCAGAACTAGGTAGTGGGCAAAAAAGGTGCCATTTGACAGCCATTCTTGTATGCTGCACAATTTGAGGTCCATTTGCTGGGTTTAGGATTTCTTCTTGCTCTGGTGCACAGTCTCTCTTTGCACTGGAATGCTTTATCCAGAATAGATCCCCATGACCAGTATCTTTAGATCTTTTTGTCTGCCTCCCTATATTGACCTGGGCTGAAAAAAATTTTTTTTTTTAATTTAACGATCAGGATTTGGCCTGGTTGGTTTTCTAGATCTATTTGCAGATGTGGTGATAGAGAGCGAGATTGTCTATACTTCTTCCTGCCATTCTGCTGTTTTAGCTCCACCCTAAGTAACTTACATTCCTTTTTTTAAAATTCAATTTTATTTTCAGTTCTGAATTCTCTCCATCTGCCCCTCCTTCACCCATTGATAAGGCAAGAAAAACAAAACCCATTATAAATATGTATAATCATGCAAAACAATTTCCTGCATTAGCCATGTGAAAGAAAAAAAGAAGGAAGGAAGGAAGGAATGGAAGGAAGGAAGGAAGGAAGGAAGAAGGAAGAAGGAAGAAGGAAGGAAGGGAAGGAAGGAAGAAAGAAAGGAGGAAGGAAGGGAAAGAACTTAAGAAAATAAAATGTGCTTTAGCCTACATTCTGAATCCATCAGCTCTCTATCTGGAGGTCAGCAGCGTGTTTCATCATGAATTCTTCAGAATCGTAGTTGGTTATTACGCTGGCCATAATACAATATTATTGTCATTATATAACTTGTTCTCCTGATTCTGGTCACCCCCCTGCATCATTTCACACAAGTCTTACCAGGTTTTTCTGAAGCTATTCCCTTTATTGTTTCTTACAGCACAATAGTATTCCATCATATTCATATACTATAACTTGTTTGGCTATTTCCCAGTTGTTGGGCATCCCCTTAAGTTTCCAATTCTTTGCTATCACAAAAAGTGCTGCTATAAATATTTTTGTTTGTATGGGTCCTTTTCCTCTTTCTTTGATCTCTTTGGAGTATAGACCTAGTAGTGACATCACTGAGTCAAAGGGTATGCATAGTTTTGTAGTTTTTTGAGCATGGTTCCAAATTACTTTCCAGAATGGTGGGACCAATTCACAGCTCCACCAACAGTGCAGTAATAGACCTGTTTTGTCACAACTCTCCAAATTTCTCATTTTCCTTTTCCTGTCAACTTGGTCAATCTGATGGAGGTGAGGTGGTATCTAAGAGCTGTTTTAATTTTCACTCCTCTACTTATTAGTGATTTAGAGCTTTTTAAATATGGCTATTGATAGCTTGGATGTCTTCCTCTGAAAACTTCCTGAGGAACTTACATTCTAACAGGGGAAGGTAACACATAAAAGGGAGTTCAAAAGGGGTGGGGGGAGATTGTACTTGTTTGAGGGCATGATGACAGAAATCCAGAGAGTCAGAAGTACAGCTGGGAAGGGAATGAAGCATAGCCAGCCTGGACCCATCTGTAAAAAGGAAGCCCTCTACTCTAGATGAAACTTACCAGTAGGAGAAGGGGGCTGGCATGGTGTAGGGAAGTCAATTGAATCATGGTATAGAGGTCTGGAAAGGCAGAATTAGAACCTGGAGGGGAACAATAGATGAAAGTTGCAGAAGTAGATTTAGACTAGATATAAGGAGTAACTTTCAATAATCAGAGTTGTCTAAAACCGGAATGGCTGCCTTAGGAGGCACTGGGTGTCCCCTTACTAGAGGCCTTCAAGCCAGTGCAGAATTACCACTTGAGGGTGTTCTAGACAGTATTTTTGTCCAAGGGTGAGTTGGACCACATGGCCCTGGAGATCTCTTCCAACTCTGAGATTCTTTCAGCAGGCCTTTCTCAAGTTGCAGTCTCAAGGGATCAAATTAACCAGAGAGAACAGGAAATATCCTTCTGTCTAAGTCAAAACAGAACAGGACCTGAAATCCAACAGCTTTTATCCAACCCTCTCCAAGCTTGCTCTCCCTCCCTCCCTCCTTCGCTTTCCCCACACTTCCACCCACTGAACTGCCAAGAATTTGGAGCTTGGAGAGGAAAGCTGTTGGTGCATGTGTATATTTGACTCCAACAACTGTCTATGTTTCTGTATTTGTAAATGGTCTCTTTTAGATCCTAGGCTGCTAAGGAACAGAATTTCAGTCTTTTTATGCATATGATCTTGTTCACAGGAGCCACTTGGTTATTTAGCCTCTGAAAGCTGCTATAATTCAACAGACCAGTAAACTGTGTAAGAACAGAACATAAGAGGCTGTGTTTCTAGGAAGGGTATATCCTATTTGGGAGAGGGGACAGTGTGCCTGCCTCTTTGGCAAGAGATGTATGCAGAGATGTAAATATCACTGGAGAGAGGAGAGAGAAGGAAAGCATGATTCTATTTTTGTTACAAAAAGGGAAGTTTGGGAAGAGGAACATTGACTTCCCTACTTAGGTTCTCCTGTCTAGTTGGGAAGGAGGGGATTTTGATTTAATTAAGTGATTAATGATGTGATCAAATATTGAGATTATTGATCATGTGATTAAGTCTAGAATTGTTTTAGTAATTGTATTTTTAATTAGGAAAAAGACATTTCCCCCCACCCTCCCCCCCCAAAAACCCCCAGAGAAACTGGGTTTTGATAGATTGAAAGCTCAGTATAAGTCAATAGCACAACCAGATCTGCCCCACCATATTTGCAGAACTCCCCAGTTATATCTAGTTCCTTAGTCTATCATTGTTCAAAGAGAGAGGTTCTCCAAGGTCTTCTTCAGATTTCCTCCAAAATTAATTTCTTTGTGTTCTCTTGGAGCAGTTGGTAGCTTTAACTTTACTGTATAGAACAGTATTGCATGAATTTGTTGTTGTTGTTCAGTACTGACATGACCCCATCTGGGGTTTTCTTGGCAGAGTTACTAGAGTGGTTTGCCATTTCCCTTCTCCAACTCATTTTACAGATGAGGAAACTAAGGCAAACAGGGTTAAGTAACTTGCCCAGGGTCACACAGCTAGTGAGTGTCTGAGGCCAGCTTTGAACTCAGGGAGAAGAGTCTTCCTGACTCCAGGCCCAGTTCTCTATCTGCTACATCACCTAGCTGTCTCACTGCATGAATACCAAGCTTTATTTCTGAGCTGTCAGGTTTTGAGAGGCAAACTGTGATTTCTCTACCACCTAACTATCATTCTATAATCTCACTGACGACAGGAAAGACGACACTTTTATATTTGTATTGCTATTGCCTAGTACGGTGCCTGGCATACAGTAGGTGTTTAATAAATACTAACTCTGTGTTCTATTCTGGTAAAGTTTACTTAGGATATTTAGGAAGGACAGAAAATATTTTGGATAAGAAATGGTTCATTCCAAACCATAAATGAGCTTCCCTCCCCCACCCCTCAATTCTGCAAATGGGAACAGATGTATTTACAAGTGCATTCTATCAAACATTAAAAGAATAATTAATTCTAAAACTGTAAAAGCAGTTTTTAAAAATAGGAAAAGAAGGCTCCTTACCAAATTCTTTCCATGATCCTGATACCTAAATCAGGGAAAATCAAAACAGAGAAAGAAAACTATAGAACAATATCTCTAATGAATGTTGATGCAAAAAATTTAAATAAAATTTGCATGAAGACTACAACAACACCAAAAAAAATTTTTAACTATGACCAGTTTGGATTAGTACCCAAAATACAAGGTCAGTTTGATATTAGGAAAATAAACATCATGACCATTTAAGAAATGGTTCAGTAGAGCAACTGTGTTTATTCTGTTACAATCATTCCTGTAACATCCCTCTCCCAAACTCAGTCCCAAAAGTTCATTTTCTCTTTGGCTAGTTCCTTCTATCCTATGGTTTACTCTGTGATAACCTGTGGTCTAGATTTCCACAAATGTGGGTAAGCAGAATTCCCAAATCCTGTACAAGTACTCATGGTGAAAAATTCATATCGGGTAGAGAACAGCCTTTGTTTCACCCCACAGAAAATGCTAAAGATTCAAAGGACTTATAGGAACCTATAAAAACATATAAATCACATAAAATATTTATAGCCACCTGTAAACTTCCCTTTGAAGACAACTAAAATTGAAGTTGTTAGTAGGGCAACGCCCTTACATTTCAGTGAAGTCTTTTCTCTCACAGGGCCCTGTAATACCCCCAGTACTGACAGTATCACTCTACAGTTGACTTGTCCAAAAGAAGGCATTCACACTTTGGGTCTGCTGAGCATTCAAACCCCTTCCTATCAGACCTGTGCTTTCCAAAAACATCATATTATTAGCAGTGAGGAGCAAAGTACAGGTCTTTTGCTGCTCATATTATGTCTTTAAATGCCTTAATGCTTCTCCAGATGCAGGAACCAACACAGGTAAGTCTCATCTGTCTCCAAGAGGCCAACTGATAAGGAGCTTCTTCCTCCAGGTCATCAGATGTTCCACATGCTCAAGCTTGGGTTATTCTCTGGACAATTTCCAAGACTGATGCTGTCCAAAAAACTTTCCTCCTTTACTAGAAAGCTAGTTTCTGGGGTCATACTTCCTAGGAAATTTCCCATCTAGAAGTAAAAAGGTTCAGAAAAGAAGGGGTTCAGGAATGACATTATTATTGAATTCTTTTTTCAGGCTGTGTGAATGAGAAAAATAGCTTTTTTGTGGTCTCTAAGATACTTCACCATATACTGCAGGTGTTTAGCCTTAACATAGTTAATTATCAAGATGTATTAGAGAGAGATCATCATCATAACTGGAAAACATTTTTAAGCCCCATCTATTGTAGTAAGGTGCCTACCATAGGTAGAGCTGAAGTGTTTGCCCTCAAGAATTTAACAGTCTAAGACAGTACTGGATTAGATAGGTATAAAGAACTCTGAGAGTCAACTTTAAAAGTTAATTCAATACAAAAATAATAATGTTAACATTATAGAAAAATAAAGGAAGTAATCTTAACATCAAAGGGAAAATAAAGGCCTTATGGCAGATGGGGTGGGGGCGTTAAATGAGGGTGAAGAATGGGAGTTGCATTTTTAAGCAGGGCAGCACTGGAGATAATTGTTTCCTTATTCCAATTACCCTGTGAATATTTCATAGAGGATGTGTAGGAAGGCAAGGCAGGAATATAGAATGGAAGAAGAAACAGTGTCTGAAAGAAGGTACAAAAGTGGCAGTGGGCTGATTAGATACAGGGCCAGTTTTAAACACTGGTAGAGCAGGCAGTTATACAGAAGGCTTGAGGAAAGGAGTCTGCAAAGATCCTTTTTGTCTAAAAATGCTTCCCCTACCAGTTTCAAAATATTTCTCTTGCTGGCTTGTCATGATGGGACCTTGAATTCTCTTTAAAAAAAAATAGCTATTCTATTGTTCTATAAGAAATGATGAGCAGAATGATTTCAGAAAAACTTGGAAAGACTTACATGAACTAATGCATAGTGAAGTGAGCAGAACTAGGAGAATGTTATACACAGGAACAACAATATTGTACAATAAACAACTATGAATGACATAGCTGTTCTCAGAAATACAAGGGTCCAAGAAAATCCCAAAGGACTCATGAAAAAAATGCTGTTGACCTCCAGAGAAAGATATATGGAGTCTGACTACAGATTGAAACATACTATTTTTCCCTTCCTTCCCTTCCTTCCTCCCTTCCTCCCTCTCTCCCTTCCTTCCTTCCTACCTATAGAATTTTCTTCCACAAATGACTAATATGGAAAAATGTTTTATATGATTGCGCATGCAATTCCTATATCAGATTGCTTACCATCTCAGGGACAGGGGAAAAAAGAAGTGAAAGAATTTGGAACTCAAATTTTTAAAAAATGAATGTTGAAAATTGGTTTTGCATGTAATTAGGGGAAAATAAAATATTATTTTAAAAAATAGTTACTGATTTTTTTTTTGCTTTAACATAACCTAATTTTCCCAGTATCTTTCCCCCTCCCCTTCAGACAACCATCCTATGTAACAATTTTTTTTTAAATTTTTTTTTGAGGGAGAAAGGCAGAACAATTGGGGTTAAGTGACTTACCCAAGGTCACATGGCTAATAAGTGTTACATGTCTGAGGTCAGATTTGAACTCAGGTCCTCCAGACTCCAGGCCATGCTCTATTCACTGCACCACCTAGCTGCCCCTAACAAAGAATTTTTTAAAAAGAAGAGAAAAAAATTCAGCAAAACCCATCAATACATAAAAAATCTCTGCAATGATAATATTCTACATACATGAACTCCACCTCCAGCCTCAACAAGTGAGTATGGGTAGATGTCTTCTCATATCTCTTTTTGGGGGTCAGGTTTCTTCTTTGCAATTTTGCAACATACACTTCCTTTTTTAAAATAAATTTTTATTTGCATTTTTGTGTTTATATCACCTAAATTTCCCACTATATCTTTTCCCAACCCTGTCCCCTTCCCAGAGAGTCCTCCCACATAACAAAGCATATTTTTTTAAAAAAGCCAGTAAGTGCTCCCCAGGGAAAGATGGCGGCCATCTCTGTAGGCCAGGCTCTGGCTGGAGGTTTCTCTTTTTATAATTGTCACAGAAACACCATCCTTGAAGTTGTTTGCAAAAAAGGCCTAAAAACTTCCAACAGCTCAGAAAACAGGTACTACCATTTCTGGAGTGCTATGTAAGGATGGCATAGTTCTTGGGGCAGATACAAGGGCAACAGAAGGAATGGTTGTTGCTGACAAAAACTGCTCAAAAATATATTTCATATCTCCTAATATTTATTGCTGTGGTGCTGGGACGGCAATGGTAACTGATATAACAACTCAGCTGATCTCTTCCAACCTGGAGTTCCATTCCCTTTCTACTGGATGTCTACCCAGAGTTGTTACAGCTAATCGAATGCTTAAACAGATGCTTTTTAGGTGTCAAGATTATATTGGTGCAGCCTTGGTTTTAGGAGGAGTAGATGTTACAGTACCTCACCTCTACAGCATCTACCCTCATGGATCAACTGATAAATTGCCTTATTGTCACCATGGGTTCTGGGTCTTTGGCAGCAATGGCTGTATTTGAAGATAAATTTAAACCAGACGTGAAGGAAGGAGAAGCCAAGACGCTAGTAAGTGAGGCCATCTCAGCTGGGATCTTCAATGACTTGGGATCTGGGAGCAACACAGATCTCTGTGTTATCAGCAAGTCCAAGTTGGACTTCCTCCATCTGTTTGATATTCCCAACAAGAAGGGAAGCAGGTTTGACATGTACAAGTGTGAGAAAGGGACAACCGCTATTCTTACTGAGAAAGTCACTTCCCTGGAAACTGAAGTGCTGGAGGAAACAGTACAGACAATGGATACTTCCTTTTTTAAAAGGGCTTGCTCATCAATTCTATTGATCAAAAGTTTTGGGGTTGCCCCTAGGTCATCTGGTGTAAGACAAATGCCTCACTAATAAACAAATGGTAATTATGTAAAAAAGAAAGATAGTGAAAGAGAAAAAACAATCAGCAAAATCTGTCAAGATATTGAAGAAATTTGAAAATGTATGCAATATTCCACACCAAAGGACCTTTATAGAAGTGGGTGGTGGTAGTGTGTATCTTCTCATATCTCTTCTAGTTCTTTATGATTTTGTAGTGTTTACTTTTGATTGTTTTGTAGTTTTTCTCTCCATCTACGCTGTTGTAGTCACTTTGTATATGGTTTTCTTGGCTCTGTTTACTTATTCTGCATCAGTTCATCAATATATACAACATTGTATAAATTGTTTTCTTGGCTCTGCATTCTTCACACTGCATCAATTCATGTAAATCTTTCTGTTCTCCGTAGTTATATTTGTAATTTTTTAGAGCACAATAATATTCCATTATGTTCACATGCTGCAGTTTATTTAGATATTCTCTAATCAATAGGCGTTTTGTTTCTGGGTTTGTGTTTTTTTTACTATCAAAAAAAGTACTTCTATAAATATTTTGTAGTATATAGGGATTTTCTATCAATAACCTCCTTGGGGTATATAGTAGAGTCTCTGGGTCAAAGGTATCAACATTTTAGTAACTTTATCTTCATAATACCAAATTGCTTTCCAGAATGGTTGTTCTAATGCATAACTCCACCAACAATGTATTAGTATCTTTCTACAACCCCTCCAATATGTGGTCTAAAAATCTTACCATTAGAATCACTTTTTTAGGTTAAGACATTAAAGTCCCCTACCAAAGTATGAGGATGTTGCCTATGGTGCATTATAGAATCACAGACTTTCAGAGTTGGAAGGGACCTCAGCAGTGATATCTTCCAACATATACTTGAGAAAGAGTCTTGAATATGACATATCTGACAAGTGATCATTCAGACTTTGTCTGAAGACCTTCCATGGTAAGTAAACCCATTACCTGCGCCCCCCTTCCCAAAACAGCTCAATTCATCTTTAGATAGCTATAATTTTTAGGAAATTTTTCATTATACCAAGCCTAAATTTTTCTCTTTGTAACTTCTACCCATGGTTCCCTCTGGAGGCAAACAGAACATGTCTATACCACTCTTGGACATAATAATTTTTCAGAGTTGTTTTTTTTTTAAAAAACACAGTTATGTTGTCCTCCTTGAGCCTTATCTTCCTCATTTCTTTTTGTTTTCTCAGGGGGAAGGCAAGGCAATTGGGATTAAGTGACTTGCCCAAGGTCACACAGCCAGTAAGTATGTCAAGAGTCTGAGGTCAGATTTGAACGCAGGTCCTCCTGATTCTAGGGCAAGTGCTCTATTCACTGAGTCACTGAGCTGCCCACCTCTCCCTAATTCAGAACAAAAGGGGGAAAAATCCAATTGTGAGCATGTCTAGTCAAGTAAAATCAAATTCCCATACTGGCTATGCAAAAAAAAAAAAAAAGTCTTATTCTGTGCTCTAAGTCCTTCACCATTCTATCTGGAGATGGGTCACATTTACATCCTAAGTCCTCTGGAATTGTCATTAGTAATTACTCTTATCAGAGTTCCCAAGACTTCCAAAGTTTTCTGTCTTTAGGATATTGTTGTCATTGTATAGGTTGTTCACCTGATTCTGCTCGATTCACTTTGTATCATTTCACACGAGTCTTCCCAGGTTTACCTGAAACCATCGCCATCATTTCTTACAGCACAATGGTATTCCACCACATTTATGTACCATAACTTATGCAGCCATTAATCAATTGATGGGCCCACATTCAGTTTCCAACACTTTGACACTGCTAAAAGAACTACAGTTTTGCTTGGGACTATTCCCTCCATTAATCTGATCTCCTACTTATTTTTCTCCCACATTCTCCTCTTCCCTTCTTGTTTCTCTGTTGAGTGAAATGTATTTCTGTACCCAGCCACGTGTGTATATATTCTTTTCTTCTTTGGCAAGTTCAGAAGAGAGTGAGGTTCAAGAGTGACCCACTCTCCCTTTCCATTTCCTCCTTGTTTATATACACTTCTACTTATGTAACTTGGTTATGTGAAATTATTTACGTAATTATTACATGGCAGAACTACTTTCAGGCCCTTTGTCTAATTAGACACTCTTTCTTACCTGTGATAATGATTCTAAGAAGTCATTTGGATAATCTCCCCCATATTATCATGTAAATACTTTATCCTTGTTTTAAGTCCCTTATGATTGCTTTCTCATGTTTACCTTTAAGTATTTCTCTTGACTCATGTATTTGCACTTTAAATTTTTATGCAGTTCTTATCTTTTCATCAGGAATGCTTGGAAGTCCTCTGTCTCATTAAAGATCTATTTTTCACCCTGTAGGATTATGCTTAGTAAGTTATTGTTAATCATAAACTTATATCCTTTGTCTTTTAGAGTATCTTATTCTGAGTTCTCTGCTCCCTTCTTATGGCAGCTACTAAATCTTTTGTGATAATGCCCTGTGGTTCTTTGGTACTTGAATTGTTTCTTTCTGGCTGCTTTTAGTATTTTTTTTCTTTGACTTGGAAGCTTTGGATCTAGAAACTATTATGTTCTTGAGAGCTCTCATTTTGGGGTTTCTTTCAGGAGACAACCTAAATGTCCGTTTTGACCCCTGGTTCTAAAGTCTATAATGTTTTCTTTTATGCTTTCTTGAAATATGATGTCAAGGATTTTTTAGGTGGTTGAAAGGTTCTTCAATTATCTCTCCTTGATCTGTTTTCCAGGTGAGTTGTTTTCGCTATGAGACACCTTACATTTCCTTCTTATTTTTCAATCTTTTGACTTTGTTTTAATATTTATTGTCATTTTACAGAATTATTCTCTTCTACTCAATTGATTCTAATTTTTCAAGAATTTTGCTGCTTGGGCAAGGTGTTGTAACTCTTATTCCAAGTTGTTAATTTCCTTTTCAATTGTTCTGCCATGGCTTTCATTTCTCTTCCAATTTTTTTTCTTAAGTTTTCTCATTTCAGTTAAAACACCATTTTAAACGCTTAAGAACAAAAGCCTCTTGCTTTATCTCTTCCAGGAATTTTACTTGAATTTGTGCCCAAGCTGTGTTTACATTGAGTCTTTGCTCGTAGGTGTTTTGAAGTCATTCTCTTCTTTGACTTGTGTCTTGAGTATCCCTGTCACCATAATAACTTTTTTTGGATGAGATTATTTTTTTTTTCTGATCATTCTTCCAGCCTATTTCCTGACGTTATATTTTATGTTAGGATTAGATTCTGCATTCCTCTGGAAGAAATACTTGAGCTGACCTTAAATCATCCAGATTTGTTATTGCTTTCTCAGAGGCATTGAGTTTTGTTATTTCAAAATCTCAAAGTCAGTACAAGTTAGGGACCTGAAACCTTTCAGTGGTCTCAAAATCATCTGATCTAGGGCAAATCTGTTCTCTGCTTTCCTGGTCTGAGCTCT
The DNA here is from genome assembly GCA_028646515.1 of Pseudochirops corinnae. NCBI lineage: Eukaryota > Metazoa > Chordata > Mammalia > Diprotodontia > Pseudocheiridae > Pseudochirops > Pseudochirops corinnae. The sequence continues at coordinate 176,496,764 of CM053585.1, read as the reverse complement.
ACAAATTCCTAATCTGGGTTTGGGTCTAAGCAGCACATCTGTGGGCTTGCCCCAGTTTTAATTTCAGTAGACTGCTGAATTCAACTACTATCAGCCAACTGCAAAGCTATGCCGGTTCAGAGTGACAACTGTGGGTTCCTGAGCAGGATGAGTCTAGTGTGTTTGGACAGATCAATTTGGACAGAACTTGACACTATATTTCTATTTTGGCTCTGCCCAGACTTGAAGTTCTTCACTAATCTAGTTGTCCACCTCTGGAAACTCTCTAGTTTATTAATGTCATTCTTAAACTATACATAATACTCCAAATGTGGTCCAAAGTAGGGCAAAGTACAGAGGAATTATGATTTTCTTATTCTTTGGCACTATGCCTCTCTTAAACATGGTTCAAGATCACATTAGTTTTTATGGCTACCAAACCACTATTGATTTATAGAATTTACAATCCAATTAAACCTTGAGATCTTTTTCAGATAAACGATCTAAACATGTTTCTTCTGTATTATACTTATAAAATCAATTTCCCAGGTCCACATGCAAATATTTATATCTCTTGTTATTCAATTTAATCTCATAAGATTCAGCTTAATTTTCCAGATGTTTTCAGTATCTTTTTGGATCCTGACATCCAATGTGTTAGTTATTTCTCCCTGCTTTATGTCATCTGCAAATTTGATAAAGTTATTATTTACGTTTTTGTCTACATAACTGATAAATGCAAATACAAAGGTTCTTTATTGGAGACTTCTTTCCAACTTGATTTAGAACCATTAATGACCACTACAATGGGGTCATTCAACCAGGTCCAAATCCAACTAATTGTACTATCATCACACCCATGTTTCTCCATATTTTCCAAAAAAATATCAAGAGATACTTTATTAAGTGCTTTGATTGATATATATATGTATATGTATATACACACACACATATGTGTGTGTGTGTGTATGCATAGCTATGGCATTCCCCAGATTTATTAGTTTAGTAACTCTGTTAAAGAAAGAATTAAAGATAGCGTGTCATGACTCATTCTTATTGAGGTTCTCCATTACGTCTTGGATACAGGACACAGAAAAACCACATACCTATGTTATGGAAGTAGGACCAGACTGAGAGACTTTATAGTTTCCTCAGACATCACTCTGGCCCTGAAAATATGCCTAGTACTTGATCTCCAAGGTGAAGAACACATTTTGTGGAGATAAGTGTCACCTTGGCTGGGCTTAACTTGAGCCAAATCTCCTCTGCACATGATGCTTTGCCTAGAGAACCTATTTAAGCCCCAACTTCCTCCCCATATGAGAGGATGAGATCTCAGTTCTACAGAAGTGTCAATCTATTTAATATATGAAACTCTAGGTATTAGCCGCCACATCCCTGGAGATCAGGACATTCCTGGGACCAGAGGAAACAAAGTAGCTATGACTATTCAAAGCCATCTAGAGACAAACTTCTCTCCATCTCCATGTATCCTTCCAATATCCTTTTTCCTTTCTTTTTCTTCCTTCCTTCCTTCCTTCCTTTCTTCCTTCCTTTCTTCCTTCCTTCCTTTCTTTCTTTCTTTCTTTCTTTCTTTCTTTCTTTCTTTCTTTCTTTCTTTCTTTCTCTTTCTCTCTTTCTTCCTTTCTTCCTTCTTTCTCCACATAGGGCATCACACCATTACCTGCTGCTGCTCTGCCTAAAGGGAATGACAATTTTAATCTATGAAACTTTTTTTTTTGTTTTGTTTTTTCTCTTGAAGACTAGCCTTAACCCCAAATCACTCTGGCTTTCATTGATTGGCCAATAATAGGCCCCAGGCCAAGCCCTACTTGGTCATTGTTTGGGCCCTGATTGGTTCAGAATGAATGTAAATAACAGTTGTTTCCATTTTGGTCTTCCCCTTCCAGATCTATTTTTTTTTTAAGAGGCCACTTTTTGCCTCATTTCTAATTAAGCCTTAATCACTGAATGGGCACTGCCCCAGTCAAACTGAAACCTTAACTTGGAAAGGTAGAGGTCACCCATTGCATTCTGGGCCAAATCCAGTCCTTCCGATCCATATCTGGCCACAGGACCTAGATGGCTCCAGAGGAAGAAGTGAAGCTGGTGACTTTGCATAGCCCTCCCTCACTTAATTCCAATTCATTTGCATGTCATAGCACCACCTCCCTGATGTCATGGTTCTCTTTGAGAAAGAAGGAAAAACAGCAGCAACCTTCAATAAAGCCATGGCAGCAAGGCAAACAGGAGGAGATGCTCCACTATTTCAGACTGTAAATCATCTGAACTGTGTATCAAGATACCTCTCCATGGTTGTTATCAGGTCAATGAATCAGCTGCTTCAGTTTCCCTCAGCAGGGAGTCTCTAAACAGCATCATTCTCTTCTTCCTTTGACTCTTATTGGGTGACTTCTAAATTCACTTCCAACTCTAAATCTATAATCTCTTACCTGTGGATTCACATAATTTCTCTCTCTCTCTCTCTCTCTCTCTCACACACACACATACACACACACACACACACACACACACACACACACCACATGTGCATACACTATTATCCAGTCAAACTGATCTTGCAGTTCTTAACACTCTCTGCTCCTTAGAATGCTTCATTTCTACTAAGACTCAACTCAAATACTACCTTTCCTGACCCACCTCAGCTGCTAATACTAGTGCCTTCCCCTCCTCAGATATGTTGTACCTGTGAGGTATAGAGAAAAAAGGGACTGGACTTAGTGTCTGGACTTAGAGAGCCTGGGTTTGAAAATTTTGCATTGGACAATTACTACCTGTGTGAACCTGAGCAAGTTATTGAACTTCCCTGGGTCTCCATTTTCTCACTTATAAAGTAAGGGTGTTGGGCGAGATACCCTTTGATGCCTCTCCCTCCTCTACACATTTTGTATACATCTATATCATACTGCTTATCTCTCCTGGCTAGATCATAATCTCCCCACCTAGGACTGTAACCACTTTGGTCTCTGTAGCCTGAGTACCTGGCACATAGATGTCAGCTGATGGACTCTTTCTCAGAGCATCTGATAACCTCCTCCTCTGAGACAGAGAACTTCAAATTTGTCCCTTCCCTCTAAGTATTCAGTGGTTTTTCTTCTCTTTCTCCTTTGTGACATTCCACCCTTCAACTTCCTCAGAAAAATCTAGATTTTCCTCTGACTCTTTGAATCCTTTTTTCCATACCAAAGGCCTTCTGTTTTTATTTTATTTCATTTTTAAGGAGCACATTTTTTTTTGTCCCTGAGAACCTGAAGTATGGAGAATTTCTCCACATTTTTCACCTCTTCTAGGAGGGACGCTAACTTCCTTCAAGCATTAAGTTGGCTGAAATACAAATATCACAAACAAGCATTAGGTTGGCTGGATTCGCCCTGCTCTCTGTACTGCTGGTAGTTTGTACCTTTTTTTATCATTGCTTTACTCCCTTTTCTTCCTCATATTTCCCTTTTAATAATTTGATGGCCACATCCAACTTCTTTTCCCACAGCTCAATAAATTGTTAATTGGTTTAACTAATTTCTTTTATTTATTATTCTTATTAATCTAGCTTTGGGGCAGCTAGGATAGGCAATGAATAGAATGCTGGGCGCAAAGACTCATCTTCAAAAGTTCAAATCTGGTCTCAGACACTCCCTTGTTCCTGGGCACACCCTAGAACAAGTCACTTAACCCTGTTTGTTTCAGTTCCTCATTTGGAAAAATGAGCTAGAGAGGGAAAAGACAAACCACGCCAGTGTTTCTGCTAAGAAAACCCCCCAAAAAGGTGTCTAAGAATGGCCTGAGGATCAAGGGTGCACCAATTTATTCACCTGAAGGGGAACAGAATTTTTTAAAAATTGAGAGCGGTAATGGAAGGGGATAGATGTTATTTATTGAAGACTGGACAGTCTATTTGCTGGGGAAAAGTTAGTGACAGGGTAACTGGATGTGAGATTGCTGAGTGCTGCCCTAGGATGGAAAGTGAAGGAAGCAAGTTCTTGATATGAATGGAAAAGTTGGGATTTTGAGATCATGAACTTGGAGCTGGAAGGGAATTGTAGAGACCATTAAGTCCAAACCCATACCATTTGTAGATGAGAAAACTAAGTCTCAAAGAGATGAAATATTACGCAAGATCACACAGGGTAAGGCAGTGACACAGCTGAGATTTTATTCTCATTCTTTCACTCCAAATCCTACTCCCCTTTCACAGTACCATGCCCATGCTACTTGGAAAAAATGGATTCTCTGCCTGATTACTCTGTTCCAATGGGCTGCCCTTTATATGGACATTGGTCAAGCCAGGGCAATATAGTAAATTGAGCCAACACATTGCTCCTGCTTTCCTTCTCAGTCTCTCTTCCAAGGCTTTTGTGTTACCCCAGCTAGTCTTACTTTCAAGAGGAAAGACTGTATACACTTTTTATGTCAAGTCATTATAGACTAAATGTTTCTCTCCCATGCTACACTCCCTTCTTTTTACTGATCCTAAACTTTGGAAAATACCTTGGTTAGGCAAATAGAATTCCACTAGTATTTGAAACTTAGTGAAGATAGTCTCTGCCCTAATAACTAAGAACACCTAGACTAATGGATACTGTAATGGAAAGACTACTGAACTTGAAATCATAGGAGCCAAGTTCAAATCCTGTTTCCATCACTTACTGTCTGTGTGACCTTGGGCAAGACGCCTCCCTTCTTTTGGCCCCAAGTTTCCTAGTCTATAAAATGAGGGTGTTGAACTAGATGAACTTTGAAGTACCTTCCTAATCTAAATCTGTGATTGTGTGATAATCCCAAAGGAATAAAACGTTAGAGCAATGATTGAGGTATAGAATTAGCACTAAGTAACATTATATCAAAAGCAGGCCCAAGATATAGAGTATTTAATATAAATATGGTGAACAGTAAGGAAAATATGTTAGTCATTCCAAGTATCAGTTAACAAGGCAGCTGGTCTCTTTCCATCAGTGACTCATTTTTCACAAATAATCTTCCCTGAGACACTGGTATATAAATGCCTACCACAGAAACTTTGTTTCTGTTTGAGTGTCTTAATAAAACATGGAATTCCTTTATCATTCTTGACACTATCTGGTCCTTTCACAATTAAAGTATAGGAAATTATTTTCTTCCATGTTTTCCCAACATCCCTCCTGACTTTAGAATTCAGCTTTTGCCCAGTTTGGTCTTCAGAATGCATGAATGATGACACTCAAGTATATATATAAATACACACATATGTAGACTATATACTGTATTGTGTGTATATGTAGTCAATGACATTTGTTCTTTATATATCTTATTGCACTATCCAGAAATTGCCAAGCACTGACATAAAGGGGAAGCTATGGGTGGGAATCTATGTCAAGGGTTTCAGCTGTGATAGTATCACTGATGCCTCTATCATGCTAGAAACATTGGAAAGGCAGGTTCAATATGCGGAGGTGAGAGAGATGAGGAGCCAGTTCACTACTATCCAGCACCCAAACACCCTAAGTCTAGGTGTGTTCACCACTCCCATAATGTGAGTAAAGGAAGAAAACCACCAATTCAGTTTCTAAGATGTAGTTGGAATTGGGCTAGTAAGAGGTGTCTCTTAAGCTCCATCCTGGCAGCTCACCAAGTCTTTCAGAAGGGTAGATTGGTTTGCTGGCTATTATTCCCCACCTCCCCATCCCTCTATGCACACATTTCAATTGTTAAAGGTTTGCTTTCTGTAGGGGTAAGTTATTTATTTATGTAAGGGGGAAGTCGATCAAGAAGTTGCTTCACCAATTTGAAAGAGTTCCTCCAATCAACTCAGTGAACTTACATGGCAATGAACCTCTGAAGCATCCAATAAGTACTTCCCCCTGAAGAATGTGGGCTTGTCTATTAGCACTTTGTTGAGAGGACAGGGATAGCTTTTTGGTTTCCAGGGTATGAGACTACCCTATTGATCAGTGATGTCAAACTCAGAGATGTTGCATGTTGACTTAGAAAACCACAAATTAGTATTATCTGTTGTACTGTATTTTTTATGGGGCAGCTAGATGGCATAGTAGATAAAGCACTAGGCTTGGAACCAGGAAGACGTGAGTTCAAAACCAGCTCAGATACCTACTATCTGTGTGACCTTGGGCAAGTCACTTGACCTCTATCTGCCTCAGTTGTTCAACTGTAAAATGAGGACACAGTGGAGAAGAAGATGGCAAACCACTCACTCCCATATCTTTGCCAAGAAAACCCCACAGACAAGTCTATGGGGTCACAAAGAGTTGGACCTCACTGAATAATAACATTGTATTTTTATTTTGTTAAATATTTCCAAATTATATCTTAATCTAGTTCTTACTAGGGAGTTTTGAGGCAGACTTGTGGGTGGAGGTGATAAGTCTGACATCTCTATTATTGATGATTGGGTGGATGGCACTTAGGAAGGCCAACTTTGGTTGAAGAGATGACTCCAGTCTATAAAAGAGAGCCAACAGACCAATCTCACTTCTTCCCTTCCCTACTCTTCCTACCATCTTCTTTGTTCAGGGTATCATGAAGGCTGAAAGATGGAGTGACTGAGGAAAACAAAGGTTCAGTCTTCCAAGCTTATAAATTTATTAAGCAATGTATGCCAATCACCTAACAAATCAGGACCAGACCTTCTCAGCTTAGGCGTGGGCCCTGAATACAGGGGGAGACAGACTTTTATTTATTAAAAACAATAAAAATAAGACCAATTAATTCAAAGGAAACAACACAACATTAGATAATCTGATTTCTAATTGGAGGAAAGATTAGACACTTTCCAAGTTGTGAGGCAGACAGTTAACAAGCACAATTTCCTGAATTCAGAAAAAGAGGCATCCCAAGTATCTGTAAACAATCAAAGGAACATGGAAATAATAACTGATTGATCAGTATGGGGCCAGTTTTCAGATAAGACATATGGGTTGTTTGAGACACACAATTGTGAGAAAACTCCATGTATTGATCTTTGGATCTAACTGGGTTTCTGGTCAGCTTAACTTAGGCAGGTCCTTGGTTAAAGGTCTCTAAGCATCAAGCAGAGGTGGTCCAGTTTCCCAGTCATGGAAGGCTAGGTTCAAACAATGCAATAACATTTTCTCCCAATTCCCACAATTGAATAAATTTTTCTCACAAGACCGAAATTGGAGTAGACCCATAATTAAATAGAAACTAAGCTAGCTCTAGAATTAAGTGACAAGATAAAGTCAGTGTTTTTCATCCAATTCCCACAATTAACCAGTTGCTGTTGTAATCCCCCCAATTTCCTTAGTATACACCAAAGAGTAGTAGAACTGTATGCTGGAAGGAATGGTGTAGTATGCGTGGGCATTCTCCTTCTTCCAAGAACTGGAGTGGCTACCTTGGGCACAAACTCATGGGAATTACATGTACTTATTCACAGCTTTATGAACAGAGGTCAGTTACCTTAGAATGGACCTCTCCAGTCTCCAGAAATGATAGCAGCTGGGACAATATGAAAATTTGAAAAAAAATTAGTTTTCAACATTAACTTCCATAAGCTTTTGAGTTTTCAATTTTCTCCCCTTCCTTACCCTCTCCCATTCTCAAGATGGCATGCAATCTGATATAGGCTCTACATATACATTTGTATTAAACATATTTTCACATTAGTCATATTGTAAAGAAGTATTAGAACCAATGGGAGGAACCACAAGAAAGAAGAAACAAAACCAAACAAAAAAAGAGAGCAAATACTATGCTTCAGTTTGCATTCAAACTCCAAAGTTCTTTCTCTGGATGTGGAAAGCACTTTCCAACATGAGTTTTTTGGAGTTGTCTTAGATCCTTGTACTGCTGAGAAGAGCCAACTCTATGAAAGTTAGTCATAGCACAGTGTTGCTGTTAACTATATACAATGTTCTCTGGGTCCTGCTCACTTCACTCAGCATCAGTTCATGTAAGTGTTTTCAGGTTTTTCTGAAGTTCACCTGCTTGTCATTTCTTATAGCACAATAGTATTCCATTATATTCATATACCACAAATTGTTCAGTTATTCCCCAAATGATGGGCATCCCCTCAATTTCCAGCTCTTGGCCACCACAAAAAGAGCTGCTATAAATATTTTTGTACATATGGGTCCTTCTTCCATTTTTATCATCTTTTTGGGTTATAGACCTAGAAGTGGTATTGCTAGGTAGTATGAAAATTTCTTGAAGAAGCACATGGCAAAAGTACACATATGTTGCCCATGTGGCTTAAGAGGAGAGTTCGTGGACAATGTTTCTGAATCCCTGTCTCCTAGGTAGAGGAGGAAGGAGTTTCCTTAGACAGAATCTAACCAAGAAGGTGAGGGAGATTTCCGGAAATGCATCTTCTTTAGGTCTTGACTCAAGAGTAAGTCAAGAGCAATCAGGCTCTTACATCCTAGGAAATAACTGGCTAGAAGGCAATGTTTCTATCTACTGTTCTCTGGCTCCAAATAGAACATGACTAATCCCTACTGCATATGACGATCCTTCAAATACTTGTAGGTAGCTGTAATGACCCCCATGAGTCTTCTCTTCCTCAGGCCAACCATTCTTAATTTCTTTAGTTAATCCTCAATTGGCTTGAATTCAAACCTTTCACCATTCTGACTGTCTTCCTCTGAATATTCTCTAACTGATCAATGTCCTTTCTAAATTGTGATGACTAGAATCAGACGTGACCCTCCAAATGTGGCCTGGCATAGGGCAAAATAGAGGGGGCCTGCTGCCTCCCTAGTCTGGGAAACTACACCTCTCTTAATGCAGTCTAAGATTGCATCAGTTTTCTGGCTGCTATAGTACCCTGATGACTCACATTAAGCTTGAAGTCTCTCTGCAAGAGACTACTGCTTGTTTGGCCTCAGAGGACAGATCCAGGACCATGGCATGGAGGTTCAGAGAGGCAAGTTTAGGGTGGATATAACAGAGAACTTCCTAATGGTAAAAGCTTTCCAAAAGTAGAATGGTTTGCCTCTGGGGGTAGTGGGTTCCTTTCATCACACAGAGACTGGATGACCAACCAGTCATAGTGACATGGAAGAAAAAATAAATGGTATAGGCTGGGCTAAAAGGTATCTAAGGTTCCTTATAGCTCTGAGATTCTGTGGTTCAGAGAAACTTAAATGGTCTGAAAAAAAAAATACCAACTCTTGTGTGACACAGTGACTGGACTTATCTTCATGAGTTCAAATCTGACCTCAGACACTTACTAGCTGTGTGACCCCGGGCAAGTCATTTAACCTTGTCTGTCTCAGTTTTCTCATCTGTCAAATCGGCTAGAGAAGGAAATGGCAAACCACTCCAGTCTCTTTGCTAAGAAAATCCCAAATGAGGTCATGAACAGTGTGAAATGACTTAATGATAACAATATGTGGTTGTTCTTTTCCAAAGTAAACATCTTCTTTAAGAGCCTCCCTCTGGAGTCAGTCTCTGGAATCAATTTTCTCTCTGCTTTTGAGGCATTGAATTTAAAGCAAATATCCCAGAAATGATCTTTTTCCTACCAGAGCATTGCTACTCTACTTAACCTAGCATGAGTTACATCCCTCAAGCTAAAGCTAGGAGTAAGAGAAACTTTTAAAAATCAGCAGGTTTACTTTGAAGCACGTCCAATATGTTACTTGTGTAGCATGACAGTAGCTTTAACAAGATATCAGTGAATATATGTCCCATCTTCCTCCACAGGTTTCTGTGGTCCTTCTTCTCTTTCCTATTTCCCCATCTTGTCAATTCTCAAAATTTCCTCTGCTTTGCTTTTTCCTGAATTTATTTCTCAGAACTGCTCAGTTTCACTAGTTCACGTCTTTTCCATAGGCCTGGCTTTTATTCATATTCTTGGTCTCATGGCAGAGAAGCCAAAGTGCTGGATTTGGAGTCAGGAAGGTCTATGCTTGAATTTTGCTTCTCCTACATACTATCTGAGTGACCTTGGGCAAATTACTTAGCCTCTCTTAAGCCTCCATTTCTGTATATATAAAATAGTGGTAATAATTAACTATACTATCTAACTTTACAGGGTTGTTGGGAGTCTCAAATTAAATGGTGTATATTTATGTTGGCTCCCCAAAACTGGGCTCACAGATCAGGTCCAACCCTGGAGGCTGATCCTCAGAAAGCTGATGTCTCTCTGGCTTGTTGTTTCCACTCCAAAGTTATACTGTAGGGAAATATTCAAAATAAAGCTCACTTCTTAGTTTCCTCAGATGGGGGTAACAGGAGCCCCAGCTCCTGCACAAATACTCAATGCACAATATGGGCACTGGATATTTGACAGCCTTCATTGCCCACCCACTACCACCCACCACCCAGCCCCTGCCCCGTAAATACGATACAAAGAACCCGCAGGTGTTCATGAACAGATACTGAAATAAACTCCCTCCCAAAAGGCAAGTTCTGAACAAGAATAGCAGGTAGGGTTGGCAAGGTTCAGATCTCCTTTTCCCCTGCCCTCAACAACATGACACCAGACCTCCAGGTGCCGGGTGGTTTTCTTCCTTGTCCAAAAAGCACATTGTCTTTCCCGTACACTGGTGTTCAAATGCATGAACTTGGGGCCTCTCAGAAGTGGGGTTATCTGTGAGACAACCAACCCCAAAGCTGGTGCTGCCCAGAAAATCTAGCCTCTCTCTAGCTAGAAGGCTAGATTATAGGATGATGGCCATCAGTCAATAAGAATTTATTAAGTGCTTATTATATGCCAGACTGTGCTAAACTCTGGGGATACAAAGGCAAAACATGGTTCCTGCCCCTCAAGAAGTTCACAAATTAATGGAGGAGATGATGTACAAATTACACACATTTATATGTGTATGTATGTGCATATATACACTCAATAACAACAATAACCCCCCAAATAAATAAAATACAAAGGACTCAGGGGTATCTATGAACAGATACTGAAACATACTTTCTCCCAAAAGGTAAACACACTGAACAAGAATATATATTAATATATTATCATATAGAAGACATATAATTATATAGAAAATATATCCATAACATATAACATAATTGTACATTGCCTTTGTTTCTGGAGAGGGGAGATTTGGGGTAGATATTAATCTGTCTATCTCTGAAGTACAGTTATCCCTTCCACATTGCAACTTTCCCCATCCTGGTTTCAATACATCACAAGGTGGAATTCAAAATTAAACGGGAATTTTGTGGAAGCTGCAAATGACACACAAAAACCAGCAGAAATCACAGAGCCTATGACCAAATAGTTAACCCAAATTTTACAATAAGTGCTGTAAACACCCCATAAAGGAAAAAGAAAAAAATTCAAACTTTTTCTCTGATATTAAGAGAGGGCCAAAAAATTTTATGTAGATTTTTCTGGTTGCGGGGGTGATAACTGTAAATCTCAGCCATTAGCCAGGTGGGGATGTGGGGAACCAGTAAATGCTACCTAGGAAATTCAAAATCCTTCTTCTATACAAAAAGTTAGGGTTCAAGAACAATTGAATTCTCCATTCAGGTCTCACACAAAGGCATGTCTACAATTGTCATGTATGTTTACTGTAAGTTGTTCCTGGGAGGAGGGAAAGAAAAGTCTCTTCCCTCCTTACAAAGATCTAGTCTGCTGAGTTCTCCAACCTGAAAGTCCAAGGGTGAAGGGATGGAGAATCTATAACCAGTTCTCTTTTATTGGCCACAGGGAAGAAGGCAGCTCTTCAGACAAGAGTCTAATTCCACCCCCTACCCTACTCTTAGATGCCAATCATGTTGGAGGCAGTGCCAGTCATTGGAAGCCAATCAGAGGGGTTCTCTCTCAACGAGCTACTAGTGTGCAAGCACTTTCTGGGAAGTGTCCTTTAAAAACTCCCAGACTTGCAGTGAGACTAAGACCTATATTGCACAAGCCCCATAACCTCATCAAGGGGCAGCTAGGTGGTGCCATAGTGCACAGAGTGCCCAGCCTGGAGCCAAGAAGACTCATCTTCTTGAGTTCAAATCCTGCCTCAGAACCTTAGTACCTGTGACCCTGGGCAAGCCACTTAATCCTATTTGCTTCAGTTTGCTCATCTCTAAAATAAACTGGAGAAAGAAATGGCAAACCATTCCAGTATCTTGGCCAAGAAAACTCAAAGAGTCAACCATGACTGAACAACAACAATAATCTCATCAAATTGATGGGAGACTCCTTAGTTTGGTCAGAGGCTCTCCTCTTCAATTTCCCTTCCTTACTTAAAGCAGGTTGCAAACTTTAGTGTTGTTGTTTTAGCCTCGTCTGATGTGAAAAGGACTCTTACCTAACCACCTCAGGATGTATAGCTTGGATAACACCCCCATTCAGAGAGAGATGCCAGATTCAGTTCTCTACCTCAACCTATTAGCAATTCCAAGACTCCTTACTCTCCCTGGGAATAGACCTAGGTTGGCTAGCAGGGGACAGCAAAAGGGAAGTTACTCCTTGACCCATCCAATTAGAGCTAAGGAAGAGCATGCTGTCACCATAAAGGCAATAGGGTACCTGGTTTTAGCTAACTGATCAGGACTAAAGAGTAGGAGCACTCTCTGAGATCAACCTGTTCTGCATTTCTTTCAAGAGATTGGCCCTTAGAAGAGGATATATTCTAATCTCCATGTGGGGAATATACATCCATGATTTCATTGTGAGGATTATAACTGCCCAATCTGCAAGAAAAACCACTGAGACAGAGCTCTGAGCCAATGGCATTTTATTAAAGTGTTCACAGTCCACTCTAATGAAGTGGAACCCAGACCTTGCTCACAGTCTGAGATACCCCTGGTATCGAGGACCATGTTTTTATCGGATTTGATACCAAAATGTGCAAAAGAGTCATGGTAAAATACAGAATCTCCTTGATTGACAGGCCTTGCTTTTGAGGATCAAAACTGGTATATCAGCAGGGGGAGTCACAAGTTGGACAAATCACGGGGCATCTCCACTGACTAAGTGGTCATCAGATGGTCACCTGCTCATGCTGAACAGCAGAGAATGGGCCAGAGGTACAAAAATAAGTAGGAGCCTTTCCAAAGAATCAAGGCATCCCACCCATGCTGGGTTTGGACGTGGAATTTGAGTAAAACAGGACAGCGATATCTTTGTCAGCATGCTTGTGGTTGTACAAGTGAGCTTCGTAACTTGGTAAACAAATACATTACATTAAACATTAAAGTTTGAGGCCCATTATTAAGGCCTCACAGATAACCTTTAGATAACCTTTAGAATCATTCTTATATAATTATCCCTATATGACTTATGTAAAATAGCAAACTGATTACTACTTATTGGAATAGAGTAGGGGTCCAGATGAATAATTTCTCACAGATTACTATCTAACAGAGGTTATATTTATAATTCCCATCTTTCACAACTCTTCAGTCACATCATGAAATGACTGTAAATTCTATGAAGACAGGGACCATGTCTCTACAACTCTTTTAGCACCTAGCACAGTGCTTAGCACACAGTAGGCACTTAATATATGATTGCTAAAAGAATAAATAAATGACTTGTGAAAGCTTCTTCTTTATCTTATTGTCTGTTCTAACCCAGACTTCTCAGGATCCTATGACCATCTCTGCTTCCTAAACCCTTCTATGTGTAACTGTGGTCTGAGGATGTGAAGATGCTGCCCTTGATCTTCACTCCTTCTAATTTTTTTTTCCTCCCCATGCAGGCCTCAAATCCTCTGTGGCAATCCCGGGGTTCCACCACGGTGTCCTCAGGGGGACGGTTCCGCTGCCCATCTTGTAGGCATGAGGTTGTTCTGGACAGACATGGTGTCTATGGACTACAGCGCAACCTGCTGGTGGAAAACATCATTGACATTTACAAGCAGGAGTCCTCACGGTGAGTCCTGATTCTCTTCTTTGCTGCTTTGTAGATTCATTTTCAGCATTTATAAAGTACCTACTGTATGCTTATATTTGTACTAGGTCTTGGGGAAAATATAATATTTCTATAAGTCCTGGTATGGACTTCGCAGAATCTAGTTTAATGGAAGGTTAGCCACAAATATAGTTTTCATTCATTCATTCATTCAATAAACACTTATTATGCACCTACTATATGTAATACATAGTACTAAATTCTGGGAATACAAAAAGAGGCAAAATACAATCCATACTCTCAAAGAGATTACAGTCTAATGGAGGAGACGATATACAAACAAATATATACAAAGCAAGCTATATATAAGGTTAACAGGAAATAATTAATAATGGGAAGGTACTAGAATTATGAGGGCTGAGGAGGGCTTCCTTTAGAATGTAAGATTTCAATTAGGACTTAAAGGAAGCCCAGGAGGTCAGTAGTCAGAGAAGAGGAGGGAGAGCATCCTAGGCATGGGAGGACAGCCAGAGAAAATCCCTGGAGCCAAAACATGGGACTGTCTTATTCATGGAATAGCAGAAGGCCATTGCCACTGGATTAAAGAGAACATCAGGGAATAGTATATAAGAAGAATGAAAGGTTAGGAGGGGACTAGGTTATGACGGGCTTTGAATGTCAAACAGAGCATTTTGTATTTGATCTTACAGGCAATAGAAAGCCATTGGAGTTTATTGAATAGGGGACTGGGGTGACATGAATGGACGTGAGTTTTAGGAAAATCCTTTAGGGATAGAATGGAAAATAGATTAGAATGAGGAGAGACTTGAGACAGGCAGACCCACCAACAAACAGCCTATTGCAATAATGTGGGCATGAGATGATGAGGGCTTGCATCAGGGTAGTGGCACTGTCAGAGGAAAGAAGGAAGTGTATTCCAGAGATGTTGCAAAGGTGAAATTTGTAACAGCTCGAACATAGTTTGGGTGGGAGGTGAGAGATAGTAAGATTTCCAGGATGATTCCTAGGTTTCAAGCCTGGGAGGTTAGTGTTGCCTTCTACAGTAACAAGGAAGGTAGGAGGGAGGGAGGGTGTGGAGGGAAAGATAATGAGTTCAGTTGTGGACATATTGAGCTTAAGATATCTGCTGGATATCTAGTTCAAGATGTCTGAAAGGCAGCTGGAGATGTGAGATCTAAGGCTAGTGGAGAGATTGGGGAGGGCAGCTACATGGTAGAGTGAATAAAACACTGGGCCTGAAGTCAAGAACTGAGTTCAAATCCAGCCGAAGATACTAGCTGGGTGACCCTGGTCAAGTCACTTTACCGTGTTTGCGTCAGTTCCTCATCTATAAAAATGACTTTGAGAAGGATATGGCAAACCACTGCAGTATCTTCGCCAAGAAAATCCAAAATGGGGTCACAAAGAGTCAGGCATGATTGAAATGAGTGAACGAGAGAAAGATTGGCACAAGATAGGCAGATTTGGGAATCATCAGCATAGAGATGGTAATTAAATCCATGGAGCTGATGAGATCATAAAGTGAAGGAGTATAAGGAACAAGAAGAGAGGGTCTAGGACAGAAGCTTGAGGGACAACTAAGGTTAGGAGGAATGTGATATTCTGAACAACCAAGTGGATGAAGAATGTCTATTGTCCAGGTTATGATGGACAGTTGGATGGACAACCCATGGATTTGGTCTATCGGTACCTATATTTTGTACAGATACTGTGCATAGATAATGAGCTGGGATCAAAAATGAACAGGATAGAGGAGAGCAGTGTCTTTAATGACCCCAAGATTCTCCCTAAAAAGGGTCCATCTTTTCAATCCCAATATTCTTCTGGTAATCCTTCATGGCTATGAGTCATAGAATACCACAGCCTCTGAGGAATTCAATTTGAGGGTTACTCAAAGGGTAATGGAGAGGAGCATGGAGGGTATGACTAGGACAGAGCACATTGCCATCCCAGAACTAAACAAGAGAAGGGAAATGGTTGTAGAGGATATTGTCAGAGAGATGAAAGGCTAGAGAAGAAGATGGGCCTGACTTGGGGTGAGAGTGAGAGAAGGATAAGAAAAGATGGTTTTTCCAGCTCCATTGGTAGCAATAAATCAGAAAAAAAAGGTTGAGGAAAGCATCCAGCAAGTTTGGTGGACCCCATATGAAGAGTGACAGGAATTCGTGGACAAGGGTCACCCAAGGCTGAGGATGAGTTGTGTATCATTTGATGATCCATTGAAAAATTGTGCACTATAGAGGATCAGTTTTGTGCCCAATGGCACACATTTGTTAGAAGGCTAATTGGATTTAGGAGTAATCTCAGACCTTAAAAGTAGGTAAATACAACTGGCCCATGAGGAGAATGAATTCACATATCAATCTCAGCATTTATTTCTGCCCATACGTAGTTGTAGACAAGAGGACTGACTTTGGAGCCAGGAGCACCTGGGTTTACATCCCACTTCTGAACATCTTCTGGTTATTCAACCCTGAGCAAGTCACTTGGTCTCTCAGAACTCTAAGAAACTCTCAGACTAAAAGTTACAGAGGAAGTGCTAGCCTGTATTGGTAGAGGGAGTTTTCTCATGTGAGAGATACCTGTACCAGTGAAATCACAGATCTAGCCTCTATCCCTAACCCTCCTACCCACCTATTTGACTCCTTGTAGACTTTGGGATGGCCATTGTCCTGGGTTGATCTTCTCTGAAGGAAGTGTTTAAGAGATTAGACAAGGGCCCTAGACATACAGCCCATAGACAGTACAGACACACTGTCAGTGGGAATTTTTTGACTGCTAGATACAACTTCCACTTTCTCATCTGCTCAGATCTGTTTTTACCAACCCTGGTTGCCTGCCCCTTGATGATCCCTGTGTTATTTCTGTCCAGCCCTCTGCATTCTAAGGCAGAGCAGCACCTAATGTGTGAGGAGCATGAGGAGGAGAAAATTAACATCTATTGCCTGAGCTGTGAGGTGCCCACCTGCTCCCTCTGCAAGGTATTTGGTGCTCACAAAGACTGTGAGGTGGCACCACTACCTAACATCTACAAGCGCCAGAAGGTAACAACCTCAAGTGTGGGGAGAGAGAATTGGGTCTGGAGTCTATATCTTATCCAAACTGTGAGGTCCTTTGGAATCCATCCTCTTCCTCACTTCCTACAACCTACACACATTTGGTTCAGAAGAACCCTGAAATTCACCCCCTCTTCCCTTTCTAGCCTCTAAAGACTTAGCTTCCCTGGGGTTAGTTTTTCTGAAATAGTTTGTTGTTGTTGTTGTTGTTGTTGTTTTTTTTTGCTTTTTGGAGGGTAATTGGGGTTAAGTGACTTGCCCAAGGTCACATGGCTAGTTTTGTGTTAAGTGTCTGAGGCCGAATTTGAACTCAGGTCCTTCTGACTCCAGGGCTGATGCTCTATTCACTGTGCCACCTACCTGCCCTTGAAATAGTTTCTTAAGGGTACCCTCCCTAGGCAAGAATTCCTTTACCACTTCTGTTGCTGAAGAGTTCTGGCTATGTGTTTGAAGGGAGGGGGAGTACCTAGAAGTGGGAAGATGCTTAGGCATAGAATCATTTTGTGCCTGACATATGTGGCAGAGCGAACTGAGTGACGGTATTGCTATGCTGGTGGCTGGAAATGACCGGGTCCAGGCAGTCATTACTCAGATGGAAGAGGTGTGCCAGACCATTGAAGTAAGTATGGGGCATCTTCAGGGGAAGTGATGGAAATGAGCCTCCTGGAGAGGTGGGACTGGGAGGGGTGGGTAACTGCTGCTATGACAGTCATGGCCCAAGGAAAATGGCGTGCTTAGAACCTAGTGGGGAGAGGAACAGAGAAAAGTGTTTCTCTGGACTGACATCTAAGACACAGGGCTTAGGACCAGGAATTCCTATGTGTATTGAGGAATTGTATAGTTGTGCCTTTCCATCAGATCAGAATGTCTTCTGGCCTCCCCAACCCATTCTTCCTTCCTCCTTTGGAGATGAGACTATTAGATGGGACCAAACAAATCCTGTGTGGGGTATGCTTGTGTTTATGAGTACACGTGGGTATGTGACACCTCTCAGCTCTGTGCTCATCTGTGGTAGCTGACTCATGGCAGGACGCTGACAGCACAGGTTCTAGGAGTCACATTGGGCTTTTCTGGGTGCTTGAGACCATTGGCCCTTTGAAGGACCCTCCTTCCAACATCTCTACCCCTACCTCAGGACAATAGTCGCAGGCAGAAACAACTACTGGGACAGAGGTTTGAGACATTGTGTGCAGTGCTAGAAGAGAGGAAAGCAGAGTTGCTTCAGGCTTTGGCCCGGGAGCAGGAGGAGAAGCTTCAGCGGGTTCGAGGGCTCATCCGTCAATATGGAGACCACTTAGAGGCCTCATCTAAGCTTGTGGAGTCTGCCATTCAGTCCATGGAAGAGCCACAGATGGCTCTGTACCTCCAGGTGGGGCAACTACAGGGCCAGAAGGCCTTAGTGATTGTTGGAGAGGGTGTGGGGTGGGGAAGCTCCTCAGATGTATGTTTAGGTTAGGCTGGGGTAGAGTTGGCTATTTTGGCCTCACTTTTGCTCTCCCTTTCCCCCCCCTATAGCAGGCCAAGGAGCTGATTAAAAAGTGAGTCTGATGTGTTGGGCTTCACTCTTAACTGGGCTGGGAAGATTGATAAAGAGAAGAGGGAGGGGTAAGGGTATATGTGTCTTAGAGGACTGTGCTCCTTGAGCAGGAAGGGGACTGGGGGTCCATCTTTGGGCCTGGGCTGAAGAATCAGGGAAGGTTTAGGGGTCTCACTGAAGAAGACCTCTTGGGGACATTTCAAGGTTGAGTTGAGCCCATTGTTGTAGGGTTGGGGACATGGCAAAGGTGGAGTTGGCTGGGCGTCCAGAACCAGGCTATGAAAGCATGGAACAGTTCTCAGTGAATGTGGAACATGTGGCTGAGATGCTCCGGACAATCGACTTCCAGACTGGTGAGAGACCTGGGGAGAGACTGGTAAACTGAAATGCTTGGACCAAAGGAAAAGGGAAGAGGGGTGGATTGGAGATAATTTACTGCAATATGGTCATAGGTTTAGAGAGAGAAGGGACCTTCCAGGTCATCTACTCTGACTCCCTTATTTTCAGTTCAGGAAATTAAAGCCCAGAGATGCTGTGACTCATCCAAAGTCACACAGATAGCAGAACTAGAATCATAGGATGATAACTCTAGAACTAGAAGGGATCTTAAAGGTCATCTAGTCCAACCCCCTCCCTCATTTAAAAGGTAAGGAAACTGAGTCCCAGCAAGGTGAAGTGAATTGTCCAAGGTTGCACAAGAAGTAAGCTTCAGAAATAGGATTTGAACCCAGGTTCTCTGACTGTAGATAGAGCTGGCCCTGCACCTCCTGTATCATATTGTGCACCTGGGTTTGGGGCTGATTAAGAGACATGAAGGAGCTGAGGGTTCAGGATGGGGTCCAAGTCTATGTAATTAGATTTTTATATTTGCCGCAGGGGGTTCTGGGGAGGAAGAAGAAGAGGAGTTGGTGCCGGAAGGGGAGGATGGCAGTGCTGGGGCTGAGGAAGAGAGACTGGAGGCTTCAGAAGGTACGTGAACCCTAGCAAGTTGTGGAGATTCCTTTCAAAAGACTAAGCCAGTGAAAATAATAGGGGGTCAGGAGTAGTGCCGAGGGTAGATTGGCTCCTCTCACATGATCCCACAGAGCTAAGGTACCCAGGGAAGCTAGCGAACTACCTGGGTATGCAAGTGCCTTTCTTGGGCTCCTATACTCCCTCCAGAGCCCTGAGTTTCTGAAGAGTCTGCCCTATCCTTTCTCCCTGCCTTTTCCAAAAGGCTCATTGTAGGAAATGCTGTTCAAGCACTGAACCAGAGGGAGGCTCAGTAGCTTCTGATCTAAGTGCAGTTGTATGCACCCTCTGGGGTCCTCTTAGCACCTCTTTAATGCACCCACCCACTGGATCTTTTCCTCGGAACAGGTCTGCACTGACTTCGCCTTAAGAAAACCTTAGAGCTTCCGGCAGGCACATAAGAATAACTCAGAAGACACAGGACAAGAACGAGTCTTCGGCTCCCCTGAGGCTCAATAAACGATGTGATTGCCTTATACGCTCCAAATTCTCTCCCTCTGTCCCCGTGGCCTCGTGGCCCAGTGTCTGGACCCCAACCGCGCGCACGCTCTCTCTTTCTCCCCATACCCTGAGGTTAACTGCAATCCCGCCCCCTCAGGTCCCGGATCTATTTAGGGCCCTTCACCCAAGGAAAAAGAAAGCTCTGCCGAGGTCAAACCTTAGCTGGAGACAAGGGGAGGGGGCGGCGGGTCACTGTCTATTCACATTTGGTTTGGGAAACAATTGGAGGGAAGCAGAAGTATTTGTAGATGGAACAGTAGCCCGGAAAACCCTGAGCGTTCAGCTTTCAGAGGGATTTGGGGAGTGGGAAGAGGATTTGAAACTGTTTTCTGAGAGTCCGGAGAAGGATCTATCCCGTCTTCCCCTTAATCTAGGCTAGTCGGGTGGGGTTCCACAGAAAGGGATTGGGTCTGGCCCTACAGAGTAGCCTGGTCCACAGTCTCAGCCCTGTGTCCCCCTCCGCCCCCTCCCCAGCTCCTCGCCCCCGCACCAAAGCGGGAGACTCCGACTCTTCATCGCTTTTATTAGAAAACAGAAACACCGTCCGAAGTAGGGAGCCGAACCGGGCCACGCCCCGCACAGTTCCGGGGAGCTTCCAGTACTGGCCCCCCGACGTCGCCTCTTGGGTTTCAGGCGGCAGAACAGGTCTGGTCACCCCGAGCTCACTTGCCCACAGAGTCGAAGATGAGCCGGTTCTGCTCGGCACGCTCCCTCTGGCTCTGCGTCCGTGCCAGCTCCAGCAGGGTCCGCAGCAGATGGAAGGTCAGGTCGATGGAGAGAGAAGGTTCGTCCCTTTTGGGCTTGGACCGATAGTCCAGGGGCGAGGACAGGGTGCTTGTCCCAGAGGCCAAACGCGGGAAACGCTCGGTCAGGAGGAGGAGGGCACGGGCTCCCCCAGACTGGTTCCTGGGATGCCACCGCAAACTCCGATCCAGACCCTTGTCCCGGGGGGACGCCGCCTCCAGAGTCCCCCAGTCGCCGCTGCCCGGGCGCAGCTGGACTAAGAGAAGCAGCAATGCCGCCAACAGAGCGGTGCGCCCTGGCCGCTTCATGGTGTTGGTGTCGCTGCTGCCGGTCCCTGAGAGGCACACATAGAAGGGGTAGGGCGCGCGGAAGACGGGCTTGTGTGGGGGTGGCGGGTCCTAGGCTGCCCCAGGCTTTTGGTCACTTCTACCCCAGCACATACCCTCCCGTTCCAACCTTGGACACCACGTGCCCTGCCCGACCAAGTCCACCACGTGCCCCGACAGCCACTGAAGCTAGGCGCACACCCCAGCCACCCTTTTCTCTTCGCTTGGAGCTAAGAGATCTGGGACACGTTCTGTGATGGAGCCATCCCACCTCCCAGCCCGCCCGGGAAGGGGACTAGGTTACCCAGCAAAGCAGCTGGGGGAACAAGCAAGAAAGGGCTGGTCCGGGAGGGCGCTTAGCTAGGGGCGCGGGTGCGCTTAGAACGAGCCACTCACGGGTTTCTCTGAGTGTGTTGCCGCGGGGGTGTAGCAGAGCTTCAGTCACTGTCCCAACCGAATCGGAGTCTGGGAGCACGGGGCCGTTTGCCAGTGCCTGGGGAACGCGGGGAGTGTCCCGGGGCTGCTGCCAGATTTATATAGGGACGGGGCAGCTCCTATTGACGTCAGTGAAGGACATGCACTGATTGTAGATGAACAGACAGAACCGCAGCTCTAAGACCAGCAAGGCGAGGAGCTGGACTCCCCCCAGGGATGAGACCCCTGGAATGGAATACCGCCTGCTACCTCTAGGGGCAAGCGCCGTGGATGGTGCTAGGAGTCGTTATGCATAACTTCAGTTCCAGATGGGCCCGAACGTGGGCAGTCCTGGCTTGGACCGAAGGACCCAGGAGGACCTCGAACCGTTTTCAATACAGTCTACAGCATCTCCCCATTTCCTGCACCCTTCTCCCTGGAAAATCTCCCTAGGGGAAATTTTTCCTTTCCGAGAATGGAAAGACGAAGCTGACCACAGGCAAAATTGTGGAGCTGTCCGTGGTTCTGACTACAATTCTCTTTTCATCTTGTTTCAGCAGAAGAGGGATCTGAATTCTAGACTGAGAGGAAGAAAGGGGACTATACAGTTGGCACACAACCCTGACAGCCTGCGCTTCCAGGTCTGCAGCCAGAGACTGGTTCCAAAGGTTGTCCTCATAGGCAAAAGGAACCAAGTTAATCTACTGAGCTAAATCTCTTTTCCTGAAGGTTCCCTACCATTTGTACTTCTCTCTGGATCCTGAAATTTAAAAGTTCAGGGTCTTTTAATTGAGGATTTAAAAGTAAAACAGTCTCGGGACCCCAGGAAATTCCCAGACCAAAAAGGGCACATTCTATTCACTCCATTACCCTGGGCAGATGATAGTTATGCAAAAAGGAAATTGCCCAGTGGTTCTATCCTAGTTGATTCTTTTATCCTTAAACCAGGGAAGAAGTGTGGGAAAAGAGTGATTGGTGCTGAGCTCTGGCTTCAACCTGACTGAATTTTTCCCTCTATCAGGGAAGAGGAAAGGTTGGGTTGGAATACTGCATCACAAATCTTATGATTAAGTTTCTGTTGGAACTGTATTGTGTCTAGAGCCACAAACCACATCAATTATCACTGCCATTTGGTTAAGGTAGAGGTAGGTGTCTATGAAGGTCTCTAGGGTGAATTAAGGGTCAAGCCAAACTTGGAGGAGGACAGGTTAGGAAGAGATGAGCAGAGAATTAGGCAAAAACTGCACATAATGGTAACAAAGGAAACACGATACATCAGTTTGCATTTTTTTTAAAACTACCTGCAAGGTTGTACTGATTACATTTCACTGGGGGGATTGATTCATTGATTCACTGATTCAGGGTCAAGTGATACAGATCCAAGGTGGGGGGGCATGACGACTCAAGACTGATGTGACTTCCAGCATAGGTAGGTGTTCCAGAAAACAGCAACAAACTGGACAAAAGCCACCCTGAGAAACAGGAAAAACATCATTGAAAACGAGAAAGGGGGTGGGGACAGAGATGAGGAAGACAAAGGAGAAGTGCATGAAGGAAAGATGGAGAAGAGGGAGAGAAAAAAGCAGAAGAAATAAATTTTCTCCTACAGAAAATTAGCAGAATTTATAACCTCATCTTACCACCCAAGTCTTCCCCTACCTCTTTATCGCCTTAAAATAGTAATGATTGTTCTGGGTCAGAACCCTGGTTTACTCAAGTCACTGTTCTGGAGCCAAAAGAGGCCCCATGGCAGAGTTTAGCTGTGCTCCCCAGTATTACTTTTAAAGGTAGAGAATAGCTCAGGTTCTCTCAGTAACCATTTATGGCTATCATTCAGGGACATATCCAAATGCTTTTTGAATATTTTGATTTCCTGCCTGTACCGACTCCTGGAGTAGTGAGTTCCTTAAGTTTATTACCTGCTTCAGAATGTGGTATTTCCTTTTATTCACTTTATGTTTGTTATACTGGCATTTCAAAGGGTTTCCCCTCATCCCAACATTTCAGGATTTGGGGAAGTCCATGTTCACCACATCCATGGTACATATGGCTTTTTTTGCATTTAGACTGTCTCCTCTTAGTTCCCCCCTTTCCAGACCACAGACAAAATGATAAGATTGCCTTTCTTACCCCAAACTATTTTATTTGCCTTTTCTCTGGTTGCCTTAAAACCTTCTTGAGTCTTCAAAATCAAACAGTAAAATATCCACCAGTTTTACTGAAAGGTAATAAAATGTTTTCTCTTTGACTGAACTGACATATCCTGCCAAGCCTCCTGCCCTGTCTGCCTAACCTAGGTTGTAGCAGCCTGGACTCTGTCCCTCCAGCAATGGCATCAGAGGGAAAGGATTTAGATGGAACAAGAAAAAGGACTGTGGAAGTGGGATCTTTTTTGGAATTCTATATGAGATTCGGAGAGCAGACTGAAGAGGATTCTGTGAGGGGTGAGAAGTTCTGACTAAAATACAAAGGAATATGAAGAGAATATGTGGGCAGAAGGTTTTGGGGTTGGAGGGCTGAGGGATTTAAGGATGGAATGAGCATCATGTAGCTTTCAGACTTGTATTTTTTAACCTGAAATATTCTGGAAGAATAGTGATGGGCTTTTTTCCCTACCTGTAGACAAGGGGAATAAGGTAGAAATTGATCAACTGCACAGCAGGCCAGACCTACAAAAAAAAAAAAAAAGCAAAAAAAATAAAGAAGAAGTTATATCACTGTCTTATCTAGAAACAGTATTTTCTGGCCCCCATTCAAGGAGCCTTCACCAGACCCATCCCAACCCCTGGGCATATAAATCCAGTCTACATGGTAACCTGCTCAGGCCCCAAGTCACACCCAGCCAAGATCCAATCCAGAGAAGGCCCAAAGCCCAGGGTTTTCCATAGTCTTAAGAAGAATGACTGATTTGTCTCTTACATAGTAATTGGTGATGAGGACATCAGCATAATCCTGAAGAAACAAGTAAGAAAAAGGTTAAGTCTTACACTCTGTCCTCTTGGCATCATACCCTTTTCCACTGTCTTCCACTAACTCCATGAGAGGAAGGACAAGTCTTAATTATCTGTGACTCTCCTCCAGGACCAACCCCAGTTCTCCTCACACTGAAGACACTTAATAATTGACTGGTTTTTCAATGAATGGGACTTCTTGGTGCTCAACAAACATGCCTTCTGCCTTCTGCCACAACTGCCTTTTTCCCTGTCACTGGACTCAAACTACCTGTTAAGTCTCTGAACTTCCAACATTCCTAATTTGACTGAATTCTATGTTCCATCAGGGATTCCCCAGATCCACCTGTATGCCCAACAAAATCCTCAAACTCAATCTAGTTCAGGCTCCATGCTCACCCGTTGAACTTTGGCCCAGTTGTCCTTGACCGACAGTCCATTAAATGTACCAATCAGTGGGAGCAAGCCCCCATAAAAACATGGGACAAAGGCCCCCTGAGAAAAAGGAATAGGAAGAAGAGAATATGTTAGAACTCTAATGCTTATCTGTCAAAGAGTACCTTTCTTCTACACAGATTCTTACAATCACAGCCCTTCTGATCCACTATCACTCTTCTCTTCCTCACTTCCCCTCTGCTCACCTGATCCACTACCATCTTCTTCAGTGCATCCACCTTGGCGCTGCCAGGGATCAGTCGGTCCAACACCTTGTACCAGCCACCTAACACAGGGCCCTGAAGGCAAACCCAGCACAGAAGGAGAAGCAAAAAAGGGAAACTTTAGCTACTAAAAAATACTGTTTTCTTCCAAAGGTATGAAACCATATCATAGGGGAAACGGCTGAGGACAAGGAAAGGGAGACTGGGGATTATGGGCATAAAGAGACAGAGGTCAAGAGCCTGGAAAATACAATGGAAGATGGAGATCTGGGTCCACTGTCCAAATTGCCATCCAGCCAACTGTGGGCGTGACTCACCACATAGCCACAGCCTATCAAAGTCATGGTCAGGGTCCTGTGGACTTGGTGCTTCTCTAAACCCTGTTTCTCTACCAGCTGCTGAGCGATGACGTCACCTATGCCCATCAGGGACCCTGGGAGTAGAAGATATTGTCAGGTTGCCCTGTTGGGAATCCAAGGTAAAGCAAAGTTTTCTAAAAGATGGGGTGAAACCTACTAAGCATAAGGTTTTGGCGATCACTACCTTCATCTCCTTCATCCATGGGTCTGTGGGGGAGGTATCCTATTTTTTAGAAACTGCTCTAGCCTGAGGGTCCCTCTCAGTTCCTGGAAGTTTTCCCTATCTCCAAGGACTGTCACAAGGATAGCTGTGCCTTTGCAGTTAATTCTTGAGATGAGGAGACTATAAGCAGGACCCATCAAGATCCTCCAAATAGGGCAGGAAATCCTTTCTATTTCAAGAACTCTATGGTGATCCTGAGAGTAAGCAAAGGACTCACCAGCTTGATATAAGATAGAACCTCAAACACAGCTAGGACGTGAGACAAGGTACTGTAGTTAGGGCATGACTAGGACCAGGAACCCCGAGTTTGATTCCTGGCTCTAACCCAAATCCTTCCTTTCTCCAAGTATCCCACTCTGCATGGAGGCAGCATAGCACAGTGCAAAGAACCCTGCCTCTGGAAGAAAAGGACTGGCTCAAATCTCACCCCTGAATCTTGCTAGCTTTATGATCTCTAACAAGTCATTCAGTTCTTCAAGGCCTCATTTTTCTTAGCTTTAAAAATCAGGAAGTTAGATGCAATGGACTCTCATCGGTCCTAGATCTATGGCCTATGATCTACAGGGAACAGAATGAATAGGTCATTTCCAGGAACACTCTGGTGCTACAGAGAAGGCAGCTGAGCTGGTGAGGAAGTCAGAAAGAACAGATCTTGTCTCTCTCTGGTTTGCAGACAGCCACAAACAACCAATGCCTCCTCACCTCACAGCCCCACATTTCCTCAGAGGCCTTGAAGGGAGAATCCAGAAGCAGTGACAAAAGCCAGAGGGAAAAGAGTCCCTGCGGAGCCCACTGATACACAGCCCCATGCAGTCAGAGATACCCCTACACAAGTCCTCAGACAGACACCATTAACACTGACTGGGTACCCAGCGGGCTATGACAGATGCTGTGAGTGTGTGTGCGCACACGCGTTTGAGTGCACAGAAGCCTCTGTGTAAAGTGAACAGCATAATCTCCAGGTTTCTTCTGTGCCTTGCTGAGTAATGAAAGCACCCTCCTGGAGCCCCTCAACAGCGTCCCTGTGCCCTCAATTAGAACTGGGCAAACACATCCCTCCGCCCCAACGTGTATCCTGGCTGGCTCTGACGTCCATGCTGGCTGCACGATCACCCTTCTGGCTCATACCCCCAGTGTGCTCAGCTCTTTTCCCAACTCCCACGTCGTGCCCTGAGAAGTGGACCAGCAGTAGCCAACAGTCAATTGGGTGAGGCTAGGAGCTGGAAGAGGTTAGTCAGCCCTGCTGGCACTCTTAGCCATGAAGCAGCCCCAGGCCCTCTTCCAAGGGAGCCCATCACTGGCAGCCTGGCCACTACCTCATTCATCCTAGTCCCAAAAGGGTGGAGTTAATTCTCCCCATAACAAAAGCAAAGTAACCTAAATGACCAGTTTTCCTTAAGGAAGCTCTATTCCCTGTCCCCCCAATAATGCCCTCTTGTACACACACACATACTGGGTCTCTATCAAACTCAAGAATGGAAGTGGAAGATTCTAACTAGTCCTGTACAAGGAAAGGAGGGGCCACAGGAGCTTGCTGGGCTCTGCTCTGCTGGCCCTCGACTCTTCCATTATATCATGTGCCTGTTTTTTTCTGTATCCAGAGGAAGTGACTGTAGCTATGAATATATAGGAAGGAAAGAAGAGTACCCATTACCCAGCTGACAGAGAGGCCATGGGCTGAGGGTGGAGAATAAGACTTTTTTTTGGACATGGCCAATGCAGGAATTTGTTTTTAGCTACACATATTTGTCATAAGGTTTTTTTTTCTTTTAATGGAGAGGGGAAATGGGATGGAAAGAAAATAAATTTTTGTTACCTGAAAAAACAAAATAATACTTAAAAAAGAAACAGGAGGAAAAAGTAACACCCATTAAAAGGCAAATGCTGGGAGGGAAGAAAACGAGTCCGGGTCACGTGCTGCTCTCACGTGAGAGACCGCTGACGGCAAATAAAGGGCCACGAGGCTCAAACACCAGCCCCGCTGCCTCACCGGAGCAGCCTGAGGGACTCCGCTGAGCTCCCTCCAGGCCACACAAACCCCTGGAACTCTGGCCCCTTACACCACCTTGTGACAGAGGACTCTTCCTCTTCAAACACTTTTACCTGCATTTCACCGGACACGCCTCCCCCTCCAGGGACCCTATGAGATAAAGACAGATCTCTTTTTTTGGGGGGGGGGGCAGCTAAGGAAACTGAGGCAACAGAGAAAACAGATGACTTACCAAAAGGTCACACAGCTGATTAAGGGCAGAGCTGGGGCTAGAACTCAAGTCTCTTGGTTCCTGGTCTTCAGCTCTTTTCACTCACTGTACTTAGTACATAAACAGTGCCAGGAAGCAAAAGAAACATTACCTTAGAGCTCAGGACCCTGCCCTCCACCCTCATTTTCTTGGGAAATAACGGGCCAGCAAGATGCCAAGGTGGGAGATGGTGATTTCTCCAGCATGCCCACCTGGGACAGTTTTCAACAAAGACAACTTAACATATTTTTACTGAGTATTGACTATAGAGAGAACCTGTTAGAGACACTGGTGGGAGATATAAAGTTTGAATAAGTCATGTTCCCTGTCCTCATGCACTGATAATTTTGTTCTGCTTCAGACTGAAGTGAGCCCAGAGTTTCCTTTTCCATGTAGGAGGAAGAGGTAGGCTTCTGAAGCTAGAACCACTCCCAGTCTGATTCCCAATCTGAATTGGCTTTGTGGCAACTGAAGGGCAGGAATGTGCAGAGGATAAGGTAAGCAAGGACTTGACCTTAGACCAGGTATCCTGAGGGATCTTCATGTAAAGGCCTAAGCATTACCTTGGGTTGAAAGGAAGGGGAAACTCAGGAATATGAACACCATGGCCCAATATCTCGTACTCCATGACCTACCCTCCCAAACAGTTATATTCTCTACCTATCAAACTGATATTCTTAAAATATAGATCTGACCACACCATTCCCCTGTAGTGGCTCCCTACTGCCTTTAAGATAAAATACAAACTCGGTGTGACATTTAAAGTCCTCCATCATCTGGCTCCAACATGCCTTTCCAGAGCCATCTCATATCATTCTCCCTTTCCCAGTCTGTTTTAAGGCCAAATGGCCAATAGT
Organism: Pseudochirops corinnae; assembly: GCA_028646515.1. Lineage (NCBI taxonomy): Eukaryota > Metazoa > Chordata > Mammalia > Diprotodontia > Pseudocheiridae > Pseudochirops > Pseudochirops corinnae. Next base: position 176,468,094 of record CM053585.1, on the reverse strand, counting down.
CTTCCCTGTTCACAATATCCCATCTCCAGCCTCCATGCTTTTGTACACACTGTCCCCTGCCTGTAATGCCTGCCTTCTTCTCCATCTCTTACCATCCCTAGCTTCCTTCAAGGCACAGCTCAGGGGCCACTTTCTAGAGGGGGCCTTTTCTAATCCCCTCAGTTGTTAGTACTCCCCTGGAAATTACTTCCTATTTCTTTTGCATTATATCTGCATTTGTATTAGAGGTAGCATCTTATAGTGAACAAAGAACCGGTCTTGAATCCAGAAAGATCAGGGATCAAGTCCCACCTGTAATGCAGACTGCCTGGGTGACAAGCCACTCAATCTCTCTGTTCTAGGCAATTCTTTGAACCTCTCTCGGTTGTAGAAAGAAGTGCTGATCTGCACTGGTTTCATGCACCAATGACAACACAGGTCCAATCCCTATTCCAATATGCATGCACTGACCTGTGCATGTTCTTTCACTCCAGCAAGCTCCTTAAAGGAGGTGCTCAAAAAATGAAAGCTGACTTGAACTGAACAGACAAATTCCCAAACTGCCCCAGCTTCCTGGAGGTCCTTCAGAATGTATGTGTTTGGGTGCAGCTCCTAGGAGCTGCCTTTTTACAACCCCCACCCAGTCTGATTGTCTTTCTAAAGGTCTAGGGAGTGGAGGGTGGCACCATTAACCTAAGCATTCAACCTGATGACTCTTCATAAAGCAACAAGGCAGCTAACCTGTGAAGACCCTAGGCACTGCTGGGCACCAAGCCCACTGGGCAGATAGCTGGTGCAGGCAATGACGTCATCATTCTGGGCTAGGGCCAGGTTCTGATGCTGTCACTCTCCAGTAGAGCCAGTATGGGAGTGGGGAGGAAGAAGAGAGAGAGGGAAAAAGGAGAACCAGTCTTAGGGCACTGGTCTGTCCAGGACCCCCTGAGGCAACTCCAAGGCCCCCTTCCCCTCCCCCACCCCTGCCCCAAGGCGATTCAAGAGGTCCTGTAAAAGGTGGGAGCCCTCCTTGCCTCCCCTGGATTGACCACAACCCAGGGGTCAAAAGGGAGTCTGGAAGCAGAAAAGTGAAATTTTAATAGTGGGTGGGAGGTAAATAGATAGAAGTAGATGAGAAAAAGAAAGGAGGCTGGAGACAGCTCCTCAGAGGATTGAATTAGGACACATGTCCTTGAAAAGCAGGAGCCCGAGGTGGGACAGAGCCACCAGTGAAGCCGACTCACCCGGCTCCCCCCCTCTCCTCCCCAGGGGCCTCTCAGGAGATTAAACAGTGTCAAGGTGGGGGCTTGGTCTGGCAGGAAGCCCAGGATGAGCTGGAGCCACAGGACAGCAATGATTGGGGAGGGGAGGAAAGGAACAAGAAGGGACTTATCTTCCATGTTTCAGGAAGAAGGTACCCTTGGAGCTCTAAAGACAACAACTTCCTGCCCCAGCCACCTGTTGCCCTTCTGAAAAGAAAAGAAAGGTTTATGGAGCAATGAAAAACATACAGTTTTGCAATTAACGGTATCTGAGTCTAGACCAGTGGAAACTGAATCCTAGGATTTGGAGTTTGGATCAGTCCTGGGAAGTTGGGAAGATTCTTAGAATCATAGGACTTCAAAATGGAAGGGCCCTTAAAGGTTTCCAGCCCCCTTCATTCACAGAAGTGACTTGTCCAAGGACACACAGGCAGCAACCCCTGGGATCGGAACTGGAGGACAACCTGTTGAGGATACTGTGGAAGACATTACTGTTCAGCTATGAGAGTGAGTAACCTCCGAGGTCCCTTCCAGCCCTGACAGTAGAGATTCTGAGAACCAAGGCTCTCTGAGTCTACATTCTGTACTCTCTGCTATCACAGAGAGCCTAGCCCAAAGAATCACAGAATGTCAAAGTGGAAGGAACATTAGATCAGCTGAGCCTCCCATTTTGCACATGAAGAAGCTGACATTCAGAGAAGTGAAGGCTTTTACACAGCCAGTAAATGAAAAAACTAAGACTAAAACATGGTTCTTTTGTGTCCAAATCTCTTCCCACTACACTTTGCTTCCCTCCCTAGGAAAAGTGAGTTAGTTCCAGTGTCCCCAGGGGAGTTTAATACCTATCTATGGAAAGCCCAAAATGCCTGGGACCAGTGTGTGACACCACTTCTACAAAAGGAATGGACAAGGGTGACTCAAGTTTCTCCAAGATCCACAGGGTTAGGGATGATATAATAAGAGCCGATCCAGACACAGACACCTTTTTCCCCCCAAACTTTCCTAGTCTAGACTCAAACCCCCTAAGGCCAGAACAAAACCGGCCTCAGACATGGCAAGAGTCCAACCCAATGCCATTAAAAGAACTTGTGGGACTAGACTAGACACTACCCAGGGGTAAGGTTCACTTCTGGTATGTTCTATGGGGCAGCACGTGGGTCAGGGAGAACGTGGTATGATGAGGAGAACAACAGGGTTGGAGCCAAAAGAGACCCGCATTTGAATCCTGACATTTACTAGCTGTGTAACTCAGATCAAGTCCCTAAATCTCTCAACTCCAGTGTTCCCATTTGCGAAATAAGGAGAATAATGTCAGCAGGAACTACCTCAGTTTTGTTACAAGGATCCAATGAGAGAATACATGTAAAATGTTCTGCAAACCACCCAGAATTATGTAAATGTCACCTATTATTATTATTTATAATGATAATAATAATATAAATGGGTCCTAGGTCATTAATGTCTAGAAAAGAGCACAGAGGGCTGCAGTCCACTTTGAACACTGTTCCTGGAATGTGGGACTAGCCTATGGAAACCTGAAGGACTTTCTGGGACCAGGGTATTCTGGAGGGGATCTAGTGAGTCTAGGAAAACCTTTGGTCCAGTTTGTACCCTGACCCAGAACAAAAACCTCAAGGCAGATGCTGAAATTCAACTGGCTTCTGCAAGGAATATGAAAGAGCTCTGGTCCTCAATCCTATCCTGGTCAGATGTCCAGGAACTGGGAGCCCCCAAATATGGTCTACTCACTCTACTACATTCATCAACTTTCTTCCCAAAACAATCTCAAGCTTTTCATCCATGGTCTGAAGAGACTTTCCAGGCTCACTCCCAGAGAGCAAGAAGAAAAGGCAAAAGGGTCATCCTTCTTTTCTCCCTAAGTCTACCCTGGGACCTTCCTCCTGGCAGCTGCCAACTCTGGACAAATGTAGAAGCTGGCTGGGCACAGAGCCCAGCGTGTCAGTTCCCATCATGGCCACACAGTGCAGTATGAGTCACCATACACACGCAGCCCAGGTGAGTCACTGCCCTGGCGGGCACGCTGAGGACAGGACATGGGGTGGTCGGACACAGTGGGCTGGGTAAAGACCCAAGGGAGTCTGGGGGGGGAGGGGGGGGTGAGATAGGAAGAACTCCACTACTCAGGGTCATTTATTTTAGACTCTGGGGTTGATGTGGCAGTAAACAGGAAAAAGGTCTTCTTTAGCACCAACTTCTACTCCCCCTTTTCAATCTACTCCCTCTTTTCAATCATACCCTGACCCTATCTAGGCTCATTGTCTTTATGTTGTCTTGGATTGCCCAGAGCTCTACTCCAAGGCACACCCCTATGGTCTAGAACTATGGTCAATGTCCCTTCAACCAACAACGCTTACTTGTATGTGGTCCTTTCAGAGTCCTATGCCCTAATCTTCAAGGATAGCTCATCTGTTAAAGGAAGGTGTTCATAGACTAGCATTGCCCTTTTTCCAGGTCATACATTTGTCTCTTCACAAAAAGGACTGACTACAGGAGATCTCAGGTCCCCACAACAGGTCTGAGTGGGAGGTTTTCTTGAGTGGGCTGACCTTTCAGTCCTCTTCAAATCACATCTCGTGAATGGCTTTTCCTGTTCCCTCACCTCCTTTGAGGACAGGCCCAGCCTTGACTCTCAGTTGTGAGGACTTAAAGGGAAGGAGAATCTATCCCTAGGGGAAGGAAAGAGCAGGTGCTAGGAACTAACTACTGCCCTTCAATTCACTAAGGACAGCCTTGGCGCCAAGGAGGAGTTCTGGTGAGAATGAACCATAAAAGGATCCTGGGCATCTTGTTTTTATTAGTGGGTAGGAGTGAGAATCTGTCCTGCTGATGATCCTTCACTGCTTGGCAAACAGGATTTGAGGAAGGAAGGAGGGAGCCTACAGTTTTCTGCCCAAGGACACGGCCTACTGAATACAGTCCCTCCCTGGCCCAGGGAAGTACTCACCAGCTGTGATAATCTGTACCTTCCATGGGTGAGCAGCCATTGCTTTCTGGTATAACCGCCAGAGAATCATGTCTCCTGTGGGGACAGTGGATCCGCGGAGCATAGCTTTAGGATTGGAATGGGTCTCCCTTTCATTTAATAGATGAAAAAACAAACCCCAGGGAACAACTTGTCCAGCTAGCGAGCTGGAATTTGGACTCTGGACCTACTGAATCCAGTATTCTTCCTAGGGGGGCAGGATGCCTTCTGTGTCGCTCCTTCTACACCCCCTCCGCCTGCATGACCACGACTCCCCAACCTCAATATGAAATCCACCCCTCCTCTTCTGGCATCCTCAGGAGCTGCACCCCCCCTGGAGCCTGCTGGGGGTTGGGGGCTGTGCCCCCTCGGGAAGGGGCCACCGGCACGAAGCACGTGCACAAAGCACCAGCTAGTCTCTGGGTGACGAGAAAGTGAGAGTCCCTGCCCACGAGGAGTTCGCTAAGTGGGGCCCAGGCCTAAAAGTGACCCCTTCTTCCAGATTCCTGGCAGGAGGGAACGAGTCCCTCAACAGTTGGAGCTGAAAGGGCCCTTAGAACAGAAATGGACTTTACGGCTGACAGAACCTTAGATTTCACGAAGTGGACCACCTTCGTTTTACAGATGGAAAAACTGAGGCCCAGTGGGGCTGAGACATCTGTCTTGGGTCACACAGCGAGACTGTGGCACAGACAGCTAGGGAAGAGCGGTGGGGCGGGAAGGAAACATACTCTGCGTCCGCACGGTCAACGAGGATGACGCCACAAGCACGGTGCGCGCGCGAGCGGGGAACGTCGCCGAGAAACGGAGGAACGCAGTACCAAACCACTCACCTCGGTTAACCCTCTCTCCTGGAGTCCGCTCCCCGCTCACCTGCACGAGTCTTCCGATGCAAGGCCCGCCCCATCCGCTTAGAAGAAAGCCCCGCCCTTGGAGCCCTCGGACTCTGCCCCTTCGTGTGATTGGGATGGGTAGGGGCACTGCCCGACCTGGGGCGCTGAGGCCACGCCCCCTGCCCCGTAAGTATCCTTCGCGATGGGCAGGAACTGCCTGGAGAGTTTTTGGCCCCGGCTGAGATGTATCAGGTCAGAGGCCTTCCGCCAGGGTCGAGACAGGTCACTAGGGGAGCTAACCTTAGCCTCATTTTGTAGAAGAGAAAACCAAGGTCCCGAGAGGGGTAGAGACCTATCCCAGTTCACACTGCTCATCAGTTTGAACCTGGGCAGACCTTTCCAGACTCCAGATCCCATGACTCTTCCCGAGTCATGGGAGCCACAAAGTATGTGTGGCTCCCGTGGCCGCCCTCCCCCTCAGAGACCACTGCAGGCTTTGGGTTTCTTCGAAGGTAGAACTTTCCAAAGGGAAGCTGAGTCGTAATGGTGGAAGAAAGAACCCTCTCATCTTGGCCTAAGCAGCTGCTCGATCCCCTTTTCTCACCCCAGGTAAAGCTCTCCTGGGGAGCTAGGGGGTGTAATGGCCTGAATTCAGGAAGCCTTATCTTCCTGAGTTCAAATGTGGCCTCAGACTCTTAATAGCTGTGTGACCCTGGGTAAGTCACTTAACCCTGTTGGTTTCAATTCTTCATCTGTAAAATAAGCTGGAGAAGGAAATGGCAAACTATAGTATCTATGCCAAGAAAACCCCAAATGGGGCCACAAAGTCAGACATGACTGAACAACAAAAAGCTCCCCTGTCTGGGAAAAGACATATGAGGGACCATGAAGAAGACTGGAGAGGAGTAGCCTATGTAGAAGGTTAACACTTACTGGTAGACTGGTCTCTGCAACAAGCTTCCCCACTGTCTTATTGCTGCCAAGCCAGTAGTTTCCTAGGACTAGTTCTGTTCCAGCCCCTGAGTTGCTCAGATGATAAAGTGGAAAGAAAAAAAATTAAAACACTCACAATTGGGGAAGGGAGGGAGTGTGATATGATGAATTAGCAAAGGAGTTTGAGAAGTGGTCAGGGAGAGCCAGGAGAAAGTAGTGTCAAAAAGCCAGAGGAGAGTATCTAGGAGAGAGTTAATAGTATCAAATGCTAGAGATAGGTGTAGGATGGGGATTGAGAAAAGGCCATTAGAACTGGCATTTAAGACAGTTTTAGTATCTTTGAAAAGAGCAGTTTTAGTTGTGATAAGTTGAAAGTCAGATTGCATCAGGTTTGAGAGGAGGTGGAAGCAACTGAGTAGAGTTTGGCTGAAAAAGGTAGAGAGAGATATAGTATAATTTGAGGTGAAGCAGGGTTTAGTGAAGATTTTTTAAGGATAAGTGAAACATTGGCATATATTTGTTGGCAGGAGGAAGAAACTAGTAGAGAGGAAAGGATTAAAGATTATACAGAAGGGGGATGATTGAGGAAGCAGTCTGCTGGATAAGATAAAGGAATTCCAGGATGAGATATATGTAGAGGGGCTAGCATTAATAAGAAGAGCCACTTCATTATCAGAGTAAAAGAAAAGAGAGTAGGGAATGATGGATTTCAAGGAGTTCTGAGATGAAGGGAGGGAGAGAAGAGCTCACAGCAAATGGCCTTTTTTTCTCGATAAAACACAAGTTGAAACCTTCATCAGAGTTGCAGATGGGGAGAAAAGTGTGGGAAGTTTGAGGAGAGAAAAAAAGGAAACAACCTCTAGAGAGTGGGATAATCAGTTAAGGAGTCATAAAAGCATTGCTGCAATGAAAGCCCCGTTGAGTTTGGGTAAATTTACCGTAGACCTAGGCAGTACAATTGTGATTTCCTCTGGTTCTGTTCAGCAGCAAATGAGGAGCCAAAGCAGTGAATGGTGGAAGTAATCCAAGACTGGGGTTTGACAAAACAGGAGCAGTGACAGAAGAGGGAACAAGGGATTAAAAACTAAAAGACGATGTGAAATTGAACTAGTTAACTAGAGGGTCAAGATTGGAAAAGGAGAGAAGTGAAGTCAGAACTGGGATAATAACCTGAGAAGGTACTGGGGAAGGGAGGGATTGGAGGACATGAGAACGAATAGGGTTAGGAGTGAGATATAGGGAGAGAAGGAATGAAAGGTTAGGGAGGAATGTTCATTTTGGCTCTCAAAGTGGGAACATTTGTGGGTCATGGTAAGGTCTAGGGCGTAACCATCCCTACGTATGGGCTGAGGGGAAGGAGGTGGTAGGATTTAGTTGGTTAGGGTGTCGGATGGAGCACCAACGTGTATGCTGACGTCCCCTAGTATTAGCATAGAAAACGAGCAGATGTTTTTCTTACCGTGTTTTTTTTCTTCATCACTATCATTACCTACCATCTTCTCATTCCACAGAAGAAGCCCTTCTTTGTGACAAATAAGAACTGTCAAGTGAAAATTTTACACATTGGCCATGTCTAAAAATGTATTTGTCATTATGCAGCTCTAGTCTGTCATCACTTCGCCAAGAGCTGGGAAGCATGAAATCACTTTTCTGAAGTCATTATTGGTCAGTGATTTGATCAGAGTTCTTAAGTCTTTCAAAGCCAGTAGATAAATTAGTGATAATAAAAATTATATCTTTCCTTTCAGCAAAGGGAGAGAAAAAGGACCATTTCAATGGTCCCTGGGTTCTGATTCCCTCTGGAAGGAACATTAAGGTAGAGGTTAGCTTGCTGGGAATTTGGGTGTTGGAAGGGACTGGTTAGAAAACCCATGCAAGAGAGGATGTCTCCAGGAGACATTAGTCTCCAGATTAAGTGGCATTTTCTTCCCATTCAATGGCATGAGAACCTTAAATTCTCTTATGCCATTCTCTTAACTCTTTGTTTGGGCACAACCAAAGCTGTGGTAGGAGGGCAGAGGAAAAACCAGCCAAAGAAACCAACATATAGTTGGAAAGAACAGATATAGATCAATCTCTGTTACTCCTCCCTGAAGAAACTCTAGTCATTTTGGTGCCATCTGGGTCATTTGTTTGTTTCTGTGTTATGAGTACGATTGTGGTCATGGGTGTTGGCACTTCTAAAGGTGGACATGGTATCCTCATCTCTATGTAACTCTCTGTAATTGATCCCTGGGGTTCCCACAGTCAACACCTTGTAGCTAAAGTATGTGTGGCAATGTTTTGGTATTTGTGAGTCTGTATCATCCATGTGCTTGTCCTTTGACACCAAAGAAATTCCACTGCAGTGAAATGTTTGAACTGCATTCCTCACAGCTCTAGGTGCAGGTTCAGCTATAAGGAGGACCTCTGGCAGAGTCTTGCCATAGCTGCTCTACCCCTTTCTTCCCAAAGCACAAGCACACAAAATGGCGTCCAAAACACTCAGCACCTTTACTCAGTTCTGCCTCCAAGTACAACAGGCTCAATATGAGCAATTTGACTCCCAACCCCATGTCAAACATAGGGCTGCTTCTGCCGTGTTTGCTGAGGAGACTAGGAATTCACATCTGGGACACCCCCTGCCAGCAGGGGGGGCAGTGATTACAAAGAAGAGGATCAATCTGTAGAGTCCTGAGGATGCAGTCCTTATAGCCTAACAGGATTGTAGATTTAGAGCTGGAATGGAACTCCAAGGTCTAGTCCAACTCCGTCTTGTATGGAAGAGAAAACTGAGGCCCAGGTGACTTTTCTCAAGGTCAAATACACCATAATTAGTTGAACTAGAATTCAAACCTAGGTCCTCTGACTAGAATTTATTCTACTGTACCATTCTGAAGATGTGAGACTTGGGTAGGTTTGCAGTTTTGGGAAGTTTCCAGTTTGCGTGGCTCAGAACTGTAAATGTCATGTGGCTACTAAGCAGCATCAGGACCAAGGAATTCTGAATCCCCAGGGCTCCATGTTCAATAAACTATGGGTTGGGCAGCAGATGGTAGTTAGTTGGGGGAAAGCTGGGCCCCTGAGGGGGGGAGGGTGGCTGAAACATGGCGCTGAAGTGGGCTCTGCTCTCAAGCTGCATCCGGTGGCCCAAGGGGGAGGTAAGGCCACGAACACAGTGTACCCTCACCAGTCCTGATTGGCCCCCGGAAACCAACCAACCGTAAGAGTCCAAGTTTGGGCTGAAACGTACCTGTGAGAGAGAAAGAAGATGTACACAGGCTTCTGAATTAGTATAGATCAGGGAAGGCTAGGTGGGGCAGTGAATAGAGCACTGAGCCTGGAGTCAGGAGGACCTGAGTTCAAATCTGGCCTCAGACACTTAACACTTACTAGTTGTGTGACCTTGGGCAAATCACTTAACCCCAACTGCCCTGCATTCCCCCCTCCAAAAAGCCAAAAAAAAAGAATTAGTATAGAACAAACCCCTATGGGCAAAGGATTCAGGAGAGATTAACTTATTTAAACACTTCACTTGTCCTTGATACTGACTATAGGCCCCAGGAACAAGATAAGGAAGAAACTAAAGGCTGGATAGAAGAATGTAAGTATGAGAATGAGTGGTGGGGGTGGGGGTGGAAATCCCCTCAGAACCTCAGTTTGTTTTCTGATCTGTAAAATGAGAAGTATGGACTAAATGACTTCTTAACTCCCCTCATCTCTAAACTGATGATTCTATGAGCATACCTTGTGAACAGCCTCCAGCTGCAGCCTATCCAGACAGAGCTGAGAGCGCCCCTCTCCTTCTTGCATGCGAAGCACTGGTTCCCTCTGAAGCAAATCTTGGAATCCACGCTATGGTTAAGCAGTATTAACTTAAGTTTTAGGATACTGTCTTCATACTAAGGGCCTTCTTGGGCCTCATAGTTATTCCCTACACCACAGAAACCCCATCTTCTACCTGATTCTTTGGCTACCCACTGGCCCCAACTTACCAGGTCTGTGTCTCTGAAGAGCAGGTAGTGATGTTCAACTGTTTCAGCATAAGTTCTGGCCTTAGGAGGTCCAGGGACCAAAGGGGAGGCAGAATGGTGATCTTGATCTTCAGAACCCTCCCAGTAAGGCAACAAATCTGCCTTGTATATGGGCTATAAGGAGAGATCATAGGATTGAGATCCCAAAATATTAGAGATAGGATGAGGGAAAAAGGAAAACCAACAAATTATAGTTCTAGTAAGACTTGTGGGCCCCTGAGGTTAGGGTAAGAAAGGTATAGTAATAAAGAAAATGCAGATATGGGAGAAAAAAATAAATTTAGGTCACAGGTTTGAGGTGGACCTAAAGCTCCCTCACTCAAGGAAACTGAAGTCCAGAAAGTTTAAGTGATTTACTAAAGGTCACACCAACAATAAACTGGTAGTAAGAGCTAGAATTCAAATCTGGATCTTCTGCCTCCAATCCAGCACATTCCCACTGCATCAGGCCAAAGATAAATGGCTTGCCCAAAGTCACACAAGTATTAACCAGGGCTTTAAACTCCCAGACCCAGTGCTTTTTTCACTGAACCTACCCCAGATGGAAGGAAACCTACATTAACTTCTGTTCAGACAGGCTAGAAAGGTGGATGGACTGGAGGAACCACTGGATGGCATGTCCGTTGGATACTGAGATACTCACAAATCTTCGCTCAGCTGGACGCTTGACATTCATCGGGTTGAGAGCCATGTCGGGCAGCACAGCAGCGATGAGCTCCCCCGACATGTCCCCTGCAGCCACTGCCCCAAGCCAGTCTGAGCCTGACAGACTCTACAATGAGACATGGGCATCAGAGTCCTGTCTTTCTAAGTGGTTATATGAGTTATTAAATACATAACACTCCTATTTCACAGATTGCTGCTTGTCCCTCTCCTTGCTCTGTGTGATCACAAAAAAGTTCTTTGAAAGCAAGAGTTCTGAACCTTCTTTGTGCCGTGGACCCCTTTTTCAGTTAAGTGAAATCTATTCAGAATATTTTTAAATGCATAAAATAAAATATACAGCACTGTAAAGGAAATCAATTAAAACCCAATTACTAAAATATTTTTAAAAGCAATGTCATGTACCCCAGTAATAAAGGGTAAAGAAAGACTCACCCAGACGGTGCCTTTTCGAGGGGCCGTGAAATAGGCTTTGAAACCAAGGAAACCAGCATCAATGTAGTGAATCCCACAAAGCCCATAGCTTTGAGAAAGAGAAAGATGTCAGTCCTTTTGTAGCTTAAGATCAGATTCAGCCCTCAGAATCTCACTCACATTTGGCCAAAAAACCCAGCACCCTTGGTACCCCCCAATCTGTTCCTCTAATCCCAATTCCTTCCTTTTTCCCTGTCCTACGTACGAAGCATAGCAGTTGTCCTGGGCCACAGTGACTCCACTGTAAGGCAGCAGCCATGCCAGCTCTGTACTTAAGAAACGTTTGATACAGTTGATAGGCTCATAGGGTCGTCGTAAGTCCCAAAATTTGATCTTCCGGTCACTTCCAGCAGAGACTAAGAAGTTACTACAAAAAGATTGAAAACCAGGACATTACTCACCAAATCCCATAAATTTTGACCTATCCTATCCTTCATCTTCTATCTCCTTTGCTCACACTGTTCTATACCTATTAGCTTTGCACCACTGAAGGCAACGCACGGCCTGGTCATGGGCTGGGAGGCAGTGAAAGGGATAGAGTTTCAAGGAGCCATCTGGGAGTCGAACACGCTGCAACAGTGATGTAGTGGGTAGGTTCCAGATTGCTATTGTGCCTAAGATAGAGACAGATACTAGTTATGAACACAACAGGCCAGGACTTCATCCCTCATTACTATCTACCCCCCTTACCCCACCCCACCCCCACCACCATAGCTTCAGACACCATCAAAAAGGAATAAGTGAAACAGATGTGAAACATCCTGAGTAGCTACACTTAACCCTCCCACCAGAGGTACCACCTGCTCACCCTGCCCTCCATCCTCAAAAAACCAATTCCACTCTGAGGATACACATACACACACATGCACACACACACGAGAGAGATAGAGAGAGAGAGATAGAGAGAGAGAGAGAGAGAGAGAGAAACTGGCAAAGCTGGAAAGTGACAAATGCTAGAGGTGCTGTGGGAAAATAGGTACAGTAATGCACTGTTAATGGAGCTGTGAAATCATAGCTATTCTGGAAATTTGGGAAGCCTCTGATCAACTGATGCAGAGTGAAAGAAGCGGAAAAGAACAATATACAATAATACCATTATTGTAAAGATAAACAGTTTTGAAAGACTTAAGAACTTTGATCAACCCAATGACCAATTACAATTCCAGAAGTCTCAAGATGAAACATACTACCCCCCTCCCAAAAGAGAGGTGATGGACTCAGTACAGACTGAAACGTAGTTTTTTGGACATTTTGTTTTTGGTTTGTGTGGTGGTTTCTGTGGGGTTTTTTGGGGGGGCAGGGGAGGAGTGGGGAGTGGTGGTGTTTGAGTGAAAAAATGCAGATATGAAAATAAAATAAGATTTAATTTTAAAAGTTGTTTTTTTGTCTACTTACCATCATAGAACCCAGCTGCCAGATGCTGATGGGGCCGAGTTGGCATCCAGGCAAGAGTGAAACACTGACCACACTCAGATGGCTCCCCTGCTTGTACTGAGCCCACCTGAAGAGAGGCCACACACTGTACCTGCAAAGTTAAAGAAGAGTGGGGATTAGTGACATCTATGTCAGAAGCTCAGGGCAGGCTTTAGTCAGGAGCTCATCAAAGTTATATTCAGAAAATGTAGCAAGTAAGCTGGCAAGACCAATTTGAAGAAGGAAGATTAGAGGTCAGATGGAATATCAGCTAGAAAGAAAGAGATTCCCTTACTCACCTTATAGATAGGAGGCTTGAGAGCATCTGTGAGGAGAGAGAGAGAGAGATGACATGGTAAGGAATGGGAGGCATTGGACTCCTTGGAGTCCTCCATAACCTTAATGGCTTCTATTTTTTATCCCTGATCTCCTTATAGCTGCTTGAGCTAAGACTTAGGCACCCTTCCTCTACCTTCCTCTGAGACCTCCTTTCACAGGAGGGCAGAATAGCAAAAGTGGCGGGAACAAGAAGTGACAGAGTTTGAGGGGGCAAACAAGAAACTAGACAAAATGTGGGACAGGAGCCTAGCGTATCCCCTTCATCAGCAATGATGCTAGCAGATCTTTTTTTTTTTTTGGTCCAGACCCATGATTTTCCTCAGTTTTAGGAATTTCTCGTGAGGGGCTCTTTCCACCAATGCAGACTGACAATTGTTTTGCCATTTTAGTCTGGGCTAAGCAGGGCATTGAGAAGAGAAGGACACTCTTTGGCTGTCTCTCCTCACTAGATGCTTTACACAACTGATTAACCATGAAAGTGAGAGAAGGAAGACAACGAGAAAGTAGACAGTGGATTACAATTAGAATGTATAGCCAATTATCAAGACAGTAAGTTTATATATATATATATATATATAGTAGGAGACATACACATATATACACATATGTCAGTATGGATGGATGGAAGACAGTGTAGAAAGAACACTAGGGGTATGTGAGCCCTTATCAAGAACTACGGTTCCCTGTGCTTTGACTAATACCTCCCCAAGGGCCCTGAAATCCTTATCGTTCCCCTTACCTTGAGGCTGAAGGGCCAGAAGTTCCTCAGGGTGGGGTAGACTAAGCAGTAACACTTTCCCATCTGAACAGGCCAGAGCCAGGAGACCCAGCCGGGGCAGGAAAGGAGCCTATCGGATAAGGCCAGGGCAAGAACAAAATCTTCAGATTCCTACCCTGTCCATTTCTGCCTCTATTTCCCTCTTGGAAAATGTCTATTTCTTGGCTGGCCTCCCATAGAATCCAGATACCCCCACTCTTTCAAACAAGCCTCTTTCACTTCTACTGCCTACTACCACCCAACCCTGGGAGCTCTCAGGGCTCCTCTTGCAGACATCTAACTTAGACTCCTCTTGGATCTAAATTTGGAGTCTAAATTCTATCCTTATTTCCTCCACAATTCAGAAAGTACCTTTCTTGAGGTATTGGGCAACTCCCAGCCTCCACTAGGACAGAACTTGAGGTCCCAGATGCACCCATGATCACAAGCAATGCCATAGGCAAGGTGGGCCTTATGGCTTGGGCTGGAAGGAGATGAAATAGGGAGAATGAACGGAAAGTAGCCTTGCCAATATATCACATTCAATGAAGCAGAAACTTATCTTTTATGAGAGGCTTCTTCCCCTGCCCCTCTAACACAGTTTTCTGTAGCTTTCCCAGTTCCCCTGTACTCTATCCCCATTCCAGTCTGCTCTCCTCTTGCAGGGTTCCCAGCCCCACCTCACCAGCTTTCTTGCTGCAGTGTCCCAAGGTCCCAGAGCTGTAGAAGCCCAGGGCCTTCATGAGGCCGGCTCAGTGAATGGGTTTCATTCATGCTGGGGCTGCAGAACAGTGCCACATACTGGGAAGCAACTGCACCTTCAGGTACTGGGCACCATTCTAGTGCCCAGAGTGGTCCCCCTGTGAAGAAGGACACATCCCATCGCTCTGGATGTGGTGCCAGTGAGCTAAACCTACAGAAAAAGACAAGATTGTGTCCTTAGATAGGACAAAACTGGATTACGAGGATTAGGGAAGAGTGGGATATAGACTAGTTTTAATTCAAACTGAGCTCACTGAAACAGATTATTCATCAGGAAATGAGGAAAATCTAACACAGAATAAAAAATTAAAGCAGGTATACTCATTCATCCAACACCTTACTTCTCCTGCTTCCCAATTCTAATCATATTCTAATCCATCATCAATAATGAATCTTGAGTCTACCATAGCCTTAGATGATTTGGCATGGCTCCTAGAGCTCTGAACTACAAGGTACTCAGTGTTTGGTTGCTCCAGGTATAGCAAAGAACAAAGCCTGACTTGTGTTGGCCCTAGAGCCACCACACTCTTCTATAACCCAGTGCCACATGACCACTGTGGTCACAGGACCCCCATCCCTAGGACTAGAATGACTAGTCCTTTCCCAGGGAGGAAAAGAAGAACAATTTGTCACTACATTGCTATTTGCTACTTTTCAGTCCTTATCCCATGGATACCTAGAAGAAACGGAAGCTGACTCTGCAGCTGACCCCTCTTACCTATTTATCCTATAGAGAGTGCTATCCTCAGGAAGACCTTCCCGTTGCACAGAGAAAAGAGGAGACCTCAGCTCCTGAGGCAAGTATGATGCTGCTTCACTGGAGGAGGGCAAAGGGAACAATGAACCTTTGTTATGTCCCAACTGGTTTGAGCCCTCTCATTTTCCTTCTGTAATTTTCTAGCCTTTCCTTTTTTTCCTGTGACTTCCTTAGCTTAAAGGACACCACTAGGGCTTACCTTTCGGATAGTAAGTGCCACTTCATGGCTGAAGGGATCCATTCAGGGAACTCCCAGTGTGAATGGTTTTGCTCTCGGCTAAGAGGACAGGAGAAAGGGTTACCAAGAGAAGAAAGGGTAGAACCAAGGTCCAGAGTTTTCCCTTTCAGTCACTACCGTCATTATAACCTCAATGAAGTCTTAGTTTTTCTTCACTTCCTCGTGATCCATTTCCTGTTTTAAATCTCTCAGTTTCCCACCCTAAAATACTCCCTTTACCATGTGCTGCCCCCTTGCCATCCTCAGGGTCTCACAGGGTCTTGGTGAGGTTAAGGCTTTTCCAAACAGGAGCCATGATAGAATTTGGAAGCCCATTGGGAGCCAGTCCCCGGCATTGTTGTTTCTGTTTCTGAAAGATTAAAAAAGGGAGACATTTTCATATGCCTCAATTTCCTAGTAACCTCCTTTTCCCACTGGGCCCACCCAGCTTCCTGCCTGCCAACCACCCAGTCACTTATTTATTTGTCCTGCCTCCTTGCTTTTTTACTTAACCCCGTTATTTTTGGTGAAATTATCCTTCTGGTACCCTGCTGCCCCTGGTCATCCTGACAGCTATAGCTCTGATCCCTGTTAGTCTCCTGTTGCCCTTTCAGGTTACCCCTGAGGCAGCCCCACGAAGGCCACTCCCCCGAAGTGCTGTTAGCTCCAAGTCAGATGAGCTCTCACTCGGAGCTTCACTTTCTTCTTCCCCTTCTTCAATCTCAGCCTGAAGTACAAAGTCTGCATCCCGTGCTGAATCATCTTCTTCCTCTTCTCCATGCCAGGCTGCCCGCCGACGGCCCTGGCCCCGTTTAGGTTGGCCACCTAACTCAGGGTTCTCAGGACAAGAGACTGGGGCAGGCAATGCTGAGGAGAGCTCTTCAGCCAATTCTTGAAGGTACAGAAGTGCCCTGTGGAACAGAACCAGGTCAGGGGCCATGGAAGAGGATCAGAGATCACAACAGGGCAGCAAAGAATCCAAAAGGGGAAGGAGAAAGGTAGAGATAGGAACAGAACTAAAGAAAGGCAAGGGTAGAGGAAAATCTGCTCATTCTATATTGTGTTCCCACCCAGATCAAGACATGGGAGAACTTTAGTGGAATGCAGTTAAGAATGGAAGTTATAAAAAATAAACTGCCTAGATACAGTTAAGAACAAGAAACTAATAAAGGGGTAGCCATGTACATGCTGAACAAAGGGACTCTCAACCCTTAAACTTCCACCTTTGGTCTTAATACAGACCAAGATCTCTTCTCTGACTCAGAAGCTTACCCAAATCCTTTTTGGTCTTCTGGTATGACCCCCAAATAGCCTATTTCAAATGAGATAATAATTGTAAAGTGCTCAGCACAGTGCCTAGCACCTAGTAAATGCTACATAAATGTGACCTATTATTCTTTTTCACATTAGGTAAATTACTCCTACTGTACTCCATTATTCCCCCCAACTCAGCCCCACAATTCTCACACTTTAGCAGCCCGCCGGCGGGGTCGTGCCCCTGGGGGAGCCTCCAGGTTCTCAGGGGGACTTTGTAGAGGTGGGGGTTCAGGCTGCTCTAGCCCCTTTGACAATTTCATCAATAGCAGCTCAGCTTTTGACTTTCGACCTCGCTTCTTAGGGACAGTAGTAGGTGGAGGGCCAGATTGATCCAGGGAACCAGATCCCAGGGTCCCTGATGGAGGGTTGGCCTGTAGTAAGGTAGATGGGCGGTCACCCTTAGCCCCCACTCCACCCTTCTTTTGGCCTCTTCGAGTCCGAACACCTTTTTTCTTGCCAGTCTTTGGAGCCTTCACCTTTGAGATCTCTGGAATCCCTGAAGGAACATCTACAGAAAAAGAGGAGAGGCTGTGGACAATGAGCCAGGCCTCAGAGCCTCTCCACCCATGCCCAGGCCTTGATCCTGGTAGACCTTCCCTGAGATACAAAGAGGAAAGAAAAACAAATACTCTAAATCAGGGGTGGGGAACCTGCAGCCTCACAGCCTCTTGTGGCCTTCTAGGTCCTTAATGTAGCCTTTTGACTGAGGCCAAGCTTTACAAAATAAATCCTTTTATTAAGGGGATTTGTTCTGTGAAGTTGGGATTCAGTCAAAGCCACTTGAGGACCTAGAGGGCCACATACAACCTTGAGGCAACAGGTTCCCCACCCCTGCTCTAGGTCTATAAGAGGTCTTAAATTTAGTTTTGTTTTTCACTCTGAGGAGAGGAAATGGAGGGACTGGCTCCATACCTTGCCCTTCAGGTTTGGAGACATTTTCCTGCTCTGGGCGAGTATCCAGGTGGCTTTGTTTACTGGAGGGATCCTCAAGGCCAAGAGAGACTGAAGGCATCATTATGGAACTATCCCCACATGTCTTAGCCCCAAATGTTGGGGCCTCAGAGTCAAGTTGGTCTGGTACTTCTTTTCTAGGAGACTCCATCACAGTAGTTTCCCCCATGGGGTTGTCCCCTCCCAGTGTAACGCAGCCGACCCCTAGGGCATCCATCAGCATTACTCTTCAGTAGCCACACCTGTACATATAGATGTATATGATAAGTCAACCAAAGGAGCCAACTCCTTGATTGCTGTTACTAGCTTTGATACCCTAACTCTACTACTACACCCCCCCCTCACCTCCCCAATCAAGCTTCTTTACTTTCCACCATAGTCAGTAGACTGAAATGGACAGATTCAGTCTTTCAGGGAAGGACTAACACATAGTTAGAATCTAGCTATTAAAACCCTTCTGAGATTAACATTTTACTCCAGAACGAATTCCACAGGGTATATTGTGGCATTGCTACCCGTGTCTATTGCCAGCCTAGACCTTGGATTTGGAGGGCATTTATGTCGGGTTTCTTATTATTTGCCAATACACCACCACCTATAACATGGGCATTTAAGGGTTTTGAGTGAAGGTGCCACCAGTTCACGGTGAAGAGGAGGGGTTTTGGCTGTTCATTCCTATAACACCAATTGACTTGTGTCAGAGGACCCCATGTACCTTTTTGTGCCTATACTCAGAATGTATTTGTCCGCCAGGCATGCAAGGAGCCCAGGCCAGGAAATACAGCACCTACTATGTGCCAGGCATTGTGATAAGATCTGGGGATGCAAAGACAAAAGTGAGACAGTACCCCCGTTCAAGAAATATACACTCTCATGGGAGACTGTAACACAGATAAACCAAAAATATATACAAAAGAGATATGCCCCTCACAAGCAACTCACTCTCTCCACTCATGCCACAACCACCCTCATTATGACCCTCATCATCTCACCTGGACTACGGATAACCTAACTCATCTCCTTGTATCCAGCCTCTCCCCACCTAAATACATCCAGTCACCAAACTGATATTCATAAAGCACAAATTTGCTCATGTCGCATTACTTCCCTAATTCAAGTAGCTTCAGTGGTTTCCTATTATTTCAGCGATAAAAATACGAATTCTTATGTCTAGCATTTAAAGACCTTCACAATTTGGTTCCAGCTTATCTTTTTGGATGGGATTATATATTACTTCCCCATGTAAACTGTACATTCTAGCCAAATAAGGCTACCTCCTGTTCCTAGAATGTGCCAATTCATGCACTACCTTCAAGCCTCAGCACAGGGTGTCTCCCACACTTGTAATACTCTCCCTCTGATGGGGCTAAAGGAGCAATGGAAACCCTAAAATAGGGTCCTTGAACTTTCCCACAAATTCCAGCAGCCCAGAGAGCTGGCATTTGCCTTCGGCATCCAGCCCAATCCAGTCAATAATCCTTTCAACTGTCCTTTCACTGTGATCCCAGACCCAGTCCAGCTCTTCATTCTCTGTTACCTCTAGACTTGCCCATGGCTACCTGCCACTCCTAGATCACATCAAGATCTTCTCAGTCTTTTTCCCTATAAAAGTATCAGTCTTGTCCTTATCAAATGTGTAGACTCACTAGGAATCTCACCCACCCCAACAGGTGTCTTAATAAACTCAGACTTGGACTGAAAGAAGGCTTGAGTGGTTGAATTCTTTCAAGGCAGACCCCTACCCTGTACCTTTGCATTTTGGGGTTCACAGGACCCCTAGACCACAACACCTCCTCATTCTGCCTCTTGGAAACCCTAGTTTCCTTCAAAATTCAGCAGTCACTTCCTTTAAAAAGAAAACCACCTTTCCATGGGGTGGCTAGGTAGTGCAGTGAATACAGCACCAGCCCTGGAGTCAGGAGGACCTGAGTTCAAATTCAGACTCAGACACTTAAAACACTAGCCATGTGACCTTGGGCAAGTCACTTAACCCCAATTGCCTTGCCTTCTCCCCTCAAAAAATAAAAAAATTTTTTTTCCTGATTCCTTTCCCAATTATTTTGTCTTTATTTGGTACCTATTTTACACTTATGTGTACATCCTGTAGACTTCCCCTGCCTCCAAGATGACTGAAAGCTTTTTTTTTGGAGGGGGGAAAGCAGGGCAACTGGGTTTAAGTGACTTGTCCAAGGTCACATGGCTAGTAAATGTTAAGTGTCTGAGGTCTGATTTGAACTCAGGTTCTCCTGACTCCAGGGCTGGTGCTCTATTCACTGTGCCACCTAGCCTCCCCTGACTGTAAGCTTCTTGAGGGCAAGGACTGTTTCATTAAGGCACCTAAGGGTGTCCATAGAACGGTAGTGGATAGAATGTTGGGTTTGGACTCAGGAATACACTAGTTCAAATCTGGCTTTAGAAGCTTACTAGCTGTGTGACTTTGGGTAAGTCACTTAACCTGTTTGTCTCAGTTTCTTCAACAGCAAAACGGTGATAATAATAGCACCTACCTCCCAGGGATGTTGTAAGGATCAAATGTGCTATTTGTAAAGCTCCTGGCACACAGCAGACACTATGTAAATGCTAGATGTCATTATTTTTGTCTCTGTATCTAGCCCCATGCAGCGGGTGGTACACTGCACATAGCATGGGCCCTGGAATCAGCACCACCTCCCCCCACCCCCCCCACTCTACTTCAGTTTATTCATCTATAAAATGGGGGCACCTACTTCCCAGGGTTGTGGTGAGAATTACACGAGATATTCATAAGTTACTAGCTATCACTATTACATCACAGGCACTTGATAAATGCCTGCTGACGAATTTGTTCCAGATGATGGGGAACACTGGGACTACCAGGTAGCCCACCCGAGGACTGAGGAAAGTTAGGCTAGAGGCCAGGCCGGCAGCAAACTTGCTATGGGTCCCCGGAAAGGTCACTTCCCCTTTCTGAGCCTTGGTCTCCACCCCTACAAAACGAAGGAATAGAACTAGACGACCTCTTGGGGCTCTTGAAGGCCACAGTCTAGGATCCTGTGATGTCTTATCCCTTCTCTGGGCTCGGTCACCCCATTTGTCAAAAGGCCCGGTTGGAAGGGATGGATCCTAGGGCCCCGTTAGTTCTGGGAGGCTCCGAGGGAGGAGCGAGGCCCGCGAGGCCCCGCTCCGATCCGACCCGGCCCCAGCGGGGTACAGGAGGGGAGGCACGTCACGGGTCAGAGGTCAGAGGCCGAGCGGTGCGGCTCCCGAGGGACGGGCGCGCGCTGCCCGGACGAAAGGTGGGGATGCGCGCGCCGCGACGGCGTTACCACCGAAGGACCAGGGGGCGGGAGCGACAGTGCCCGTGGAGGCGGGGAGAGGGGTGAGGGGAAAGCCGGTGTTATTCCTGGCAAGCGGAGCAGGGGGGAAGCCATCATTCTCCCCCCCAAAAGGGGGAGGCGGGGAGCATAAGGCGCTGTCCTCGGGCCGCGCGGAGGCTGATGCCGTACACTCACCAACCACCGAAACCCGACCGGAAGTCCAAGTTCGAAGATGGCGCGGCCTGGACCACCCTAGTCGCGGACGGATGACGCAGGAGGACGCAGCCACGTCTTGTTACTACAGATACCTCGGGACACTTCGGTTTCTGCCATAGACTCCCAGAGCTCCGATCGCTGATTGGTTGTTAAGGGAATGGGGTGGAGTCAACCTCAGACCGAAGGGCGTGACTTGTAGCCCGGACTCCAGGACTCCCTTAGTGAATGTGGCTAAGCCTTTACGGATCCGTCCTTTGAATTCATCTTAGCCTCCTTTGGAAAGGTCGTTTGGGAATTGTAGCCTTTTGTGGGGCTGGGTGTGTGGGGAGTATTGCACGTGCGCGCTACCCTTCTCGACCTTCCAGGGATCAACCCTGCTGAGTGCTTATTCTTCTTCCCCTTTATTCAGGTCTTTCCTAACCGAATGTCTTCTATCCACACTGGTCCCGGGAGTGGCGGTTGCTGGGGCCCGAGCTGCGGTAGAAGGGGGAAAGAAGTTACACAAAAGGGGGCTCCAGGCTGGGATTTGGTGGGAAGCCACAGAAAGCCTTCGAAGGTGGGAGCAGCTGCTGAAAGATAAGGCTTGAGGACCTGCCTGCTGGAGGGTCTGCAGCAGGACGCAGAGTAGGCAGGGAGGAGGTTGCTGGAGATGCGTCGGTCCATCCAGTGTTACACGTCGGGGAGGGGTCCAGCGAGGAGAGCCCCCAAAGTCGGCAGCCCTGGGGCTGTGAAAGACTTTTGCCTGGGTTAATGGCACCTAGCTACTTCTCCTCCAGCTTCTCTGCTGGGAGCCTGTAATCCTTCTTACCTCTTAACAGAAAACCACTTATCTTCTTCTCTGATACCTATGAAAGTTGCATTACAAATTTGCTTGTCCTTACTTATTCCGGTTTAGAATTTTTAAACAAAATACCTTTAATTCTGACCCTGCTTATTATGCATAACCGGAAAGGTATGGAGATCTAAATTACTAAGGTTTTTATAAACTTAGTTTAAGGTTTTGCAAGAACAAACTAGGAGTTTATTGCTATGTATTTAAGAGATGAGTGTTTATTAGGTGTTTGAATGAGTGCCCCGAAAGAATAAAGAGGGAAACATCTCCAGGAAGATACCCTAGGTAGGCAGGATTGAGAAGCAAATAAACGGTGTATACCCATTTTCTAAACTCACAAAGACCGGATGGCTATGAAAGAAAGGAAGTGAATTGGCTGGACTGAACTGCCCTTTTGCTAGGGATGGGAAGGAATTCCATTGACGTCCAAAGAAAGTTCCCCTGCCTTGCTCGCCAGTTCCACCTGGTGGTTAATTAGCTTTTCTTGCTATTATTTGGAACTTGAAAACATTTTTTAACTTTTATGGGGGCATATGCAGTGGTGAGACTGAATATACTCTGCTTGGGAAACTTTTTTCTTTTTTTCTGATCCTCTTATTTTTGAGCATCAAAATATTTATGCACTGAATTTTTTTTTTGTTCTGAATTTTTCAAAGAAATGATTTAGTTTCAATCTTTAACTTTGGTTTTGTGATTTTGTTTTCAGTTTTGCTACTTTAAATTCCATTTTTTCTTTTTCCACCTTCTTTGGTGGTCTTCTAGCAAACAATCAAATGCATTTATAAATTGCTTATAAACACAAAGTACCTGATTTACTGCTACTAATTGTTGCATTAAACATGTTCTGATAAGAATGTGTATATGCAATAGCTTTTGATTTGTTAGATGTGTTACCAATTGTTGGTTTTTGAATGAAGTTGCTCTTGCTGTCATATTACTACTAATTTGCATACTTGCTTTACTATTTATTTGCTAAGTATCATTCATGTTTAGTACTTGAGCATATCAGTTTGTTGAATAATACCATCTTAGATCAATCTCTCAAACAGATGGGTCTTATTTGATCAAAATATATTGTAATGTTATAGAAGTGGAGATGAAAGGGTCTCCAGATTTTACTAGTGGACCCAAAACATAAAAACATAGGCATTGCAAAATTATTGAAAAGAAGTGTGTAATGTTGAGAGATGTAATGTGCCAGGTTAGGATTGGGAGATCACTCAGTACTCTGTAAATTATTTGATCCATTTGATCATTTTAAAAGACTTTAATGTTCTAACAGTAGTAGACAGCAACTAGTCTCCAAAATTCCTTTTGAGTTGGTCAGGAGAGTAAAGGCCACACTGAACAAAGGAAATGTGACAGAAAGGGAAATGAGAAGAGTACTTAAGCCAGAAAGAGAAAGTTCTCTTGTGGTCTAGACCAAAAAGAGATACTCTATGATAGAGGAACCTGACCCATGGGGAAGGCAGAAGCTAGAATCTCTCAGTCAGAAAGAATGCTAAGCTAAAGGTAGGGCTGAAGTTAGGTATCTTATAGCAGAGGATGGTGGTGGCCTAAATAATCTTTTTTTTTTTGGAGAGGAACTTTATTCTCTTGGGGGATGGACATGGGAAGCTTAGATCACCTGTCAGAATCATTACAGGATTTGGCAAGGGTATGACTTAGAAAAGAGAAACAGGACTGGCTTTTAGATTATATAAGGCCCAGTGACAACAAATCTGGGATCACAGAGTAAACCTGTTTGCAAAAACTAGAGCAATCTGTTGGTGGTTGATTTGTGTGTAAATTGGGTTGAAGTGAGGCAGAGTTGCACAAAGTCGTTGATCTCATTCTTTCTTCCAGTGTCATCACAGTCCAATGGCAGGACAGAATCAAGATGACTGGTGATGATTTCTGTAGAGGGACAGGGACAGGGTGGAGACTGACTGGGGGGGGGGCAGGATAGGAAGAAGGGACATGTAATCAGACTCTCACAGTGTGCTCACTATGGAGAGGTTCTGCGTAATTTCACATGTTCAGCCTGTATTTGATTGCTTGTCCTTCCAGTGGGGGTGGGTGACGAGGGAGGAAGAG
>CM053585.1:176421448-176436992 GCA_028646515.1 Pseudochirops corinnae | reverse complement strand
CAGATTGCTCTCCAGAATGGCTGGATCGGTTCACAGCTCCACCAACAATGCATTAGTGTTCCAATTTTTCCACATCCTCTCCAGCATTTATCATTTTCCTGTTTTGTCATTTTAGCTAATCCTTTAAATCCCAACTAAAAACCTGCCTCGTACAGGAACCTTTTCCCAACCCCTCTTAACTCTGTAGGCTTCACTCTGTCAATCATCTCCTATTTATTTTTGACTTACTTGTTTGCTTGTTGACTCCCCCATTAGACTGTAAGCCCCTTGAAGGCAGGGACTGTCTTTTGTCTTTCTCTGTATCCCCAGAGCCTAGCACAGTGCATGGCACATAGTAGATACTAAAATACTTATTGATTGACTGACCTTAGTTCTACAGACTTGCACGTTTCTTTGTTTCCTTTTTTCTTTCTATTCTTTTGAGTTTCTGTCTTCCTCTCTTTGATGTTCTTTCATCTTTCTTTTTTTAACATTACTGTAACTTCCCAGTAACTCAACCCTCTCCCATTAAAAACCTTCCTTGTAACAAATAAATGCAGCTTAGCAAAGTAAATCAATATATTGACTTGATCCGAGAACTTCTACCTCATTCTACTCCTTGTGTCCACCACCTCTTTGAAGTTTTAAAAGTCAAGGTCTTCTCACTTTTGTCTTTCTGTATTCTCCTTTGGTTCTATATATCCTCATGTGAATATTTTTATATGTTCTTTTCTTTATTCTCCATATGATTGAGTTTCTTTATCTTCTCTCATACATTAGGTGGCACAGTGAACAGAGTGCTGGACTTGCAATCAGAAAAATCAGAGTTCTGATTCTCAGCTACTTAATGGCTGTGTGACCATAGGCAAGTTACTTAACTGAGATCAGCCTCAGTTTTCTCATCTGTAAAATGGGGCTTAATAATAGCACTCACCTCATAAGGATGCTCTAGGTATTGAATCAGAGAGCATAGGTAAAACATTTTGCAAACCTTGGAACAATAAGTAAATGCTAGCTATCATTACTATTATTTCTGTTCTTCTTTATTCATCTTTGCCCATCTTATGTACTGGGGCTCTCTATAGTAAGGGAGAGATTTCTGGACTAGGTGTTCCTCTACAATCCATCATAGCATAGCTGTTCATAGTACCGAGGTTCATGCCCTCTCCCCCTAAGCAGCACCAGCTATCTACTAAACTGGGTTCAGTCTTAAGGGAGCCTGAATTCTAAAAAGACAGGACAAGTAATTTACTCTTATTGTCTCTTGTTCATTATGTCTCTCAACCCAGAATAGAACTATTTCTACAACAAAGTTTAAGTTTGGCTCATGTCTTTTGGCATCCCTAAAACACAAAACACTAATTCGCAACTTCTATTACATTCTCCTTAAGGGTAATACTTGGGGCAGGTAGGTGGCATAGTGGATAGAGCATTGGGCCTGGAGTCAGAAAGATTCAAGTTTAAATCTGTCCTCAGACATTTCCTAGCTACGTGACCCTGGGCAAGTCACTTAACCCTGTTTGCCTTAGTTTCTTCATTTGTAGAATGAGCTGGAGAAGGAAATGACAAACCTCCCAGTATCTTTGCCAAGAAAACCCCAAATGGGGTCACAGAGTCAGAGGCGACTGAACAACAAAAAGTTGTGTGGGGAGCCAAAGAGGCCTGATCCAAGACTCAGATGAAAACCTTAATAGGGTACCCTAATACCCCTCAAGGTGACAAGGCTTATAAAGGCTGGCTCCCTGCAAAGACCTCCCCAGGGATACACTTGAAAGGACTTTTGTTTGATATCCTGACATCAAATCCTTTGCCCCCAGACTTCAGGCACCTAAAAATTCCTTATCAAATTATGTTACTTCCAAGATATAACAGACTAAAGGCTAAAGGCTACTTGATTCTTGGAGACCAGTTTCTATGCAGATGTCCTTGAGATTGAAGCCTGCTCTGGTAGCATCCTTTGTCCTGTAGAAACACTTTGATAAGAGACAACTGACTTTCCCCATGACTTCCTGGGTCCTTGATAACAAGCCTTATCTTATCCAAGCTACCTTATGGTATGGTATGGTATGGTATGGCAGACTCTTATATTGATAATAAAATTCCAGGATATGATTAGTAGAAGAACACTTGAATCTTTGTCTTTTGGATCTTTAAAAACCTTGTTCTAAGAATCAATAAACAGAGTTCATGGCTCTTTCTTGAACTACCCACGTAGCCTGGTCTTTTCTTACTCACATCTCCGATCATGCTTAGTGCTGGACGCTGCGCAGCCCACGACAAAGTTGATACTTAAAATATTAATGTTCATGATTTAGTGAAGTAATCAGAATAAAATAGCTAACATTTATATTGTACTCACTATGTGCCAGGCACCATATGAAGTGCTTTACAAATATTATTTCATTTGATCCTTACAGCAATCCTGGGAGAGAGGTGCTACTATTATCTTCATTTTACATATGTGGAAACTGAGGCAAACAGACAGAAAGTGACCTATTCAGGGTTACACAGATAATTGGTGTCTGAGGCTGGATTTAAACTCAGCTCTTCCTGACTCTAGGCCCAAGCTCTATTCACTGTGCCACCTAGCTTTGTAGGACTGGTGATCAGGCACTTCCTTTTCACCTCCTATCTGTACTATACTGCTCATTCGAGGTTTTTATCTTCTGGCCAGCCTGGCATGCATGGCTCATTTTCTCATAAATGTCATCCCTTCTGAGAAGTCATATCTGTGAGGTGCACTTTCTGTTGCCAGCAAGGCTAGAAGCGTTCATCTCAGGCTCGCAGTTTGTTCATGTGCGAGTCAAAATATCACCCTTGATGACTGATCCTTTTTGAGAACCAGTTGGTCCTCTTTGAGAATGAAGGACAAACAACAATTGTTTGGTCCCATATGTGCTAATAAAGATATATAAAACAGAAGACATTTCGAGGGCCTTGAGATCCAGTTTCAGGCTCATCATACTGGTATTCGATCTTTTCTGACACGTGCAATTCTGTTCCTCCCCTACCTTCCTCCACAAGTCCAAGGGAGAACAGGCTACACAATTTCAGAAGAATGAGAGCAGAAGTTGTCCCTCCCTTTATAATCTACAAAGTAAGACATACTTGTTGCTCAGTGGCTAATCTTCACTGATGCAGCTGTGATAAAGTAGAAAGTGGGGCGTATAGGAACCAATCAGAATCTTTTGTTTGTAATACCTTTTATCAAGAGGCAAAAGTGCCCATCTCACTGGAAGTAGCCAGGGCAAAGGCTTAGCATTTCAAAGGAGATGTTCTTGCCAGAAAGTATATCAGAATGAAGGCCTATCTCCACACATACTCCATGGGATGGTCACTGTCACACTAGGATCTTAAAAGGTAGGACTTATTTTGTGATACCTATGATCTTTCAGGCTAACTCCCTTCTAGCTAGTTTATACAAAGGTGCTTTTAAAAGAGAAGGTGATTCTTCTTGGTAAGGCACACTCTTCCACTTACTCCTTGAATTCTTTTCCTTCCCCTCTCTTTTGGGAGCTTGTCCCATCAATAAAAATTTCCCCTCTGTCATCTTAAATCTCTTCATATCTACTTTTTCTTTTCTTGATGCCCAAATATACGTTCAGTCCCCTATCCTTATTAAATTCAATTCAACAAGCAATTATTAAATGCCTACTATGTGCATAGACACTGTGTTAGGCACCAGGAATAAAAAGACAAAAAGGAAACAAACCTTGTTCTTGAGTGGGGAAATAGTAGACTTTCCACACAGTAAGCAACTTCATCTAGTCTAACTTATGCAATGCCAGCAGCTGCTTCCTTGTCTGTCTCTAGGTAATAACCTCTGATGTCTGATGGTCACTGAAAGTTCCAAGGTCCAGAGCCATCATGATTGTCTCCTTTTGCAGGACTCCAAGGTTCTCCCTGGTGTCTTTAGTATCTAGGCCACCTTGTCCTCATCAGCAGTTTATACACTACTTAGCCAACTTCCAAATGCACAGGAATGGTTGAATGGGAGTTTCACTCAGCATTCTGCAAGTTTGATGTCTATACAGATGCTCTGGACATGTCTGGTGGGGTTGCCATAAGAAAAGTTCACTCTTTTGAAACTCTGTGTTAATTCCCCTATGGCTGCACAAGTCACAGAAACTTTTCTCTCCTTCGGTGCCTTGTAGGTGGGAAAAATAAAAGACAAGCAGGTATTTCATAAAAATTGAAGAGCTCTTCCTTCTCTCTTTGGTAAATAATAATGATTCCATCCCTCCTGTCCTGCCACAAGCAGTGGTACTAGCCCTTCTTTGTTTGGCTTCTCTTCAGTATAGCTAAAAGAGACATAGAAGCCTGCATGTAGAAGGGAGAGGATTAATACCTCCACATGAAAAGGGTGGATATTGTAGTTATAGATGGTATAGGAAGTTTTCCTATATACAAAAGCACCTACCCCCTACCTTGGCCCACATTCCTCTCATCATGGTCTAGGTTTTATAAGTGTAAAATAATTGACATAATATTCCATAAATTTATTGACATAAAATATTGACACAAATAATTGACATAAAATTCTGCAAATTTTCTACAAATTGGCTCATATTTTGTTCCTATCTCATTAATATTCTGAGCTCCACAACTTTTTGTGACCCAAAAGGAAAACAAATTCATGCTATGATTTAGAATATATTTGCTGTATGAAATAAAAATTTTAAAGATCTTTGAACAACTGAATACAGCTCAGGTGAAAGGTCTGTCATATCCTTCCACTCCCAGCAGTGGAGAGTTGAGAGCCCACAACTTCCCTTTTTACCCAGAAAATTAGCCCTGTCCAGGAAACTCTCAAAAAGCTGGTGACCCTTCGTATCTAGTTCAAATACTACTTCAATGCCTGTAATCAGACAACACCAAATGTTTTTGTAGTTTCAGTAGGCAAAGTCTGAGGAAGAAAGAGAAGAAATCTCACAAATCTCCACTCCTGCTCCTGGGACATGAGGTCCCACAAACTCATGCATTAAATTCATTGTCCCTGTTGTAACTCAGGCTGTATTTCCAGTCCAAGCAGTTCCCAGGCTCTGGCCCATAGGCAATTGGGATAGGATGGGGTGGAAAGGGAAGAAGGGAAGAAGGGGATGAAGGGGAGAAGGAGAGATAGACAGACTGCTCTACCTTATCTGAAAGGTGACCTCTATCCAAAATGCTGCACTATTCTTCAGGTTTCTCTAGCATGCTTCTCTGGCCTGTCTACCTAACATGATAATATATGACTATCTGCCATGGGGCCACAAACACTTTGGTCTCTTAGGTATTTAATTGCTGTATTCAGAGGAACAATTTCACAATAATCCCATTACTCATTACTTTTTTTTTACTCATTATTTTATAGTACTGAGTACTTCCATCTTGGAACTATCTTACCCTCTTGGTGAGAAGCAGGTCTAGACTGAAATTTCTTTTTGTTGGTCCCTGTAACTTTTGAAGGATGAAAGATTATAGAGGGCTTTAAATACCAGGTATTATTATCTTAGTTCCTTTTCTGAATCAGGCACTGTGAGAGGAAGGATCTTTGTACCACAAGATATAGTAATACTAAACCTAATCCTCATGTCTGGGCCCTGATGTTGGTGAAAGTGACTGCAGTTCCCAAAGGAGGAAGACAGAAAACCTTTACTTGACCTTTCTATCCTCTTAGGGTATTTTCCTGTATTTCTCTCTTCCCTTTCAACTCCTAGAAAGTTAGCCACACTCTCAATTTCTACTTCCTCATCTCAACCATTGCAAGTATGGCTTCTGACCAGTTTCTGCTGAAACTGCTGTCCAAGGTCATGGGTGATTTTAACTACCAAATTCAATGGCCTTTTCTCAGTTCTCCAACACTCTTTGACCTCTACACTTTTGATACTGTTAATGCACCCCTTCCACCTGGATACTCTTCTTTTGCCTACTTCTACTGCCTGTCTGACCATTTCTCAATCTCCTTTCCTGGTTCACCATCTATCTTTCATTCCCTCAGTGTGGGTGTCTTTCAAAGCTCCATCCTGAGCCCTTTCCTCTTTTCTCTCTATACTTCCTTGGTGAGCTCCATAACTTCCATAACTTCAATTTTCACCACTATGCAGATGACTACTAAATCTGTATCTCTAACCCTGATCTCTCTTTTAAATGTTGGTCCTGCTTTCACCAACTCCTTGCTGGATCCCCTTCACCTGTTGTCACCTCAAACTCAACATGTCCAAAATGGAACTCATCATCATACTCCCAAACCTGCCCCTTCTCCCAAATCCCCCATTTCTGTGGATGGTACCACCATCCTCCCAGACACCTTGGTTTGAAACCTGAGGGTCACTTTAACTCCCATATCAAATCATTTTCCAAACTGTAGATTCTTTATTCCCAATATCCTTTTCCTCTACTTTGTTTTCCACTTCCATGGTCACCACCCTAGTTTATGCCCCCATTACGTGGATTTTTCCCTATGTCCAACCTTTTCAGCCTCTCCCTGATGGGGTACAGGCTCTGGGAACCCCCTTGAATCTTTCCACTTGATGAGGAATTTGCCTGAGCCCATAAGCCTTTCATTATCACTAGACCCAGACCTCAGTTACTAGCCTAGCTCTCCATTGTCCAGCTACTTCCCAACCCTTGATCCTCCCAAAGTATCTATACCCAAATCTGTTATCCTTAAACTAGACTAGCCCTCCATTGTCTGTCATCTCCAGGTAGCCTCTAGCTATTTCCCACCCTTAATCTCTCATTACTGGAGTCTGACCTCATTTGACTCCTCCTGAAGACCCTCTCCAAACTCCTCCTCTAGATCACCCCTAGAACCCTTCCACAATCTTTCTATATATAAGCTCCATCATGCCTCCAAGAGAGGGTCGAGAATTATCTAGTGCAGGCTCACTCTGTGTCAGATTATTCTGGCCTGCTTGTCCAAAACAAACGTCACAGATACTTAGGCTCCTTAAAGAGTCTACCCATTATGGCAAACCTTTAGTAAACTTTGCTTTACTTTGGCTGAGAGAAGACTTGAGTCGAATTCATTCTGCAGGACCTGGTGTGTTGGTATTTTGGGGTCTTGCGCACCCCTAAACCTTAAATCTCAACATTCCCTCTCTCCAATCCATCCTTCACCCAGCTGCCAAAAGAACTGTCCCGAAGTTTGAGAGTAGCCATACCACAACTCTACACAAAGCCGTCCAACAACTTTAGCCTCTAGGATAAAATAGAAATTCCTTTCCTTAGCATTGAAGGACCCCTGCAATCTCTCTTTAATCTAGCTTTCCATCCTTATTTCCCATCGCTCCCTTTCCTGTACTCTGCATTCTAGCCAAACTGGACTATTAGTTGTTCTGGAATTCTTGCCATCTCCTACATTCAGGTGTTTACCTGGAGGGCATCCATCTTCCTCATACCTGGAATGAATTCTCTTCCCCACTTGACCCTTCCAGAAGACTTATTTTCTTTCAAAGTTTAGTTTAGGAACCACCTCCTCTATGTAGCCTTCTTAAATCCAAGTCGTCTGAAGCTCTTCTGTCCAAAATATTCTCTATGGCTATCGCTCTTTTTCATGTTCGGTTCTCTTTTCTTTTTTCCCATTGTTCACTCCGTTGGTTACAGCCCTTCTATACAACCAGACTAATGAACAATGTGAAAGTATCTGCAGATCCTATGCTTGATTGCAAGCCACCATGGGGCGGGGGGAGGGAGGGGAGAAAATTTGAAACTCAAGGGATTGTAGAACTGAATCTTATAAACTAAAAGTAAATAAACAAATCAATTTAAAATTAAAATAAAACAAAATATTCTCTATGCACTTTGTCTAGTTATAACCTTTGTCCCCATCACTCCCAAATTTGTATTACACTTAAGGATAATGGTCCCTTCTCCCTGGGAAGTTCCTTGAGGGCAGGAGCATTTGCAGTTTTGTCTCTACAGCCACCTAGCTCAGAGAT
Organism: Pseudochirops corinnae; assembly: GCA_028646515.1. Classification (NCBI taxonomy): domain Eukaryota; kingdom Metazoa; phylum Chordata; class Mammalia; order Diprotodontia; family Pseudocheiridae; genus Pseudochirops; species Pseudochirops corinnae. The sequence continues at coordinate 176,429,091 of CM053585.1, read as the reverse complement.
TTGCACTTAATAAGAGCTTTGTAGATGCTGGTGGAGTCCAGAAGGTTAGGGAGAGGAAGCACTCTTGCTAAAAGGGAGATAGATGAACTTTCTCTTGAGCACAGAAGTTTTTGAGACACCATTTCACAGGGACTAGATGGATTTTTTGGGGGGGAGGAGGTGGGAGGGAGTTGGGTCTTAGTAGTCTCCACTGAACTCCAGCAGGCAGGACTGGTGTCCCAAAACCAAGTTCCCAAGGCCACCACAAGAATCCTTTCAGAGTGGGGCCAGACTAAGGGGAATAAATTTCAGCTTCCATCTACCCTCCAGCCTTCCTCAGCATGGGTCCCCTCCCAATGCTAGCCACTCCCAGTAGACATCACCCTCTTCCCTCCCTTTCCTCCCTCCTCCCCCCCAGCTCACAATGTCCTCCCCCTGCCCAGGCTGGGGTGCAAGGCAAACAGGAGGTTTTTGAGGGGGATGGGCTGGGTGGGCGGTTTTCCCAGAGCAAGTAGTGGAGCAGGGCCGAGTTGGCGCCAGCTCCCACAGATAAAGACACTCCTGGCCAGCTGACCATCTAGCTCCGGCTAGCCACAGCCCAGGGGCCTGCACAGGAGCTGTTTCCCTGTCCTGTGGGCAGCACCCCATCTCAGCAGGGTGACATGACACAGAGAGAAGCCAGGACTTCTCCAGGGATGCCTGGACTGGGTGGCCACAGCCGCGGATCTGGACTGGCACTGGGCACTGACAGGAAGAGGAGCCGCTTGATGAAGGCGAAGAAGGGACTATGGGGAGAGACTAGCTGGGGCAGCCAGAGATGGAGCAGACCTGGCCCCACCATCCATAATCCCAGAGCCAGGAGTTTGGCTGTTGGCAGGGTAAGGAGAAAGGGCATCCCTAGAGAAGATCAACAAAGGCCTGATCCACCAGGGTCAAGGGGAAGATGGAACTGGCTGGGATAAGGGGGATGGGAATAGAGTGGGGGTGAGTCTCCATGTGGAGTGTATGTCTGGAGGGTGGGAGCTCTGTCAAAGGTGAGGTGCTATATTTGAGGGCTGGAGCTAATATAGTGCTAATGCTCCTCTCCTAGAAAGAGGGTCATTGGAGTTCTTGGAGTTTAAGAGTCAGTTCTTGGCATGGCAGCCATCTACTCCTGAATGGTAGATTGGAAAGAATGTTGGCTGTGGAATCCAATGTGGAACCAGGTCGTTTTCCATCCCACCTGTGGCCCTTACTTGCTGTGTAATCACAGGCAAATCCCTTCAAGAACCTCCTCTCTGAGAGGCTCCATTTTCCCATATAAAATGGAGCTCATGATACTTGTACTACCTATCACACAATGGTATAAGGGATGTACTTTGTAAAACACAAAGCACTATAGAAATGTTACTTATTATTGCTGCTGTTATCCACCTTTCCAAAGCTTGGCCCAAAGCCCATTCAAGGACTGGGCTTATGATTCTAATACCTAAGTTTTGGGGTGGAGTAGGGGTTCAGAGAGGGGTTCAGTATCAGTCAGGGGCTCAGAACTGGCTTCAGGATGGAGGTGAGACGGGCTGGAACAGTAAGATAAGGGAGACGAGTAGTATATTTGAGAGAAAGAACAACAGTTCTGATTCTTCTCTATCCTGGGCCACACGCTACACAGGGCGAGTCTGGTCCGGAGAATGCAGCCCGTGAACGGAATAGAGTAAAGACTCTGCGTCAGGCCTTTCTGGCCCTGCAGGCAGCATTGCCTGCAGTGCCTCCAGACACCAAGCTCTCCAAACTGGATGTACTAGTCCTGGCCACTAGCTACATAGCCCATCTTACCCAAACTCTAGGCCAGGAGCTGCCAGGGGCAGCTTGGCCTCCCTTCCTGCGTGGACTCCACTACTTGCACCCCCTGAAGGTAAGTCTATGAGATACTTCTCTCTATGATAGGGGGTGGAGGATGCCAGAAACAATAGACGGTTACTTTGGGATGTGGGGCTCAGGATTCCTATTTGTATGGGAAATAGTATGTCTGGAGGTGGCAGATTTCAGCTCTCTTGAGGGCGTGTGTGAGAGAGCGAGCACAATGTAGAGCTGGGGAGGGTCCAGGGTATGTGTAGGGCTGTAGGGAGGAGCCAAGAACCCAAGAACAGATTTCAGAAAGAGGAGCATGGTCTACTGAAAAGAGAACTCAGGAATTTGAAACCCTACTGTACTATTTTACTAGCTAGATGATCATGGGCTGCCTGCCCCTCTAGGCTTCAGCTCCCTTTTCTGTCAAATGAACTTGGATTAGGTGGCCTCTGAGGTCTCTTGCAGGCTGACCTGCTGTGATTCTGAGGCTGACCCTGTCTGCTTCCCAAATAGAGGGGAATAGCCAGGAAGATACTTTTCTGGCTGGCTAGCCCCCAATAATTATTTCCTAACACTATTATACAGCCCTCTCTTTGATGGAAAACAGGTTTGGGGACCCAGCTACTTACCCAGCATGTCCCTATGTACACAGCAGCACACTGTCTTTAGAATACAAGTGGTAGGTGTATGGGGAAGGGGAAGCCCTTATTCCTGGAAAACAGTATTGTAATGGGGTTTAACTGTCAGCCTGTAAACTTCACTTTAGCCTTCTTCATGACACTATTCTCATCATTTAAAAAAAGTAAACATTTATCAAGAAAATATTGGGGTTTATTGAAAACTTCTTCCACTAAAGCCCTACTCTGAAGTCTTACCATGGTGGGGTTGTGACACTGGATTTAGGAAGACAGCTTGGAATGATTATTAACCTTCTCAAAGACTTTGCCTAGTAGAGAGCAGCCTGTGAACAGTCCTCCTGGGCTGCAGAGCTTCATGGACACTGTGTCTGTTATCCCAAGGCCCCGAATAAGTTTGCTAAGACCCATCACCAGATTGGCTGCAGAGTAATAAATGATCTTTTTTCTTCTTCTTTAAAAAAAAAAGATAGCTAACATTATATTGAACTTTAAGAGATAGCTACTGTTTTTGTCATTTTACAGAGAAGAAAACTGAGCCTGAAAGGTTAAATGAATTGTCCAGGGTTACACAATTTGTTAAGTACAGGAAGTGGGATTTGAACTTTTTCTCTCCAAACCTAACTCTCTATGCCCTAACACTCACATCACTGCTTCTTATCCAAAAACATTAAAAGAGGTGGTGAGCTATGTTAGCAGACAGAGTACCTGAAAGTACTGGAGTAGGAAAATTTCGCTTAAAGGCAAGAATCTGAATCCAAGGGGGTGAGAATTTTGAATGAAAATCCTGACATCACATAGGTAATGCGATTGACAGGTCAGAGAGAAGACAGAATGAGAATACTGTTAGTTCAAGAGGTAGGGGAAGGGCTGGGCCATCACCTCACTCTACCTTCCACCTAGCTAAAGAGGGAAGGCTTTAGATTTCAGAGGAAGCCCTCATTCTCTAGATGAGGAAACTTGGCCTCCAGAGAAATGGTTTCTGAGGACAAACAGCTAGTTAAGTAGAAGGTGGGGCTCAAACCCAAGGCTTCTAACACTGAGACTAATCAATGCTCTTTCTACTATAGCAAGCAGTTCTGAAACATTCTAGTCTCAGAACCTGCTTACACTGAAAAACCACTAACTCCAAGGAGCTTTTCTCTATCAATATCTACTCTTTTGGAAGTGAATTTTTTTTTATTATGAAAATAGTTTTGATCTTGCATACCCCTTGAAAGGGTCTTGGGGATCCCCAGGTATTCCTTGGGGCCACACTTTGAGAATGGCTCTATTATAATATGTAGCCTCTAAGTCTAAGGGGTGGAGGTAAGGACTATTTGGCCCCAGGAGGGACTAGCCTTAAAATTGCCAAGAGGAGAATTTAGGCTTGATCTCAGGAAAAACTGGCTAATAATTAGATAGCTCCAACAGCAGACTGTACTGCCATCAGAGTGGGTATCCCCTTACCAGAGGCTGTCAAGCAGGGGCTGGAGGACCACTTGGTGGATGTATTAATGTCCTCACTTCTTTTGGATGTGGGCTCAACTAGATGGCTGTCAAAATCCCTTCCAATCCTTAAATTCAGTGAATCTCTGATGACCTACCTATGTTAAAGGGACAACTGCTCAGACTTCATTTTCCTTGGGGACCTCATAAGGTTTGGGATAGGGCAGTACAGGGGACTGTGGACAACAGGTGCAAAGCTAACCTAGCCCTTTCACTGGCCATTTGAATTTAGGGCAGAAGACTGGATACTCATTTCATGGCCTCAAAGTCTGAAGAAGAGATTTTTCTCTACCTACTTTTGGAATTTCTGGTTGAGCCTCTTATTAGTTTAAATTTGTCCATTTGACTACCACTTAATTATCAATTGTGTGCCAAGTACTGGGGAAACAAAGACAAATGAATTTAGTCCCAGCCCTCCTGAGCTTGCCTTTCTTAGGGGAGTGGGAGAATAACAGATTCACATGGATGTAAATACAAATTAAATGCAAAGTAATTTTATGAGGTGTATGAAGTTTAATAAGGTAGAGATGCTAGAGGAAAGATGAATTTGGGTTCTAAGAGTTCAGGGCTTGCAAGAAGATGATTTGACGTTTCTGCAACATGTATTGTAAACATTACTTATTTCCTCTCACCATGTCTTGCAGAAATGGCCAATGAGATCTCGCCTCTACCCTGGAGCCTTGGGGCCACCTGACCTTGACCCTCCTACTAGCAGTGCTCCTGGCCAGAGAATGTGGGACTCAGCAGTCAGGGCCCAAGTCCCTGGAGAGGTGGAGTTCATTTCTCCCAAACCAGTCTCACCAACTTGCAGCAGCAAATAACTTTATACATTTCCCTTGTGCTTGACCCCTTAACCTGGCCTTACTTATCCCTTCTATGAGTTTCTAGCCTATTGATCCATTTCAGGGTCTGCTTTCAGAATCCCCAGTACACATATATCCCGAGGAAAGCAGTTGGGGTCTAGGGAGCATTTTGGCTGAGGGTCAACAGGGAATGTAGAAGGCAGAAGTACCAAGACTTGACTCTTCGAAATATAGCTTCACAGTGACTTACCATTGTTGGGAATGACAGTTCTTAGAATGCCTGTCATGGTGTTAGTGATGGAATTTCTTCAAAACCATCTTTCCCTCTTGCCTCTCTTACAAAGATCTACTGAATTAACTCTTTGCAGAGTATGAGACTAGCCTCAGTCAAGGGCAAAGGTAGATGGCAGGTATAGCAAAGTATTTAACACCACTGGGAATTAAGGAGGGGAGGCTGTTCACTGTGATTTTGCCAAGTTCAAAATTGTAACAAAAACTAGGCACTTATCTTTTGGCCCAAGGACCACATAAGAATCACTGGGGATTATGGAAAAGTGTGTGCCAAAGAACCAGGTGGTTCTAATGTAAATCAAATGTACGGTGACCAGATAGCCTTTGTTAAGCAGGACAATCATGGACTCACACTTCTTATCCTCCCAGATAAATGCTCCAAATACCCTTCTTTTTGTCCCTTGCTGGGCCCTGCTGCTTTCCTTTCCCGTTCCTTTTCCTTCCTCTGCAATGTAAACATGTAAACATGTACATGTAAACAACCCCCCAGCTCTTATATTTCTAATTTCCAGAGAAAAGTCCCAGCTGTCTTGTCTATCTACTTCAGTTATTACCAGATCCTAAATTGAAAGTTGGAAGGGTCCTGAGGGGCCATCTAGTCCAACTCTTACATTTTAGAGTAGAGGAAATTAAACTCCAGGGAGGTTGTAACTGCCCAAAGTCACATGCTTCTGAGGCAGGATTTGAACCCTGCAAATCTATATCTGATAAATCTAGAACCAGTGCTCTTTCCACTACATATCCTACTTCCACCCAACTCTCTCAAGACTAACTCCTTTTGCCACCCACATTTAGGCATCTGGAAACAAGGCTCCTTCCTAACAGGACAAACATAGCACTCTACAATTTCATCCTGGCCTGCACTGGTGTATCTGAAATGTAGTCACTATAACCAAGAAGTTCTCTGCCCCTAAAGTAACAGGGAATGGAGTCCAAAGCCCATATGGAAGCAGTACAATTCCCTAGATCAGCCCTCAGTCTAAAACCTTGTATCTAAGGGTCTGATTGGGAACATGAGGATTTCAGTCTCCTCCCAACTTGTCCTTACATAGCTGTTAGTCATGGGAATACTAGGGAATATTTATTTCAGCACTTAAGACAAAAGTGGCCATAGACCTGGATTACAGGAAGAATTGCTGCAGAACTACAAGTTTGGGGGTTAGGGGCACAGAAGAGAATGAGGCTGGAAGAGAAAGCTCAAATTGCAGGGGGTAGAAGAGTAAACAGGGAGGGTCTGAGGTCTGGGGCTGCCCAGGATGTGGAGGAGCCGTTGAGACATGGCTGGAAGCCATGAGAAGGAGGCCTCGGCCAAGGCTGAACTCATAAATCTGCTTGGGACCAAGCTATGGGGAGCTTGGATGGAGTTGCTTCTCAGGCAGCTGCACTAGGGGTGGGAAGGAATTGGGGGCTGTGGAGTGTCCAGGTGTGGGAGGAGGGTGTGAGCACAGTGTTCCTCACTCCAAGACCATAAAAGTCCAGCTCAAATATTCTATTTTTAAAAGTCGAATAGCAATGTCTTCTTCATTGGGCTGAGATGGCCAGGGCAGGGAGGCGGGGGTAGGGTGAGGATTGTGAAGGGGGAGAAAGAAGTCTGGGAATGTACACTCCAAGGATGAAGGACAGGGGAACAATCTTTTCAGGGAATAACAGAAGAATTAGAATTAGCTAGTTTAGACTGTTCAGTTGCCTATTTCTCCCTTGACCTTCTAGGTAAATATCTTTCTGCTTCAAGAAAGAGGCATAGACCACTTACTTTAAGACAGCACCAAACACTACATGAACTCTTTTCCCTGAGAGGGAAGGCAGAGATGGTAGAAGTGAACCAGATTGGAGGTAGGGTGGTGGAGGGAGGCCCCTTACCTTGCCCCAACCCAGTACTTTCAGGATCTGATTGTCATACTCTCCAAGAGCTCTCTGAGGTTCTTAGGAAGGACCCCTTTAAATCTCATCACAAGTACCAGAGAGCACCCCTCCAAGGGCAGCTTGGCCCCTACAAGTTCCTATTTACCAGAGCAAGAAAGGATTGAGCCATGGCTGACAAAGAAGAGGAAGAGCGTGCGCAAAGGAAGGCTGGGCAATGGAAGGAGCAAGGGATAAAGGGCACTTGAGAAAAGTGAGTTTTCCAGTGACTGCTTTTCAAGAAGAAGCTTCCCAGAACAAATTCCCATTGATTCAGATTTTGATGCCAGGGTAGGCAGGCAAAGAAGGATCTGTTAGGTACCTATGCCATAAAGAAAGGTGCCTTCAGGGTAGGCACTGGACAGCTGCAATAAAGAAGAGGCTAGATGAGTCCAGGTTAAAGAACTGTATTCCCCAGGGCAAATGGGTACATGAAAAAGCCTCAACAAGAGGCAGAATAACATTCAGGCAGGATGGCACGGGACAAATGGTGCAGCACCAAGATCAGCGAGAGGACAGGGGTTAGCTAGCCGGTCAGTGCTTTTTGCTTTTGCTTCTGGTCAGAGCCTGTCCTGTCCCTATTTTCTCCTGTCGAGTGTGCCAAAAGCTTCCCCTACCAGTCTAACAAGGCCTAATAAACCCTTTAGTTCTAATTATCAACAGGAACAAAACAGACAAGTTTTCACCAGTGGTAGCTCCTGGGGACCATGGTTTCTTCTCA
>CM053585.1:176401401-176420948 GCA_028646515.1 Pseudochirops corinnae | reverse complement strand
CTGCGGATCAAGGCCTGAGCTGTGCAAGGAAACCCTTGCGCTGTGCCCACGTAAAAGCTTATTCAATTTTTAGGTCCGAATGAAGACTTGGTTCAGGAGGCTTTGATTTTTCGAAGCTGGGTCCCCCAGAGCAAGATGGAGATGCAAAATGTGGTAGTGCCCAGGATTCCAGAGAACGTCAGGAGAGGGAAGTAACCCTATAATATGCCGTGAGGAATAAGTGTCAGCAGAGCCTTTCAGAGATGTATTGTCATTCCCCCTCCACCCAAGCACACCTCCCTAAAAGGCAGTCTCCCCCCCCCCCCCTCCCTCTTCATGCAGTTGATTCCAAATGACTGCAGGTTCTAAACCTATTTCCCACATCCTACATCCTCTGGCTGAATACTGCTCAGTAAATTTTCTCATTCCAAGTTGGTTCATATCCCCACTCTTCACCTCACGTAGACACTTGTAGCCATGGAAGCCGCTAGTACAAAGACACTGGAAGAGGCCTGGGCCATCTGGGACACAATATGCATTCTCTGGACACAAAACTGCAGCAAGAGAGAAACTACAGTACATTAATGACAGATTCATTAGGTCCTTGAGGCTACCCATACTTCTATTCCAACCCCAAATCCTTCAAACTGCTTTCCAGGCCAGGAGCAACAATAGAAAGGATGAGACTGATTATGTCCTTTATCTACATGGAGTGAGGGTCTGTGAAATATAAGAAAGCTCTTGAAAACATGGATGCTAATTAAAGTCTGGGACTACTTTCCCTTATTCAAAGGGTAGAGTCTAAGGGAAGTGAGACAGTTCCTAGAAGCATGGAAGTCAAAAGTCATACCTGGCTCCACAGTGCTATTGCACTGACTTCTTTGCCCCTGACAGGTACAGCTGTCAGTAGCATAGGTGATCATATCCCAGGCATAATACCCTCCAGGACAGTCAACATTCAGTGGCAGTATCCTAAACATAACATACAATTGTCATGCCATGCAATCAGAAGTTGCTGATCTCATTATATGTTTCCTACTTCATTCTACTCACAGTGTTTGGAGTTCTGTGAAGTTACGGAAGACTGAGGTAGATATATTCAGGAGGGGGTTTGCTTGTAGGTCCCTGCAAATCAAAAATACCCACTGTTATTATGCCTTACCTAGGGACGTTCCCTGATTCCATTTGTGAGAAACGAATATTTCTCTCTTATATTTAATAATTATTGTATTAGGACCAAGGTTTTTCCCCTTTTCTATTTCCTCATCCAGAAATCAACCAGTGTGGGAAGTCTCTTAGAGATTTACCCAGGTCAAGATCTAATCAGACAGTCAAAAAATTCTTAAAAAAAAAATCCTGTTTTGGCTAATGGGTGTATCCCTGCTCATTGTGTTTATTCAGACAGGCTTGGAAAAATGTTGATTCTCCCTATTATCAAGACCGGTGATACGGAAATTGATGTCTCTTTGACCAAGATTTGAGTGACCTAAGTCACATATCCCAAGACTGCCCACCTCCCATTGTGTTAACCAAGGCAACCCTCAGGAAACTGCAAATGGCATATAAACTGTGACCCTCACAGCCATTAGGGGTCTTTGGTCTAAGAGAGACTACCAAATGACCATCCTTTTATTAAGAAACTGTTGGCCTTATTAATAAAATTATTAAATTACCCAAAACAATGTCTTTTTAACCTTTTTAATTGTCACACACATATCTCTCAACACCCATTGCTCATGCAGGATTATCCAGACTGAAGGACCCCCACATTTCTTCTGGAAGGGCTCCCTCCCTAGTGACCCAGCTCTTCACCCCTCTACACTTATGTCCTCTGGGAGGGAGGACCCTGAGAGCACTTACAGAACAATGGCAGAATGTGCCTCAGCAAAGAGTGGGTCCAGGTCTTTCAAGGAACAGTTCTGAAGATCTAGTCTAAAAGAAGAGAAGGTCAATGCAATCCTGTCCCTCTTGCCCCATCCACCACTTTTTCTTCCCACCAGCAGGACTGTTTTGCCACCTGTCTTTTTGTTTCCTTTTTCAGCTGGCCATCATTTATTGCACACCAGCTGTGCAGACAGCACACCTCAGGTGATGTATTCCATCTTAATCTTTAACTGTTTGGACCTATCTGTCAGAATATTTGTGCCTACTAGGAAATAAGGAAATGGTTCTGTGCTACTTTTCTAGAAAAAGTGTCTCAATTCTGTCACCAGAACACTGGTGGCTCATTACAGGATGGCACAAAATGCAAGTTATATAAAAATCTAAGTTTTTGGTTTTCCTCAAATATACATGTGAATGTCCACTATATTGCAAAATCCTCAGGGTTTGAGACTGTGCTCTAGTCTTGTTTTTCCCTCAATATCTCTTATATTTATTCAACAAATATGCATTGAGAGCCTACCATGTGCTGTGTATTACTATGTAATAGTACTATGCACTATCACACTGGCAGATGTAAACAAAGAAACCTGACCTCAAGGAGGTTACAATCTATTGAAGGGAGAGGACAAGAACAAGACACAAAAAACAATTACAAAAATTACTTGGGAGTTTAAGAACAATATAACAATGTCACAAGGAAACATCTGACATCATGTGTTACAAAGCTATAGAAGATCAGAGGGATCAGGATGGGCTAGAATAATCACTGAAGGCTTCATGACAGAGGTAAGACTGGCTAGGATGAGTATAGAAAAGAATGGACAAATTATGGGAAGAAAGAAAAGCATGAGCACGGAGATGAGAATGTGCTTGGGATCAGTGAATCTGGCTACAGCCAGATTCATATCACAGAGCAATCGTTAGAAAGAAAGCTTGTGTCCAGAATGCCACACTGGAGTTAATCTTTATTCTGTTGGCATGGGGAATCTCAAAGTTGACCTAGCAACAAAATAAAGATGACCAATTAGGAGACAATAAAAATACTTGCATTCAAGGCTAGATAATGATGATATTGTGGGAATGGAGAGTAATAGACTGAAACAGATAAGAGAAACAGAATGAAGGCAGAATGGACTTGGTGACTTACTGGGGGCAAAGTTGAGGGAGGAATCAAAATGATTAGAAGGACATCTCTAGACTGGGTATGTGAAGCAATTTCATGAAAAGTTTAGCAAGTAATTGGAGATATATACGTAACACCTCATTTTCCTTATCTTAAAAAGGCAAACCACTCTGGTATCTCCGCCAAGAAAACCCAAAATCAGAGAAAACTGAAAAGACTGGACAACAACTATGTAGCTAGGCAAAAGGTATATAATTTTTTTTGTGTGCAGTAGTTATGTAGAGTCAAATGGGACAGGTGGTCCATAGGGCTTTCCCTAGCCAAAATGGCATAAGGATTAAAAAGTATAAGGACCATGTATCTGTAAGCTTGTATTCTGAGGATCAAAGATGATGTTTCAAATCACAAAGTTGTATATAATCACACAGCCCATTCCTCTTCCTTACCCCACAATGGTGCCCTGTTTGGTCAGACAGCAACGTGCTCTCATTTTTAACTCTTGTGTCCGATTACAGTAATGGTCAACCTCTGATGTGTGATGTGCAGGCTCTGGACAATATTTGCATACCTTCAGGACACGTAAGGTCAGGAACAGACAAGAAAAAGAAATGGTCAGAGTAGTGCTAACTGACCACCAAATTCCTACCTTTCAAAGGGACAATGAGATCACATCATCTCTTCACCCAACATAGAAATGTTAAACTCACACACCAGATTCTTTGAAAGAGGCTCTGCCCACTCCTCCCTATAGTCTCTTCTGGAGAAAAATGTATTCTTCTCTTTTCCCTTCCTTTTGTGTTAGCAATCAATTCTTTCATCAGGTAATATCCTTCCAGCTGCTATTGCCCACTCTTTCTTAACCTGAATCTATTAGAAAAAGCCCATCACCCACTTGCAGATCACCATTCAAAAGCATTTATTAAATTATTAAATAAGTACAGCAATTCATACATGTAAACCTGTCACATTGATTTGGTGAGACATGAAAGATTTTTACAAGACCTCAACATTAGCAACATCCTACAGTTTTAGATTGCATTATAGGCAGGAGTTTTTCATGTAGGGTATGAGTTGACCCTTAAAATGGCAGAAAGGGTAAAGGAAGTGACATTTTAGCAAACGTTAAACTAATAACAGCTGTATTAGCTAGCTCACACTCACAAAACATTAGAAAGGAATTTTTGGAGACCATTTCCTTCCACCTCCTCTGCCTCTTTACCTCAGATTTACTGGAACTAGAGATATCCTGGATGTGACTCAGGGTAAGTCACTTAAATATCTGTGTCGATCCCCTGTCCTCCCCACCCTCAAGGCAACTAAGACCATACAGTAGAAAGAGCATCACCTCTGTAGCCCAAGGACAAGAGTTCAAAACCTATCTCTTAAGTATAAAATACTCTTGAGTCCCTGGGTCTCAGTTTCTCCATCTGTAAATTGAAGGACTTGGACTACATGAACTCTGAGGTCCCTTCTAGCTCTACATCTAAGATCCTAAAAGCTAAAGAGGGAGAGTGACTTGCCCAAGGTCACACAGCTACTTAAAGTGTGAGTGACCTGAGACAATGGATATAGTGGGAGATCCCAAATCGGTTAGACCTGTGTTCAAATACTGGCCTTAGACACTTACCATGTGTGTGACCCTGGGCATGTCACTTGACCTGTCTCAATTTCATCATCTGTAAAACGGAGATAACAATAACATCTACCAGCCAGGTTTTTGTGAGAATAAAATGAGATACTAAAGAGTTTCACAATATAAATGATCATATCCTGACTTCCAGTTCCAGGCTCCCTCATAACTAAGTAAGAATAGTAGCTGACATTTATAATTAATTGTACAAACTGTAACAGATATTTAAACTGATCTTTAAGAGTATGGCTCATTAGTAGGATAAAGTCAGAAAAACCTGGGTTCAAGTTCTGCTGCTGATGTACTGGATGTGACTCTGGGGCAAATCCCTTCGATCTCTGCCCCTAGGTAGCTCTCAAACTAAAGCTGCCCATCTGCATCGGCTGAGGGAGTTTCCACACCAGGAGTTCCGACCCAGATTGAACCCCCAGGCCGGGGTTCTTAATTTTATGAGGTGTTTCCCCATACGATAATTATCCTGTCGCCCTACACACACACACCAGCCCCTTGACTCGTTCCACGGAATACTTAAGCTGATCCTTTACTAACACTTTAGGTAGGTCTTGTACGAATCGCGGGGATATGGGACAGGAGTGGGGGGCGGGTCCAGGAGAGTGGTCGGAGAGCCGGACAGGGCCAGGAGCCCCGGGCTGGCATAGGGGCCCCGGCCTTCTGCCTAGACCTAGAGGAAGCGGGCGGCTCTGGCGGCGGCCAGACAAAGGGGGCCCATCACCCCCTTTCCCCACTTCCCCCGACCCCACCGACTCCCTCTTCAGTACCTCGGGCAGCGCCGGGGCCCTCTCAGCGCTCAGAGCCAGGAGAAGGGGTACAGCGCTGGATAACCAGCCCACAAAGGGGCCGAAGCTCACGAGAGCCATTTTTTCTCCCTCTTCCCTCAGCGCGTGACGTCAGTTATCACGTGTCGGAGACCACGCAGGCGCGTCGCCGTGACGTTTGCTCTACCCCCTCAGTCTAATGGTCTCTCTGAGATAAGTTTCCCCGGCGCCCCGAGGACTTTTAGGAGATGTTCATTCTTTGCTGGCGAGTGAGCTCTTCCCGCCCCCAGCTCTCGAGTTGCTCGACGGTCTTTTTAGGGTTTCCTTTCCCGGGTCCCTCAGGGAGGCAGACCTCCTTCCCTCCCCCATCTTTGTCTGGGACCTCGGCCGGTTCTTTCAGCAGGTTCGGGGCCTCCCTGACCCGCAAACCCGGGTCGCGCACTCGGAGACAACCTGTGAGACCCTCTAAGTACTCGACGTCCCGTTGTTGTAAGTGCCCTCAGTTAACGCGGTGGGCGTAGCCCCTCCGTGAGCCGCATTTGCTCCAATTAGGAGGCGCAGCTGCGGAGGCACGACGGTGGCGTCATCAGCCCGCGCGCTCCTGGCTCGGAGTAACCTCGTTCGAGGAACCCACGTGTGCTGGAGGCGGCAGTACTAAGCTGGGGGTAGCTGGCTGTGAGACAGGCCGGGGTGGGGTGGGGGCGGATCGAGGAGGTGGAGATACTATCTCTGCTCCGAACAGCGGAGCTATGACTTGGAGGCAAGGAAGTAAGGAGTGTGCAGGACAAAGGTAAGCCGGCAGTGAAGGGAGAGAAAGAAGGAGGAAGGACTGAGCATCCCAGCCTTGGGATTAGGTAGGGGGAGGGTTCTTTTTTAAATTTTTTACAATTTTTAAAAACATTTTTGGGGAGGGTTCTTTTTGCAAAATCCGGGATAAGTGTCCTCAGTGGAGTGAGTGACTCGAGCTTACTCCCCGGAAACAAGGACTCTCCCCCACCTAGAGATTTCGAGCGAAAGGGGGCGGGAGGGAGGGGGAAGAGAAAGAGTAGGTGAGTAGCGAACAATTGAGAAAGAAGAGAGAAGTGGTGGTGGTGGGAGCAGTTGGGGGAGAGGTAGAAATGAAAACTGCTATGCTGAAAAAGGAAAGAGAAACAGCCAGGCAAAGGTCAAAAGAAGATCAATGGATGTCCAGATCTGCCCTTCCCTTAGTCACAGAAAAGTTAATGATGAAGAACTGGAAAGAGATGGAGGAGACTTCTTAGCATTGGCTTAAGCAAAGGAGGTAAGGCAGTAACAAGCCAAGTCATGACCTGGGCTGTATTCCCAGCTTTGCTGCTTTGTGACCTTGAGCAAACCACTAATCTCTGAGACTCCGTTTCTTTTGTAAAATGTGAGGGATTAGATTAGTTATTCTCTAATGTCAAATCTAAAACTAAAAGAGGATAAGGAGGGGGCTATGCTAGTGAAGTGGGGGGGGGAGGAATGAAGACACTGACGACCTTTCAAAGGGTTTCTGCCAGTTTCTTGCTCAGAAAGGAGTAATCAGGCAGTAGGATGTTTGACAAAATTGTGATTAAGACGATTTGAGAGTACTAGTCAACAAGCATTTATTTATTAAGCACCTAGTATGTGTCAAGCTCTGTACTAAGCACTAGGGGTAGGTACAAAGAAAAGCAAAAAATGTGCCTTACTCTCAAGGTGCACACAGTTAATGGCGGAGACAACATGGAAACTCTGTACAAAAAGCTACATACGGAATTTGAGGTAATCACAGAGAAGGGGGCACTTGCTTTAAGGAGGGGAATGATAGTTAGGAAAGGCTTTTTGCAGTAAATGGGATTTAACTGGCACTTGAAGTAATCGACAAAAGCCAGGAGAGAGAGCTGAGGAGAGAGAGTTCTAGGCATGGGGGACAACCAATGAAAATTCACTCAGAAAATGGCATGCTTGTTCAAGAAACAGGGAAGAATCCAGTGTCACAGGATCACAGAGTATGAGGAAGGGAGTGAGATATGTATGTGTGTGTATATACACACATATATATAAAGATGGGAAAGATAGGAAGGGGCTAAATTATGACGGGTTTTAAAAGCCAAACAGGATTTGGGGGCATGTAGGGGTGCAGTGGATAGAGTGCTAGACCTGGATTCAGGAAGACCTGCATTTATATCCAGCCTCAGACATTTATTAACTGTCACCCTGGGCAAATCACTTTACCCCTGTTTGCCTCAGTTTTCTCAACTGTAAAATGGAGATAATAATAGCACCTGCCTCCCAAGGTTGTTCTGAGGCTCAAATGAAATAGTAACCCATGGTAAGTACTATGTGTATGTTAATCATTATTATTATTATTATTTGATCCTGGAGGTAATAGGGAGCCAGTGGAGGTGTGTTGAATAGGGAGGTCAGACCTACACATTGAGATCATTTTGATTAACTGAGTGGAGGATGAACTGGGAAATTTGTGGCAGTACTAATGATGAGGGTTAGAAAGGATGGATTTCTATGGAAATCCTTTGAGGGTTCTTATCAGTCTGAAAGAATTACCAGGCATAAGCAGTCTTGGCAGTTTTAAGAGAGTTTATTACACTTGTCAAGCGGGCAGGAGAAAATTAAGGGGAATCATCCTGTGAAGTGTGGGGATTGGGGGTACTGATTATATAATAACAAAAGTCATACAGAGGTGGAGTTTAGGGAGGAGCTCCCAGCCTGTCTGCCCTGAAAGGTCCCCCTTTGATAAGGTGAAGTTCTTTTGTTAGGAGTTATCTTATAGCTGGTTACTAGAACCAAAGGGGTAATCCTTTCTCTAAGGAATCCTTTAAGAATTCTTAGGTGTGGCCTGTTACAGTTTAAGAGCTTCAGGGAAGATACTTACAGGCTGGGGGTGGGGTAAGGGACAGAGTTAATGACTTACAGCTAGGGGGGAAAGGTGACTTTCCACAGGCTGATATCACATACCCAGGTGCCCAACACAGATGAAATTCAAGACAAAGTCACCCCAAAACATTACAAGACCTCAGCACCCCCCTTCACTAACAGTAATAGTGTTGCCAAAAACTGTTGAGGTGGTATCTGTGCCCACCTTAAAAACTCTTGTGGTTTCTTGATGTGTTGTGGTGGAACTGTCTCAAAGAATTAAGAGTCAGATCACCTCTAATCCAAGTATAGGCATTTTTTTAGATTGACGCCTCTCATGAAGGGGGCTAAATTCCAAGAGGAACCAGCAACTTTAGAGAAAGCAAGATGGATTTTTATAGGGTAAAGATGCAGTTACATAACAAGAATTTATGTAGAATAGAGGAATATCATTAATATTTAAAAGGCAGGAGGAGTTTGTTAAGGGATTAGGTAATGGAGGAGGGGTCCCATCTATCGTTTGGTGGTTAAACATTCCGGTCTTTCTGCCCTCCAACTACCTAGCTATTGTGGTCTTGTCTGGTTAAGACAAATAGTTGGTGGTCCTCTCTTGGGCTAGATGGATGATGTGATTGTGACTGAATACAAGAACACACTTGTTTCTGTGGAATTGGGTCTGGGGGACAGTGACCAGGTAGAGGCAGTAGCTAGGTTCCCATCACATGGACACACCTGCTGTTTCTGTGGGAACTAAGAGTTCAGGGACATACCTGTTCCAGTGAACAGTAAGGCATATACAAAGAAGTTAGGACAGCTTTATTAGGATTCCATTAATAGGAAAGTTAGGAAGAAAGGAAGGCTTGGAGAGAAAGACACTTAGTTCAGGGCTGGATAAGTTGCATTTAATATGTCACTGGGACATTCAGTTAGAGATATCTAAGAGGCAATTGGAGATGTGAAACTACAAGTCAGTACTTAGGTTATTTGCCTGCCAAGGGCACCCATCTTGCATCTTTGTCATAGAATGAGGCTTCAGCTAGCTTACAGCATTTCATTTCTAAGACATTGGAGGTATCTGAATTTTAAAGGGGGATTCTTGAAAACTGAAAAGTCCTTTTTTTCCTTTTAAACCCAAAGGAAAAACAGGCACATTGTGACAAGGATCAGAGGAAATATTTTAGAGCAGGACATCCGTGTGCTTTGTGTCTTCACACCACTATTCTCCCTACTTGTGAAGCTGGCCCTAGCTATGAGTGTTCTCCATCTCTAGTTTTTAGGATAGAATTTCCTAGCATTTTAAAACCTAATACACATTTGAGAAGGTCATCTAGTAATCTGTCAGTCAAAGTATTTGCCTACTCAGAAGCACGTAACATTTGACCTTCCTCATTTTATATATGAGGAAACTGAGGCCCTTTGAGATGAAGTAATTTGCCCAAAGTTCATTACTTAGTGGTAGTGCTGGAACTAGATTCCAAGTCACCTGATTCATAGGACATTCAACCACCCATCAGCCATCTTTCATCTTATTTTTGCCACAGTTACGATCACCTCCACCCCCACCCCCACCATAATGCTGAGGAAAAAGGAGGGAAGGAGGAAACACAGAATGTTGCAGTAATGTCAAGGACATCTTTGTGTCAAATGACAGGGTCCCAATCAGAAACAGTTGGGGAGTGGTGTACCTGAAGAATAGAGCTTATGATAATACAGAGCATGTGCTTCCCCAGATTCACCAGATGTGAGTTGCCTTCCACCTTGTTTTTAGGAGTTTCACAAGTCAGGGCTGAACTTTGTAAAGTCAGACTCTGACTAGACTTGTTCATGTGATCATTGTGGGAAGAAGGCCTGACTGTCTCCTTAGGGAGAAGAAGGGGAGCCTAAAGGGGAGGATTAGACTGGGGAGGGAGAAAAACACAAAGTATGTTAATCAGTATCTAGATGGCTTGAAAGCTAAACTCTGTTTCTAGGGTAACTGACTGCCCCTTGTGGCAGTAGAAGTTAGGTCAGAGTAGCAACAGAAGCACTTCTCAGCCTCCCTCCAGGGTTCTAGCGCTTGCCTTTTTTCCTTCTCTGTTGTACTGATCACATCTCTCTCTCTTTTCTCCCTTGTCCTTCATTCAGAATATATGGTTTTGACTGTCATTTGTTTCCCCTGAATTGTTTATGTTCTCCCCTGGAGCAGACATAGAAGTTTCCAGAGTCAGAGCTCCTGATGCTGACTGCAGTCTGGCATAGCCTGCCTGTGGGATTAAAGAAACACTTTTTCCTTCAGCCTGTTCCCCTACTCCCAGGCTCTTTTGGCACAGTGCCAAGTGGTGCCCCATGAGAAGCCTAAGCTCTCTAGGAATGTTTCTGAAGCCCTGGCACTCCCTCCAACATTCACCCCATTCTTAGGCTTCTCCAGTTTTGGTTTAATTTTGTGGCCATAGCAGTCATTGCTCCCTAGGTATCTGGGAATTGAGACTTGAACGATTTATTCCACGAAAGGGTGTAATGGAACTTAATCATTAGTTACAGGAATTTGTTCACGCCCTCATCCCTGGCCCCACCTCAATGAACTTAAAAGACCCTTAGCCCCTAGTCAGAACCATACCCATAGGAAGCTTGACAACTCTTCACCCGGTGCAGCTTCTGTAGGAGATCTCATCTCCAGGTGTGTGTCTGCCCCCAAGAAAGCCACTGTCCTGTTTACTTTCCCTTGATCTTCTTTCTTTCTCTAACTCTGAGCCCCTCAGCTTACCAGTACTCATGGGTGTTTCTGCTAGGGAAATAGTTCTGGGGGGAAGGTTTGGAGGAAGGAATACCATATTGTTTGTAATTGGCTTTGTAAAGAATAGCATTCGTAGTAGCATCAGCAGAGGATTTCTAGGACTTTGGGGTTACTTCAGGAGGGTCCTGAGAAGAGACTACAAAGATGCCAAGGACAGTGAGAGTTTGAGAGCTCATGACCAGAAGTAATGATCGAAACAACAAAATGATTAATCTTACATTCCTGTTCCCTGCTGCTCTGGCGCCAGACTGTTCTGTACTGGCTTGGTGAACTGTAGCTATTGGTTCTGTGCTGTGTTGACTTTTGTCTGGTTGTTGGAATGTTGACCCTAAGGGATTTGAATTTGAACAGATCCGCAGACCCTAGGCAGATCTTGATGTCTCTTTTCCTATCTCTGTACTGGCTTTCTGCCCTACTCCATCCTTCCCTAACCTGTACTAGAGACATATCTGTCTGCTTTCAGATCCTTCTGTAGTCCAAGGCTGAATTGGCTGGCTTCAGGCATGCGAAGCACCATGGGGAGTAGATATGAGAGTAGGAAGAATCTGGCCCTGACTTGGTATGAGTTCCCTTGACAGGATTTCCCTGATTCCTTTGACAGTGTGGCTTCTACCATGCCCCCTGGCAGAGGAGGAGAACAGTGAGGAGAGTGATTGGGCACCAGGTTGTAGTTGAAGTTCATCTTTTGCCTTTGCACGGCTGGAGAGCATTGCAGAATCTGTGAGAGATACCTAGGTACAGGGCATGGGCATCAGAGAATTCTATTCAGGGGTAAGTCCATCCACCATAATCCCTTCTACGACAACCCCTCCAACAACCCTATCCCACTTCACCCTTGTGGACTATGGAGTATGCGTACTGTTGTTGGTGTTATCGCTTGCAATCGGGCTGTTCTATGCACGTCGAGGTAGGGGCCAGAACACAGTCCGACAGTTCCTGTTGGCCAACCGTAGCATGGGCTCCATACCTGTGGCACTATCTCTACTTGCCACCTTTCAGTCAGCTGTGGCCCTCCTAGGAGTCCCTGGGGAGATCTACCGTTCCGGCACTGAATATTGGTTCCTAGGCTGCTCCTACTTCCTAGGTCTGCTGGTGCCTGCTCATATCTTCATACCCATCTTCTACAGACTGAACATCTCCAGTGCTTATGAGGTGGGTGGAAAGGAGACTATACAGGTATGGGAAGGAAGGGATGAGGAGCAGTGGTGGGCTTTCAGACTCATATATCCTAGGGTTTTTTCTATCCCATAAGAAAAGAGCTTGAAAATGATGAAGGGATAGGATAGAATTTCCAAACTCTGGTCTGTGATGGAACAAAGATTTTCCCTGCTACTCCTTGCCCTCTGTACCTCTGTAAACAGCATGAGGTCAGGGATTTGAGGCTCAGGAGAAGGTGGAAAGACCTAGACTGTGACATGATTCTCTTCACCCTGACATATTCTAGTACCTGGAGCTTCGATTCAGTAAGGCTGTACGACTATGTGGAACCCTAACCTTCATCTTTCAGATGGTAAGTAGGAAAAGTATAGGAAGTTAGGTATGGAGTGAGGCTATGTTTTTCAGATCTGGCCAATGTATTTATTTGTTTTACTTGACTGTATTTTATTACAAGGTCCTATTATTTGGAGTTGTTGGAGTAATATCATTGATTTTTTTTTTAAGAGCATCAATAAGTTTTTTTTAAAAAGGATATGGAATGAATAAGGCAAAGAGGAATACATAGGAAATTAACATAATCCTGTCCTCATTTGCCTCCACTGGCACAAAGTATGTGTGTGTACACACACACTCGTGTGCATATACACACAGATAAACAAATAACACTGTGCCCTAGACTCTGCAACTGTCTTAAACCCAGAACAGGGTCTGTAGGGACAAACCAAGGACTAAAAGAAGACACAGAGAAAGAGTAATATACTTGGGTACAAGGGAGCAATGTGGGATATTGGAGCTAAAACATAGCTCTCTCTCCCATTCCCACTGTTTCTTGTTCTCTCTCTGACTCTGTCCCCTTTTCTCTCTTCCTCTTTCCTCCTTCCTTCCCTCAACAGGTGATCTACATGGGTGTTGTTCTTTATGCCCCAGCCTTGGCACTCAATGCAGGTAAAGTGTCAAGGCCCATGTATAGGGCTGGCAGCCTGCCCAAAAAATGAGGGATGTTAGAGCTTTCCAAATAAGAATCAATGTAGAAAGGGGAGATTTATCACTTTCCAGGCCCTTTGGACTAATTTGTATGAGAGAAATAACTATTCAGGTAACTAGAAATTTGTTAATTTATCACTACTCAATCTAAATTGGTTAATAAACAGCTTTTGGTGTTATTCAGGTACTTTAAAGCTAACAAATAACACACTTTGGCTTTAGACTGACATGCATCAAGGCATCTGTCTTCACTAAAGTTTGTCTCTTAGTTTACATTTGAAAAGTTTTTTAAGTGAATTAAATTGTGTCTGAAGAATGAACAAAAAACTGAACACACTCTAGTTATGACAACCAACCTTGGCTCTAGAAAAGAATTAAGAAAATATCTCGCTTTTTCTTTGTAGCAGTGGGAGAACTGTGGGTATAGCATATTACACATACTGTCAGACAAAGTTGATATACTGAGCTACTTTTTTTCTTACTTTATTATAAGAGTAGGGCAGAAGGGAGTGGAGGGATATATTTCAAAACATGAAGGTTATGTAAAAACAAAAATATATGCATATATTCCATATGTATGGGGTTTTTTAAAAATAAAAATAAATTGTATCTAGGAACCTCACTCCCCCCAGTGAGAATTTACTTTGTTATCTGCTTACAGTGACAGGCTTTGATCTGTGGGGCTCAGTGCTGGCTCTAGGCATTGTGTGTACTATCTATACTAGTCTGGTAAGTGCCCTGTGCCCTGAGGAATGGGGTAGGATGGGATGGAGTGGGTAGCAAAGGTAGAAGTGATTCTGAAAGGATACCAGCAACATGCCACCAGGAGGAAAGGCCTGGATTCCAGATGTTATGGAGAAGGGCTCTGTAAGGTGTATCTTCTTTTCTTCTGCAGGGTGGGCTGAAGGCAGTCATTTGGACAGATGTGTTCCAGACGGTGGTTATGTTCCTGGGGCAGCTAGCCGTTGTCATCGTGGGGGCTGCCAAGGTGGGCGGCTTGGGGCGTGTTTGGGATATAGCTTCACAGCATGGCCATATCTCTGGGATTGAGTGAGTACTCCCCAACTCCCAACAAGGCAGCTGTAGCATGTGGGAACTTGTGACCTGACCTCAGACATATATCCAGAAGGCAGCTTCTCTAAGCACTGGGTGGAATGCTAAGACAAGGAGTCTGATAATTGAAAAAGGAAAGGGAGACAATAGCCATTTGGGGCATTGGCAGTGTGTGGGGGGCCAGGATTTTAAGTGAGGAGTAAAGTGTGGTATGGTCTGAGGGTTGTCCTTAGCACATACATGTAGGACTTTTAGGGTTTTAGGGAGAAGCATAAGGACTTCTTTTACTTAATTAAAACATTGACTTTCCACAGCCCTCCTGGATTTTCCCCTTAGTGCATCCAGCACTTATCTAGTTCTTTGGACTTTGGGTGTCCTCCCTCAATTCTTCCCTCCCTCCCCCGCCCCAGGTTGGCCCCAGTCTTGCTCTCCCTCTGGTACCTCCTCAAACAAGAGCAGGGAGTCTCTATCCAGGGACCCATCATAAGGTGACTGGTTACTCTGTTGCAGCCTAAATCCAGACCCTTTTGTGCGGCATACCTTCTGGAGTCTGGCTATTGGAGGAGTCTTTATGATGCTCTCCTTATATGGTATAAACCAGGCCCAGGTACAACGCTACCTCAGCTCCCGCAGTGAAAAGACTGCCATTCTGTGAGTTGAAGGAAAAGGGAGAGACGAGAGAGGAGGGATTCTAGGGGAGTCTGTTGGAATGGTTGTCCCTGGGATGTCAGCCCCACCCCAGAGAGTCCATTGTTGTGGGACTCTTCTGGAGACTTGGGTTGTTGTGTCCCAGCACTCTGTGACATGTGTCCCCATCCTGGCTTCTCTTGCAGTTCCTGCTATGCTGTATTCCCCTGCCAGCAGGTGACACTCTGCATTGGCTGCCTCATTGGTCTCATCATGTTTGTCTATTACCTTGACAACCCCCTAGCACCTGAGCAAACTCAAGTCTCCTCTGACCAGGTGACCTTCCTGCAGGGCATTGTCCTGCACTGCCATAAGAACAACGGTGGCACATGGCACATTCACATTTACAAAGCACTTTTCATGGCAGTAGAATATAAGCTCCTTAAGGGCAGGGACTTTTTAATTTGTCTTTGTATCCCCAGCACAGATAAGGAAATTTAGGTTAAGTAACTTGCTAGAAAGCGTCAGAACCTGGGATTCAAACACAGGTCTTTTGATTCCAAATCCAGGACCTTTTCCATTGCAACATTTCTGTGTGGATAGTGAATGTATTGACAGCTTGCTGTGTGCTAGGCCCTGTGCTCATTCCACTCCCATCCTGTGTGAGAGCAGGCACTCTATCTTAATCATTTTAGTGTCTCCCTCAGCACCTAGCAGAGTGGGGTCAGGGGCTTAACACCAGACCCTCTGACTCTAAATCCAGAACTCCCTCCTCTTGCTAACCATGCTAGTAAGGCCTAGTATAGTGAAACATTCATACAGGCAACATTCCCATATCGCATAGCACACTAGTCACTCCTGAGAACCGCTTCCCCCAGACATACATACACATATACACATTCAGCTTTTCCCTGGTCCTGCTGCATTCCAGGATTGGGATGACCTGGCTTGCCTGGATGCCTTGAGCTGGGATATCCTGATAATATCCCATGGAGAGTCAGATCATTGAATGCACTGCTCTGTCCATAGATGGTCCTGTACTTTGTGATGGACATCCTGGGGGAACTGCCTGGCTTACCTGGCCTCTTTGTTGCCTGTCTCTTCAGTGGTTCTCTCAGGTAAGGTCTTTGGCTGATTTTCCCTACAGAGTTAATGATGCTCCTTGGCCTTACTTCTGGGGTCCTAATGGTTGAGGATCTGGCCCTGCTTGCCCTGAGAGGGAATCCCAGTATGTGGGATTCATAGCCCAGTTTTATTTGCATCCCCCAGCTTTTCCACACAGACCAAATAGAAAGGCTACCTTCCAGAAGGTGTCCACTCTTTTTTCATGGATAGCTTTCTCTGTTACATTAAGCCATTCCCTGAAATGAAGACCCTTTAACAGAATTTATCCTTGAGCTCTGCCAGCCAGAAAGAAGGCTGGCTATTGTTGGTATTTCCTTGATCCACCAGCAGAAGGCTGTTTGGGCTGTTGACTGTGGTAACACTCTTTTGCCCCAGGCCCCCTGCACTACAATCAGTCACTTAGTGCAAAAACTTCCCTGCTCTGCCTTGGAGCCAAAGCAGACCTCTGTGTTCACCTTGCTTTTCAGCTCTATCTCCTCAGCTTTCAATTCACTTGCAACAGTCACCATAGAAGATCTGATCAGACCCCGCTTCCCCGAAATCTCAGAGAGTCGCGCCACCTTGATTTCCAAGGTTCTTGGTAAGTTCTTCTTCCCATATTCCTTCGCTCCAGTAGCTCATAAGCTTCTTGAGAGCAAGAGGACAAAGTCTGAGGGTTTTTTCATATTCCCAGGCTCTGACACATAGTAAATTATTAATAAATGCTTGTTGGATTAAATTGAATTGGCCCTTTTATATTTTTGTCACTTCCAAATTCATCATTACCTTTGTGATTTTCCTTTTGCTAAGCACTTAGTCCTAGCCCAGACTGAGCTGGCTTCCTTACCTAGAGAGTTAAGTACATAGTTCATTCAGTGCTTAGAATATAAAGTCCCTCTTATATCTGTGAGCAGGAGAAGCCCCCAGGCTCCCTGAGAGGGTAAAGGGACTCCTGGGTAGGAGAACCTAGGACTGTGATAGAAGTATAGATTTTAAAAGGAGACAGGAAGAAGAAGATGAGTCCTGCTTCCTCCTCCTTTCTTCTGTATTAGGATTCATGTCTTTCTATTCTTCCTTTCTCCTCCCCTAGCTGTAGGCTATGGCCTGATATGTCTGGGAATGGCCTATGTCTCCTCCTTAATGGGGCCTGTGCTGCAGGTGAGGAATACAGTGGGAAAGAGCAGGTGTGGTTTGTTTGGGGAGGTGAGGGGAGGATGGGACACAAGAGATCAAGACAAGAATTGGCTTCCCATGGTTAGAAATGACTTTGTATGATTCTATTAGTCATCCACTCATGCTCACCTGTGAAACCCCACTTACACTGATGAAGCAGAATTCTTTTGGCCCCTCCAATATTTAGCCTTAGTTTTTTATTTGTAAATTGAATAGATTGCATGAGCTCTAAGTCCTGTAACTGTGAGCTAGAAAGTTTCCCCCCATAGAAAGGAGTCCGAAGGGGATTCCCCCCTCATCCCATCTAGTCCTTACTCTACCTTATGTGAGGCAGTTGATAGGAAGAACTCTCCAAATCCTGGGAATTTTGAATGAATAGGAAGTAGTTGTACCCAGATATCTATGAGGCTATTCAATATTTATGCTACTTTATCTTTCTTGTTTAATCCTTTCCTCTCCAGGCAGCAATAAGCATCTTTGGGATGGTTGGAGGACCTCTACTTGGACTCTTCTGCCTTGGCATTTTCTTCCCTTGTTCCAACTCAACTGTAAGTGTCCCCCTGGCAGCCAGATGAAGAGGTAGTCCCAAGGAACAGCTGATGAGGGACAAGAAGACTGGGTCAGGGCCTTGTTTTTGGCAGTGGAGAGGGGAGGGAACATATATTGTGGAGGGATGGGCAAAGCTCCTGAATTCTGAGTGGGAGTATATGATGTAGGGTGCAGTGGTGGGCCTGCTGGCTGGACTCATCATGGCCTTCTGGATTGGCATCGGGAGTATGGTGAGCAGCATGACCTCAAGTACAGTCCTCCCTTCCCACAATGCCACTGACTTCCCCTCATATAGAAACACGACAGTTGTCACTATGACCACACTGGTGCCCTCAGCAGTGTCCAGGTGAGTAAAGGCTATATCTTAGGTGGGGGGGTGGGGGGAGAGGTTGCTGATCACTGGAGCCATCCTAGGGTGAGCCTAGGAATGTGCTTTTAAGGTGTCAGGTGTAGAAGAAGAAGACATACAATGTTGAGTCCTCCAGACTGATACTCTACTCTTACCCTTCAATTCTCCTCAGTCCCACAGGACTACAGCGATTCTACAACCTGTCTTACTTATGGTACAGTGCACACAATTCCACCACAGTCATTGTTGTGGGACTGCTTGTCAGTCTACTCACTGGTAAGGAGAAACCAAGCTGGGGCAGATGGAAACAATGGTGGGGGACAGTAGGAAGTAGAGGTTAGAGGAGCTTTGGGGAGTAGCAGGTAGCCTGAATGATTCTGGAAGAGGGTAATAGACTTGGGAGGAGGGAGAGTTGGTCCCAATTCTCTGGTTCTTCTATAATAGCCAGGTTTTTTATCTAAGATGTGTGAGGGTACTAGGATAGCAGAGCATTGATGAAGAAATGATTGCTTTGGACCTGGGGAGAGCTGAGGGTCTAGGAGAGACTAATTAGGATGTTTGGCCTTAGGTGGAACAAGGGGCCAGCCCCCAAACCCTCGGACAATTTACCCAGTGTTGCCACGGCTATTTACCCTCCTGCCCATCTCCTGTCGGGACCGTCTGCCCTGCCAGGGCGATAGCCAAGTAATACATGTAGTATTCAAATACCCTACTACATTTGTTCTTTATGTATCCTCCCCCATGCCCTCTCCAGCACCTTCCTACCACAGCCATTTCTTTACCTTGCCTAATTTTTTCCCCACTTTTTCTCCCTTTTCTGATAAGTGTGAGCTCATTCTAAAGACCTCAGGAGATTCCTGACTTGAGCCATATCCCTTGGTCCCCAAAGTATAGAGGAAAGATTCATCTCTTGCATTTCTCACCTGTGCAAAATGGAGACTGGAACCCTTCCCCAGGGCCCCTGTCTCCCCAGTTCCAGCATCCTGACTGTACCATACCCATTTTATCTCTAGGACATCTCCTATAAGACAGATAAGATACCAGAGAAGATAAGCAATGGAAAGCTGATTGGCTGTGGGGAAGAGGAAATGGTGGTGGGAGTACCTGAGCAAGGCCACATCCAAGGGGACCATGGTCATGCCTTCATACTACAGGAAACATCACTGTGACCTGAGAGCAGAACAGAATCCATTGTCTCTGACTCTCCCTCTACCCATGAAGCAAACATATCAACCCCCTCTCCCAGTAAACCAAAAGCAAGCTTGTGTCTGTTCCAGCAGGGATATCTGAGCCTGGTGACCCAGTATGCACCAAAGGACCATCTTACCGCATGATGTACTCTACACAATAGCTGAAGCCATGATTTCCTATCACTCACCATCCTGTTATTTCTGGTTATTGTTGGACTTTGTCATGTCGTTAAGCAGAAAGTAGTTTATGACAGAAGAGGAGTCGATATATATTCCCCAGGAAAGGCCTTCTTCAGGGATCTTGTGGGAGACTGGTTTAACGTAAAACCTTCCACTCCC
>CM053585.1:176388969-176400901 GCA_028646515.1 Pseudochirops corinnae | reverse complement strand
CCTAAAAATTGAATAAGCTTTTACGTGGGCACAGCGCAAGGGTTTCCTTGCACAGCTCAG
This sequence comes from Pseudochirops corinnae, assembly GCA_028646515.1. Taxonomy (NCBI): domain Eukaryota; kingdom Metazoa; phylum Chordata; class Mammalia; order Diprotodontia; family Pseudocheiridae; genus Pseudochirops; species Pseudochirops corinnae. Next base: position 176,400,841 of record CM053585.1, on the reverse strand, counting down.
GCCTTGATCCGCAGTACAGAGAAGTAGGGACCTGAGAGAGCTGGAATCCACAGGTGGTCTGGCTGGTTCTGGACCAGGCTTGAAGTTAGAAGTGTTTTTGGGATGTGTGCTCATAATAAAATCCCCCCTTTTACGGAAAGGTGTTGTGTGTGTGTATGTTTCTGGGCTGCACTGCGTGAAAATTACTCCCCTTCAGCTTTTCCAAAAGGAAAGCAATCCCGCCAGGGTGAGTTAAGCCCGTTCAATCTTTCCCCGGACCTTAGCGGATTTGGTGACGCAACGTCACATACATCACTCGGCCACGCCCCCTTTGCGTCCTCTCGGCCCCGCCCCTGACGTGGTTTGGTGGCGCCGTCCCTGCCTGAGCTCCCGCCACCCGAGAGTGAGACGAGGAACAGACCGGCTCAGCCACGTCCGCCGCTGTGGGCCACGTGGACCGCCCGGCGCGCCGCCCCGTTTCCCTGCCTCGCTACGCACGTGGTCCCCGCCAGGCGCTCTCCTAGGTGGCACGGCTCCGGCTCCATGGCGGCGCTGGTGTTGGAGGACGGGTCGGTACTGCGGGGCCAGCCTTTTGGCGCGGCCGTATGCGCCGCCGGGGAAGTGGGTAAGCCCCCTGGCTTAGGCTTCCCAGGCCCGCTCCCTCCCTCGGCCCCGGACGGGACCCACCATCATCCCCAGGTTGGTGCCCTAGCCAGCTCCCCTCGGGCCAGGTGTCTGAAAGCTCCCCCACTTTCTTCCCCCAGTGTTCCAGACTGGCATGGTGGGCTACCCAGAGGCCCTCACCGACCCCTCCTACAAAGCCCAGATCCTGGTCCTGACATATCCGCTCGTGGGGAACTATGGCATCCCCCCAGACGAGGAGGACCAGTTCAGCCTGAGCCAGGTACAGGGGCCCCGCTGGTCTCTCCCGCCCCAGCCTTCTTGCTCCTGCCATCGCCTTTTGCAGAGAGCATGTTGCAGTTTACCTGGGGAGGGTCAGGATGTTCTGGTCTCCTGCTTGTTTTCGTGCCACAGCCCCGACTGGTAGGAAGGATTATCTAGACTAGAGAGAAGGGGTTTAGTCCCCTTCCCCCGCTCCCCACCGCCATACACGTGTAAACGCGATTTCTGCCCCGCTTCTGATCAGTTAGGAAGCATTTATTGAGTTCCTTCCATGGTTGGGAAGAGACCAGCAGGAGCCCCAAATCAGGAGCCCTAAGGACTCAGGCATCTGTAACTTGGTGATCCAACTGTGATGCTGCTGATAAGGACAGTAGATTTGATGTCTGCACTGTCTGCCTTCTTAACTTGAACCTATTTTAAAGGATGTTGCCACACCCATCTTAAAATATTTATAGATTGCCTACGAATATGATACTCCTGCTGGGTGCTTCCTGAAGGAAGGAAGGCATGGGAAGATGATTCATTTAACATTATCTGGCTTTCCTGTAGTACTTTAAAGTTTAAAAAACAATTTTATTTGATCTTCACTATATTACCATGAGGTTGATGGGGCAGCTATCAGACCTATTTTTCAGATAAGGAAATATAGTCTGAAATATTGTCATTTGTTCAAAATCACTAGCTAATCAGGTCTACTGACTCTACATTCATTCTTCTTCCCTTTGTATCTTGGAGCTGAGATAACTCAGCTTGCTGGAAGCTAACTTGCTGTTGTAGGTCCCAGGTAGGTCTGAGCCAGCACCCCTCACACCTCCTGGCTTCTGCTGGCTGCCCTTGCCCCTGGCTTTCATCCTCCTCATCTTCCCTCATGGCAGCATCCTCCACATCCACCAGGAGTACAACTCCCTCCCAGGTCCGGCTACTTGACAAGTTTCTGGCCCCTAACTCTTTTCCAGTCTTCCAGTAACTTTCCAAATATCCACTATCACCCTCTTCCCCAGGCTTACCATTAGGTCACACTTTCCCAAAATTCAGACTTTCCCCATAGGAACCCAGGAGTCCCACTTTCAAAACTCTACCCCCCTTCAGGACCCAGGTGTCCTTTCCCTTTGTCCCCAGCTCCTGTTTAGTGAATTGATTGTCCTGCCTTCAGACCTGGGCCCTGTAAGACTCCACAAGCTCTGTCTTTTTGCCCCTAGGATCCTTCCTTGGATGCAGGAACCATAGCTCTTGCCTGGCCCCCTTATCTGTGGCTCTTGGGCTGTTTTCCTTATCAGATCCCAGACTTTTGGCTCCCTGTCTCAGCTTCCCTTTAGGGATTCTAAGCCTAAACTCTACCAGAGGGTCCCAGGAGTCCTCCCCCTCTTCTAGTTAGACCTCAGGACACAATCATCCTGTTTTTTCCAGGTTCAGTTGCCCACCTGAAACACTGCTGACACTTAAGTGTTCTTGTTCCCTTTACCCAGGCCTCCCGCTTCCCTTTACCCTCTTTCAGAGTTCTCAGGCCCCCTGCCACTGGGTTGAATCCCAGACTGGGTTTTATCTCCCAGCCTCACTAATTGGAGAGAGAGCTCTGACTCAGAAGCCATTGAGACTCTTGACTGGTTTCATCCCATCTGAGATTCCAAAGCCCCTTAGGTCTCTTTGGGTCTCTATAGGAGGATGGGGGAGGGAAGAGGTCACCAGAATAGGAATAAGAGTGGGTGATAACCATCTTCATTTTTATACAATCCCATCAAAGTAAACTTACTCTTTGCCCTGCCCTCTCTTATACTCCTTCTAACTGCCTCTGTGGTCAGAAACCCGGAGGTCTTCCCCTCCCAGATTTTTTTAGTTTGTTTTTGTTTTTTTGACTAGGTTAGAGAGCCCATTCTTTGCCTCTTTTCTTTGCCTTAATTAAATGAATGGGTGGTTACCTTAGTGTGTCAATCTGAGACCTTAAGACTTTAGCTTAAAAAAAAAAACAAAGCCCTGGGGCATGTAGGTGGCCAAGTGAATAGAATTTCAGCCCTGGCCCTAGAGTCAGGAGGACCCGAGTTCAAATTAGACCTCAGACACTTAACACTTACTAGCCTTGTGGCCTTGGGCAAGTCACTTAACCCCAATTGCCCTGCCTTCCCCCCTCCAGAAAAGAAAAAAAAAAGCCTAGGTCCTCGACTGTATCTGGGTTCATCTCCTGTAGTGCTGATCTCTATCTTGCCCGTGGACCATGATGGCTTCTGGAGGACAAAGTGAGGCTGGTGACCTTGCGCAGCTCTCCCAGCCCAATTCACTTGCATGCCAGGATATCACTTCCCTGCTATCTTGGTCCTCTTTGCAAATGATGGACAAACAACAATCTCCCCAATATACAGGCCTCAAGGAACTTTTTGTAGTAGAGCAGGGCAAGATAAATAGTAATGGTGATGATCATTGATAATTTTATAGTGTTTTGAGACTTGCAAAACATTTTATATGTAATACCTAATTTGATTTATAAGTAACCAATATAAGGGCAGAATGATTTCCATAAGAGAGGTTCAGAGTTCTTTGGGAGTTTAGAAGAACACATATAAGGATCAGGAAAGCCTTTATAAAGCCTTTATAAAGTACTTGGCATTTGAACTAAATTAATTAAACTAACTAAACTTTAGAGGTTTAGCTCAAATACGAAGTACTTTATAAAGGCTTTAGAGTCTAAAAGGTGGAGACAAATGCAGGTGGCAGAGGCCAGTCAGCTGAAGGGAGTATTCTGAGCAAAGGCTTGAAGGCAGGAAATTATTTGAGCTTCAGAAGTATGGTTTAACTGGAGCATAAGCTGTAGTAGGTGACTTGGTTAGAATGATAGATTGGAGCCAGAAGGCCTGAAAGTCCTTGAGAACCAGGCTTCAGGGTTTGAATTGAATGGATATGGAATGAATGAAATAAGTAATAGAATGATTGAATAAACTTTTGTGAACACAGCTATATATTTAAGTGGATAGAGCCCCGGACTTGGAATCAGGAAGATCTAAGTTCAGAGGTGGCCTCAGACACTAGCTGTGTGACCCAGGGCAAGTCACAGCCTGTTTACCTTAGTCCACTGGAGAAGGAAATGGCAAACCACTCCAGTATCTTTGCTAAGAAAACACTGTGGACTTCTGTATGTATTGGTATGCTATGGTCCACAGGGTCACAAAGGTTTGGACACAACTGAACAACTAAACAATTGAAGTTTGTATGAACAGGGGAGTGACTTTAGGAAGAATTGTGTGAATACAATAGAATGGTGGGGGAGGGGAGCTGAGTAGGAAAGATGGAAGGTAGAATGACTAATTACAGAGCTCTTACATTTGCTTAAAGCATTGGTTACAGCCCTTCTATATGACCAAACTATTGTACAATGTGAAAGTATTTGCAGATCCTATACATGATTGCACGCCACCATGGGGGGGGAAGGGAGGGGAGAAAATCTGAAACTCAAGTGATTGTGGAACTGAATCTTGTAAATTAAAAGTAAATGAGTTAATAAAAAAAAATAAAAATTAAAAAAAAAAGTAAATGAGTAAATAAAAAAAAAAACCAAAAACAAACAAACAAACAAGCTAAAGATGCCAAGGGCCTGTTTCTAGTACTTCTCTGACCAGTAATTGCTTTAGGAGTCGTGAGAATTTTTGGTTACTCTTCAAAACAAGCTATAACTGATTTCTAGTTTTCTAGACCAGCCTTCCTCATCTCTTCTTTCTTTCTGCTTTTTTCTAGCATAATTTTTCTTTCCAGCCAGACAAGCCTACTTTTCCACTCTTTTTTGAAGGAGTTTTCTTTTTTCACTTGGAGATGTCCTGCTTTTGTTGCCTAAGCTCTTTTTCCTGGAATGGGCTCCCAGTTTTCTTTCGTAAAGTCCCCTTCATCTTTAAAAAAAGGGCTTTGGCTTTTCCATAAAACTTGAGTTTTCCATAAAACATTCTACTGTTAAGCAGTGCCTGCTGTGTCTTTTTCAGTCCCAAGTGAGCTAAGTGTTTCTCTTTCTGATATTTCATTTCAATGCACATTTATTTGTTGGCATTTTTATTTCTCATGTCTCCTTATAAATTATAAGTGGGTCTAAGGCAGTGGTTCTCAACCTTCCTAATGCCATGACCCTTTAATACTCGTATGTGGGTGTATCTGCATGTGGGCAGACCCGCCTGGAGACGGATAGAGGAGTGGTGTCTCAGTTCCTAAGACCACCAGAAATATGTGTTTTCCGATGGTCTTAGGCAACCCTTGTGAAAGGGTCGTTCGACCCCCAAAGGGGTTGCGACCCACAGGTTGAGAACCACTGCTAAGGCAAAGAACTCTTAACACCTCCAAATGATACCATTTTTCCACAGTACCTAGGTACCATACTAAATACTATACAATGTTCTGTGAGTGGTAGTGGTCCTGGTGGCAGACTAGGAAGGTTGTAGCTGCTGGGATTTTTCTTACTCTTTCTTTTGCAGTGGTTTGAGTCATCGGGGATTCATGTGGCAGGACTGGTGGTGGGAGAATGCTGCTCTACACCCAGCCACTGGAGTGCTACCCGAACCTTGCACCAGTGGCTGCAAGAGCATGGTATACCTGGTCTCCAAGGTACTGCAGGGGAAAGTTGGGGGGGAGTAGACAGATAGAGCTTAGTATGCTGGAGTTGGGGAGAATCAAGAGCTGCTGTTAGGGGGATGATGAGATAAAGTTGGGTCGGAGATCAGAGGCTGATGTAATAGGATTGGGAATGAAGGATGGGCTCCTGGGACTGTGGAAGAAAAGGTTGTCTGTGCTCCTGGGGCAGGCCCTGATCTAGGACTTGGATTGCTATGGAAATAGTTGTGCGATGCTGAGGGGGAAATTTGTCCCTGAAGTCTAATCTCTCTGTTAAGCTTGATTCATCTCCTGGTCTAACAGGAGTTGATACAAGGGAACTGACGAAGAAGTTGAGGGAACAGGGATCGCTTCTGGGAAAACTGGTGCAAGATGGGATAGAGCCTTCATCCCTGCCATTTTTGGATCCCAATGCTCGGGCTCTTGTGCCTGAGGTTTCCATTAAGGTGTGTATCTTGGGAGATGGGATGGAACCCGGGTGTCACCAGGGCTAACTGTGCATTAGTTGTGCCTTTAACAATTGTCCAGAAAACAGCAAGGAGGATTTTCTCCCTTCCTCAGGTTTCCCATATACTTTTAGAAGTCACACAGTTCAGTCCTTAGAAAGACCATCTCCTTGAAGGCTGGGGCTATTTTGTTTTTATATTGGTATTTTCATCACCTTGCACATAATAGATATGTTAGATTTTTTTAACATACTATATTCATGTTGAAAAGTAAAATAGATTGAATTTTTTAAAAATACAATTGCTCACCGGTGGGCCTTGAAAACAAGGAGTAATCTTTTTAATTTGAATGTTGGAAAGGTATGAGGTAGTGGAGAGAGGAGGACAGCTGTTAAAATGCTATATTTACCTTTTCTACCCTCAGGAACCAAAGGTATACAATGCAGGGGGGTGCCCACAAATTCTTGCCCTGGATTGTGGGCTAAAATACAGTCAGATCCGATGCCTGTGCCAGCGTGGAGCTGAGGTCACTGTAGTGCCCTGGGACTACGAACTAGACAGCCAGGGTGAGTGGGGCAAGTGACCAGGAATCATTGACAGTAGCCAGAGTTGGTGGAAATAGATGCAGGGGATTGAGGAGTTCTGCCTTAGGGAAGAATGAAAGAGTTGTTGTAGTATCTTTGTTGATGTCATATCTTCTGCTCCTACTAGAATATGAGGGTCTATTCCTAAGTAATGGTCCTGGGGACCCTGCTTCTTGCCCCACTGTGGTTTCTACACTGAGCCGTGTCCTTTCTGAACCAAACCCCCGACCTGTCTTTGGTATCTGCTTGGGTCATCAGTTGTTGGCCTTAGCCATCGGGGCCAAGACTTACAAGATGAGGTGAGAAATGTGTTGGGATGGGGAGAGAGGGTGTATGTTAAGGGACTAAGACCCCTAGGATGAGGAGTGAGGGTACTGGGGCTTAGTGCAGTAGAGAAGGGCTTTGGAATGCTTGGGGAGGGGTGAAAATACATGTCACCTGGTGAGGTGAGATACCTTTAAAGGTAGGGGAAGTTATGAGTTAGTTTTTGTAGAAGAAGAGAAAATACTCTGGGTGATTTCTCCCTTAGGTATGGCAATCGTGGCCATAACCAGCCATGCCTGCTGAAGGGCTCTGGACGGTGCTTCTTAACATCCCAAAATCATGGGTTTGCAGTGGAAACAGAATCTCTGCCACCAGGATGGACTCCCCTCTTTACAAATGCCAATGATCATTCCAACGAAGGCATTGTACATGAGACCCTGCCTTTCTTCAGGTGGGGGCCAGACAAGGGCCTGGATGGCATCTGTGTCTGGTGACTGCTCCAGCAGAGGAGCCTTCACCCAGGCAGGGGGCTGAGGGTGGTGATGAAAGCCAGACTGGCAATACCAGAAGCTATAACAATGGTGGTGTGCCACTCTACAGCGTCCAGTTCCACCCTGAGCACCGAGCCGGCCCCTCTGATATGGAGTTGCTCTTTGACATCTTCCTGGAGACCGTGAAGGAGAACAGGGCTGGGGGCAAGACAGGTGGGGGGCCTAGGATCCTAAAGCAGACAAGACTGGATGGGGGTGGCACTGGGATGGGAGTAAGGTGGGTGTGACTAGGGAACCTGGGATGGTTTGAAGGTTCTGAGGCTCAGCCACAAAATGACGGATTCATTTTTTTCCCCTAGTGGAAAAAGTACTAGGCTGGAAGTGAGGGAACCTGAGTTCTAGTCCTTGCTGTCCTGTCACTAACTTAACTCTGTAGTTCTGGGCAAAGTCTCTTTTTTTAATCTTTCAGGGCCTTAGTTTCTTCATCAGTTAAGATTAGGAGATTGAAGTAGATAATCTCTATGGTTCTTTCCAGCTCTTAAGTTTTTGTGACTAACTGTTCTTACCTTTTTATAGTTCATGAAAGGCTAATGGAGCGACTTTGTCCCTCTGGTACCCGTACCCCGAGAGACAGGCCTCCATTTCCCCGAAAGGTGCTGATCCTGGGCTCAGGGGGCCTCTCCATTGGCCAGGCTGGAGAGTTTGACTACTCTGGCTCTCAGGTTAGGCTCACATGATCTTCATTCTTTCCTTCCTCTGGTGTCTGTTCGTTAAATCCCTGCCGCCCTGCCCCACCCAATGGTGGACTGAAAGTGTAAGGAGAAAGGGCCTGAGATGTGAGTGTTCTTTTGGGATAAAGGTGACCTAGAGATGTGGACAAGGGTAGGTAGCTAGTGAGGAAGAGCCAGAAGGGAATATTACTAGGCATTGTTAGAGAGCAGTTGAAGATTGGTACAAAGATAGTTTGGCATCTGGGTGGTGATAAACGCTTTCTGTAATTTCAGGCTATCAAGGCTCTAAAGGAGGAAAATATTCAAACACTGCTCATCAATCCTAATATTGCCACAGTGCAGACCTCCCAGGGACTGGCTGATAAAGTCTACTTCTTGCCTATTACCCCTCATTATGTGACCCAGGTATTATCAGCACAAGGAGGTGGTGGCACAGGGTGATGGGGCAGTGGGGTGATGGTTGTTGCTTTGGGATTCTGATCTTTTTTCATACCCCTTGCCTGTCAGTATGCTTTGCCCCTCTTCCCTCTCAGGTCATTCGTAATGAGCGTCCAGATGGTGTGTTACTGACATTTGGAGGCCAGACAGCATTAAACTGTGGTGTGGAGCTGACTAAAGCTGGGGTTCTGGCCCGATATGGAGTACGGGTCCTAGGCACTCCTGTGGAGACAATTGAGCTGACTGAGGATCGGCGTGCTTTTGCAGCAAGGATGGCAGAAATTGAGGAGTATGTGGCTCCCAGCGAGGCTGCAAACTCCCTGGAACAGGTATAGTGGGACCAGATTTGGTCCCCTATTCTTGGTGGGACATTATCTGTATCCTTTCCCTCTTTGCTTTGGGTGTGGGTAGAAGAGGGGAGCTCCAACGCTGTTACCTATGTTTCTCCTTTTCTTGCTTTAGGCACAAGCAGCTGCAGAACGATTGGGGTACCCAGTCCTGGTACGAGCTGCTTTTGCCCTGGGAGGCCTTGGCTCTGGCTTTGCCTCCAGCAGAGAGGAGCTCTCCTCCTTGGTTGCCCCAGCCTTTGCTCACACCAGCCAAGTGCTGGTGGACAAGTCCCTCAAAGGATGGAAAGAAATAGAGTATGAAGTGGTGAGAGATGCCTACGGCAACTGTGTCACGGTAAGTTGTATCAGGGGTGGGATCCTCATCCATTCTGGACAGTCCCTTGGGGCAGTAGAGTTCAGGGGAGATGATGGGAAACCTTTAGGTATTGAAGGGGCAGGGCTAAAAGTTTTAGATTGTGTCCCTGGGACCAGAAACAGGGGAGAGACCCTCAGAAAGGATCCCTTGCCTTGATTACAAATGCTATTTTTGCATTGACCTTTAGTGTAACCTCTCCCTTCCTAGGTCTGTAACATGGAGAACTTAGACCCATTGGGCATTCATACTGGTGAATCTATAGTCGTGGCCCCAAGCCAGACACTAAATGACAGAGAATACCAGCTGCTACGTCAAACTGCTATCAAGGTGACCCAACACCTGGGCATCATTGGGGAGTGCAATGTACAATATGCCTTGAACCCTGAGTCTGAACAGGTAAAAGACCCTGAGCCCCTCTGTCTAAGACCTTTCTGTGCTCCCCCTCCCACCCAGCCACCCAATCCTAACTCCCCTGAGATACATGTCATTGGTTTTATGCCCTCTCTCCTCTCCCAGCTCCCATCTAGCTTTAAAACCCCATGACCCTCAAACTGGAAAGTCATTGAAGCCTAAAGAAATGGGGGGGGGGGGCGGGGATCTGAGACCCCTGAGTCCTGCTTCTGGGACATGTTGGCCTCTTCCTATTTCAGGGAGGACTTTGCTCTCCCTTTCACTCAGAGGGGACATTGACTCCTCTTTCTTAGCCCTTCCATATTCTAACCAGGAGGAAAAAGAACCCCATGAGATTTCCCTAGCCAGCGAGACCCTGGGTTTCTGGGTTGGACTCATGATTTCTTCCTTTCCCCTTTTATACTTTTGCAGTACTATATCATTGAAGTGAATGCACGCCTGTCTCGAAGTTCAGCTCTTGCCAGTAAGGCCACTGGCTATCCTCTGGCCTATGTAGCAGCAAAGCTAGCTTTGGGCATCTCCCTGCCTGAACTCAGGTAGGAGGTGTAGAGGGAGGGATTTGAGTAGAATAGAGAATGGGACTGGAAGGAGGCAGTCCTCTTGGACAGAGAAGATGGAAAGGGTGTACTACAAGGGTTATGGGACTATCAGGGGGCATCATATTTTCTCTCTTCACCTCTCCCTTGTCCACTGCTTCTCAGGAACTCAGTAACTGGGGGTACAGCTGCCTTTGAGCCCAGCCTGGATTACTGCGTGGTTAAGGTCCCTCGCTGGGATCTCAGCAAGTTCCTGCGTGTTAGCACACGAATTGGAAGCTGCATGAAGAGTGTTGGTGAGAAACCAAAAGACCCCATTACTACTAAGTATCTATTTTATCAAGCCCCTTAGGCACCCTAGCCTCAGAATACCCTTTTATCATCTGTGTTGGCATTTTCATAAAGAATATTTCTGATGGGGGTGGCTAGGTGGCGCTGTGAATAGAGCACCAACCCTGGAGTCAGGAGGACCTGAGTTCAAATGTGGCCTCAGATACTTACACATAAGAACTGGCTGTGTGACCTTGGGCAAGTCACTTGACCCCAATTGCCCTACCTTCCCCCTCCAAAAAGCAAAAAAAAAAAAAAAAAGAATATCTCTGATATTCCTCACATGTGGATGTACTTCTCTTCTCCAAGGAGCAGTAGCAATTCAAGAAATTCTGTAGAAACTCTTCTCTAGAGGAATTCTAGCAACTTAGATGATACCTGAAACGAAGATCAGAAACAAAGTATACTCCACGATACTTATAATAATTCAGTTTAATTAACTGAAGCCAGGGCAATCAAAAGACTTGGCTTAACTTTTTTTTTTTGTTAAAATCCTCCAAACTAGGGGGTGAATGTTTTGTATTTCAGAATTTCACTAAATGTATGAAGCTGTGGTTTCTAAATATTGGCTTAACTTTTAATAGCACATGTTTCCTTGATCACTTACAATACCAGTTTTTCATTTTCATGTGTGTTGTACTATTTTAAAACGAGATCTTGTTAACAAAACTGTGATCAATATAGTAGGTGAAAGTCAGGGAAATAGTGGATTTTGCCAGACTCTGAAATGATTTTGAGTAATTTTGGGTAAATATCAGTTGTAATGGTAATTTTGGAAATAGCAAAGCTAGGTAGCTCAGTAGCGAGAGCCCAGGGCCTGGAGTCAGGAAAACCTGGATTCAAATCCAACCTCAGACAGCTACTAGCTTTGTGACCCTGGGTAAATCACTTAACCTTGATTTATTTACCTCACTTTTCTCATCTGTAAAAATGGGGGTCATAATAGCATTCTCTTCTCAGGATTGTTGTGGGAATAAAATGAGCTCATATTTGTAAAGCATTTCACAAACCTTAACGTTCTAAGTAAATGTGAGCTATTATTTTTTAGCCAACCCCATAAGAGAATTTATTGTATGTTAGCAGTAGACATACAGTGCTTGAAATGGATATTGTAAAAAAATGTAAAAAGATAATGTAAACATAATGACAGTTATGTAATAGGAACAAAGTAAATGGATAAGATTCTTCCGTGTTTTAGGTAGCAATATTAGACTCCAAATACATGCATAATTTAGACAGCGTGGTCACATATAAAACTACATCCAACTTTAACGCAAAATGGCTGAACTGGGTGAAAAGTCTGTGTAAAACATCGTAGGGAGGCATTGTGCATCAAAAGCTAGTCAGGAAGTCGGCCCTCTTCTGCCACCTATCTGCTGGGTGACCTTGGTAAAACTCAGTTGTTGAGAGTAGAGGGAGTTTCATTATTGGGACATCATTGTACCAATAAAATCACAGGTTTGGTCCCAGACCCCC
>CM053585.1:176355246-176388869 GCA_028646515.1 Pseudochirops corinnae | reverse complement strand
TGTAGGCTTTGATCACACGATGAAACCTGTCAGTGACATGGTGAGAGGGCAGCCCCATCCACTCTAATGATACCTGAAACCTACCTTGCTGTTCCCTAGTGTTAACCTGTCACTAATGGTGCCAGCCACTAACACTCCCTAGGGCATACCTAGTTGGATCGATGGTGCCTTAGGGACTGGCCTGTGGCGTAGTGGATAGAACACTGGGCCTAGGGTCAGGAAAGCCTGAGTTACAGTCCAGTCTTAGATACTACTCGTGTGGCCCTGGGCAAGTTACATTATCTCTGCCTCAGTTTCCTTAGCTGTGATATGGGAAAATGAATAGCACCTACCTACCTTTCAGGGTTGTTGGGTAGATCAAATGAGATACTGTTAATACTAAGTGTTGTTAGCCGGGTGCCTGGCACTAGGACCACTATAACAATGCTTATTCTTCCTTCCCCATGGAATATCCTGACCCCACTCTCAATATTCTTACTCAAACCTTGACCCGTTTATTTCCAACTCCTCCTCACCCACCAGGAGCTGGAGACGCCAACTGATAAGCGGATATTTGTAGTGGCAGCTGCTTTATGGGCAGGATATACCATAGACCGACTCTATGAGCTTACTCGAATTGATTGCTGGTTCCTGCAGTGCATGAAACGCATTATAGAGCACACCCGAAAACTAGAAGAACACCGTGGGCAGCCCTTGCCCCCTGATTTGTTGCATCAGGCCAAACGCCTTGGCTTCTCTGACAAGCAGATTGCCCTTGCAGTGCTCAGGTCAGGGGGGATGATGGGGGAGGTTGGTCAGGGCTCATTAGCTCGATCAGGGGACTTTGGTACCAGACCTCCAAGGCTGTGGAGAGTCGGGGAAAGGTGTTTTTTTGTTTAAGAGAAACCTGGAGACCTCAAGTTCTTTTTTTGGGAAGGGGATTAATTAGTTGATTTGAGTTGTTGCAGGTTTTCCTTTCTAATCTTTGCCTTAGAGCAGTTTCATGTGACACTCCTTTTGTGCCCATTTCTGACTCTACTTTCTCTCCAGCACAGAGCTGGCTGTCCGAAAACTACGGCAGGAACTGGGCATCTGTCCAGCAGTGAAACAGATTGACACAGTGGCAGCAGAATGGCCAGCTCAAACCAACTATCTGTACCTGACTTATGGGGGTACCACCCACGACCTGACTTTCCACACTCCTCATGTCCTGGTCCTGGGCTCTGGTGTCTACCGAATTGGCTCCAGTGTGGAATTTGATTGGTGTGCTGTGGGCTGCATCCGGCAGCTGCGCAAGGTCTGGGCTTTAACAACTTGGGACCTTTTCCTGTTTTTCCACAATCCCTAACAAATGTTGGTTGTGCCCATAATTAATTGGGGAGGAGGTTTCTTCCCACACCTACTTAATGATAATTAATTACTCATCCAAGCTACTCTTCTCTGTATCCCTTGTCTGTTAGGGTCATAGATTTAGGACCATGGAATCCATTTGGAGGTTATCTATTCCAAGCTGCCGATGTAAATACCCACTCCAGCATTTGCAGAAACATTTTGAGTAGTTGGGGGCTTGTTAATTTTTGAGGTAGTTTGTTCATTGTCTGATAGCTCTTGAGGGGAGGGATTCTTGAGCCCTGAAGGTCAGTTTCAGTAAGGACATTTTTCTTAGTGTCTGCCTAGTTCTATCTCTCCCTTGATACCCCATAGCTGAGTAATATTTTCCGTCGTTCCTGAATAATATTTCCATGTCACAGATGGGGTATAAGACCATCATGGTGAACTATAACCCTGAGACAGTCAGTACCGACTATGACATGTGTGACCGACTCTACTTTGATGAGATCTCTTTTGAGGTAAGGGAAGGGAAAAAAGGTCAGGGTTAACTTGCTGTACTGAAATTCTTCTGGGTTTCCCGTGAGGTAGGCAAATAGCACTTGCTTCCTGACCCCTAGCATCTCACCTCCTGCAGGTAGTGATGGATATCTATGAGTTGGAAAACCCTGAGGGTGTGATCCTCTCCATGGGGGGTCAGCTGCCCAACAACATGGCTATGGCTCTGCATAGGCAGCAGTGTCGGGTCCTTGGGACCTCCCCAGAGGCCATCGATTCTGCTGAGAACCGATTCAAGTTTTCTCGGCTCCTTGACACCATTGGCATCAGCCAGCCTCAGTGGCGAGAACTCAGCGACTTGGAGGTAGGGCTGATGTGGCTGCTGAACAGCACAAGTGAGTCTCTGTCTGACAACCACTGCCTGACCTCCTTGCTCTTCTTAGTCTGCCCGCCAGTTCTGCCAGACTGTGGGGTATCCTTGTGTTGTCCGCCCTTCTTACGTGCTGAGTGGGGCCGCCATGAATGTGGCCTATACCGACGGAGACCTGGAGCGCTTTCTGAGCAGTGCAGCCGCTGTTTCTAAAGAGCATCCCGTGGTCATCTCCAAGTTTATCCAAGAGGCCAAGGTTGGTGACAGCGTGTGAGCAGAAATGTCTCTGTTCCACTTTTCCCCTGCTTCTATCTACTGCCCCCATTTTCTGTTGTCTCTGGTCTCTTGGGGCATCATGGTTGTAGTTGCTTACAGAATGAGGGGGGGAGCAGGGCTCTTTGGTGGGGGAGGATTCTCACGCTGTGTGATCGTTCTTTGTCGTGGCTCTCAGGAAATTGATGTGGATGCTGTGGCCTGTGATGGCATGGTGGTAGCTGTAGCTATCTCAGAGCACGTGGAGAATGCGGGGGTGCACTCAGGGGATGCCACATTGGTGACTCCTCCACAAGACATCACACCCAAGACATTGGAAAGGATCAAAGCGATTGTTCATGCTGTGGGTCAAGAGCTACAGGTCACGGGGCCTTTCAATCTGCAGCTCATTGCCAAGGTAATAGGAGCAAAACTTGGATTAGAAGTAGAAGTGGAAGGTTAATGTCCTCTTTACTGCTAGAGCAGAGCTACCCAAAGTTGGTGATGAGGTGTTGTTGTGTTCTGTACCTAAAGTTTTGTGATTACAGAGGGAGAGAGAGAGAGAAACCTTTCTTGTGAGATCTGCCAGAATTTTGAAGCTTGAAAGTGTCTAGTCATCGTCCTGTGGACATGGGGAGTGGGTTTTTTGGAAGCTGTGGACAGTTAAAATGGCAGGAAGTCTTCCCCGTGCCCCTGAGCATTTTAAGTCAGAAATTGGCTCAAGGTTCTACAGTCTCGCTGCATTCATTTAATTCCTTCAGGTCTAGTCAACAAGTTGATTACAGTTACATTGTAATCTTACAATTTGTTGTCCGAAAAAGCAGGGTAGATGGAGGGATAAGAGCCATTGGATAGCCAGCAGCAGCAGAGCCTGCTCCTTGTAGACCTTAGGTAGCCATCACCATCTCTGTCTTCCCCAGGATGACCAGCTCAAGGTTATAGAGTGCAACGTCCGTGTCTCTCGGTCCTTCCCCTTTGTTTCCAAGACACTTGGAGTGGATCTGGTGGCCTTGGCTACCCGAATCATCATGGGCGAGGAGGTTGAGGCTGTTGGGCTCATGGCTGGAACTGGAGTGGTGGGAGTTAAGGTAAGAAAGGCTAGGATCCCTGGGGTTTAAGTCTAGGGTTGAGAAATCCTAGGAGTCAAGGTTAAAGTCTTTCTTGTGGATGTAGCCAGCCTCCTGATTTAAATCACATTTCCAAAGAAATCCTTAAAACCCTTTTCCTCGTCTCTCCCTGCCCAGGTGCCCCAGTTCTCATTCTCACGCCTGGCAGGAGCAGATGTAGTGCTGGGGGTGGAGATGACCAGCACAGGAGAGGTGGCTGGCTTTGGGGAGAGCCGCTGTGAGGCCTACCTTAAAGCTATGCTCAGCACTGGCTTCAAGATCCCCAAGAAGAATATCCTGCTGACTATTGGTAGTTACAAGGTATGGTAATTAGGGTTTGGGGAGAAGAGTCAGGGTCAAGGTTCCTTGAAGGAGGGAGGAGGGGTGGGGTCTCCAGAGGGTCTTTAAATCACCAGTGTCAGATAATGCTTTGTTTTCCCCCCTCTCCCTCCTTCCTACCTCAGAACAAGAGTGAGCTGCTGCCCACAGTGAGGCTGCTGGAGAGTCTAGGCTACAGCTTATATGCCAGTTTGGGCACTGCAGACTTCTACACCGAGCATGGTGTCAAGGTACCTGTACTGTCTCCCCTACAGTACTTCTCTGTCTCTTACTGTGTACCTCACCCCAACCCCCAGTGCCACCCCCCGCAAAGATGCTGGTTTTTTGTCCCTCACTTTTGAGGGTTGGTTGGTCTGGGGAAGATAACAACAACAACTGTTAATTTTATGGCATTTTAAGGTTTTAAAAACTCTACCTGCAGAGCAGCCCCCTAAGGCAGATGGAGCTACTGATTTACAAATGAGGAAACTGAGTCTCAGAATTTAAATGATGTGTCCATTGTCACATAGTTAGGAAAGGTCAAACTCCAAATTCAAACCCAGCTCTCCCCAGGGTTTCTGGCATATCTGCAAGGTCTGAACTCAAACTCTTAGGACCTAGACCCCTTGAGACCATGGGACTCATTTCTATCATTTTTTCCTACATTATGACCCTTGAGGGTTGAATCCCATCCAAAGACTCCCTAATCTACCTTTCCACTGGGTACCACTTCATATGGGAAGGACCAACCCAGCTCTTCCTTGTTTTGACGACATATCTTGGGCTTGTTGGACACATAGGTCACAGCTGTGGACTGGCACTTTGAGGAGGCAGTTGAAGGTGAATGTCCCCCACAACGAAGCATCCTAGAACAGTTGGCAGAAAACCACTTTGAGTTGGTGATCAACCTGTCAATGCGTGGAGCAGGAGGCCGACGGCTCTCCTCCTTTGTGACCAAGGGTTACCGGACCCGTCGCCTTGCGGCTGACTTTTCTGTGCCCCTCATCATCGACATCAAGTGCACCAAGCTGTTTGTAGAGGTGACTGGGACTTAGAGAGTGATCAGTGGGACTTTGTTATGGTGCTGGCTTTAAAGGGCATTTCTAGTGAATAAATTGGGTGTCTGCAGCCTGGGAAGGCCTGAGAATGGAGGTGTCAGTACAAAATGTTGCTGCCGCCTAACTGGAAGAATTGTGTCCCTGGAAGGAGAGAAGCTTGTTTGGGAGAGGCAGGCCCAGCCTTCCACGTGTAGAATGTTTGATTAACTACTCCTTAGTTTTTACAGTCATTTTGCAAACAATCAGATTAAGGTAGGAAAAGGTAGACAAGGAGATGAACGGAGGTAGATGAAACAGACAGTGGAGATTTGCTTAGAGTGGTGGGTGTTATAATATTCTGAGAAACATCAATGGGTAATTGATAACAAGGAGTTTAGTCAGTAAGTTACACTGCTTCCATTGTTCTTCCTAAAGGCACCAGGGCTTCCCATGGGGACTCATTTTTCCATTGTTCTTCAGGGTAGCAGTACCTAATCTATCCATCTCCCTTTTCGATAATGTCCAATTCTCTTAAAACACAACAAAATATGGCTTGTCTATAATCTTTATTCCACCAGTAGCGGCTTTAGACACTCCCCAAACCACCTCCCTTCCCTAAATAAATTGTGGCTGTCATCCACTTGCAGGCTTTGGGCCAGATCGGGCCTGCTCCCCCGCTGAAGGTGCATGTTGATTGCATGACCTCACAGAAGCTGGTGCGTTTGCCAGGTCAGTGGCAGCTCTCTGCCTCCACGTTGGTCCCTGCTGGGTAACAGGAGCTAGAACATGTGGGAATAGGGCTATCGGCCGTGTTTATCTCTATGTGTAGACACATTTTTCTGTCTTCCATGTTCTGTTCTGCCTAGATTTAATTCCTCCCCACGGTTATCCTCCCATGCCAGTCCCTGTTCTTTCTCATTGAAAACTCCAGCTTTTCCTTCTTGTCTACCCCTCATTTCCTTTGTTCTTATAGTGTGATGGAGTCCTTCCTACATTTTAAACCTCAGATGCCCTGAATAGATTTTGTTCATTGGAGATAAACCTATTCCTCTGTTCTTCACCTTCTTCCAGGGCTGATAGATGTGCATGTGCATCTGCGGGAACCAGGTGGTACCCACAAGGAGGACTTTGCTTCAGGCACAGCAGCTGCCCTAGCTGGGGGGGTCACTATGGTGTGTGCTATGCCCAATACCCGGCCTCCCATCATAGATGCTCCATCCCTTGCCCTTGCACAGAAGGTGAGTGTTCCCAGATCTTTCATTTATCCACTTAAAAAGAGGCTACTGTTGACCATGCTGTCCCGCTTGGTCAGTTTCCTCCCCTTTTAATAGATCTTTTCACTGACCCTATCAGACCTTAATTCCTTTAAGATACAGTAAGGCCCCAGGGGCCCAGAGTAATTGTCTTGAGGGCATACTAAGGTAGCTCTAGATGTCTAGACCAACACTGATATACTTCATCATTGTCCTCTAGTTGGCAGAGACTGGGGCCCGCTGTGACTATGCCTTGTTCCTCGGGGCCTCGTCAGAGAATGCAGGAACCCTGGGTGCTGTGGCTGGAGCAGCTGCAGGATTGAAACTATATCTCAATGAAACATTCTCTGAACTTCGGCTGGACAGCCTGGCCCATTGGATGGAGGTGGGAAGACAGAGGTTGGGCTGGGTGGGTGGGAGGGAGGGTGGTGCCAAAATAGTGAGAGTAGGAGATGGAGACCAAACTAGGGAACAGGAACAATGGAGTGCTGGCCAGTTATGATGAACCGAGTGGAATGGGAAGGGCTGAAGGAAGGAGCGGGAGTACTCCGCAGCACCACTTAATGATAGAAGGGGCTCCCAGACTTGCCTTGTTATCCCTCCTCTGTCTGTAGCACTTTGAGACTTGGCCACACCATCTCCCCATTGTGGCTCATGCAGAACGACAGACTGTTGCTGCTATCATCATGGTAGCCCAGCTGGCTCAACGACCTGTACACATCTGCCATGTGGCTCGGAAGGAGGAGGTAAAAAGCTGAGGGCAAAAGAAATTGTGTGATTGTGTGTGTGCATGCATGTTTCAGGGATAGGGAGACTGGGTCAGTGCGGGGGGGGATAGAAGGAATGACGTGATAAAGACAAGAGGTACAAGGTAGGAGAGGGGAACTTCAGAGTCAGGATTTTTACATATTTCTGGTTAATCTGGGGAGGGGAAATCATCCCGAGTTGGGCCCTCTCCAGAACTCCCTGTTTTCATCAACTTCTAGATCTTATTAATTAAAGCAGCAAAGGCCCGGGGGGTACCAGTGACCTGTGAGGTGGCCCCCCACCATCTGTTCCTGAGCCAAGCAGATCTTGAGCGCTTAGGGCCTGGGAAGGGGGATGTCCGGCCTAAGCTTGCCTCTCCTGAGGATATGGAGGCTCTCTGGGAGAACATGGCTGTCATTGATTGCTTTGCTTCAGACCATGGTAAGAAAGGAAGATCCCATGTTGAGGTCTTCTAAGTGCAAGTTTGGTTTGTAAGTTAGGCAGTGGAGTGAGCATTCACTGTTGTAAAAGGCATGAGGGGTGTGTAAGCTCTTGGTTGAGGGCATGGCAGTGGGGGAGAGGGGCAAGGTTCCTCTTTGCATTTTCCTCATCTCACATAGAGAAACAGACCAGCATGTCTTCCTCAAATCCACCTTTTCCATTTCTTCCTTGAAGAGGAGCTGTGTCCTAAGGTGGTTCTGAGCCCTCAGGTAGGAAAGGTATCTTGGTCCTTCCAATAACAGTCCCTTTTTTTCAGCTCCTCACACCCTGGAAGAAAAAACAGGGTCCAAGCCTCCCCCTGGCTTCCCTGGCCTGGAGACAATGCTCCCGCTGCTGCTGACGGCTGTGAGTGAAGGCCGGCTCAGCCTTGAGGACCTGCTGCAGAAGCTGCACCACAACCCCCGGCGAATCTTTCACTTGCCCCAGCAGGAGGACACCTACGTTGAGGTGTGGGCTTGGGGTGAAAAGGGTCACAGAAGAAACCATGCCCCCTAGATGGAGGCCTGTGTGAAAGAAGGACACTATGCCAAGAATGGGGGGGAGGGGGTACAGGAGAAGGGAGGGTAGATTTGAACCCAGAGCTTGCTTGTCTTTTGGGGAAAGGCTATGTCCAGTTATGACCTTTGCTCCTCACCCCCACTTGTGTCCGGGACAGGTGGATCTGGAGCATGAGTGGACCATCCCCAGCCACATGCCTTTCTCCAAGGCACACTGGACACCTTTTGAAGGGCAGCGAGTGAAGGGCACCGTCCGACGAGTTGTCCTTCGAGGGGAAGTTGCTTACATTGATGGCCAGGTATCTGAGCCCATGATCCCTGTCCCTCCCTCTCTGTTTTTGGTTAAACCCTCCTGTTTTCTAACCCTATCTAGTTCAGATAATTCAGTTGTTTCACCTTTCACCTGTTTCACCATACCTTTACTTCCATAGTCATTTAGGTCACATTTCATAGAATCTTAGAGCTTGAGGAGACCTCTGAGGTCATTAAATCCAACCCAACATCTCAGTAATTTGCCATTCTGCCTCTGAGCACTTCCAGGGATGGGAAACTTACTTCTCTTCCTGCTCCACCCCCATACAGCCCATCCCATTTGGATTTGCTAGGAAATATTTTCCCTATTTTGAGATAAAATCTGCTTCCTTTTAACTGCCACCCATCCACTGCTGGCGGGTCGGCCTTGGGGGCCAACCAGGATAAGTAACATCTCTTTTACATGACGGTCCTTTAGCTATTTGCAGAAATAATTCTATGAGGTGGGTCTCTCTTTCCATCTGTCTCCCAAACTGGATTCCTCCCTCTCTCTCCAATGAGAAGAAGCTGTTTGTACCCTTCAGATCCAAGCCTGACTTGGAGCTTCCCCATAACAGTTATTTCCTAACTGTGCTGGAGACCGTCTGTTGATTTTGCTGTGTGCCAGTGATCTCCAGACAACAGTCAAATGCCAACTATTGGCTTTACTGTGCACACGTGGGCTAATATTACAAAGGCTTTGACACCAACCCATGCTTGCTCTCCCATAGTCTTCCCTCCCTGACCCCATCCTCACTTGTTTTTTCCTGGTCTCTTGTGTACAGGTGCTGGTACCTCCTGGCTATGGGCAAGATGTGAGGAAGTGGCTTCAAGGTCCAGTGCCTCAGCTCCTGCCCTCAGCTCCACCCAGCGAGAGCACCAAGGTATGGAGTTGAGGGGTGCAGGTGGTCACAACCATCTGATTGAAGAGGGGCTTCTCAAACATTTTCACTATGGTTTCAGTTGGAAGGGAACTTAGGGTCATCTAATTAACCTGTTCCTGTGCAGGTGTTTCCTTCTACTGGGCCCACATGTCTGATTCCTCTCATACATGGCAGCCTCTCTTACTTGAAGACAGCTGCAATGTTTCCTTGAGTATTCATTCCCCTGGTCACCCAAACAACTGATTCTGGCATGACATGGTCTCATCCCTTCACTATTATAGTCACTCTCCTCTGGACCACCACTCTGCCCATTTTCTGCTTTGCCATTGCAGGAAACACAGAATTAATGGGGAGAATGGTGGTGCCATTGGGAACATTTGTGACAAGCATAGGGTCATTGCTAACTTATACCAGAGCCCAAATTAAAGATACTTGTCATAAGTATGAATGCTCTAAAGAACCAAGAACCAGTTCACCGATGATACTAGGGATCATCACATTAGGGATGGGGAGGAGGGATAAAGAATATGTGAGTTTGTGAGAACAGTGAGTTTGATTTTCTTCAGGGAGGGGAAGGAAGGAGGGACTTTTGGTTGATGCCTCAAAAGGATGGACGCATGTTACCTTCACAGACTCCTGAAAGGCCCCGACGTGGCATCCCAGGCCTTCCTGATGGGCGTTTCCATCTCCCACCTCGTATCCACCGAGCTTCCGACCCTGGCCTTCCAGGTGAGAAGAATTCTGCCAATGTTGACTGTAGGGATGGTCTTTTCTCCTCCTTTTCTCTAAGGACCCAGGATGGAGGAGTAGGTCTTTTGGGGGCTCAGCATTTCTTCCAAGTTGTCTTCTTGCTAAACACCCTAGATTAATGAGTCTCCCTGCTCTAATTCCTGCCCTTCCCTATTCCTGTCTCCTAGTCCCATCCCCACCTCTCCAACCAAGTTTGATCCACTTTTTTCATCCTTTGATTTTGATAAGTAAGACCAGAAGTACTTGTCCCCTCCCCAGCTTCCCCTTATTCCTCCTCTCTTGTTATGGGCAGCTGCGTTCATCAGCCTAAGAGCCAGGACCCCATAAGGCAACAGAATGTGGGGTAAATCTGGGGCTATTTCCCCATGGAGTGTCTCTTAAGTTGCTGTGAGCCTGGCCTTTCCGTCTTGCATAAAAGCCATGCTGTCATGGGGCTGAGGACCTGGGATGTGGGAGGGGATGAGGAGGAGAACTGCTACCTGTGTCCAGTTTGCTGGGTCAGGCC
Organism: Pseudochirops corinnae; assembly: GCA_028646515.1. Lineage (NCBI taxonomy): Eukaryota > Metazoa > Chordata > Mammalia > Diprotodontia > Pseudocheiridae > Pseudochirops > Pseudochirops corinnae. The sequence goes on along the minus strand of CM053585.1, from coordinate 176,378,552 downwards.
ATTTGTGTCTGTGTGTCTGTGTCTGCCTGCAGACCAGAGCTACTTACTTCTCTTCCCTACACTAATCTGCTGTGGCTGCCTTGGTGTGAGCTGGTTTAATGTGCACAGTGTGATAAGTAAGGAACCTGGGAGATGAGTGGGTGCTCTTGACTTATTTCTGCCTTCTTCCCTTTGTAGCTGAAGAGCCCAAGGAAAAGGCCTCGCGGAAGGCAGTGGAGCCAGGTGGGAAACTCTAATGGGAAATTACAGGGCTGTTAGGGAGGAGATGGAGGGGAACTAGAATTGAGTACCTTGACCCCCAGGTTGAAGTAGGCCACACTCTGACCAGTCACTTGTCTTGTCCCCTGCTGCAGACCTAGCAGGAACTCCAGATAGCTGCTGCTACCCTCCACCAGTGCCTAGGCAGGCATCGCCTCAGAACTTGGCAACTCCTAGCCTGTTACATCCTCAGACCTCACCATTGCTGCATTCTCTAGTTGGACAGCATATACTGTCCGTTCGTCAATTTACCAAAGATCAGGTATCTGGCCTGGGGGGAGGCGTTGTCAGGAGAGTTCTGGGGTTTACTGGTATTTAGTAGAGGAAATTTGAGAAAGTGTTGTCCTGACTGACCTTGTGACCCTCTTCAGATGTCCCACCTGTTCAACGTGGCACACAACCTACGAATGATGGTGCAGAAGGAGCGTAGCATAGACATTCTCAAGGTCAGAACCAAAGGGAATTGCAGGGAAGAAGGTCTTGAGTTGGGCTCCTATGGACAGCCTTCCATCGGCAGTAAGAGGGAAGATGATCTGTTTCCACGTCTGTCTCTTTTCTACAATACACTTACGGGGTATCACAGCTCGTGATAGTTCATCTTCCTTGTGTAGCATCCTGTGAAATTGACCTTAACCCCTCCTATCCCCAACACTCAAAACATACCTGTCCCCTTTTCAGCTTTGATTTCCAGAACCTCAGTTAGCCAGTCTGACTTAAGTTAGCTTTGTTGTATTCCTAGGAAAGGCTAGCCAGATCTTCCACCTCTGCCAGGGAGCATATACTTTTTAACAGTGAATTTCTAGAGAAAGTTAACCAAAAACTGATGGTGGGATGTTCTGTTCTTTAGCAGGTCAGTGGAGCACATACTTCTGGGTAGGTGGGCTTTTTCAGTATGTCTCAGATTAGATACTGTATAGACTGTCACTTCTTTACTTTGTGGCTAAGATGGCACCAGGGCAGGGAGGAGGGAAAGGTTCTTGCTTTTGTTTTCTCTGGAGTGAATCTGCTTCCCCCATGTCCTTTCCCACTAGGGCAAGGTGATGGCCTCCATGTTTTATGAAGTGAGCACACGTACCAGCAGTTCCTTCGCAGCAGCCATGGCCCGTCTTGGGGGCTCTGTACTCAATTTCTCTGAAGCCACGTCGTCTGTCCAGAAGGGAGAATCCCTAGCAGACTCTGTCCAGACCATGAGCTGCTATGCTGATGTCGTTGTGCTCCGCCACCCCCAGCCTGGAGCTGTGGAGGTAAGAAGGGCTGGGGGCTGCTGGGGAAGCAAAAAGAGAATGCAGGGGCGGCTAGGTGGCACAGTGAATAGAGCACCAGACCTGGAGTCAGGAGGACCTGAGTTCAAATCCAGCTTCAGACACTTAACACTAGCTGTGTGATCTTGGGCAAATCACTTAACCCCAATTGCCCTGCATTCCCCCCCTCCAAAAAGCAAAAAAAAAAAAAAGAGAGAATGCAGTCTTTTGGACTGAACTAGGAAGACAGTGGGGACCCAGATATAGATGGTGAGATAATCATGCAAAAGAGGATGGGCAGTTTTATTGGCAATATGACAAGCCCCAGTTTTGTTTTGTTTTTTTAAGAATTTGTATTGAGAAATTTTATTTTTTTTAATATTTAATACAGACACATCTGGCATACTTTTGACTTGAGTAAACCATAACGTACAGGCAAATGGGAGATAATCCCAGAAATCTGAGATTTCGAAGGTGCCTCCGGGGTCCTCTAGTATAACCTGTATGTGAAAGGAATCCCTGTTACATCATTCCACATGTGGTCATCTAGCCTCCCACTAAATGCCTCTGAGGAGAGGGAGCCCATCACCTCTGAGGACAGGCCATTTGACCTTGGACAACTCTAAATTGTCAGGAATTTTTTCCAGAAACTGAGCCCAAATGGGCCTTTTTGCATTCTCTACCCATTGCTTCTAATTATGTCCTCTGGGACCAGATAGACCAAGTCTAATCTCTCCTTCACATAGTGGGTGGCCCTAAGATACCTTAAAACAATAGTCGTGTCCTCCCTGAGTCTGGTCCACTCCAGGCTAAATGTCCCCAGTACCTTCTGCTGATGACATATGGCCAGGACTCAAGGCTCTTCTTGGTTTGATCACTCTCCTGGACATGCTCCACTTTATCATTGTCCTTCCCAAAACATGATCCCCAGAACTGGACGTAGTAGGAGGTTTAATAAGGGCAGAGGACGGCACCCCTGTTACCCCCCTGTTCTGACCCTGTGCAACCCAAGAAAAGCAGCCCCTTGGAATTTTGTGCTGGCCTCCTCATTGAGTTGATTGTGCGTCCCCTGCTTAGCATAAGTTTATTTGATTTATGCAGAAATGCAAGACTTTGCATTTATCCTATTGCATTTTGTTTTATTAGATTCTAGCCGGTCAGGATTTTTGGATCCTGACCCTGTCATCCTGGCAGCTAGATGGTCCAGTGGATAGAGTGCTGTGCCTGCAGTCAGGAAGACCTGAGCTCAGATTTTACCTCAGACACTTAGTGGCTGTGTGACTTTGGGTGGGTCACTTAACATCTCCAAGTCTCAATTTCCTCGTCTGTAAAATGGGGATAATCACCTCCTAGAGTTGTGAGAATCAAGTGAGATCATATTTGTAAAGCGCTTAGCTCAGTACCTGGCACAGAGGTATAAATTGTATAAATGCTAGCTCTTTTTTTATCATTGTTATTATCCCTGGGTGTTAGATAGCCCTCTCAGCTTCCTGTCTTCTACAGAGTTAACAAATGTACCATCTCATTCCATCTCTGCCTTTTTCCAGATCATTGATTAAAATGTTACACTGCACTGGGCTAAACATTGAACCCTGGGGCACTCCACTGGAGACCTCTGCCACATTAACATGGAACCATTAACCACTATCTTTAAGCCCAGCCTCCAACCAGTTCTGAATCCATCCTGGCTGTGTTATCTGATTCATATCTCTCTGCTGACTTTACAAGAATCTAAGTAATCTTGTTTTAGCTGGGGAGAAGGGTTAATGAGATTAGGTCTTGTGACTTGTTCTTGAAACTCTCCTAGCTCTTTGTAATCAGCCGTTTCCCTTTCTAAATGTCCACCCACCATCTCTTATCTTTTCTAGAGTTTCTCTCCCCCCCCCCCCCCCCCAATCAAAGTTGTCAATCCTACTGGCTGGTAGCTTGCAGGATTAGTTCTCTTCCCCCTTTTGAATCAGAGAATTATTTGTCCTTCTCCAATTTTGTGGTGCCTCTCTGATTGTCCATCATTTTAAAACAGCACTGACAAAGGTTTAGACGTCATGCCTTCCAGTTCATTCAGGTCAGGACCAGAGGAGGGAGGTAGTTTGTGGGGACTGGGTAACTTGAATCCACCCAGGGCAGTCTGGCGCTGTCTCACTCTTCTCTTATTTGTGTTGAGCGTCAGCTCGCCGTTAGTCATTGATGTGTCTGTCATTTCCAGTGTAAAGGCCATTCTTTTGCAGAGAAAACAGAAACAACATATGAGTCAGGCAGGCCTGCCTTCTCCCTGTTGTCAGCTGCCATCATCCCATCCACCCCAAGCTAAGGTCCTGCTTCTTTTTTTTATTATTTTCCTTTTATTAAGGGGATTTGTTCTGTGAAGTTTGGATTCAGTCAGAGGGCCACACTTGAGGACCTCGAGGGCCACATGTGACCATAAGGCTGCAGGTTCTCCCCCTCCCCCATTTTAGATCCTCTGTTTTCTCAGTGCGTGTAGCCAAAATCCCATTTGGTTGTGCTTAGCGTCCCCTGTCACTCAGCCTCAGCTCATTCTGAACTAGAGCTTTGCTCATGTCTCGTGCTTTTACATTTATTTTCTGTTACTTGGACTTGCTTCCATCTTCTGGCCATTTCTTCTGTGTTTGGCCCAGGGATATTTAATGTTTATCAACAGTGTGGATAAAGGCAGAGAGAATGGTGTGCTTCTCAAATCTGTGAGGGATGGCTGACCCAGTAGGATGGTCGTCAGAAGCGCAAAAGACCTTGACACGCTAGAGCCTTGTGCTGACTAGAATAAGATAAAGACTTGAGTGCAGAGTCTGTGTAGAGTCTTACGTTGGGTACCCAAAAACATCCCCTTCACGAACAGAAGAGGGAAGGATGATTAGCCGGCAGCTGTTCGGAACAAGCTCTGGGTGACTCAGCAGCCGAACCTGATGGCCAGCAAAGTGTCCTGTCTTGGCCTGCCAAGTTGAGAGGCCGGGCTTCCAGGAATAGAGAGATGATGTAGGCCTGGGTCAGGCCTCTTCTGGAGTGCCAGGTTCAGATCTTGGCACCACGTGTAAGAAGGACAAGGATAAATTAGAAAGCACCCAGAAAGGAGCAGCTGGGAAACCTAGACCCTAAGGTCCATTCGAGAGTTAGTTGAAGGATGTGGGTGAGTTTAACCTGGGGAAGAGAAGACTTGAAGAGGATGTGACAGCTGTTGTGAAGTATTTAAAGGGTTGCTTTGTGGACGAGGCGTTAGACGTGTTTTCTGTCTGGCCTGGAGTACAGAACCGGGAGTGATGAGTGGAAACTGCAAAGAAGCCAATTTAGGCTGTCAGGAAAAGCCTTCCAACAGTTGTCATCTAGTTATTTATGGCTCTCTGTGACCCCATTTGGGGTTTTCTTGGCAGAGATACTAGAATGGTTTGCCATTTTCTTCTCTGGCTCATTTTATAGATAAGGAAACTGAGGCAGAGGGGGTTAAGTGACTTGCTCAGGGTCACACAGTGTCTAAGGTCAGATATGAACTCAGATCTTCCTGATTCCAGTCTGGGTGCTTTGTCCACTGTGCCACCTAGCTGCCCCCTAAGAGCTACTCAGGAGTGGAATGGGCTCCCTTGGAGACTATTCGTACATGCAGTCTTTTATGTTAGAGGATTCTATTTGTTTCAAAAGATGCTTGTTCAGTGTTTTTCATGTTTTGTTCCCATTTAAAGTTGTCTCTGGTTACAGATGACTGTAAAAGAGCTGGTGTCTACTGCAACATTCGTGGTAGTTGGGCATATTGTTCCTTTGGTTCTCCTTTATTCGTTTTGTCACCTCATAAAAGTATCCCCGTATTTTTACTTCTCTGTATTCACTATTCATTAAGGCACAGTCTCAGTTGTGGGGGTCAGGGAAGTCTGTGTGGACGGGTCGGTGCTTGGACTGAAGTGAGGTGAGGAGTTCCCAGAGGTCCAGGGGAGGCAGGGAACCGAATGGCGTCATCATTGTTGGTGTGAAAGAACAAGAAAGCCGGTTTGGCTGAAGTGTAGAGTGTAACCGTGAGATTCTGTCTGTGTATCTCATGAGTCCACCCTGTGTTCATAAGGCATAGCTCTTAGACTTTTCCCACAGTTGGGTGGACTGAGAGGTTGGCCCTCTAACTCTCACCCCCAAACACATACTGTACAAATTCATCCAGTGTTAGCTAAACTGCTCCCCTTGTTGTTCTTGTACACAGCTGGGGATGGAGCCCTGGCTCTGGCGTCAGCATCTGGGTTCAGATATGCTTCTGATGCCTTCTACCTATGTGACCTTGGCCCTGGGTCTCAGTTACTTCCTCTCCAAAGTGGAGGTGCTGGGCTAGACAGGCCTCTGGTGACTTTCCATTTCTAGCTCTGTGATCCATGGTCTCCATCCCTTTTCAGAGATTGTCCCCATGCCTATAATGTTCTCCTTCCTTGCTTGGGGCCTCTTGGAATCCCTGGCTCCTTTTAAATGGTCAGCTTGCTGCCATCTGCCTTTCTCAGTCTCCTCAGTTGTGAGCATGCTCTCCTCAATAACCACACAAAAGACTTTGTCTCTAGTACATGTTTACATCCTGTGTGTGTATGTGTTGTCTCCTCTCTCCCCAGTAAAATGGAAGTGTCTTGATGGCAGGGAATGATTTGTTTTTGTATCACTAGCTCTAAGCACATTGCATTGCATGCAGAAGGCACTCAATAAATGCTTGTTGGATTACATAGTGGGATCACTGCTTATGAACAGTTTTGTAACTTTTCTTGAATAAATCTCAAATACTCCGCTAGCAGCAAAAGGAACAGACTTATTTTCATTTGCACTGCTCTTACTTATTATTAAAAGTAAGCACTTTTAAAAATTGTCATTGACATTTTGCAGTTGTTTTCTGGAGAATTGTTCACATACTTCTTCCCCAACATCTCTTATATAGTTGGCAGCAAAGCACTGCCGGAGGCCAGTGATCAATGCTGGGGATGGGGTAGGAGAGCACCCGACCCAGGCCTTGCTGGATGTCTTTACCATTCGAGAGGAGCTAGGAACTGTCAATGGCATGACGGTAAGAGGGAGCCCCTACATGGTGGATTGAGGTCAGCAGACTGCAGCCTGCCAAGGGACCTTGTGTTTCTAGCTTTGGCTTTGCTGAGAATGACATTGGAGGCAGTTATGGGGCATGTTAATTCTAAAGAAGATGAGGACTTGAGATGACGTGCAGCTCCTGTATTTTCTGATTGCTTAAGGCAAAGGAAAGGTCTTGCTGAGGGCTCCTATGGCGGGAGTTACCTCTGAGTGAAGAGGCCTGGCTCTATTCCCTAGATCACGATGGTGGGAGATCTCAAGCACGGACGCACAGTACACTCCCTTGCCTGCCTGCTCACCCAATATCGAGTCAGCCTTCGCTATGTGGCACCCCCCAACCTGCGAATGCCACCTGATGTTTTGTCTTTTGTAGCTTCCAGAGGGACTAAGCAGGTGAGCCTTCCGTTTCAGTGTGGTCCCCTTGTTTTTCTGCCATCTTGGCAGGGTGGCAGCTCATCCTGGGCAGATTGGCTTGAGTGGGCCAGGAAGCAACAGATTGGATTCTGCCAGCAGGGTGCTAGGTGTCCTGGGCTTCAGCCTGCTTTCTTCTCCCATTCTTCCTTTTCCTAGGAGGAATTTGAGAGCATTGAGGAGGCGCTGCCTGACACAGATGTCCTTTATATGACTCGGATTCAGAAGGAACGGTTTGGCTCCAGCCAGGAATATGATGCTGTGAGTTCTCAGGGCCATGGTTTAGCTGGGGAGGGGCAGCAGGGTGAAAAGGACGGCCCCATCCCAGTGGTCACATTTGGTTTGCCCTGGATGTTGGCCACACAACTGTGACTTCTGCGGTGTTGAGGAGACCTCGAACCAAACTTCCTTCCCTTCAGTGCTTTGGCCAGTTTATCCTTACACCCCACATCATGACCCGGGCCAAGAAGAAGATGGTTGTGATGCACCCAATGCCTCGAGTCAACGAGATCAGGTGAGAAGGATTTGTGGTTAGGGCAGTGAAGGTGTTGAATACATTGAAATACAGCTGCCAGGACCTGAAAGTTAGGCTCTCACTGGCATTGTCCTCAGGAGCTTCTCTGGGTTTAGGCACCTCTTCTCTACAGGCTGATTACTGGGGGAAAGAGGATAAAGGAATAACTGGGGAGTTTTCTGGGAGCACCGCAGTGACCTGTCCTTTCCCCCTGCAGTGTGGAGGTGGACTCCGATCCCCGGGCTGCCTACTTCCGGCAGGCTGAGAATGGCATGTACATGCGCATGGCCCTTCTTGCTACCGTATTGGGTCGATATTAGAGCCCAGCTCTAACCACTTTTCTGATGTTCCTGCCACTGGGCAAGGATTCCTGGTGCCCCCCACGGGGGCAGCACATTGATGTGAGACTGTGGAGTAGCCCCAGAACACAGACATATAAAAACTTGCAAGCCTTTGGGCTGGGGCTTCCCTAGCTTGAGGATAGGGCAGGGTGTCAGGTGCTAGGCTCTTCCCCTCACCTCACCTGCACCCATGCTCTTCTCCCCACTGCCTCCCCTGGTCCCCTTAACTAGCCTTTAAAAACAGTATATAGTAACTTTTCTATTACCTGATCTCAGAGCCATTTCCTAATAAACATCTGAGCTGCCTCTATCATTTTTTCCAAGTTTCCTATTGTCCATAGAGGGAGCAGTTTCTTTGTGGCCAAGTGTACAAAGTACTAGGTTTACTTAATCCAGCTGTGAGGACTACATTATCATCATTACTCCAGATCCCGTTGCTTTTTGTGGAGTAAAAACTCAGGTACTCTGCACTTAGGGCACAAGTCTGTCAAAGACAGTTTAACTTTTCAGAGATCAAGATCCTTTTAAAAAGAGCTTTCCTGATCTACTTTCTAGGAGTCTTTAGAGTTCTTCCAGGAACTTTAAATTTCCCTTTGGACACTAGCTAGGCCTTTGATAAGGATGAAACAAAAGAATTTTATAAGAGATTAGGTTTAGGACTGAGGGAGGACACTGTAATATTTCTTCATATTTTCCAAAAAAGGAAGAGAGGCATGAGTGTGCTTCTACACCTTGCAAAAACATTCTGACACTTAAACTCCAAACTAATGCTCAATCAGCCTGAGCAAGAAGTGTGCAGGGCAGTATTTATCTCCTTTCAAGGCAGTGTTCCCCAGGAAAGTCTCCTTCCCTCCCCTCCCTCCACTTCCCAAATAGACTCAAAGTTCTAGACCAGGCCAGCCTTTCTCTCTAATAGTAAGGAGACGGACAATTTCTGTTGGCCTCCACAATAGCCCTAATCTCCCAAAATTTCATAGTTTCAGAAATTAAAGGGAATCTAGTAGTTTAGTCCAACTCCTCTGTACACTCCCACTTTATAAATGAGGGATCTGAGAAGTTAAATGCATTGCCTAAAATGGGACAGGTAGCAGATAGTAGAGATTTGTTTTGAACCTAGTGTTTGGGACTCCAAATCCAGCATTATTTCTTCCTCTGCACCTTTTTATCTCTGATGCCATTTATGAAGTTCAGTGCCCATCTTTTCCTGGATCTTTTAAGAACTTCCTAACTGCCAATGATGGGGGCCTGTGCTGCTTCCTTATGGGGCAAAGGAAGTAGTCCAAATGTTGGCGTCATTGGACCCCACGCTTCCTTCACTGTGGAGGATCAAAGCTGTGATGAGGTTCTTTGGTGAAAGGCCTCCATAAAGGCAGTGTGACATAGTAGATCAGGTACCAGACTTGGATTCAGGAAGACTTGGGTAAACTCTGATACTTAGAAAGGCCATCTATGTTCCAAACCCTGTGGTAGGCATTGGGGACAAAGACCAAAATCAAACAGGCCCTGCCTGTAAGGAACTTACATTTGAGCAGATTTATATTGTCCATATAAATGAATTGGAGCAGAGTACTGGACCTGGAGAAAGGAAGATCCGAGTTCAAATCAAACCTTTGACGCTGTGTGACCCTGGCCAAGTCACTTAACGTCTATTTACCTCAGTATCTCATCTGTAAAATGGGGGTACTCTAGAGAAGGAAATGGCAAATCATTCCAATACTTGTGAAACAGAAATGAAGCTGATGCTTGATACAGGCCCTAATAGAGTGATATTTCAAACCCTGAGTGATGCCCCTCCTTGGATTAGAGCAGCCCTGTTTCTAGTAGCCGTCTCTAGGAGGCTGTAAATTTGCCCTTGAATTGTTGTTAATACATTCTCTAAGCATGTGTTTCTCACCAAACATTTATTAGTTACTCTGGGAATGAAGCGTTTAAACATTTTGCTACCTGCGAACACTGGTTTTCCTTTTTGGCAGACGTCCTTGCTGATGTTTGAATTAGATTAGATATTAGGTAAGGTTAGGACATTGAATGTGAATCTGAGCAGTTTGAGGTGACTGGATAAATATGAGCCTTTAGTCATTTAGCATTTGAGTGACATAAAAGTACTGTTTAGGAATCTGACCAGTGTTTTGAGTTTTGGGCCCGGTGCTGACCAGATAGCATCTTAGCTGTGATTGGAGAGTCTCAGAGCAAGGTTCTCTGCAGGAAAGTTTCTTCAGTAGAAATTTGGAAACCATTTACCTAGGTGGAGGGATTACAGTGTACAAAAATGCGTCTACCTAGTGTCTTCTAACGGCAGCTAGATGGTGCAGTGGATAGCACGCTGGACCTGGAATCAGGAAAACTCGTCCTCAGACACACACTTGCTGTGTGACAGAGGGCAATTCATATAACACTATTTGCCTCAGTTTCCTCATCTGTAAAATGAGCTGGAGAAGGAAATGGCAAACCACTCCAGGATCTCTGCCAGGAAAACTAAATAGGGTCACAAAGAGTCAGACACAAATGAAACTACTGAACCACAACAGTGTGTCAAGGATTCGCATTCACACTTTGCAAAAGTGAGGCAGTCCCCATCCTCTGACTTACATTCTGAAAGCACATTTATAGAAAAGGTAGATAGGGCAGGGAAGGAAGGTTGGTTTAGGGAGCTACAGGAATGGTGAGAGGCATTGTTATGGCAGTGGATTGTCACGCCTTTTGCAGAAACAATGACAGGATTGGTTTGGTGATGGTTCCCAGAGGAAGGTGGAAAGTGTGTTATGGTTAGAGGCAGCTGGGTGGTGTAGTGGATAGAGGTTTGGCTCTGGAGTCAGGGGGACCCAAGTTCAAACCTGGCCTCAGACACTTTAGCTGTGTGACCCTGAGCAAGTCATTTAACTTCTATATGCCTGTTTCCTTAACTATAAAGTGGGGCTGATACCAGCACCTACTCAGTGGGGAGGATTAAATGAGCTATTTGTAAAGCACTTAGTACAGTGCCTGACATCGTGGATGCTTAAGAAATGCTTGTTTCCTGCCCAGAGGGCACACATTACCCTTTGATCCAGCAATACCACTAGCAGGTCTGTATCCCAGATATGGAAAAGGGTCTATGTGTGCAAAAATGCAGTAGCCCTTTTCATGATGGCAAAATATTGGAAATTGAGGGGATACCTATCAATTGAAGAATGGCTGAACAAGCTGTGGTATATGAATATAATGGAATGCTATTGTGCAATAAGAAATGAAGAGGTAGATTTCAGAAAATTCTGGAAAGACTTGTGCAAACTGATGCAAAAGTGACATGAGCAAAATCAGGAAAACATCGCACACACTTATTGGCAACATTGTGATGTTCAACTATGAATGACTCAGCTCTTCTCAGCAACACAGTGATCCAAGACAAGTACAAAGGACTCAGAAGAAATTGCTCTCCATATCCAGATAAAAGACTGATGGACTCTGAATGCAGATCAAAGTGTATTTTTTTTCACCTACTTTATTCTTTCTCATGTTTTTTTAATTGCTTCTTTTACAAGTATGACTAATATGGAAATATTTTTACATGATAACACATGTATAAACTATATCAAACTGCCTACTGTTTTCAGAAGAGGGGGGGGAGGGAGGGAGAAGAGTTACATGTGACTGGGGGAAAATAAAATACTATTAATAAATGCTTGTTTCCTTGTTCCTGGGAGGAGGGGAAATGATGGTACATGAAGTATAATCTTCACAAAAGCATATTTTAAAAACTAAGATGACTACGACTTTATTTAATAAGTTGACCAATCTGTTTAAAGATCCGAAAAAATTTGACATGTAAAAGTAAATGTAATCAGAAAAAAACCATCAAGTTCTGCCTAAAAGAGTAAAACCAATAATCATGAATCAAAACAAACTCTTCTTGGTTACTACGTTAGGAAAAAACAAACATGCCTTGCCAGTATCAAGTTAGAGAAGGATGCAAATGTGTGTTCTCATCTGACTTTATACTAGAAACTTCTGTATACGTATTGATTTTCCCTGAAGCATCCTAGCCTCCTAGTCCCTCAACTTAGTAATTTCCTATAACCTACTCCTCACCCCTGAGACAACGAAAACCCTGCAAGACAGTTTCTGGGCAATGAATTATTACTTAGGCTAGCTGATAATAAATCAGTGGCTTCACTCGGTAACCAAAGCTTGCTAGTGGAGATACTGAATGCCTTAATATACTTTTAGAAAAGGGGTTGCCCCTGACAGGTAAAAATCTACCCTGATGGATAAACAATGAGGGAGTGGGCATATTAATGAGAAGGTGGGTTATAAATCCTGCTGAGGATGTGGCTTAAGCATGAGAAGCATGCTGCTTCCAGCAATCTGGGCAAATGAAACCATCTCTACCCAGACCACTCTGGTTGGTTTTCTCCTTGAACTGGGTTACCCTAAAGTCCAGTGGAGGTGTTCAAGGGCATAGTTGTTGCTTTGGGACTGAAATTCACTAGATTAGACTCTACATTCTAAACAGAAGTAAGGTCTAGTTGGGTAGAGTCCTGCCCAAGATTGTTGTATTTGTTCTTCATTCTGGAAGAGCACCATGACATCAGGGAATGATGCCATGACTTGCAGTTGACTTGGATTTGAGGGAGGGAGGCTGTCACTTTCTCCTCCAGAACCATCTGGGTCCAGTGGCCTGTTGTTCATCAGGACGACTGGAGATGGCCCAGGATGCACTGGGGTCCCTGGCCCTTTTACACTGAGGTCCTTTCAGGTTCTCACTTTGAGAGGGTAAGTAACACCCTTCAGTCAGTAGGCCTCTTTAAGAGTGAGTAAAAGGGATGGCCCAAACTGGGAGGGGAAGACTCTCCGGGTTGCTGGCCATGAGAAACAGTTACTATTTACTATTTACATTCATCTGTGCTAGGAGGGTAGGGATCTAGTGTCCAGAGATCAAACCTTAAATCCAATTCACTTGGAGCTCATAGACTGGACAATGGGTCCCTTTCCTCCTAGCACAGAATGAATGTAAATAGTAAATAGTAACTGTTTCCCTTGGCCCAAAACCCTGAGGGTCTTCCCTTCCCAGTTTGATTTTTTTTTTTTTATTAAAGGGGCCATTCCTTTACTCACTTCTTAAAGAAGCCAGTTCACTGAATGGGTGTTACCTCACTCAAAGTGAGAAACTGAAAAGGCCTTAGCCTAAAAGGGCCAGGGTCTACCAGTGCATCCTGATGAATATCAGGCCACTGGCCCCTGATGGCTCTGGAGGAGAAAGTGAGGCTGGTGACCTTGCATAGCTCTCCACTCAAATTCAAGTCAACTGCAAGTCATGTCATCATTTCCCTGATGTCATGGTCCTCTTCCAGAATGAATGACGAACATAACCTGTAACTAGTCTCCTCCCTCTCCATTCTGGCCTTCTCTCCCCTAAGGGTGTTCTGCCCAAAACAAGGTACATTTTGTTGACTGAAAGCTCCCTCATGAACTTGGAGTTTACTGACTAGATTTCCTGCCCAAGGAGCATGTTCCCTGAGGATTTAGAAATTTCATCTAACAGCAAGCAATGCCCTTCAGAGAGTAGCTGACTGATGCACAGCTGGTCCCTGAATGAGAAAATAAAGAGAAAAAGACTTAATTCTAATTTAATAATGGATTATTAATATAATAGAAAAATAATCACTTTTCTCACCCCCACCTCAGCTATACACAGAGATGGTTAGACCCTTGATCTTGCCAGCACCACAAACTACTTGCATATTCCTGAACTCTGAAATTCCCTTATCATAATCTTGTCATTCTACCTTGGCCTTTCAGCTCCAAACCCTTTTCTCTGACCTCAAAGTGGCTCCAGCCTCCCCCTTTAGTTCTTTCCCAGGCTATCACCCCTATACTGGCTATATTTTCCTCCCTTTCCCATGTTGATCTCTTGGTGAACCAATTCAACTTTACACTGTCCTCTTGAGTCCCTTGCCTCCTTTTCTTATACCTGATCGTGCCCTGCCATTCCTCAGACCTGGCTTACTGCCACCGTCTGTTGCCTACTCATGGTTTTTTTTAGGTGGGGAGGGGGAATTGGGATTCTTTTGGAGGCAATTCGGGTTAAGTGGCTTTCCCAGGATCACACATATAGTAAGTATCTGAGGCCAGATTTGAAGTGAAGAAGATGAATTTTTCTGACTCCAGGTCCAGCCCTCTATCCACTCTATCTACTTCACCACCTAGTGACAAAGCAATCCTTTTTCAGCTCTCTATATTGACTCACTATCCCCCTTACAGCAATGTCACTTCTTTTCTTCCATCTTCAGAACTCCCAAAGGTCCCACTTCCACCCTCTGCTGAGAATCTTGCCTCATATGTCAGTGAAAAAAATTGAGGCCATTTGCTGAGAGTTCTGTCTTCTCCCCTCCTCATCTCCAGTCATCCAGACACCTCCCTTCTGCCACTATTTCTTCCTTCATCCCTGTCCCGTCTGAAGAGGTGGCCCTTCTTGCTGAAGCAAACCCCTTTACATGCACAACTGAGCCCATTCCATTCTGTCTTCTCCAGCAGATTGTTCTTTATCTCATTCTCACTCTCACTTACCTTCAGTCTCTCCCTGTTTACCAGCTGCTTCCCCACTGCCTACAAACATGTCCATGTCTCCCTGACTGATCCACCCCCACTAGCTATCACCGGATATCTCTCCTCCATTTTGTGGCTAAACTAGAGAAGGCTGTCTACAACCAATGTCGCTAGTTCCTGTCACTCTGTTTTTACCTCTCTAAATTCTGGCTTCTAGCCCTAATCGTTGAACTGAAACTGCTTTTTTCTGAGTAACTAATGATCCTTTAGTTGCCAAATCTAACGGCCTTTCCTCAATCTTAATCTTGACCTCTCTGCTGCCTTTGACACTTTCATTCATTCTCTTTGATTCTCTTTTCTCTCTAGGCTTTCTTGACACTGCTGTATCCTGTATTTCCTCCTAAGCTATTTATCTGACCATTCTTCAGTTCCCTTTGCTGGGTCATCATTGGATGTCTCCCACCCCACTCCAGGCTGCTGTCCTAAGCCTTCCTCTTCTTCTATATATTATTTCACCTGGTCATCTCATCAGTTCCTGTAGATTTCATTTACATCTTGTAATGTTAATGGAATTTGAAGATCTTCTCTGCCTTTTAATAGGCACATAAAGCCCTGGCCCATAGCTAATCGGGCTCTGGACTCCAGAGATTTTCCAATTAAGTGCTGAACCACATTAATTTTCAGGCTTCTTGGCACTAAGCCAATCAGATGCTGAGTCTTTGTTATATATTCTGGGAGGCTAGTATTTTGCTTTAGGGGTTTACTTACAAGAAGGACCTTTGTAAGTCTCTGAGTAGCTGTTTGTTAAGAACTCCCACTACTCAGAGGTTTGTGCTCTCCCAATCCAGTGGTGTATGTAGTTGGTTGTATTACTTTGTTCAGATAGTAGAAGCTCTGTCTGTTGAATCTCTGCTAATTTCTCTGCTTGTATTTTCTACTTATCTCTATTTAAAGTAAGATTGTTGACCCCTTTAAAAGTTGTCTTTCCTTTAGCAAAGCAGATCAAAGAACCTGTGCTAGCAGGCCATCCCGGCTGTGCTAGGGTACTTGCTATTACACATCTGTATGATAATGATTCTCAGATCATATCCAGCCCTAACCTCTGCTGAGCTCCCATCTACCCAATTACCTATTAGACATTTCAAACTGTATGTCTTATAGACATCTTTAACTCAACATGTCTAAAACTGAATACATTATTCTTTCCCTCACACTCTCCCTTCTTCCTTATTTGCCTGTTACTGTCACATATCAATCTATATACATTGTGGGCTTAGGGCAGAGCTCCAAAACTGATCAGATTAAGTATTCCAAGGGGAGCAAGGTCTCTGGAGGTCTAATCCAGGTGGAGAGAAACAGTATTAGGGGGCTATCAGCAAGACAAATGGCAAAATGCCTGGGGGAGGATGGATGAAGCAACAGTGATGAGAAGACTCACCCAAGTGTAAATGTAGAAAGGTAGCCTGAAATAGTTAAGGGATTTATTAAACACATGCTGTATATTGGGCACTGTGCTAAACGCCAGGGAATATGAATGAAAGCAAGACAGTTCCTGCCGGGGATTGGAAAAGGAGGGTGCCATGAGGAGGCAGGCATGATGAGATGAGGCAATGAGGTGGCTCGGTGAATAGAGAGCTGGGCCTAGAATCAGAAAGACCTGAGTTCAGGGGTGGCCCTAGACACTTCCTAATTGGGTGACCCCTGGGCAAATCACTTATGCTCTGTTGCCTTAATCCACTAGAGAAGGAAGTGGCAAACCACTCCTGTATCTTTGCCAAAGAACTCCACGGATAGTACTGGCGTGCTATGGTCCATCGGGTACCCGAGAGTCAGACACAATCGAACAACAATAATAAGATGGGGAAGAAGTGTCTGGAAAGTGGTGTAGGAGACCTGGTTTCCAGCAAGATTAGGGGAAAGTTTGTGGTTACCAATAGGGTGGGAGGCAGGGACCCCAAGGGTGCAGGGAGATAAAACTGATATGCAAAGAGCAAATAGTGGTGAAGAGAAAGCCGCAAAATGGAGAAAAGTAAGGCATGGCTGTACGCCAAAAGACTGTTATAATAGTTCCAGGTGTGAAATAATAAGGATCTGAGCTGGAGTGACAGAGGACTGGAAGTGGAGATCTGAATAGACAACAATCAAGTTTTAACAAGTATTCTGTGGCAAGTGCAGCACTAAGCACCAGAGATACAAAGAAAATGCAAAATGCAAAAATAAAACCATTTCTGCTCCCAAGGAGCTCACATTCTTCTTCTCATTTGGTGTCGTCTCACTCTCTGTGACCCACTTTGGGGTTTTCTTGGCAAAGATACTGAAGTGGTTGGCTTCCTGTTTACTTCTTCAGCTCATTTTACAGATGAGGAAACTGAGGCAAACAGGGTTAAGTGACTTGCCCAGAGTCACACAGCTAGTATATTTCTGAGGCCAGATTCAGAGGTCTTTCTGAATCTAGGCCCAGTGCTCTATCTATTGAGCCACTGCAATACCCATTCTAATGGGAAATAATTGAAGCCTTGACCCCAGGTCATGGCCACAAGCTTTCCCATCAAGATTGACACGTGAGAAGAGGAAACTATTTATGCCTTTAACAATCTTTAGCCCAGTGAATTCGAAACCATGTTAATCAATTAACAGGCATTTATTAAGCATCTGCTTTCTGCTAAGAATGGGAACTGGACCTATGATTTCATTAAAATTGGGAATTTCCCTCCCTAATTCAAGTTTGCACCTTTTCAATTTAATTTCAGTTTCAATCTTAGAGTACTGAGCTATAGTGTCAGGGCGTAGGACTTGAACCCAGGGTCTTCTTAACTTCAAGGCCAATGCTGTATGTGCTCCACCAAGCTGTCCCTCCCGTATGACACAGTTCCTGCTCCCAGCAGCTAAAGAGGAGGGAACAAGAGGAGGGAAAAAAAACTTTCCATGGCTGAAATTAACAGGAGATGCTAACCAGGAGATAAATAGGAGTGACATCAGAAATCATCACAAACTATCAACAAGCAGATGAAAGACGGTCCCAAATCACTAATAATAGAAATGCAGATTCAAACAGCTCTGAAGTGCCTCCTCATGCCCATCAGACTGGCGATTGTGATTAAAGAGGAAAAGGCTTGAGGGCCTGTGGGAAGACATGCCCTTAGGTGTATGTGCTGCTGGTGGAGCCGTGAATTGTTCTAACTGTTCTGACAAGTACTAAGAGAAGTCATGGACTGTGCAGACCCTTTGATCAGTACCCCACCTAGGCTTTTATCCCCAAGGACATCAGAGACGGGGAATTTATTCACAAATATTTATGGAAGCACTGTATGTGGTCACCAAAGACAAACAAACAAAAGAACACCTGGAAACAAAGTGAGTATTCAGTAATTGAGAACAGTCAAGCAAATTGTACTATGTGAAAGTAATGAAGCAGGGGGCAGCCAGGAGGTGCAGTGAATAGAGCACTGGTCCTAGAGTCAGGAGGACCTGAGTTCAAATCCAGCCTCACACACTTGACACACTAACTGTGTGACTTTGGGCGAATCACTTAACCCCAATTGCTCTGCCTTTTCCTCTCCAAAAAAAAAAAAAAAAAGAAAGAAAGAAAGAAAGCAATGAAGCAGTATTATGCCAAAAGAATTGGCAAAAGGGAGACTTGAGAAAACTTTGGGAAGATGGATAAGTCCTGATAACAGAGATAAGAAAGTGGAACCAAGAGGACAATTTGTACAATAACTGCAGCAGAAAGTAGCAGTGAAAGAGAGAAAAGCTTGATGAATGCAACAGTCAATCATGAGGACCAAAGTTGAAATATGCCTCTCTCAGGCTCAGTAGAGAGGACTGAATGATGGGTGTGGAATAAGGCATGTGTTGTCAGACAAGGGCAATGGGTTGATTATACATACACATACACACATACATTTTTTCTTTGTTGCAATTTAGGTTGACCATCATTTGACCTACTAAGTACTATGCACTGGAGATACAAAAATAAAAATGAGACAGTCCCTGGCCTCAAGGAACTTATATCTACTAGAGGAATTCAAAATATACATAGACAAATAGGCTATATATACACATATACACACACACAAACATACCATGTATAGATATATCATATGCGTATATGTATATATGTATATTGCCTATATGTGTATATATGGGATATGTATATGTGTGTGCACACACACATAGATAAAGATATAGATATACAGAGAGAGTGTACATGTATTCAGGAAAGACTAGTACCTCTGGTATGAGGGCTGCCAAGCCCTTTTCAAGGCTGCTTTCCACCTTTGGTGTCCATCTTATTCACCCAACTCTCACCTGTGCCTCCAAGAAGCTATAGTATATGTAGCAGCCACTCCAGTAAACCGTTTTAGCAAATGGGCTAAACCAGGGTCTCTATGAGCAAAACAATTATATTAGTTCAAAAGAAATGTGGGATACACAAATTTAGAGGCACACACACACACACACAGAGGTCTAGTTCCCATCCTCAGCAGAAAGCAGATGTGTGTATGTGTCTGTCTGTATCAGCTAACATTTATAGTTTTCAGAGTGCCTTACAAATATATCATTTTATCCCCATAACAACTATGGTGGGTACTATTATCCTCATTTTACAGAGAAGGAAACTGAGGCTCAGAGAGATTAAGTGATTGTTCAGGGTCACACGGCTAGTAAGTGTCTGCGCTGGAATTTGAACTCAGGTCTTCCCTGACTCCAGAACTGGTGTTCTATCCACGGCAACACCTAGCTACTAAATAATTTTGAGTGGGGCTTTAGCCATTGGGGGAGCAAGAGCAAGTCTCTTATAAAAGCCTTGAAGGACATAGCTAGAAGTTCCACAAAGCAGAAGCAAGGAAAGAGAGTGTTCTAGATATGGCAGGAGAGGCAGGAGGGAGTGAACATCTATGGAGAACAACAAGTTTGTCAGTTTGGCCAGAACATAGGTTGCAACGGGCTTTAAATGACTAACAGAAGAGTTTGAGTTTGCTTCTAACGACAATAGGGAGCCACTTATGTTTCTTAGTCAGGAGAATGGCATTATCAGTCCTGTGCTTTAAGCAGTTATATCTGACAGTTATATGGTGCATGAATGGGAGAGGGGAGATGCTTGATGTAGAGAGAGAAGCTAAAAGCTCATTGCAACAGTGTCACTGAGAGGTGACTGAAGGCTTGCATTAGGGTGCTTGTGGCATGAATGGAGAGAAATAGACTTATGGGAAAGATGGGAAAATAAAATAGACAGAAATTGGCAACTGAGTGGCCACAGGACTTGGCAGAGGATAAGTGATATCAAAGAGCCAAAGATGACTCCTAGTTTGAGAAACTGAGCGACTGGAAGAAAATGATGGTGTCTTCAAGGGGAACTGGGAAGTTAGGAGTTGAGGATGGTTTAGGAGGGGAAGATAATGAGTTCTCTTTTGAACATGGTAAATTTGATATGTCTGTGGGACAGACTGTGTCTGTGGATGTCCAGCATGCAAATGGAGAATGTAGAATTGTAGATCAGGGCTGATTATGTGAGATTTGGGAGACATCTGTAGAGAGACACAAGAGGTGAACCCATAAGAGTTTATAACCAAAAAGAGTGGAAAGAGAACAAAAGGAAAGGAAGAGAAGAAAAGGAGAGGAGAGGAAAGGGAAGGAGGAGAGGAAAGAAGCAAAGAGGAGAGGAATGGAGGGGAGAGGCAAAGAAAAGAGAGAAGAGGAGGAGAAGGAAAGGGAAGGGAGGAGGGAATGAGAAGAGAGGAGAGGAGAGAAGAGAAGAGAGAAGAGAAGAGAAGAGAAGAGAAGGGAAGGGAAGGGAAGGGAAGGGAAGGGAAGGGAAGGGAAGGGAAGGGAAGGGAAGGGAAGGGAAGGGAAGGGAAGGGAAGGGAAGAGAAGAGAAGAGAAGAGAAGAGAAGAGAAGAGAAGAGAAGAGAAGAGAAGAGAAGAGAAGAGAAGAGAAGAGAAGAGAGCCCAGGACAGAACCCTGGCTTATACCTACATATTATGGGTGAGACATAGAGGAAGATCTTGCAAAGGAGACTGAGAAAGTCCAACAAGTAAGTAAACCATGACAGCATACCATGAAAACCAAAGAAAGATAGACCATTTAGAAGGAGAAAGAAGTTGTCAGTGTCAGCATCATGTGCTTCATAAAGGTCAAGAAGGATGAAGGTTGATAAAAGACCATTTATTTAGCAATAAATAATTCATTCATGACCTTGGAAAGAGCTGGTGAAGTGGCGAAGACAGGAACTAGAACAAAATTGAGAAGTGAGTGGAATTCCTTGGCAGAAGGATAATACAGAGATGCAGAATGAGATGTACATTTTCAAACATGGCCAATATCTTGATTTCTTTTAATAGACTATACATATTTTACATAAACAAAACCAACATGGCCAAAATTAGAAGGAAAACAGGAAATGGGGGGGGGAGAGGAATTTGCAGGAAATTTTCTCTGATAAAGGTCTTGTTTCTCAAATATATGGGGAACTGAGCCAAACTTGTAAAAATAAGAGCCATTCCTCAATTGATTAAATGGTCAAGGCATATGAACAGTCAGTTTTCAGAAGAAGAAATCAAAGCTCTCAAGAGTCACATAAAAAATTCACGAAATCACTATTGATTAGAGAAATGCAAATTAAAACTATTCTGAGGTTTTCACACATATCAGAATTATTAACATGACACAAAAGGAAAATGACAAACACTGGAGGGGTTGTGGAAAAATAGACACACTAATGCACTGTTGATGGAGTTGTGAACTAGTCTAGCCATTCTGGAGAACAATTTGGAACTATGCTCAAAGGGCTATAAAACTGCATACCCTTTCACCCAGCAATATCATTGGCAGGTCTGTATCCCAGAGATGTAAAAAAAAAGGGGGGGAGTGAATACCTATATGCACAAAAATATTTATAGCAGTTTTTTTTTGTGGTAGCAAAGAATTGGAAATTGAGGGGATGCCCATCAATTGGGGAATGGATGAACAAGTTGTATTATATGATTGTCATGGAATTGTGTCATAAGAAATGACAAGCAGGATGGTTTCAGAAAAATCTGGAAAAACTTATGTGAACTGATGCAAAGTGAAGTGAGCAGAACCAGGAGAACATTATATACAGTAACAGCAAAAGACTTAACTACTTTGATCATTTAATACAGTGTTCCAAGGCAGTTCCAAGGACCCATTATGAAAAAGGCTTCTCCACCTCCAGAAAGAGTCCAAGTGAAGTAAGCATACTTTTTCCACTTTCTTTATGTTTCTTGCTTTTTATTTATTTTACTTTTAACATGGCTAATATGGAAATATGTTTTGCATGACTTCACATGTATAATTGATGTCATGTTGCTTGTTTTCTCAATGGGTAGGAGAGAATTTTGAACTCAAAATTTTAAAAAATGAATGTTAATAAATAAATAAGGAAAAAGAAAAGATAAAGAATTTTGTTCATCTTATTTTGATTTTGTTGTTTGACTGATTGGTTTTATGAGACTTGCTCCTCTCTATCTCACCTAGGCTGGAAGTGTATTTATTGGCCATTCTTGGGCCCAATCTCACTGCTAATTGGCACAAGAGTTTTGACTTGTTCCATTTATTAGCTGGGCCGGTTTTTCCTTCTCAGCATGCTCTTCCCCACTTCACCCCCAGGAGATCACCATGTTGTTGATGACTTTAATGGGGACACCCAATTAGTTTAGCCCACTGTAGTTTGTAACTCCCAAATTCAGGTCAGCCATCAGCCTTGGCCTCCCCCAGTAGCAGGAATTACAGACATGTGCCAACAGTTAAGAAGAGAAGATTTGTAACAGACTCTCTGGGACATCCAAGAATCAATCACGGTAGAGTAAAAGGATTGACTTGTAGCTATGAGAATTACACAGATGAGATTATATAACATAAATCTGTGGCAGACCCAGCCATCAGGGACATGTGACTTCCACTATCAGTGGTCAGCTGCACATGAGTAAGAGTGAAAAAGAGGATGGTGAGAATAATCCAGGGTTGGGTTTGGAAAGGAATAAGTGGTGATAGGGACAAGGTAGGATTCTGCTGGAAGGGCAAAAGTATTGGAGAAATGACAGCAATATCTAGAAAGCATCAAGAAAACTTGTATTTAAAAATAATTTAAAAAATTACTTAGTCAAATTGATAAGAATACAAGTCATTCCTCAGTTGATAAATGGTCAAAGGATATGAACAGGCAGTTTTCAGATGAAGAAATTAAAGCTCTAAATCACTATTGATTAGAGAAATGCAAATCAGAACAACTCTTAGGTCCCCCATCTAACCTATCAGATTGGCTAACATAACAAAACAGGAAAATGATAAATGCTGGAGAAGATGTGGGAAAATTGGAACATTAATGCATTGTTGGTGGAGTTGTGAACTGATCCAACCATTCTGGAGAGAAATTTGGGACAAAGGGCTATAAAACTGTGCATACCCTTTGACCCAACAATACTACTTTTAGATCTGTATCCCAAAGAGATCATACAAATGGGAAAAGCACCCACATATACAAAAATATTTATAGTAGTTCTTTTTGTGGTGACAAAGAATTAGAAATTGAGGGAATACTCACCAGTTGGAGAATGATTGAACAAGTTGTAGTATATGAATGTAATGGAATACTATTGTGCTTAAGAAATGATGAGCAGGTGAACTTCAGAAAAACCTTGAAAGACATATAAAGAACCAGGAGAACATTGTATACAGTAACAGTCACATTATATAATGACTAACTTTGATAGACTTATCTCTTTTTAGTAATGCAAGGATCTAAGACAACTCAAAAAGCCTCATGATGGAAAATGCTGTCCACATCCAGAAAAAGAACTATGGAATCTGATTGCAGATTGAAGCACGTTATTTGCGCTCTCTCTCCCTCTCTCTCTCTCTCTCTCTCTCTCTCTCTCTCCCGCTCTCTCTCTCTCTCTCTCTCCCTCTCTCTCTCTCTCTCTCTCCCTCTCTCTCTCTCTCTC
>CM053585.1:176328330-176354746 GCA_028646515.1 Pseudochirops corinnae | reverse complement strand
CCACCAGCTTTGGCTCACTGAAAATGCACCTCAGGACCACCACCCAAGACCACAATCTCAATCCAGGCAGCTCAAGGCAAGAGCACTTAGCCTCTGAATGATTGCTTGGCCCCCCTGCAATCTGCAGGCCAGGAGCTTCTGAAACAGCCATGTGGAGATGGCTGGGCCCCTGCTTCAGCTGCTTCTAGCCCTGAGGCAGTTGGCCAGACCCTCTCCCCCGAATTTATCTGAGTTCCACTAACCTTTCCCTTAGTCTCTGTTTCTTATGGGTTGGTAATTCTGGAAAATGCCATAGCTGCTGGTGATGGTGATTCACACCCCAGCCGTGGGTTCTGGTGGCCCTAGGGCCACCTAGGCCTTTCAAGGCTCAGTTCAAATTCAGCTTTCTACATGAAGCTTTTTGCTGATCTCCCCCATACAAACTGCCTTGCATCTATTTTGTATAACCAAATCTATCTATCTATTTTCTCCCCATGCTAGGATGTGAGCTCCTTCAAGGAAGGGACTTTTTCTCTTCTGTCTTTATACCTGGAACACTTGACATAGTGTCTGACACAGAAGGCGCTTGATAAATGCTTATAGATTAGTTGATATACCCCAAGAAGATCAAAGCCAGAAAGGAGGGCCCAATATGCACCAAAATAGCATTGCAGCATTTGTTATGGCATCTGGAAACAAAATAGATTCCTATTGCCTTGGGAATGGCTAAACAAATCATGTTTCATGAATGTAATGAAATTTTGCTGTACTGTAAGAAATAACAAATATAAAGAATTCAGAGAAACATAGAAAGAAATCTAAGTTGAGGTGGAGTGAACTAAACAACCATTAAAAAATATACTCAGTGACGATCACAATGTACAGAAAGGAATAAAATTAAACTGAATTCAGTCGTGGTCAGCCCTGGAGAATAAAAGACGAAATGCGTGTCCCTCTCTTCAGGGCGGGTAGGGGATGGGAGTGGTGGGCCATAGCTCTGGAATATTGCAACATTCTGAATTGTCAGAAATAATCCATTTCGTTGGCTGGCTTTGCTTAACTCTTCTCCTTTTCTTTCTTATTCTGCTGCAAGAGAAGGCTCACTGAGTAGAGGGCAGGGAAGAAGAATATCTTGGAAAATCAATATGTTGTATGAAAAAAAAAAGGGGGACATTTGTTTAAAATTTTAAAAATGAATGAATAAATGACTGCATAAATAAATGGGGGAAAAGTGCACTTCCCATGGGGCAGGTCTAATATTTGGGTGATATCAATCCTAAGTGCTCTGTATCAGTAAAGTAGCTGAGTGATGATAACCACAACAACAGCAACAACAGAAAGAAAGTGAAAGGCTGGTTTGAGAGAATGAGCATCTGGATGCGATCCACCATGAGGATAGCAAGGCAGGAGGAGTATGGAGGGTAACTAAGAAATAAGGGTATTTTCTGAGAAGTAACTAAAGGCTGGGATGGTTAAGGTGGGAATCTGAAGCTTTGACTTTTCCTCTGGCCTTATGCAGTAGGTTCTTCTTCTGCCCAGTTTGGGCTTTCTGACTCTGACCTGTTGGGATGGGAAGGTGCTACTGCTTAGTCTACCCCACCCGGAGGGATTCCTGGTCCTACAACCTCAAGATAAAAGGAACAATAAGGACCCCAAGGCCCTGGGGGAGGTTCCACTCAAAGGAGAGGGAACTGTATAGATCCTGATAAGGGCTCAACCAACCGTAAGGTTTTTTATACATTGTCACCCAACTCCACTGTCACATAGATTATCTTTTTCTTTCACTGTACATGTGTTCACTTGTTCTCTGCAACTGGCTATACACTGTGTGTACATGCATGCTGCGTGTGTGTGTGTGTGTCTAATCCACTGCTCACTCTCACACACCCTCCCTCCTTTCACTCTCATAGTTAATCAGCTGTGTAAAGTGCTGCCACAGCAGCTGCTGATGGATAAGGAAGGCAGGAGGCACTGGACACCCATTTTCCAATTTCTCTTTGTTTTCTTCCCTTGGGCCCTAGCCCCCTTCTTCTTGCCATCCCCTCATCTAGATATGCTTATTACCCTTCCCTCTCACCCCTCTCCCCTCCTGAGATAAAGGAGAAAGTTAGAGGAGGGAAGACACCTAATCTCAGTTGAGGCAGCTGGGAGGAGAGATAAGGCATGAGTCAAATCCCTCAGGAGAAGCCATGGCTAATGGGGAAGAATAAGGAGACTGAACTCTCCCACTCTCACTGTATTTCACCATCCTTCTCTGACAGATGCTCTGAAGCCCATTATCTGTGAGGCAAGGTAGGGAATTTACTGCAATTTAGCTGAGGCTCCATTCATCCTCCAGACTCTTTCTCACAATCTCTGTCCTACCCTACCAGACTTTCCAGAACAGGTTTACCTTTTTCCTGACTGGAAATCTCTTTCCCCACCCTCTGGGTCAAAACCTGCCCTGGGCCTCTTCCAAAACAGATGTCCCTAAACTTAGTGCAGATGTCATCTAATATCACAGGTTAGAGTGTGTGTGGCATCCCATCAGGTGAGGACTCCCTCCGAGTATGTTTGGTGTTTTAGCCTCCCTATGTTGATAATTAACTGGAACTAACTGGAAGAACTCAGGTTCTCTGATAGAGAAGGACCTATAACTATCCTATGAACCCATCAGCTGCATGGACTGCTCCTTGATGACAGATCTGTCCTGGCTCCTCCCCTATACTGAAGTCACTGGGGCACAGGATAACTGCTATTTCTTATATGTCAGGAAAGGTGGGTAGCAAGAAGGTTTATAGGGCAGGCCTAGAGTACAAGAGGTGGTATGGGTATTGGTACAGGATGGAGATGGAAAAGGGCCAAGAGAAACCCTGCTTACAGAAGGAATTGGAACTCTTGGAGAAAGCTGGGAAGGGGGCCAGGGGCAATGTGAGATGGACAGAACACTGGCCTGCGAGACACAAGACCCAGCTGTATGCTAACTCTGTTCTCTTGGTCTAATTCCTGAATTGGTTTTCTGCTCTATAAAATAAGGGCATTGAACTGGTTGGTGGCCAAGATCTCTTACACTTCTGAAATTTTGTGATTCAGGGATTCATAGTAGTAAGTAGCAAGAATAAACAGTGTGGGGCAAGCTGAGCTGCTTTTCTGTGCAGTGGAGAAATGGTCTGAGGCTTGAGGGGCTCTTAGTACACAAGCAATATACTAAGGCTGCATTGTTTAACCCCAGTATGGATTCTAGGATTCACTCCAGAGAGGACCCTTGCTGCAAGGGACACTCAGCTCTGTCTGGAAAAGCTGCCAATGGAGAATGATTTTAAGGTAAAATTAGACACTCTAATCTTTCTCCCTCTTTCTCTCCCTCCCCCCTCCCTCCCTCCCTCCTTCCCTCCCTCCCTCTCTCTCTCTCTCTCTCTCTCTCTCTCCCTCACTTTCTCTTTCTCTCTCTCACTTTTCTCATCTTCCTTTATATCTTTCTCCTGCCTCTCCTCCAACCCCATCTCATCCCTAGGGCCTGTAGTCAATGAGACAGAAAATGAGAAGGTATCAGGGGCTAGCTAAGCGTGGAAACCAGCTGGGGCTGCTAGTCTGACTTCCTCTCCCTTAAATCTTCGATAGACTGTCAGCTTCTTCACCTTATTCCCATTCCCTTGTCCATAACAGTCCCTTCTATGTCATTTCATCCTATTTCCAGAGTATAAGGCCTGGGCCTTTTTATTTTTATACTTCATTCCCATGTTTCAGCCACCCTCCCTATCTCAGGGTCCTAGTTTTCACTCTACCAGCTACTACCACCTGCTCTCTGGAATACAGAGCTCTGGGGGCTTGGGATGCTACTGAGTAGCCCTATGACATTGGGAACCTTGAGATAAGCAGAATTAAAGCTTCCCAAAGTCTGGATATATAGTAGAATATGGAGTCAGAGGACCTGAATTTAAATCCCGGTTCTGCTATTATGACCTATGTGATCATGGTCATCTAACTTTCTCTCTCTCTTTGGATCCTCATGGAAGGCAAACTATAAGCCCTACTCAACCTACTCTGGGCAAGTTGTTTCTAAGACAGGTCAAATGAGAACATTGGACCTAAGGTGCCTCTACTGTCCCTTCCAACTCCAAGTCTAGGATCCTATGATGAGGAGTGCTTCGCCCCAGGACTCTATGGTCCTACCCTTCTGCTGCAAGAAAGTTTCCAACTTGGGAACTCTCAAAGTCTCCCTAGTGAACGGCTCAGGACATGGGCATGGGGTTCACATTGCTCATGTTAGTGGCAGGACCCCACTCGGGCGCTGGATGTTCTTGAGTTGGATCGTTAGGATTATTAGATCTAACTAGGCAGGAACAAGAAACGTGTTGAGAAGATGCAGGCTCCTGGAGTGCAAGAGCTATTTCCTTCTTGTCTTGAATCTCTAGCTTCCAGCACAGTGTCTGGTAGTAGTAGATACTTGATAAATGCTAAGCTGAATGACTGGAAGAGGTACTGAACTCCTGTGTCCAGTTCCGCTGACTCCCTCCTTCTTACCCACACATACACGGAAGACAGTGCCTGGTGCTGTTTGACATTCCTTTATTGGCCCAAAGCTGCTGTGGTGTCACCCCTCGAACCCGGGGCAGAGTGAGAGCACAGCACCGATAGAGGAGCAGACAGAACACAGAACACACAAATAGGCGGTGTAGGCTCACAGAGACCACAGCACTGCCACACAGACAAACACAACACAGCACCAGGACATGGACAAGCCACAGGCTGGGACACAAAGTGCAGACTGAGGGACCCATGGGTGCCCAGAGAGCAGCATTGACAGAGGGCTATACACAGACAGGGGATGTTGCAGGCAGACAGACATCGAGGACCACAACCACACAAACAGCACAGCCAGCCAGCCAGCCTATCACAACAGATGAATGAGGTACACAAACATGAGGTTATGTGGAACTCCCCAGAGGAACAGGGGAGGGAAGATCATGTCACTCCCCAGCATCCTTCTCCCCTCTTCATCCTGGTTGCACTCCACCTCGGAATTTGGTCATACCCAGTAGGGTAGCCCCCTACTTTGGTCATGCCCGCTGGGGCTACAAGGCTTGGGGGTAGGAGGGTGGGGCTCAGAGTTGAGGTTGCTGGGGAAGGGAGGGTTGTTGACCCATCCTTGGTCCATTCTGCCTAGGGCAGAGAAATCAGGTTTTCAGACTTGGGTGAGTGGCTACCTCTCCCCCCTGAAAAGGGACCTAGCAAATGAAGAGTCCAGTGTTGAGTCGGAACCTGGCAGCCTGGTGAAGAGACGGTTGGGGTGGTGGAGGGAGTAAAGGCAGTCCCCTGGGCAGCAGGAAGAAAGACAGGTGGGGGAGCCTGAAATGCTCAGGCCTGTGGGGGTTCCTGGCAGTTTGGGCACTGAACCATGTCAGGCTGGTACTGCTCCACCTGGAGAGTTATGGTACAAAATCCAAAGCGAGTGTGGAGCAGAGAGGTAGCTTCTGCCCGGACGGCCTCAGGGTCTGCAGTGGCATCTGTGAAAGAATGATAAGAAGGCTGCATCAGAGTCCCAGGGGAGATTAGAATAGGGGCAAAAGAGAATGAGATGAAGACTAATGGGGCTTGACATTATGGGGAGGGGCCCTTGGGCATTCATTAAAGCCAGTTTGAATTGAGATTTCTAATTCATTTTAATATTTGTGAAAGAATGAAACCCTTTCCAGAAAACCTGCTATTATTTCCCTGCTTTGACTGTGTTTGTGTGTGTGTGTGTGTGTGTGTGTGTTTGGGGTGCATGTCTGATGGTATAGGGATCACAGAGGAAGAGATATTTTTGTCCCCACCCACCAGCCCCGTTCTGGTTTTGCACTCTAGGATGGGGTTAAGAGAAAGAAGATATCCTGAAGGTGAGGATATCTCCTGTACACACATGACCTAGGGCAGCCCTGACACTTACCAATGGCCAGGTGGGCAGAAATAGCATGGTAGGTGAGGGTCAGGGCCCATAGGTGCAGCTCGTGAATTGCCCTGACTCCTGGCACTGACAGTAGCAGGTCCCGAACCGGTTCATAGGAGATGCCATGAGGGGTACCTATAATGTGATACAATGATTCTGTAGTTAAGAGGACCTGGGTTCAAGTCCTACTCTACTACTTGTGTGACCTTGGGTAAATCATTGCACTCCAGCTTCCTCAGCTCCAAAATGACTTGGGTTAGACTAATTGATCTCTGAGGTCTTTTTGAAACCTATGATCTAATTCCCATCCGGGTTGCCTACAGTTCATGCTCCTTTCCTTTACCTTTAGACAATACTCAAAGACCTAAACAATTTCAAAAATCATCCTCCCAAAGGAAACCATGTCCAAGTAACCTTGCTAGGTAGTTGTTCCATTTTTTTATTCCTTCCTTCTACAGGAGGGAAAGAGTTTGAAATGAGTCAATGGGGCCACTCAGCTTCCGAGGAGGAGGATATTATGGCATTGCTGGAAGATCTGGAAATGGAGAGTTCATTTTGGAAAGCAAATGTGGAATCAGACAGTAAGAGCTACAAAAGGGGTCCATAGCCTTTGACCCTGGGATCCCATTGCTAGGACAATACTTTTAAGATGTTATTGTTCAGAGAGGGAGAAAAATTTCTATTTTCACAGAGACTATATTCTAAGCAGTACCATTCATAATAGCCACAAATTGGAAACCACTCTGTATTCAACAGCTGGAAAATGGATCAACAGACGTGGTGTGTGGTTGTAATGGAACACACTTCCTTATTACACTGTAAGGAGGAAATATAGAAAGATTTCCCTTGGACATAGAAAACAGAATGGACCATTTTGTTACTATCAATAAAGTTTATGGTTTCATGGAAAGTAAGTCGGGAAGAAGCTAGGTGGCATAGTGGATGGAGCACTGGCCCTGGATTCAGAAGGACCTGAGTTCAAATCCAGCTCAGATACTAGGTAAGATACTAGACCCTGGGTAAGTCACTTAACCCTGATGCATTAAAAAAAAAAAACACACAGAAAGAAAAAGAAAGTGGGTTGTGTTTGTATATTTAATATTGGAGGTTGCTGATAATAGAGGGTTTTGGGGGGAGGGGGTGTTGCTTGTTTTAGAAACAGATTGCACAGAGTAGGTTGAGTAGGGCTTGTAGTTTACCTTCCATGAGGATCCGAAGAACATCCCGGAGGGTGGGAGCAGTGGAACCCAGGGCACAGATAGAGAACAGGAAAGTGCTGATGGGGTCAGCTGCTTTATACTGGGGCTAGGGAGAAAGATTCCAGTAAGCAGGGTGTTGGTGGTAAGAGAACTGGAACCTTTGAAGTAGGGGCCCCTTGGATGTGGCTAGCTGGACCAGACTCAAGAGGCCACACTGACCATGACCCTGAAGGAAAAGCAGGAAATATGGCTGAGAACAAGGTCGAGGGTTTGGATTCTTAGGGAGTTGTGGCAAGCTGTAGAACCTGGGGTTAGGGTGGGGGGCTATGAAGAGGGGCTAGGGGTTCCCTTTGGCCATACCTTGAAGTAAATGAGGATGGATGCAGCCAGAACCCCGAAGCTTTGAAGTAAGTCCCCCAGAACATGCACAAAGGCTGCGCGCACGCTGGTATTGTAGATATTCAGAGGGCCCCTTTGCCCCTCCTCCAGTGGAGCATACTCAGTTCCCTTGGACCCATGGCTATGTCCTGGAGAGGCCTGGTGCAGCACAAAAGCCATTCTAGGGAAGGGGGAAGCCACAAGGTATTGGACCTGGGGCACCAATCAACTGCTCCACCTCATACCCTGTTCTCTCATCTACTCTCATATTCGCCAGAGGTCCCTTCTCCGCATCTTTGCTCCCTAGCCGTACTGCATCCAGGCTCAGACCCCAAAGGAGAGGTGGGATAAGGGAGGGGTAGAAAAGGAAAGTCAAGGAAACCCTCAACTCTCCAGAGTGGGGAGTTCTGGTATTTCCAGCCTCCTCTCCAAGCAGACTCTCCTCCCTGGGGCCACTGGGAAGTATGTGTATGTTCATTTAATCTTTCTCCCTGTCTATGAATGAGTGAGTCACACCTGTCTCCCATCTCTGAACTCTGCCTTGCCAGGCTCTCTTTAGATACAAAGCATTCCAGGTGACCCTGGGGCAGTACATACGTACAAAAGATTGGCACAGACGGCAATGCCTGCGGTGATTAACATGGCATCTCCCTCAATGTGGTAGTCACTGTTCAGGAGACGCACAAAGGCCAGGTAGAGCAAGACAGCAGTTACAATCCAGAGGGACAGCACAGAGGCTAAAGCCCCTAAGGTTTCTGTGAGAGAGGAGCAAGATATTAGGGGGATCACACAGAGACCAGGTTTTCTGTAAGAAGGGAAAAGATGAGGAGGGAATCAGGAGGACAATGTGAAGGCCAAAGGCTGGAGGGGAAAAGATAACAAGGTCTAGTAGGTCATTCCAAGGGTTCCAGGGGTTCTGTAGGGGACACAAGGGATCATGCAGAAGTCCTTACCTGATCGGTGCCAGCCAAAGGTCATGGTTCGGGTGGCTGGTCGAGTGGAGAGCCAGAGGGAAAAGAGACTGCCTGCCATGCTGCCCACATCTGTCAGCAGGTGGAGTGCATCAGTCATGATGGCGAGGCTGTGGGCTAGATATCCACCTGCAATACCCCAAGATTAGGGCTAGCTCCTTGATACCATCCTACCCCCAAAATCTGAATCCATCCCCTGGTTTCCTTCAAGGATCAGCTCAAATGACACTCTCAGCAGGAAGCTTTTTCTGGACCTTCCCCTCTCAAGCTGATAGTGATTTTTTCCTGCTTTCTAAGTGTCTTGAATATACCTCTGTGTGTGTGTGTATGTGTGTGTGTGTATATACATATATGTGTATATGTATGTACACATGTTGTCTCCTGTTAGGGTGTAAGCTTCCCAGCACTTAGCACAGTACTTGGTACATAGTAAATTCATAAATGCATGTCTGTTGACTGATAATGCCCTCATTACTCTTCCCCTCTCGGGTCCCCAAGTGCTGGCAGCACCCCCTTTTCACCAGTCATCCATCCTTAACCTCTTCCTGCTATGTCCTTGGCCCTTTCCAGGGAAGCCAAGATTGGAAGGAGACAGCTGCTGAGAGTTTCCCAGGGAATAGGATTAAGGCTATGGGAAGACCTTGGACAGGGGTGGGGTGGCAGTTGCCTGACATACCTACAATCTCCCCTGCCATGAAGAGGAAACAGACAGCACAGGCAGCAGATAGTTGCTTCTGGGCCTGCAACTGCTCAGGGCTAAGGCCAGACCGAGGGATACAGTCTAAGTGGCAGTGACGGAACCCAGGTTGCTCCATAGGACTTTGTTCTTCCGGGGGGGACTTTGAAGGCTCTGTGAAGAGACTGATGCCAAGGGAAGCCCTAAGCCAAGCAGCCTTCATCAGGCAACCCCCCCTAGACTTTGGGGTTGAGGACATCACTCAGCTCTGGCTGTCACTGCGAGTCCAGTCCACATTGGACAATTCCCTCAAACAATAGGGCTAAGAATATAGTTCATCAGTAACTATCACTGAGATCCTAGCCCCAGACAACTTAGTACCCCTCTCCAACATACCCCAGGAGATTCAGATGCTATTCTCTCCCACGACTCAGCTTTTAGCACCAATCATGTCCCAAGCTCAGTCTATCACTCCGGCCCCTGTGTCTCATAGCCTTTCCATTTCTCACTCCCACCAGGATCTAAGAATCAGTCCTTAAACTTCCCAATCCCTTTTGGTCTTTCTTTGCTTTTGACAAAAGGTTTAAGGATGGCCCATTTAAGAGAGGAATAGAATCATTTCTTAAAAGTGAAGCCCAAAGAACCAGTGACAGTTGGGGGAAGAAAATGGAGGAAAGAGTTCCACAGAAGGGTGGGATGGGGGAAGAAGCTTAGGGGTGAAGAAGACAAATTTCATATCCTGATGTTTCAGGTTTAGATTAATTTTTTAGCCCAATTTTGGTTTTAAAGAGAGTGTTGCATGGATTGTACTCCAAAAAGGTCTCTCATAGATGTGGAGACCTACTTGGTAATTGTACCAAATGATGATAGTTATGTACAGGCTGCATTCAAGTGCATTCTCTGTAGAAGCACACACTCATATGTAAGGCCATTCAACACACTCGAATTGATATCAAAGATCTAGCTTTCTAGGGAGGCAACAGGCCTCTCTTTTGTTCTCTCAGATATGAGGAACGGGTTTGTGTTTATTTTTCAAAAGCAAGATCGGGATGGTTTAATTCTGCTCTGGGGAGGGAAGGACACTTTTCCAGGCCTCTCTTAACCCCCAATCCCCTTCCCTAGAAAGAGAAATTTGAGGACAGGAATGTAAGAGGGACAATTTGGGCATGGAAGAGAGAGGAAGGCAGAGTCGCAGCATCCTGCCCAGAACTTCAGAGACCAGAGGCCCTAAATCTACCTATATATTCGCTCTTTTCTAAGCCTCTCCCCTTAACCCCTCATATAGGGTCATACTATTCCATCCTCATAGGCCTTCCTACACACAATTCCTAAAGTCTATAAGGAGAAAAGAGTGGGGAATATACGAAAGACAAAGAAAAAGGGACAAAATGAGGAGGGAGACACAGAAAGATTGAGAGGCTTAGCCAGAAAGATAAAGACTAAGGAGCAATCCAGAGAAAAACAGACGGCCAGAGGACCGCAAGCAGCAGACAGATAAGTAGAGAGACAAGGCACGCACGCACAGTCTGGCCAGGGTGCAGAGAGAGGGAAGGCAAGATTGAGGGGGTGGGTGGGAAGGGTGTAGCAGGATGGGCTGGGGGGGGGGGGTGTATTAAATAGGAAAGCCAACTGAGGCTGTGGGGGCGGTTCTCCCGCCCCCAACCCCTCTGTCTCTGGCGGCTTCGCGGCTCATTTCACACCTCGCCGCCCCCGGAACCACGTCTGTGTTGAGCCGGGAATACCCCCCACCGCCCAAACCGCACCTGCTCTTTTCCTCCCCCCTTCCTTGCTTTCCCCAACACTAGCTTTGATCCTTGTCTCTCCCCCTCCCCCGCTCCCCCGCCAGGAGAAGACCCACCTCCCCTGACGCCGACCTCAGAGCTCGCCCTCCTCACAGACTGTCAGGTACCAAGGCCTGAATCCCCATTGCCCCTCTGGATGCAGCTGGAATGAAGCCCCCCCGCCTTGGCCTTACAGCAGAGAAGACTCAGGACTGGGGATCCAGGGGAATGGGATCAGGAAGAAGAGACTGGGGAGCCG
The DNA here is from genome assembly GCA_028646515.1 of Pseudochirops corinnae. Lineage (NCBI taxonomy): Eukaryota > Metazoa > Chordata > Mammalia > Diprotodontia > Pseudocheiridae > Pseudochirops > Pseudochirops corinnae. The sequence goes on along the minus strand of CM053585.1, from coordinate 176,343,595 downwards.
AGGATGTTGGAATTGGGAGCTTCGGGATCTGGGGCACCCAGAATGGTTCGGAAGGAGTGCCGCCTCCAGAAATGTGCCCCTCTTCCTCCATTGGACAAATTTGCGGGCAACTGGGATCCCAGTCCTGCTGGCCTAATGCGGTCTGCTTCTCCCCAGTCATTGAGTACTCAGGAGGTCAGCCCTGGGTGGGGAGCCGTGTGGGAGGAATGGGAGTGAGGGGCTAATGATTGGGGGGAATGATCAAATGGGGGGATAATGCGGACAGAGGGGAGGGCAGCCTGCAAGAGCAGAGTCTGAGGCTGTCCCTGCGGCAGCTGCAACCCGGTGGCCGAGAAAAAGAGGAGAGCAATAGGGAAATGGGGGACGGTAAGGGGGCACTGGGATACAGGAGTTGAGGGGATAGAGGTACCAGAGGAGCAGGGGAAGCCCAAGGAACTCGAAGGGACAGACAGGGAAACAGAGGAAGTCCTCCTGGGGATAAAGTGAGGGAGGGTGACAGACCGCGGGACAGGAGAGCAGAGGAATCGGAAGGTTGAGGCACAGAAGGTGGTACTATAGACAGTGGAGAGACTGAGGGGAGTGAGACAGGACGAGAGAAAAGGGGACAACGAAAGCGGGGAAGCAAGATAGAGGAAAGCTGAATGGAGCGTCGGGGGACCAGGGTCTAACAGGGAGGAACTAGGCTCTGACCTCTTGAGACGGAGGCTGCCGGCGCCGCTGTGAGCCCGGGGGTTCACCAAGCGAGTTGTCTCTGAGTCTCCCGCGGCTGCCGGATGAGGCTCCATCCTGGGTCCACACGGACCGTCAGTCAGGGTCCCTTGAAAAGAGGAAGAGGCCGGCCCTTCACCGAGCTGGTGGGGGCTTGGGGACCTGTCAGTTGGGATCAGGATGCTGAACCCCCAGAGGGGCTCCTCAGGGCAGCAGGGACAGCAGAGATTGTGAGAACTGCTGCGGCGACAGCGGCGACGGGCATCCGGACTGCAGCGCCCCCAGCCACCAGAGCCCCGCCCCACCCCGCATCTTGGGGAGTCTGCCTCTCCCTACTAGGGCCCCGCCCCCCAGAGCGAGCCCCGCCCCCAGCTTCAGGTCCCACCTCTCTCCCCCCCCCCCACTACGAGGCCCCGCCCCCAACTCGTTACCTGGAGACCATGGCCTTAGAACAAGAGAAGTCTCAATAATAGTGGGTACTAAGTGAATCCCCCAGCCTCTAGGAACGTGAGCTCGGGAACCCCCAATCTTCTGAAATCTTTAATCCCTATCTAGCAGGCGACGGCCCATCGGTTCTCCTGGGAGGCAAGGACTGAGATCACACATCCATTCAAGAGTCCTACCTAAACCCCCGACTGAAGGCCATTGCAGGGAGGAAATTAATCAATCAGAGGTTTGCACCGTACTAGGCGCACTAGAATCTCTAGAGGCAGTCAGTCAGTCAGTGTAGGGCGATGGAAACCGTTCTGGACGAGTCCTGATCTCGATACTTCGCGCCCCGTGGTGAGTTACTGAGTCTCAGCTTCTTCATTTTGGCAAACGAGAATAATGTTCTTACTACCTACCCCACAGAGATTGAAAGCACTTTGTAAACCGAAAGCGTTATAGAAATATGAACCTTTGATATTATGACTCTGGGTAGGGAAGATTGTGGTGGGTGGGGGAGAGGACAAAGAGAGAGCCTCAGATTTAAGTCAAACAGGCAAACCTTGAGTCAGGGGCAGGGAGTGGGCAAATGGAGCCTGAGGGCAGAGTAGAATGGAGGGGTGGCCGGAAGCCAAGACTTTTAGATGCGTCTTTGCGAGTATCCTAAAGAAAGCTAAGAGGGGCCGTGCGTGTAGGGGGAATCGAGGGAGAAGTGAATACTAGGGAGCAGAGGAGAATTGTGAGAGCAGGTTATGGGCTGGGCTAGGCGAGAGGAAACAATAAAGTTGTCAAGCTAATAACATTTTAGGGAGTGGGGCCCACAGGGTCTGGAGCACTATAGGAACATACGTTAAATATTAACGGGTATTTTGGGGATTGTGGACATCTGATTTCACTGGTGTAGGGAACTCCAGAGGAGTAAACTGTTTCTACCAAGACAAATAAGCACCTTTTTTTTTTTTTTATAATTTAAGGTCTCAGAACTGTCTAGAGCACTAAGACATTAAGTGATTTGCCCAAGAGTGTCACACAGCTTAGTAGTGGTAGGAGGCGGAACTCTTCCCGAGTCTTCCCAATTACAAGGCTGGCTCAGTAGTCACTATGACAAAGCTGCCCTCTCCTTTATCATTTATGATAAATAGTGATCGCCGTTATCTTCGGTAGCTGGGTATATAGTCAGGGCTTAATAGATGTTTCTTGATTGATTGCATATCATGGGCAAGTCTGTTAACCTTTCAGTGACTCTGATCACATTTTTAGACTCAAAAAAATTTTTTTTAATTAATCTGTTGTTTTTTACATCACCTACAGTGATAGTCAATAGTCAATACACATTTATTAAGTGCCTTCTAAGTGCCAGGCACTGTTCCAAGTGCTGGGGATACAAATATGAAAAAGAAAGACAATCACCTGACCTCAAACAGTTTACAATCTAAGGGGTAAGACAACCAACAAAAGAAGTAAAGGGGAGGGGCGAGGTGTTGCATACATGGTGTAGGGGGTCTACAATTATTTTAAAATTTTTTATTCTGAACTTAACACATAGCAAAGAAAATGAGCACACATATACATATACATACCTATATAGAGAGAACAGAAAAGGAAAACTATGCATGCATCTCTTATGTATAGCATGCTGTTCTTTTAAAATATATAATAAATACATGTAACTTTCAAAGCTGTCCCCCTTGTCTTTGATTCCTTTTTACCTTCTATTCTCTTCTGTACATTTTTTTAAAGTGCCTCAGTGGCCCTCTTTTCTTTCTTTTTTTAGGGCTTCCTTTCCCCACTAGGAAAAGAAAAAAAAAAGATTTTTCTTTATGATGTTGTTATTATCTAACTTGTTCTCCTAGTTCTGATTACTTCACTCACTCAGCTCAAACAAGTCTTCCCCGGTTTCTCTGAAACCATCCCTTTTCTTATTTTTTAATGGGCGGCAATACTATTCCATTACACTTATATGTCATAATTTGTTCTGCCATTCCCCAAATGATGGACACTCTTCAGTTTCTGGTTCTTTGCTATACAATTAAGAGTTACTATCAGTATTTGTACTTGTCCTTTATATATTTGGGGTATGAGTCTAATAATGGTATTGATGAATCAAAATGTAAATACAATTTAGTGATTGTGGGGGGCATAGTTCGAAACTGTTTTCCAGAATGACTAGATTGCAATTTACAGCTCCACCAATAGAAAATCAATATGCCTGCTTTTCCTAGCCTCTCCAGCAATTGTCATTTTCCATTTTTTATCATCTTTGTCAGTCTGATCAGGGTATCACCTACATTTCCCAATGTAGTCCTTCCCTCTCTGTGTCTTAAGTTACAGACAGGTTGCTGGTCTGCATTGGAGACAGTTTCAACACTTGGAGTCTCTCACTCTCCCTCTCTCTGTCTCCCTCCCTCCCCCCACCCCTTTCAGGAAATGAAATAGTACAATCAGATTCCTAAAATAATAATAATTTACTTTTTGCGTAACTCTTTCCTGTTTATAAAGCACTTTCACATCCTATCTCCCAAATGATTCTCACAATCATTCTGTGAAGCTAGAAAGAGAAGAAACCTGAGGATCAGAAAGGTTAAGTGAGATCATACAACTAGTTTGACACCAATCTAACACAGTCTCTGTCCCCAAGGAGTTTACAGTCTAGCTGGGGACTGGAACACAATCCTTATACACACAAAAAAGCCTTTGAAAATAGGCAATCGAGAAAATGAGGACCACAGTGCACATCACTCTGTAAAGGCTAAAAGGGGGTGCCAGATAATCAAATGATTGGAATTAAGAAAGGAAAACAGAGCACGAGCTGAAGAGCTTGAGGACTGGGATAGAACTGTGAAGGGGTATGGTGGGCAACAAGACATTTAGAACCTGAGAGGATGGCATGTGTCCAGGCTTGGAAGTTGGGAATGGACAAATGATTTTATGGTGGAAGATAAATTGGAAGCTGGGAGTAAGTAACAAGAAGTGAAAGGGTCATCTCCCCAACTCCTACCTCATTCCATCCTCCCCTTCCCATGATTTTCTACATTTGCCCTCTCTTCACCTTTGCTCCTGTGGCTCTCAACTTGTTTTCCTCTACTCCTTTCCATCTTTAAAGGTCAAGTCAAATCTTCATGAGGCCAGAGGCAGCTTGGTGCTTTGGGAAAAGCTGGGATCTGGAATCAAGGGAGCTAGCTTCCTATATGCCACCTGACCTTAGGTAAGTTACTTCACCTCAGTTCCTCCATCTATAAAACAGGGAACAATGATATTTAGGTGCGTATTATTATTGCCCCAAATTGTTTTGAGGACCAAATAAGATTAATCAATCAACATTCACATATTAACTTCAACCACTGAGGATAAAAAGACAAAAAATAGAAGTCTCTGGCCTCAAAGGACTTACGTTCTATGGGGCTGAGGAGATAATGTTTTATACATGTATAATATAAAGTAATTGGAGGGCAAAAGCATTAGAAGCTGGGGGGCGGTCAAGAAAGTCTTCAAGAGAACATGAGTAAAGTATGTGGTAGCCTATAAAATGTTGTATGAATGTCAGCTCTTGTTAATATTATTTCCTGACCACCCCAAAGCACTGTGATCTTTTCCTACTCCCCTCTTGCTGGGGATCCTTACATACATAAAGCCTCTTTCCTCTCCTTTGGAACATCTGTGATTTTGAAGGTTTAGGAGGTGCCTTCCATCAAGGCAGATACCAATCCTTTCATAACTTAGTAGGTAAATTTTTAGAGAGTTGTTTGAGTCTCAGAGAGGTTATATGACTTGTTCAGGGTCACATCACTAGCGTCGGAGGAAGAATGGAAGCCAGCTCTTCCTGGTGCTGTCTTTGTTTCACCCCTTCCACACTACCTTATCATTCACTGATCTAGGTGTTAGTCATTCGCTTGTCTATGTATTCCTTCAAACTTGCTAAACTTGAGAGAACAGGGCTTATGTACCTAACCCAGTGCCAAAAATATAATGGGCTAAAAGTTCTATCCTTTGTTCTAAGGGAAATATTGAAAGGGAAGCACAGATCAAGCGATGATAATGATGATGATAGTTGTCTATTTGGTGCCAACAGCCCAGCTCCTGGGACCCTGTAATGTGTGTTCAAGGTTAAAATTCTGAGATAGTGTGTTCATTCTACTCAGGCTGTATATAGGGATGTGTAAGTTTGCTGATTCTTTAGTACCTATGTATTATTCATTTGTTTAAATTTTTTAGCTAGCTATTGATATTAGCTGGTGACCTGCACAGGATTTGAGGTTAATAAACACATGATATGCCTTGATCCTCATAAGCTGGAGAGGTAGTATTATTACCATTTTACAGATAAAGGAGCTGAGACTCAGATTGGTGAGACCCAGGAAGCAACTTCCTTGAGGTCACACAGTTTAGTGACAGTTAAGATTAGATCTTAGCTATGCAGATCCAGTGACTACCACTTGGCTTCTGAAACAAGCTCAGGGCTTGACTTGCTAGAGTAGCAGGTTCAGATTCTGATTGAAAATGGTACAGAGGTTTAGATCTGGAAAAGACTAAAAGCATCCACTTCAGCCTCCTTATCATACAAGTGAGGAAGCAGAGACCAATAGAAGGCAAGGGGCTTACTGAGATCACCCGTAACTCATTAGTTCTGCAGCCAGAGCCAGAATCTAGCTCTCCTTCTTCCAAACCCAACTCTGCTTCCATATGAGCTTATGACATTAGAATGCTACAGAATAGGGGCTGTTGGAATGAAGAGCCTTTTGTCCTGGGTGGTGATAAAGGAACAGAGGGAATGAGAATTGTAAGATCAAGGAAACTGTGAAGAAAATTCCTCGCTACAGGTCCATAGGAGCAAAGAATTATAGCTGGAAGGTCCCTCAGAGACCATCTATTCACTCCAACTTCCTTATTTTACAGATGAGGAAACTGAGGTCCAGAGAGGAGAAATGTTGCCCAACATCCCACATGTGGTAATAGAGCAGAATCCCAAAGTTATGTCGTGCGACTCTTAATCCAGTTAGTTCCGTATGTATGTGTACCTGTGTATATATGCACAATATATGCATATAATGTGCACATACATAAATATACACGAGCACATACATTGTGTGTATATACATACACATGTATGTATTATGTTGCACTGAATAAATGCGTGTTGACTGGCTGACTTTCGCCATTAGGCCACGCACGATGCCTTCTTTCTGAACACAAGACACCAATGATGATTAATGACTTTCAATGTCTGAGGAAGCAGCCTCACCACAGGCGCAAGCGGACTAGGACAAAGTGCACTGTTTGCTTCACAGTGGGTGTTGTGACGAAAGCACTTTGTAAACTGCTAAGCGCCACAGGCAGGTGAACTATTGTTGAAATGAATGGAAACCGAACCGGGCAGACTCACAAAGGGTCCTGAGGAATGAGTGTAGCCTTGGCCATCTGGGAGAGGGGCTCCAGGGTCACTTCTCTGGCTCCCCAGTAGCCTGCGGTCTGACTTCTGTGGATGCTGGGTGGATGCTGGCTCTGGGGTAGCCACTCCCACTTTCTCAGCCGGCTGCCAGGAGCGGAGGAGGTGTAGATTCGCACCTGAAACACAACTCGGAAGCTTGGCAAATAGCGTAACGGGAAGGGTAGAGTAGCTGCAACTTCCTCATTTTTGATAAGTGCCGACTCTCTTTTTCCCAGCAAAGATTTGTGACCACTCCGTCCCCTGCCTGTCTCGCTTTAGAGTTTATCCAACGAGTCCCGTGGTGCTGGATATGAATTTGATATTTCTTTTCTTCCCTCCCCATCTCCCCTGCTTCTCACAAGCTGTCTCTAGAATATTTAGGCTTGGCCCCTGCTGACACTTGTCTGTCATACAACATCTTTATATAATCTTCCTTTAATGCGGTAATCTGAGTAGGCAGACCAGCTTGACTAGAGAGAAAGGTTCATGCAATAACAATCATATGCAGTCACATAGAGGACTATAAAGGGCTTCCCTCACAATAGCTGGAATGGTAAACTTGTGCCAGACTCTGGAGAGCCTTAAATGCCAGGCCAAGGAGCTTGGATTCTATAATGTAGTCCCATAGATAAAGCAACAAGTATGGAGACAGGAAGAGCTGAGTTCATATCTGGTCATAGTCTCTTATTAGCTGCGTGACCCTGGGCAAGTCACTTAATCCTTTTTTTTGCCTCAGTTTCCTCATCTGTGAAATGAGCTGGAGAAGGAAACCACAGCAGTATGCAAACTATGCCTTTGTTTTCCAAGAAAACCTACGAAAAGTCAGAGACATGACTGAACAACAACATCCATCAGAAGGACTAAAATGGAGTGTGAGCAGGCAAGTGACTTGATGAGATTAGTGTCTTAAGCAAATTAATCCGGCATCACTATCTATTATGGATAATCGACAGAGGAAAGACTGGCTGGCATGGGAAAGAGGAAACAGGCAAAAGCAAAAAACAAAGGAAGAATGAACATAACTTGGTTTCTGAGAATTGGTGTAGTGAAAAGCATGTGTTCCTGCTTTGCAGAGGACAGAATGATAGAATTTATGATAGAGTACTTTGTCATCTATTAAGCACTATGTGTAAATGAGAAACTGCCATTCATGATTTGAGGTGCAAAAAATGATAAATTAAAAGTTGTTTTGAGTCTGAGTTTAGGAAAATTCCAGTACCATCAACAAACAGGGAGGTTAGAAAGGAAAACTGATTTGGAAAGGAAGCTGAGGAAGAGAGGGCAAGGTTAGACTATGGACCCTTTATTAGAAGTGTTAGAAACACAGAATGTCAGAACTGAAAGGAATGTTCAAGATCAACTTAGTCCAACACCCTCATTTTGCAGATGAAGTCAAGACAAGGGTTGGGTCCACAGGAGGAAATAGAAGTAAAATGATTTGCCCATGGTAGTGGCAAGAGGTATGACCAAGACTCTGGTCTCAGGACTCCCCAGCCCAATGCTTTTCCTGCCATGGAATAATGCTTCTCACTTGGGTGACACATTTCAATTTTTTTTGTTGCTTTTAAAAGGAAAAACCTTACATTTCTCCTTCATAACCAAAATTATTTAAACATGTTAATATGTGCTTGTTTTCTTAACATCAGCATAAAGAATATGCTTGGAGCCATAATAGTAGATGAGATCTCTGAGGGGAGTGAGTTAAAAGAGAGAAAAAATGACATCTGAAGGTTGAACCTTGGGGGACCCCTTCCATTAGGAGGTGGAAGAAAAAGAGCCAAGTACTGAAGAATGAAGGTTCAACATATGCTGAAATACTCATAGCAAACACTCTTTTATGGTAAGCAAAGAAGTGGAAACAAAGTAGATGTTCATCAACTGGCAAATGGCTGAAAAAAAAAACAACCCATGTCATTTGAATGTAATGGAATGTTATTGTTCAGTGAGAATGAAGAATAAGAGGAATTCAGAGAAATGTGGGAAGACTTGTATGAATTAATAATGTAGCCTGAAATAAGCACAGCTAAGAGCATAACATGGATAACAATTATGACAATGCAAAAGATCACTAAAAGGAAACAAATACTGAGTATCTGGGAAAGCAGTGAAAGTCACCTGAGAAGATGATGAAACAGACCTGGTCTCCCTTAGGCCAACGAGGCTGAGAACTATTAGGACAAAGAAGTATATACATTGTCTGACTCAGTCACTAGATCAGATGTTTCTGCTTTAATTTTTTTAGAGAAAAAGAATTAGGAAGGATATGGAAAAAGGTGTTGTCAGAGAAGTGGAAGAAGAACTAGGAGTGTAGTGTCACAGAATTCAAGAAAGGAGGCATCACATTGGTGTGGCCAGATGGGAAGATGGAACTAGAGGGCCACAAAGACTCCTTCCTCCATCCCCCACTAAATACCTCCAAGAAGACTCTGAAAGTAACCTATAAGCAAGCACTAATTTAAAGGACTTTAACCATTCCCTCAACTTGCCTGAAAATTTTCAATTAACTTTATTGTATTAGCTGAAATTCTACCAATTAAAAATACATTTGGGTTCTCATTTAAAGAAAATGTTGGGGGCAGTTTGGTGATACAGTGTATACAGCAACAGAGTCAAGAGGATCTGAGTTCAAATGTGGTCTCAGACACTTGACATTTACTAGCTGTGTGACCTTGGGCAAGTCACTTAACCCCAATTGTTTCTCCTTCCCCACTCAAAAAAACCAACAACATCACCACACAAAAAATGCTAGATTGGCGCTATTTATTTATTTGCACAGTCACTTTCCAATAACTTCATGCTAGAACTCTCCCAGAGGGAAAAACAGTTCAGTGAAATCTACTGCATCTGACAGCAAATGCAATAGTCTGTTCCTGTAGTCCACCACCTCAATACCCAGAGGGGAGGAGAGTGATGTGCACAAGTGTCTTTTCTTAAAATTCAACTAACGGTATACTCCTAAGGGGCAGGGGAAGTATGGGTTGGATTATGTGACTTCCCTTCCAACTCTTAAGATCTGATGAGTTTAAATGAGAAAGGGTCATTCATGAATACCTTAGTGGAAATGGGTGTAATTTGCACCCTTTACTCCCCTAATATTAGGTCAGATAAATCCCACAGAGGGGATAAGAGGTCACATGTGGCAGAGGTGAAAGGAGAGGTGCAAAGGTAGATTTGATGCAGTGAGGGTAGAGAACAGGTCTTGGAGGAGCTGTTGCAATAAGAACCCTAGGCAAACCAGAGGAGAACCTGGGAAGCAGGGGAGTGGGGTTGTCAGGAGACTGGAAGAAAGAACAGAAAAGATATAAAGGCATTTCTTGGAGGATCAGCCCTGATTCTTCTCTCCTCCCAGCTAGTAGATGAGAAACCACTTCTCCCTTCAGAAAACCAAACCCATGGGAGGAAAACTCCACAGTCCACAGTCATGTCCTAGATAGATGAAAAGGGGCAGATGGGGGGGGGGGGAGGGTATCATGAGCTGCTTCCTCAAGAATTTAAGTTTTCCTCTCGCAGAGAATCCAGGGCTTCCAAAGGATTGCACAATGGCAAACAGAAACTGTTTACAGAGGAATTTTTGGTCAGAGACATGCCCAGAACCTGGGTGGGTGGATAGGGAGCTGGTGAAGAGAATCATTACCTGACGTCATCTGAGTCCACCCTTTGGGAAGGGAAAATGTATGAGTCACTTGTCTGGTCTTTATCCAGGTCTGTTTTCCAGGAATGGATTTTTCCAGGCAAAGCATACATTGCTATACATATAGCCAAAGACTTAATAAACATTTGGTGGATGTATGAAGGTGCAAATAAGTGAATATCTATTGTGGCATCTGCATAGAATCATGCTGCCTGTTCTGTGAATGACATAGTTCTTATAGATGCCTGGGGGGCTACATTTGAAAAAGGATTCAAGGTTACTGGTCAAGGCTAACAGCAAGTTTAAAGATCCCCCATAGCATGGTGTGTGAAAAGAATTCTCCTGGATTTTTTCTCTGTACATGAGACACTTCTCTCCTCTGTACATGAGACACGGGCTAGAAGACTTCAAAGGTACCTCTAAATCTATGATTTAAAAGGCTTTGGGGCAGCTAGGTGGTGCAGTGAATAGAGCACCAGCCCAGGAGGACCTGAGCTCAAATCCAGCCTCTGATACTTGACACTTACTAGCTGTGTGACCCTAGGCAAGTCAATTAACCCCAACTGCCTTGCCTTCCCCTCTCAAAAAAAAAAAAAAAAAGATTAAAAAGGCCTTCATAGTGACAAACTCCAGCTGAAGGTCCTCAGAGTAGATAATTCAGGCAACAGAGTAATAACCCCATAGACCATAGGCTCCTGGTAGAGTCTGTTCACATCTGTGCCTCCTCTCTCCTGTTAACATATGTGTGTAGGTGCCCAGGCCTGAGATTCTTGGGTTTCTAGGCTGATTGTCTAGTCCACCACCCACTCTACTAAAGCCTTGTGTGTAAAATTAGGATTATCTCTTCTCCTGGGGAGACCAAATGTCTCTGAAAGTAGAAAACATATTTCTTTTTTTAAAAAAAACATCAGACTTGGAAACAGGAGGCATGGAAGATAAACAGATTTTAGTTGAGTAATAACAATATATTTTTCAAAGCTGGGTCCTTGTGTGATAGAGCAGGTATGATAGTTTTATAGATGAGGAAATATACAGCTTAAGTGACTTGCTCAGGATCAATCAAAAAGCGTTAATTAAGCATTTACTGCGTGTCAGGAACCATGCTAAGCAATGGATAGAAATCAGGCTAGGGAGTGGCAGAAATGACACTGGACTCCATCTTTCTTTATTCCCTAGTCCAATGCTCTGAAAGAGGCCACCAGGCTTCTGAAAGAAGGAAAACAGTATGGGTTTTCAAGGTTAATGGGTGGTGGACCTCCGTGTGTGTGTTTGTCCAGAGTCAGGTCTGGAACCTGGGCCAAGATTTCTATGATCATTTCAGTCCAAAGAATAATTTATCCTCTGACGAGCAACAGCTATTCCACTTAAAGCAGAACCTTATCTTATAATACTTCCCACCATGATTTCTACAGTCAATCTAATCCAATAAGTATTTGTCAGGCAACTACTGTGCTGGGAATGCACTCCTGTCAAACTAAACTATTATGCCCAATGCAATCCAAAGAGGATTTATTAATTACAATGTGCAAGGCATTATGACACACACACATACAAACCCAAATCAAAACAATAGCAACGACAAAAATGGTCCCTGCCCTCAAGAAATGTACATTCTACGGTACAAGGACACGTCCCCAGAACATGCCTTTTCCACTCTCTTTGCCTTTGCTCGTGCTATTTCCTGTGCCCAAGATGTCCTCCTTCACTTCTTTACCTGTTGAATTTCCCCCTATCTTTTAAAGCCCAATATATGTCACCCTTTTCCTGAATCTTCTCCCACTCCATGCATTTACAGAGAAGCAACAAACTTTCCCCTTGGACCTTTGTTTACGCTCTTTGACAACAACAACAACAACAACAACAACAACAACAACAACAACAACAAAAAACAAACGAAAAGGCACTGTGCTAGGGGGTGGGGAGACAAAGACAAAAAAAGAAGCAAATCCCCGCCCTCAAGGAACTTGCTTTCTACAGACAAGAAGAAACCTGTGCACAGATAAATACATACAAAAAGGAGGTTCACAGACAGAACCTTAGAGGTCGTCAGGTTGTTTTCTCTCACTTTACAGATCAGGAAATTGAGACCTGGGGAGATTAAGTGACTACAGATTCACACAGGTAAGCAAGTGTCAGATCCTCTGACTCCAGGGTCAAGGCTGTGTTAGATGAGGGAAGGCATGAAAAAGTGAACACACAGGAACTATATGAACACAATTACGAAACACTCTTCACATAAATAAAGACAGATCTAAATAAATGAATTGCTCGTGGGTAGGCTGAGCCAATATAAGAAAAACGGTAATACTATCTAAATTAATTTACTTATTTAGTGCTGTACCAATCAGACTCCCAAAGAATTACTTCAAAGCTAGGAAAAAAAAATAGCAATTCACCTGGAGGAAAAAGGTCAAGAAAGTCAAGGGAATCCATGAAAAAAAATGTTATGGAAGGGGGGGGGGGCCTAAGCAGTAGTAGGTCTCTAACTATACTACAAAATTATAATCATCAAAACAATTTGCTGTGAATAAGAAATGGGTTAATCATCAGAACAGATTAGGTATGTAATATATAGAAACAAATGAGCGCAGTAATCTGGAGTTTGATAAACCCAAAGATCGCAACTACTGAGACAAGAATATGTGCAATGTGCTATTTGGCAAAATATTTGGCAAAAACTGATGGGAAAACTGGATAGCAAAGAACCCCAAGAACGAGCAGACAGGCAAGGCAGGAAGGCTTCAAGAGAGCAGAGTCATAGAAGCCAAGGGAGGAAGTGTCAAATGCTACAGAAAGGTAAGAAGGCTAATAGATTTTGCAGTTGAGTAAACAAGAAAAGCATTTATTGATCATTTCTGTGTGAGGCAATGTGCTAAGCACTAGGGATACAAAAAGAGGCGAAAAGACAATCTCTGTCCTAATAATGATGGTGAGCTCCTTGAGGGCAGAGACTGTCCTTTTATTTTTGGGGGGGAGGCATCCCCAACACTTAGCAAAGTGCTTCATACATAGTAAGTGATTAACATTTATCTATACACTGACTCAGTATCGTAATACACATTAGGCCTAAAGTCAAGAAGACCTGAAGTTCAAATCCATTGGGCCTCTCATCTGTAAAAAGGGGGTAATGATAGCACCTCTCTCCCAGGGTGGTGAGGATCAATTAAGATAGTAATTGTCAAGTGTTTAGCACTGTGCTTGGCACTTAGTAAGAGCTATGTGACTATTAACTATTATCATTGAGTATTCATTATTGCGCGTTACAGTCTTTGGAAGTACCATATCTTATCAAAACTATCTTTCCCACCTTCTAGGACTTCGGTCTCGTCTACATAAATATTTGTTGAATTGAGGGATAAAGACCTTCCAAGAACCACAAACTGGAGTTAATTGGCTAATTAGCATTTCAAAGGACAGAGATAAGAGGAAATAACAATGAAGCTAGTTGGGGACTGAGGGATGGGGGAAGCTGTGGAAGAAAAGGAGCTTGTTTGTCCAACATTTACAATTGACCAACCCTCTGGCCCTTTCTCTTTCCTTATGCCTTCTCACCTTTCTTTCTCTTCCTACCTCTATCTCGGTAATTATGTATTAGTAGAATGCGGGTTCCTGGGTTTCACCCAGATCTTTTCTTTTTAGGAGAACCTCTTGTCTCCAGTGGGCTCAGCCCTGGCACTAGAACCTTTTGCCCACTGAGGCTCTAGCTTTCAAGGATATTGGTCAGGAACAGGTGTGAATGGTAAACAGAAGGTATTCCTGCAAGTATTTTGGGTTGCATGAGGAGAACTTTGTGGGCAGAGAGTTACTGGGGTTTTGTTGTTTTTTTTTGCACTTGCTGCAGAAATAAATCTAGTTTGTTCCTACTAGTGCTATCATTTCTTACTATATATCTATATCCAAAATTTAAAAAGAGAGAAGTTAATTAGCAAAATTAGAAAACACCCCAAAATGTCCAATTTTTCTCCCTGTAGTGATTTTTTATAGGTTATCAGGCCTTTATTAAGAACCTAATACACACCAGGTACAATACTAATCATTGAGAACACAAAGGCAAAACGAAACAAAAGTCTCTGACCTCAAAGAGCTTACATTTTAATAAGGGTACGGTGGTGGTGGGGAGAGAGAACATGCACATATATAAGCATATATAGAATATATGAAGCAGTTAGGTGACAAAATGGATAGAGCACCAGGCCTGTGTGACCTTGGGCAAGTCATTTAACCCTCTTTGCCTCAGTTTCTTCATCTGTCAAATGAGCAGGAAAAGGAAATGGCAAACCACTCTAGTATCTTTGCCAAGAAAACTCCAAAAGGGGTCACAAAGAGTCAGGCACAACTGAAAACGACTGAACAGAGTACATAAAAATTAATACAAGTAGTACTAGGAAAGTGAGCACTAGCAGCTGAGGGGTCAGGAAAAATTCTTGTAGACGGTGGTGCTTTAGCTGAGGAAACCAATAGGTAAAGGTGAGGGAGGATGTTATCCGGGGAAGAGGAGACAATTGGTGCGACAAAGAGAAGGAGAGATGGGTGGAATGGAGGAGCAAAGGAATGTGGTTGGATCATGGAGGGGAGGATTACATAGGAAGACTAGAAGGTGGGAAGTGGTTAGTTTATAAAGTTAGTTTGGTATCTCCAGTACTTAGCAGTGTCTCTTACATAGTGGATGATTAATAAATGTTTATTGACTGACGAGGTGGTGCAGGGGTCAGCTTTAAATGCCAAAAAGAGGAGTTTATCCTTGATCCTAGAAGTAATGACCCCAGGATTTGATTAAATAGACATGCTCAGTCCAATGCTTTAGGCACTTTAGCAACTAAGGGGAGGATGGCTTGTAGTAGGGGTGGGCGTGGGAGGGAGTTGAGGAAAGGAGAGCAATTAGGAGTCTGTTGCAATAGTCCAGTTAAGAGGTGGTGAGGGATTGAACTCAGGTGGTAGGAAGAGAAAAGGACAGATAGGAGAGATGTGAAAAGAAAAAGACACGATTTGGCAACTGCTTGTATATGTGGGGAGTAAAGGATGATACCAAGTTTGTAAACCTGGGTGACTGAGATAGTCAAATATATGTATGATAT
>CM053585.1:176289356-176327830 GCA_028646515.1 Pseudochirops corinnae | reverse complement strand
CTTCTGGCTCACTGGATAATGAAGACTCCAAGACCGAGGCCCAAGACAGCGATCCGGATCCAGGCCGCTCAACGCGAGAGCACTGGCCTCAGAACAATCGCTTAGTCCTCCTACTGTCTGCAAGCCATGGGCGGGAAGCTGCAATGCAGAGGTGCAAAACCTCTGCCTTTCACTTTTCCACTCTGGAGGCCTTTCGGCCGGACTGCTTTTCTCTCCTGATTTCGCAGTTCTCACTGACCTAGTTCTCAACACTGCTCGCAGCTGCCGCTAATCCGCTCACCGCTCCTCTCTTCCAGCAGCCCCTGGGGCTCAGCAGTGGCTTCAGGCCAGGCTGGTTCCGGTTCGCAGTACTGATATGGTTCCTCATAGCCAAGCTGACTTTAGTGGGAAGTATCTTTGTGTGCCTTTTGGAGTTCTAGGATTGGTTTAGAGTCCTATTTTATGGGCATTTTAGGGTGGCTATGTGAGAGCTGCGATATGTTGCTGCTGCTACGCCGCCATCTTGGCTCCACCCCCCTAAATTAATTTACTTATTCAGTACCATACCAATCAAACTACCAAATAATTATTTTATAGAGCTAGAAAAAGTAATAACAAAATTCATCTAGAACAAAAGGTCCAGAATATCAAGGGAATTAATGGAAAGAAATGCTAGGGAACGTGGCCTAACCATACCAGATCTTAAATTTTATTAGCAGGAATCATCTAAACTGCTTGCTTTTGGCTAAGAAATGATGGATCAATGGAGTAGGTTAGATATACAAGACACAGTAGTCAATGACTATAGTAATCTACTGTTTGATAAACCCAAAGATTCCAACTTCTGGGATAAGAACTCAGTATTTGACAAAAACTATTGGGAAAACTGAAAAACAGTATGACAGAAACTAGGCATAAACCAACATCTTACACCATATACCAAAATAAAGTCAAAATGGATATACAATTTAGATAAAAAGGCTGATACTATAAGTAAACTAGGAGAGCAAGCAATTGTTTACCTGCCAGATATATGGGGAACAGAAGAATTTATGACCAAACAAGAGATGGAGAACATTATGAAATGAAAAATAGATAATTTTAATTACATTAAATTGAAAAGTTTTTGCACAAAGTCAATGCAACCAAGATTAGGAGGGCAGCAGAAAAGTGGGAAAGAATTTTTACAACCGGTGCCTCTGATTAGAACTTACTTCTAAAATATATGGAGAACTGAGTCAAATTTATAAGACTAGAAGTCATTCTCCAATTGATAAATGGTCAAAGGATATGAACAGGCAGACAAAGAAATTAAAGCTATCTATAGTCATATAAAAATGCTCTAAATCACTATTGATTAGATAAATGCAAATCAAAACAACTCTGAAGTATCACATCTCATCTATCAGATTGGCTAACATGGCAAAACAGGAAAATTATAAATGCTAGAGAAGATATGGGAAAATTGGAATGCTAATGCATTGTTGGTAGAGTTGTGAACTGATCCAACCATTCTGGAGAAAAATTTGAAACTACGTCCAAAGGGCTATAAAACTCTGCATGCTCTTTGACACAGCAATACCACTTCTAGAGCAATACAAAGATCTAAGACTACTCCAAAGGACTCATGATGGAAAATGCTGTCCATATCCAGAAAAAGAACTATGGAGTCTGAACACAGATTGAAGCATATTATTTGCTCTCTTTCTCTCTCTTTTTTTTTTTGGTTCTTCTTTCTTGTTGTTTCTCTGATTGGTTCTGATTCTTCTTTACAACATGATTAATGTGAAAATCGGTTTAATACAAGAATATATATGTAGAGACGGGAGAGATGGGGAGAGAATTTGGAACTCAAAATCTTACGGAAGTGAATGTTGAAAATCAAAAATAAATAATTTTTTAAAAAGAGAGATGAACAATTGAAAGAACAAAATCCAATGAATTGATAAATAAAACTAGAAAGTTTTAAAAAATCTCATTAAACAGATAAACCATTAACTGATTTAATTAAAAAGAAATAAATATCAGATTACCAGTATCACAGCATGAAAAAGAAAAATTCTCAACTAATAAAGAATAGAATAAATTATTAGAAACTATTTTATACAATTATATAACAAAACTGACAATTAATGAAACAACCAGATTAACAGAACAAGAAATACAGAGTATAAATAATATGATCTCAGAAAAATAAATAAAATTAACCAGAAATAAAGTCCCAAGAGAGGATAAAAATGAGCACCAGGACTTACAAGTAAATTTAAACATCCAATAGAAGAAATAATTCCAATATTGCATAAAGTGAATTTTTAAAATAGGAAAAGATTCTATCAAATTATTGCTGTGATATGAATCAGGTCTTATTACCTAAACCAAGAAGAGACAACAGAGAATGAAAATTATAGACCAATGTCCTTAATGAATATTGACACAAAAATTTTAAATAAAATACTAACAAAGAAGCTACAACAATATATAAAAAATATTACATACTATGAACAGGTCAGGTTTATTCCAGAAATAGAGGACTAGTTCAATATTAGGAAAATTATAAATACAATAGGCCATATTAAGAACAAAAGTACATGATTATATCAGTAGAAACAGGAAAAAAATTTTGACAAAATACAGTACCTGTATTTATTTTTTTTTAAAGAAAAACTGAAAAACATAGAAATTAATGAACTTTTCCTTAATATGTAATATAGTGTCTGCCTAAAACCATTAACCATTTTACATGTGATGGGGATAAACTAGTGGCCCTTCCAGTAAGAGCATAAATAAAGCAAAAATGTCCATTATTATTGTTTTATATGGTGCTAGAAATGCTGGTTATAGTAGTTAAAGAAGAAAAAGAAATCTAGGGAATTAACATAAGCAAAAACAACCAACTTGCTTTTTGAAGATGATATAACTACATAAACAACTGCAGAGAATGAATTAAAATTGACTGAAATTATTGATAACTTCAGTAAAGTAGCATAATACAAAATAAATCCATGTAAATCATCAGTCTTTCTGTTTATAGGTATATAACATACAGAATTAAATGAACATAGCAGTTTAATAAATCCAAAGTGAGATAAGTATTCATTGTTCACAAAAACTTTTGGAAAAACTGGAAAGGAGTCTGACAGAAATTATTTTTAGACCTAACATCTTGTAACTGAAACCAAGATAAGTTCCAAATGAGTACATGAGGTAGATATGAAAGATCACACCATAAACAGAGGAACAAGGAAGGAAATATACATACACATATACATATATACATATATGTGAAGGTTTCATGCCAAACCAAAAAGCACAGAGAATTAAATGAATAATTTTGATGACTTAAAATGGAAATGTTTTTTCATAAACAAATTTAATGTAATTAAAATTAGGTAGGAAAAATAAATGGCAAAAATCTTGCAATGAGTTTTTGATGAGTTCCAGTCTCTAGGATATAGAGCTAATTGATGCAAATGTGTAGCAAGAGCCATTCCGTATACACAAATGGTCAAAGAATATGAGCAGGCAATACTCAAAGGACAAGCCATCAACAGTCATATGGAAAATGTCCCAAAATATTAATAGAGAAGTGCAAGTTAAAACAACTTTGAAGTTCTGTATTATAACCTTCAAATTGTAAAAAATGACCAAAAAATAAAGTGACAGTTGTTGAGGAGGCTGCGAGAAAAGACGCATTAATGCACTATTTTTAAAATTTTGTTTTATTTTCAACTCATGGGACAAAACAAGCATTTCTATAACATAGTACAATAAATAAGATGATTACACATGAAACTGCAAATCTACCATGTGCAACTATTCCAAATATGTAACAAAGTTATCATATAAATTTTTTTTCTTCCCTCTCCCAACCCCCATGGAGTGGTTACCATTAGACACAAATAGATACTATATAAAATTATTCTGTAATCAACTTATCAGTTCTTTCTTAGGATGCAGATAGTGTCTTTCTGCATGCATCCTTTATTTTTAATTTGTGTATTTATAATGGTCAAAATGATTTAGTTGCTCAAAGTCATTCTTAAGACAAGATTGCTGTTACTGTATAGTGTTCTCTTGATTCTGCTCACTTTGCTCTTCATCATTTCATGCAAATCTTTCCATGTTTTCTAATATCATCAAGCTCATAATTTCTTAGCATAGTAGTATATCATCATAACCATATACCACAACTTGTGCAGCCATTCCCCCAACTGATGGGGAGTTCTGCAACTTTCAGTTCTTTTCCACGGCAAAGAGAGCTGCTATAAATATTCCATTAACATTAAAAGTTATAATTACTATTTGTACATTTCCTTCCTTATTTTTACTCACTATTTTCTTCCCCAGACTCTCTTTTTACCCTGTCTCTGTTACCTTATCTTCACTTCTCACTTTACCTACCCCTTCAAGAATCCCCCATTTTCTCCCCCATTTCAATCCACACATCCCTCTCAAAAGTCCCCCCATCTTCTCCCCTTACCCTCCCAAATCCCAAACCACATACTCTTCTGAAAGTCCCTCCCCAGCCCTGTCCCCCAGTTTTCTCACCTCTCTACATGTTCAGAAGATTTCTACACCCTTTCAGATGTATATGTTGTTTCATCTTCAACCCACATGAGAGTAAGTTTCCAGCATTACTGGCCCTCCACCCCAATCTGCTTCCTATGTGTTAGTTCTTCCTTTAATACCCCCTTTTAATAATGTAACTGCTTCCTTTTACCTTTTCCTACACAATTTTGTTGTTTAGAATCACCTCATCATACACAACCATCCCTAGCCTTTCTTTCAAACTGCCTTAATGATGATATTTTTGGTACTGTGTATGGTTTCAGGAATTCTGGAAAGCAATTTGGAACTATGACCAAAAAGTCATGAAACTATGCATACTCTTTGCCCTAGCAATACCTCTACTTAGGTGTATAACCCAGTGAGCTCAAAGAGGAAACGGAGAAAGGAGCCATATGTGCAAAAAGATGGGTGTGTGTGTGTGTGTGTGTGTGTGTGTTGGCAAAGAACTATAAACAAAGAGGTATCCATCAATTGGGGAACTGCAAAACAAATTATGGCATATGCATATAATAGAATGCTATTGTACTGTAAGAAATTACCAAAGGGACAATTTTAGCAAACCTGGGAAGATGTGTGTGGACTCATAAAGAATGAAGTGAATAGATTCCCAGAGAGGACAGCTAGGTAGTGTGGTACCAGCCCTGGAGTCAGGAGTACTTGAGCTCAAATCTAGCCTCAGACACTTACTGGCTGTGTGACACTGGGCAAGTCACTTAACCCTGTTTGTCTCAGTTTCCTCATCTGTAAAATGAACTGAAGGAAATGGCAAACCCTTCCAGTATCTTTGCCAAAAAAACCCCAAATGAGGTCTTGAAGAGACAGACACAACCAAACAACTAAACACCAACAATAACAACAACAGGCCTCAGAGAACAATTTATAGGACAACGTTTTAAAGAAAAATAACTTTGAAAGACTTGAGAACTCTGAGCAATGACCAACCATGATTCCAGAAGACCACTGAAGAAACATGCTACTCACATCCTGGCAGAGAGGTGATGACTAAAGTCCAGAATTAGACTTCATGCATAGCCAACCTGGGGGTTAGCTTTGCTTGACTCTTCATATTTGATACAAAGCTTTTGTTTTTCTTTCAATTTGAGAAGGTGGAAGAGTTAGGGGAGGAAGGGAGCTACCAATAAAATTACAAAATGAAAAAAAAATAGTAACTAAAATAAAGAAAGATCATTGAAGCATTTTAAAATGCACGGAAGAGAACATAAGGAGGCAGCTAGGTGGTACAGTGAATAGAGCACCGGCCCTGGAGTCAGGAGGACCTGAGTTCAAATCCAGCCTTAGACATTTGACACACTAACTAGCCATGTGACTTTGGGCAAGTCACTTAACCCCAACTGCCCTCCAAAAAGCAAAAAAAAAAAAAAAAAAAGAGAGAGAGAGAACATAAGGAAACTTAGTAGGATACAGACAAGCAGGACAGCTGTGAAAATAATGTTGACTTTATTATATTCTTAAAAAGAAAAGCAAACTGTACCTAACCAATTCATGGTTTTGTGTACAGTAATTTTTCTGTTCTACTTTGTATGTGGAAATATTTGCCTTATTTGGTGTTAAGGTCAGAATAAAAACATTTTTTAAAGAGCTATGCTGTCATTGTTAAATTACTACATGACCTCAACTGGGCATAGCATAAGTGAAAGAGGCACAGAACCAGGAAGGCAAGAACAATAGAACTGCTCTAACACCTATAAAATCAGTTCGAGATTGATGGACAAATGTGATCAAGCCTTTGAAGAAACAGTCGTCTCCCTGATACCTGCGTCAATATTGGTTTATGCAGGTCCCCGCAAGTCTATTAGTTTGCACACAGATGCCATCCTGGAGGATTTGGGAGTGGTTCTGTACCAAGATTCACGAGGAATCACTTGCATTTGCCTTGAAGAACTAAGTCACAGTGATACTCCACACCCCATGCTCCATACGAGCTCTTGGCTTTGAAATGGTTTTCTCAGTGTGCTGTCACTAAAAATTCAATGGTAAAGAATTATGAGTGTGGACTATGAACAATACATTGGCATATTTTAACCCGTTCCAAGTTTGGATGTTGTTTACCAGTGATACGCAGTAGTACTAGCCAACTATGAATTGAACATACCCTGCCAGCCATGAAAGACTAGTGTGGATATATGTGCTGTCTCCTAGAGGTGAGGTTATGGCAGTGCTGTAGAGATTCTGAAAGGAATGAAGACTGTATGTGATATCCAGACTTCTAGATCTAAATTAAGCATCCTTCTAGTGATGTCCTTGAATCAGGTGGAAGTACATCTGAAACATGCTAGCAATGTATGTGACCTTTGTTTTATTGAAGCAACTTTCCCTTCCTCGGCTGGTGGTGAGAGCAGATGGCTGATAAAGGACTTTGATAATTTCTACAAGCCAAGAAGCAAGGAAGTAATGGTAAAAAAAAATTTTTTTAAAACAAAAAACCCAAAAAACCCTCAAGTTTCCTGCAGAAAATGACACCTTACTATTGAAACGATGGCATAAATTGGAGCTGTGCCGCAGAATGCTATGTAGTGAACTATAACTGATCCCAAGTAGGATAGCAGGAAGTGGTTGGTGCTATACAGGGCATCCTGCCCTTTGACTGGGAAAGCGCTACCGGATCACTTTGGACAGTGGACCAGAAAAATAATCCTAGACCAGTGGTTCTCAAGCTTCCTAATGCCATGACCCTTGCATACAGTTCCTCATGTTGTGGTGACCCCTAACCATAAAATTATTTTCGTTGCTACTTAGCAAATAATAATGAAAATTAGGCATTGGGAAGGTTGAGAACCACTCTCCTAGACCTTTCAAGGAAACAACTTGACTGTCATAGAATGATAGCTAATGCCACCAAGAAGTGTGAAACATGCCCAAAGGGTACATAGCACTATTAATTAATGCTATATATTCGGAGAATATAAGCACTCAAAGACATTTGGAACTTTTTTGCATAGATTTCTTGTCTCTGGAAGGAGATAGCAAGAAGAAAAGTCCTCTCTTAGTGGTAGCTGATCATGTCACCAAATATGCACAGGCATAACCCAGGAGGAATCAGACCAAAGCAAATACTTTGAAAGCAAGCTGACTCAAGGAAATATTAACCTTGGCAGGCACCAAGAAGGCAAGAACCATATCTTACTATCCTTAAGGAGACCCTCATTCTGGAAGCTTTTGGGGGAAAAAAACTGACTTCCCACTGTGCTTTTGGGTAGGGATTGCTTCGTTCTTTGTACTTGTATCCCCAGTGTCTGGTACATTGTAGGTGCTTCCTTGTTTATTGATTAATTATTTAAAATTCAAGCCCTGCTCTGGGGATGAGGAGACTGGGATTCAGGATAGATATGGTAGCAGAGCTAGAAGGCTCCAACTGAGCATATGCAGTTAACCTATTTATGTAGTTAGATTGTGCCAGAAGTCAGGAAGATTCATCTTTCTGAGTTTAAATCTGGCCTCAGATATTGACTAGCTGCGTGACCCTGGGTAAGTCACTTAACCCTGGTAGCCTCAGTTTCCTCATCTGTAAAATGAGCTGGAGAAGAAAATGGCAAACTCCTCCAGGATCTCTGCCAAGAAAACCCCAATGGGATCACAAAGACATGACTGAAGCAACTGAACAATAGCAAACAGCTTCTACCAGTGACTAACCTCACTCTCTATGATCACATGTACTTATTTCAAATATGTACATGTGTATGTATTTATTCTGTTTGTAAACATGTATTTCCCCTTCCTTCCCTCCCCTCCAAAGAAAGTGAGTTCCTTGATGGCAGGGACAAGTTCACTTTTGTATTTGTATTCCTAGTGGCTGGCAATATGGCAGGTTCTTAGGAAATCTTAGACACCATCTGGTGCAACCCTCTTATTTTATGGGTGATGAGATAGAGGCTCCAAGAGGTTTGGTGACCTGCCTGAAGCCATGCAGGTAGTAAACGGCAGATTGCAGATTTGAACTCAGGTCCTATGAAAACAAATCCAAGACCCTTTTCATTGTACTGTATGAGGGTAGGAAATGAATGAATTCAATTGATGCAGCTTTAACTGAGTGCTTGCTATGTATCAGGCACTGTTGCTAGGTGTACAGTCTCTGAAGGAGGAGGAGGGAGATGGCAGGATAGAGAAGGAAAACAGGGAACCAGAGGGATGGGGGAGGGAGGGGTAACAGAGGAAGAATGAAGGGAGAAGTAGATTTGGGAGGGCGAGGGAGAAGAAGGAAAGGATGAAAGCAGGACAAAAGGGAGGAGAGGAAAGGGGGAGGAAAATGGGACAGGCTAAGGAAAAACAGAAAAGAGAGGATCCAGTATTTCTCTGCATGTATAATGTAAGAAGGACTAATGCTGAACAGCCAGGTGGAGAATAAGATAAGAAGGTGAAAGTGAAGGTTACACAAGGGAATACAGATTTGAAAAGAAAAGGCTAATTTTAGGGAAGTCTTTCTCACTTTTACAAATGAGACTGATCTGTATTAAGAAAAGTTTTGCAAAATTTTTGGAATGAGACTGTATTACTAGTCCAGGGACTCCAGTATGGTGGTCCTCTGATGTCCACCTGATTTTAGTTCCGCTTACTTCCAGCTTCCTTTATTATTCTCTGAACCCATAGAAAAATAAGGCAGTGGTTCTCAAAGTGTGGTCTGTGGGTCCCCAAAACCCTTACAGGGATAAGGTCAAAACTATTTTCATAATAATACTAAGACATTGCCTATTAAAATATTCACACCCACACCCACACCCCCACACCCACCCACACACACACCCACACCCACACCCCCCCACACACACACCGTTTCCAACTATATATCTCTGTGAATCTGGATTTTATTCATATACTTCGATCAAAACAGTATATCTCAATAGATTGAAAGAAGCAATTGTGAAATCCAATTGTCTTCTATTAAGCCAAAGAAATTTATAAAAATATGTAAAAACTTCCACTTCTCAGTAATTGTTTCAGAAATTATAGATATTATTTATAAAATATATTGTATGTGATGGGTTTGTTTTAAAAACAAGTTTTTATTAGTCTTCTCTTTCTTAAGTCAACATGATTATCCCCAGTATTCTTCTCTCTCTCCTCAGAGAGTCATACCATTTAACAAATAGAATTTTTTGAAGAGGAAAAAAAAATCAATACACTGAAAAAATCCAAAACCACGTGCAATGTGTAACACCTGTGGACCACCCACCTTCATGAAGGGGTGGGTTTTGGGTGTTCTCATATCTCTTTATTTAAATCCTGCTTAATTTTCATTATTCTGTTACATTCACTGTTGATTTTTTTGGAGTGTGGTTGTTCTTTCCATTTACATTGTAGTTAGTGTACACATTGTTTTCTTGGCCCTGCTTTTACTCTGCATCAGTTCATGTGGATCTTTTCATGCTTCTCTGTATTCATCATATACATAATTTCTTATAGCTCAATAATATTCCATTACATTCATGTACCACAATTTGTTTAGCTATCCCCTGACTTACCTCAATAATTTGAGTGTAAAAGTTTGAGAATTAACGAAATAAGGTATTAAAGGTTAAAGAGAATTTGTCACCGGGAAGGGGAAGAATGAAAAGGAGGGGAAAAAAGGGAACCATGGCACCGTAGTTGTCTCTATGTATCTCAAAACCTCTCTGCCCCAGCTGTTGACCATTGAATCATATGTATGGGGTCAGAGGTAGCTCAGAACGATCCTACCTATAGAATTTAGTGAAACTGGGAGGAAAAGGGAGGGACCTTGGATCTACAGAAAGGAATTGCAGCAGAGTTGAAAGTAAATTTATATAATTATTGCTTCTGATGTCTGTGACAGAATCTTTTCTGCCTATAACTACACTCCCGACCTCTTTGCCCTCCCATAATCTGACTTTTGTAGTTATCTCTGGTTTCACTTCACAGGGATTTACTCTGATTTTCTTCTCACTGAGGTCTTTCATTCACTTGTCTCCGAACTTATCTTTTACTACTAGGAAGCTGCTTTGCTATAACTATACCTTTGACATGACACAAGCTTGGCACGTAGGAAAACCAACACCTTTCTGGCTTTCTCTGAGTGAGCCCACTCCTGTAGCTTCTCTTCCAACTTTTTACCATGGCCATAAGGACTGGTGCCAAATGAGCACAGATAATTTTTGCTGATTCAAGGGCTTTCAGTCCCTGCTGTGGTTGAGAGATCTACTGAGAGATTCTGAGAAGGCACAAAACCCCCCCCAGTAATACAAGTAGAAGTAAAGACAAGATCTGGAGAGTGAGTCCACAAGCAAGGGCTTGTTGAGTGAGGGAAGCTCTGAGCCATCTGCTTTGGCTGGATTCTCTGCAGCTTTTAATAGACCACGCCCTCCTCCATGTTTCAATCTCCTCCCTTGGCATCTGTGACATTGGTGACAAAATCCTCTGTGAGGTGTCTATCCTTAGTCATCGAACTACTTCAAATGTCCTTTACTAGCTTGGCTTCTGTCTCTAAAAATGGATATGATTCAGTTCTTGGTTCCTCAACTGTCCTCACCCATCTTCTCTAGTCTCTCCTTGGTGCTTTTAAATAAATTTTTATTCATAACTTTTTACAAGGCATACATTCTACCCTGCATATAGCAAAGAATATTTTTAAAGAAAAAAGGGGGGAAAACATCAAAATACATCAAAAAAGTCTGAAGTTATTTGCAGTGATCCACACCCATGAACCTCCCACCTCTGCTGAGGAATAGGGTTGGGGTGTCTTCTAGTATCTCTTTCTTGGGACTATCCTTGTTCTATGCAATCTTGCAACATTCCTTTCTAGTTGTTCTGTAATGGTTCTTTTATTTACGTTGTTGCAGTCATTGTGCGTTGTTTCTTTGGTTTTCATTCAATAGCAGTTCATATTAATCTTTCCAGGATTCTCTGCATTCATCATATTTGTTGTTCCTCAAAGCACAGTGACATTCCATTACATTCACATACCACAATTAGTCTAGTCATGCCCCGATCAATGGATGTTCAATACTATTAAAAAAAAAGTGGTGCTAATAAATATACCGTAGAGGGGTCATCAGTAAGTAGAAAGTTCCCTTTGCGATTTTTGTTCCATGAACTTGTCTTCTTTTCTATGCATGTTACATTAGAACCTATATAACTAGCCCTCCTCTTTCTCTCCTGAATTCCAAATGCCTTCTTGACATTACTCTAGGTGACCAGTCAGGACCTCCCAACTCAAATTCTCCAAAACAACTCATCTTCCCCCCCAAACCTGCCCCACCTCCAAACTTCTCTAGTTTTCACTGCTGAGAGCAATCCATCCTTCCAATCCCCAGGTTCCTGACTCTTGGCCAATTCCTTCCAATCGAATCATTTGCAAATCCTGTTTCCACCTTTATATCTCTCACATCCATCCTATGGTCATCATCCAAGCCCTTTCTCCTCATACCTAGCTAGTAGTCTAGCACAACAGACTCTTAATTGGACTCCCTACCCCCTCTGGGGTAGGATTCCCTCTGCTCAGAAACCTTCCCTGGCTAAGATAAAATACAAATTACCCCACCTAGCATTCAAGACCTTATACAATGACTCCTTTCAGACTTTCTGGCCTTGTTGACTATTGCTTCACAGATGCTACATATAGACAGGCGAAATGAGATTCATTGCTCTCCTTGAACATTCCATCTCCCATCTCCATCCCACTGTACAGGCTGTTCCTTACATCAAACATGCTCCCCTTCTTTATAGTTTCTGTCAAAGTTCGTCTCTGAAACGAGGGCTTTTCTTGGTCTCTGTCACCTGCTAGTGCCTCCACCCAAAAAAATGACCTTGAATTTATTTTGTACATGCTTCTATGTGCCTGGGTTCTCTCCCCAAAGAACATGAACGCTATCTGGTCAGAGATCGTCTTTTTTGTCTTTGTATACCCAACACAAACTTGTTTCCAGGCACAAAGTGGGTATTAAAGAAATGCTTGCTTGTTGACAAAGGATAGTCCCTTTTAATAATTCCTTACAAACTTTCTTTTCCTGAAAGAAAATCACATCAGGGCTGGAGTGAGGGGAGGTGGTTCCCTACTATTTTCAATTCACTTTAGAATAAAAGCCTGTGGCATTTGAAATTCAAGACTTTCCAGGCTGTTTCTACTCCGGTGATATTTGGACTTGCTAGTGTCTCTTGTTTTCATTGGCTTTTTGCCCAGTTACTGAGTGCATTACCCTAACCTGGAAGAGTGTGCCTGAGGCCTGAGTGACCCCTAAGTATTTCCACATGATAAAAACATTAGGCTACAGAACTCAGAAGCAACATAAAACTAAAAGCACATTATCCCCATAGGGGATGGGAATGACCACAATAACAGCCAGTTACTTCCCAGATGGTTAGAGCTCTTCACATGCACTCTATCTTATGTGGTCTTCACAAGCTGTAACGGCAAGCAAAGGAGTATTACGAGGTGAGTGCTGCCAGAATTATGAACCTCAATTTTACTTTTAGGGAAAAGGGATCAGAGAGGTTGTGACTCACCTAGGGTCACCTAGAAAGTAAGGAATAGAGGCAGGTGCCAAACCCAGTTACCTTGACTCCCAATCTAGTGTCTCCCCCAATATACCCCACAAAGCGCTCTCAAGGCTGTGATTCCTTAATGTGTCCCCTGGATGTAGCTTTAAGGTTGACCATGGCTGGGGTAGCTGAGGGGTCAGAGCCTGGGCTAAGTCCTCTTTGGAAACACAGGCTGCACTGCAAGGAGGTGCAGCTGAAGATTTATCCCATACAGCATTGCCCATAACTCAGATTTCAATGGCTTTTGATCCAAAAACAGACTTTTCCCTTCACCTTCAAGGAAAAACCAGTGGTACCTAAAAGGCACCTATAATGGTTAAAAAAAAAATTCCCTGGAGTACTTGGACTAAGACCGGAAACGCCAATATGAATGACTGTGAAAGTTACAGAGGAAATATAGAGAAGGCAGAGTTGCTAGAGGGAAGGAGGATATCATTTATTAACCTTGACCATTCCACACCTCACTGGTCACCACTCTTGACTCTTAAGACAACAGGCACAGAACTGCAAGGAATCATTCCTAGCTCAGTGATCACTAAGTCCACCAATTCTGGAGGCGTCACATCATACACCAGATTCAGCAGACGCAGAGACGGGTGTTTCTGCCAGTTATCCAATGCCACGTGGTCTCCTCGTTCACACAACAGATCATCGGGATCATCTGGATAAGAAGGGGTGTTATCAGACCTTACGGACCATTCCCAACTGGAGCCCTTGGGAAACCAAGTTATCAGTCTTAGTCCTCACTTCATGCTTCTTCCCTTTATCAACAAGCCTGCCTCCCAGCCCACCCTATATTCCCCTGGCCCAGCACAGAATCTTCTAAGCTCTTCTCTTCCCTCTTACCAAGCTCATTTGAGACAAAGGCATCAGTCTGTACACGCTCACAGAACTTGTAGGTCTCACAGCAGACCAGAACAGGCACATTATAAGCACGGGCCACCAGAGCTAGCTGTGCTGTCCCAACCCGGGACATCACAGATCCATTGGCCAGGAGTGCATGAGCTCCTAACAGCACCTTAGACACCTGAAGAAGGAGAGAGCATCATGGCAAACATCAAAGAATGAGGTTCCTGACTATTCCCCAGGATAGCAATGCTGAGGCAACAGTCAAGTCTCAGTGATGAGTCTTCTGATGTGAAAATTGTGCCATCCTTGACCCATCAACACCAAAAGCAATAATAAAGTCTGCTGTTTTCATGGGGGGTTGCTCCTTCTTAATTGTGACTGGTTTCATGTGAGGCTATTCCAATAGATGACTATACTGCGGCATGTACTTAGTCATTTTTGTTACCAATTCCATGACTAGGATCACAGAAGCCCTACTAAAATCATTTCCTATACAATTCCCTGCCCCCACCTTGAATAGTCACCTGGGTAAGTTACATGGATTGGTAGGTAGTAACCAGGAAGCTGTTCTACCACCCAGTCCTGCCCTCACCTCGGGGAGCACATAGGAAGCTGCGGGAATCATCACATAGGAGGCAGGGACCCCAGCACGAGCCAGACAGTGTAAAGTACGCCGTCCCTCAAGTCGCGGTCGACTATCCACCACCACCACCCGAAACTGGCGGCCTCGAGTCCGAGCTTCCCGAAGAATAAAGGATACGAGGGATGAACTGGAGTAGGGGAAAACAAATTCAACTACGAATGACATCATGCTAGGGTCAGCTCTTACAAAATCCCAGTCAGAGTCACACCATTTTTTAATAAGCAACCACAATGAGCAAAAGATCAGACTTTTCCCAGTACATATCACCACCCTACAAACTCCCCAAGACATGGTCCCCCCTCTTCATCACCTGATTTGGAACCATACCATCCATACACCAGGATCACATCCCCATCACTGATCTTCTCATAGGCTGAGCGGGAGATTGCCTGAGCTGCCAACACAATCTTCTCTCGCACATACAGGTCCATGGCTCCTCGGAGCAGTGATTTTGCCTAATCAGAGGAGAAAAGGATGAGGTAAGAAAGCACACATTGCCATCTTCCAAATGTTATGTTGTTCTTATAATTAAGTATAGACTCAAAGGAAACACTGAGGGTTTCAGGAACATACACCTGAACCCTTGGTCAGGAGCCAAACAGCTTCTGCTAATTCTCCCTTGAAATCCTTAGTTATAAGATGCCAGCCCTCATCAAGCCCCAGTCCCTAAGCCCCATATCCCAATTATCACCTCCTCCTCTCGTTGGGTGCTGCTCATAGCTGTGATCTCTTTTGTAAGGAACTTGATGGCGTTGCACATGCTGGCTGAGAGCGGACGACACTGAGTCAAGAAGCTAAAGAAACAAAGAGGGCACAAATCAGTGGGAGAGCAGAACCCAGATCATGGAGATGGAGTGACAGAGAAAGGAAAAAAGAAAGAGAGCCATAAAAAGGCAAACAGACAAAAGATGGCAGAAATTAGTGCTGGGGTATGGGGTGGTGAGAGTAAGGAGAAAGACTATAGACATTCTGGCTGAGAAAGGGACTAGAACCCAGAGGGTGAGGAAAGAGTGGAGGTAAAGAAGCAAGACAAAGAGGAAACCAAGAAAGTAGACTAGAAAGTGGCATGAGGTAGGACAGGATTAAGAGTGAACTGATACTGTGGGTCTTCACCTGATATAGAGTTTGAGCTTATTAACCAGGTCTCTGGAGAGTTCTTCATTAGGAGGCGTGGTGTAGTCCTGAATAACCTGGGGAGAACATAAGGACATACGGGAAGTGAAGAGACTTGAGAAACGTGGAGCCCTGGAGAGATACTTGAGTCTCTCTGGGTAAGTGGGACAATAGGTATGGGGGTGTCATGCCTCCACCCACCCTGAGATGGTAAAAGATGAGCATGAACTACTGTGAGAAGGGGAAGTGTCTAAGGATGAAGACAATGAGGCCTACCTGCTGGAAGGCACGAAGTAGGGCGATGCATCTGGCATTGGAGCCACTGATTAGGCCCTGGGAGTACTGCAGACCAAGTCGCACCACAGCTGGGTGGATCACAGAGGATGGGATGCTGAGAGGATGTGGGTGTCATACACTTTGCAGGGGAGTCTTGGAAAACCCTCCAATTTCTGACTTATAAGACTAATTTACCTTTCTCTGTGCCCCGCCTATTTCCCCTTCCCCAAACCCCAGATCCTTTCACTTCCACCCAGAATTTTTAACCTTTAAAATTAAGCTGCTCTGATTCTTTCTGTTTAGAGTTCTGCTGGTTTCACAGAACACCTACCTCATATACTGGGTTAGAGGAATACGGCGGCTATACTGGTGCAGGTGAGAGAAAAGGCTGACTTTGGAGCCATAATCCTTTCGAGAAGGCACCTGCAGAAAACATTAATGCTCAACAGGGAGATTGACACACCATGCAGAAGCAATGGAGGAAATCATGTTAGGGAAGAGGTGTGAAATGAGTATCTTCTGTTGCAAACCACCATGCTCATTCTGCTCCTGATCTGTCCTCTGCCCCAGTCCCAGCTCTCCAGGACACCTCCCTGGGTTCTGTATAGCCCTCTAATTATAATCCTTACCTGCTGCTGATCTGGTTTCTTAATAAGTCTCCTTAAAACTGTGGTCTCATCCACCTGAACACGCTCTGGAGGATGTTTTGCTCCTGTAGGAGAAGCAAAGTCTTTTTTTTCTTTTTGTTTTTTAAGGACACACAAGTGTCAGTGCTAGATGTGTTCTTCCTAGTACACAAAGATTATATTTAAAAAAAGAGGATAATGGGGCGGCTAGGTGGTACAGTGAATAGAGCACTGGCCCTGGAATCAGGAGGACCTGAGTTCAAATCCAGCCTCAGACACATAACACTTGCTAGCCATGTGACGTTGGGCAAGTCACTTAACCCCAATTGCCCTACCCTCCCCCCACCAAAAAAAAAAAGCAAAAAAAGGAAACAAAAAAAAGAAATATTAAAAAAATAAAATAAAGGAGAATACTAACACAGTATTGCTAAGGGGAAAAAATGGTAAAGGCTGTTTTATTCTTAGAAAGCCTAGGATGTTTGTGAGTTCCATCAAGGTGAAAGGAGAAACAGAAATTTTGAGGTAATGAAAAATACCTAAGGGGGTTTCTCCAGCTGTGTTAGGGCAGGACTGAGAGGATGATCCTGCTGGCTCCCCCTTTCGCCCCTGCTTTAGGGCCCGTTCAGCTTCCTGCTTGGCTCGACGCTCAGCTCGAAGCTCTGCTTTACTCCGGCTACCTGGAATTTTCTCCCCTGAGGATACTAACTGACTACCTGGGCCTGGAACCTCTTTTGGTGGGCCCACTAGAATCAGAGAAGAGAAGATACTCAAGAACAGAACAAGTGGAATCCTTCCCCAGTCCAGTATTTCTTCACCCCAGATTTACCTCTCTCATAGAACAACTTCTCCCTAAGCCTCCTTCCCCTTGCTAGCGCATAATGTACCCTCCCACTAGTCTCATGCTGCCCCCACCTTGACACTGGCCAGGGGATACACTGGGAGCAGACTGGAGTTCTGACCCTTTGTCTTCCTTCCGCTTCTTCTTCTGCTGCTTTTTCTCCTTCCGAATCTGCAGTTTCTCTTCTTGGGACATCTCCCTACCCCCAGCCTGAGACACAGAATTGAACGCTCACTCTCTCCCTCCATCCAGCCCTTCCCATCCCCTCCCATAACGTTCCCAGGAGGTAGATAAGGTTGGATTGTAATAATCCAATCTTCTAATTCCCATCCCCTTACCTACCATATGTCAAGAGCCCCACAATGACCTCTTCACTAGGGTCAAGAAAGGAACCCAGAGTTTAAAGCTGGTAGGGACTTACAGATTATTTAGCCTAAAATCATTTGGCAGATGGGGAAACTAAGGTGCAGAAAGAAGAGACATCATAAGATTAGTAGCTAGAAAGGACCTTAGATGCTATCTGGTCAGAATTTCTTAACCTAGGATCCATCGATAGATTTCAAGGGATCCAGCAAACTTGGACAGGAAAAAGAATTTATTTACATTAACTTTTACCTGAAATTTAACATTTCTTTCAATTACTTAAAACCATTCTAAGGATGTGTCCACCAACCTGTCACGACCCTCCCCAAAAGCCCAGCACTTGTGCTCTAGTCCAACCAAACGACAAGACAGAGGATGAATTCGGGTATCAGAAAAGCTTAGGGGATCAAAAAAGCTTAGGGAACTTGGCCAGCGTCACCCAGGTGGCGGAGGCAGAATTCGAACCCAAGTCTTCTGACTCCCAGCCCCAGGACGCGCCCCGAACTTCCCAGTGGACTTACCCCGGGCTTGCCGGGCGGCTGGGCTGTCATCGTGGACACTGCTCCTGAATCCGAGAAAAGAGCGCACAGTGAGGGTGGGGGGCCGGGCCGGGCCAGCGGGGAACGCTGTCCCGGGCCGAGAGCTGCGGGCGGCGGGGGCCGCATGGATCTACCCGGGGCCTGGAGCCGGTCTGCGGTCGGGGGTGCGGACAGGAGAGCAAGGAGAGAAGGAGGGAGAGGCGAACGCGGTCCGCCGGCGTGGGGACGCGACGCGAAGGGATGCGCAGGCAGATCAAAGGCCGGGGCCAGGCTCCGATGCCCCCAGCCCAGGCCACCCCCACCCCCAGGGGGCCAGGCTGTGAACGCTCCCCTCCCCCCCACCTCCCCCGCTGAGCTCACCCTCCAGAACTGCCACCGCTGCCATCCGCAGCCGGACTCCGCCCCGGCCCAGTTGACCAGGAGCTTCAGAACCTAATTCCCCAGACCCCACTCGGCCCTGAGGTCACAGCGCCCGTCCAGCAGGAGTTAGGAACAGCACACGAGAGAATAATGACTACAACTCCCAGCGCACACTGAAGCCCTCACCGACGGATATCCGAGTCCGGCAGGCACTGCGGCCAACCACTGACTACAATTCCCGATAGGCATCGAAACCCTTGCCTTCCAAGCCTCGGGCCCAGTGTGCATCACGGACATTCGCAAACTACGATTCCCAGCATGCATCTGGCACCGCCCCGCTCTATTCCCCCTCCCTGCCTCCCCCTCGGCCGCAAAAATGGCGAGTGTGGCAGCGGGGGCGCGCTGAGCGGCGGAGACGAGCGGAGGAGCAGCGGCACCAGGGGTCCGGAGCCGGGCTGGGCTCCACTGCTGGGAAGATGCACTTCTCCATCCCCGAAACCGAGTCCCGCAGCGGGGACAGTGGCGGCTCCAACTACGTGGTGAGGAGAGGAGGGGCGGGGCGGGGCGGGGTTGGCGAGGAGTAACGGGCCCAGCCCTTCGGTCACTGTGGTACTCTAAGCCCCCGTTCCCCCGTGGGGCTGGAGGCCCCCGGTCCTCTCGGCCGCCGTCCTTGGCGGGGGGGGGGGGGGCCCTGACGCGTCCCATCGCGGCTTCCGTCTAGCGCCCCGCGGCTCGGGCAGCCTCACCCGGGTGGACTGTGGTCAGACAGTTCATCAGCTGACCCGGCCTTCTTTCTCCCGGTGTGGTCGCCTCCTGCTCCTACGTGATCTTTCCTCCCTTTGCTCACGCCGAGTCTCCCGGCCTGTCACGGGACCCCTGGAGCAGGGGGTTGGAGCCCCTTTCGGCTTTTTGCCTGCGGGTGACCAATGAAGGGTCTGCCGGGGCGTGGCGCCCGGGCAACCGGGAAGGCGTTGGTCTGTCTCGGGGGCTCAGGGCCGGCACCTGCCTCTGTCTTTGCAGGCCTACAACATCCACGTGAATGGAGTCCTGCACTGCCGGGTGCGCTACAGCCAGCTCCTGGGGCTGCATGAGCAGGTGGGACTTGACATTTCTACCTAGCTGGTCCGTGGCAGCCACGTCTCAGCCTTCCCCACCCCCTGCTTTCTAATGGACGCCCATCGGGCTTCGGGCACTGCCCAGGCCCTTCCCAGCTGACTTCCAGCCCACACCTTCCTCTCTTTTCTACTTGAGCTTTCCTTGTTCCTCTTCCCCCCATCATATTCGATCTTCCTTCTCCTGCCTCAACCCATGTGTACAAAGATTTTTCACCTGCTGACCGACAGATTTCATTTGTCCCAGTTTACAAATTGCAGCTTCAAACTCACTTCCCATAATCATCCAGACTTTTTCCAACTTCAAAAAAGTATTCATTACCATTTATGGATTGGGTCTGGGTGCTTGTCTGATCGACACATTATGCCTCAAAACATACAATAGCTGCATTATAGAGTTTAGAGATGAAAGAGACCATACTAGCTACTTACTCTAATGTCTTCCTTTTATAAAAAAGACTGACCCAGGGAGGTTGTGACTCACTTAAGTTCACATAGATAGTAATAATAATACAAACATTTATAAAACACCTACTATGTCCCAGGCACTGTGCTAAGTTTTATAGTTATTTTCTCATTTGATCTTCACAACAATTCTGGGAGGTAGGTGCTGTTATTCCTATTTTACAGATGAGGAAACTGAGGCAGACAAAGATTAAGTGACTTGCCTAGGCATGCACGGCTATCCTCTACATCCTGGCAAGAATTGGAACCAAATTCCTTTGGCTCAAAATTTGGCAGTCTTTTGTAATGTTAAATTAATCTGTTAAAATTATCTTTATATATGACAGTGGAAAAGGCACATAGCATTAGGAGTTGGGCTTAAAAAGGTCCAAATCCCAGATGTTCCACAAATGAGGTAACTATGGGCAAGCTATCTTAATCTCTACCTTATCTCTCAGGCTTAAGTTTCCTTATCTGCAAAACTATTTTTAAAAATAAACTTGTCTGGAGTACCTTTCGCTTCAACTAAACCCCTGTTTTGTTTCTCTGACTTACCCATTAAGTTGTAAATTCTTTAAATTTAGGGACTGTGTCTGATCACTAATGTGTTCCTCTTAAGTTTTTCCATGCCTGATGCTATGTATCTTGTTAGGGTTCAGTTAATACTGGAACTTAAGTGATTTAGTGTAGGGACTTTAGACTCTGGTCCTGTGTTTTCATCCAGCTTCATCTTGAAGGGCTGACTTGTCTATTATGAGGGCAGAAGATAGGGGTATGTTTTCCCTGGGGCAGTCCTGATTTCTCTTGAGATGTGCTCTTCTGTAGGAAGAAAGGTTTCTTCTCCAAGTAGTCAGGCTTTTTTTTTTTTATGCAGGGGAACAAGTGACTGGAGAATCAAAGCATGGAAAAATGAGCCTGACTGATTAAAGAGCCCAGTCAAGCCTATCTTTACTTTCATCCCTTCACTTCTTTGTGGAATTGCCCTTTTTTCTCCCAACAGCTTCGGAAGGAGTATGGGGCTAATGTTCTCCCTGCATTTCCCCCAAAGAAGCTTTTTACTCTGACACCAGCTGAGGTGGAACAGCGAAGAGAGCAGCTAGAGAAATACATGCAGGCTGGTGAGTTGTGAGAAGGAATGTTAGGCTGTCTGGTTGGAGAAAGGTGATAAACAGCTAGGACAGGACCGCCTAATAGGGCTGGTTGTTTAGAAGGTTTCTAATTCCCTTTTAAGTCTTTGAAGTGACTTGTTTGTTGTGGTGTGCAGAACTAGAGAATGCTATGTTGACAAAATCATTTGTTTATTAACATTTTAAAGAAATACTTAAATAACATTAAGTAATAATTAATTGATATAAATTGGGAGACAGGGAGGGAAGAGATTTAATTTGTTTCTTACCTGCTTTAGATTAACTCTACCATTATTTTCTTAGCTCTGTAGATTGGACCTAACTAGATGGCAGGACCAGCCAAGGGTGGGGCAGGTGAAGAATTTATGCAAGGAGTGAGTGAGTGAGTGAGGTGAGGCCAGCTCGAGGAGTTAGCAGGTTAATTAACGTCAGTCCAGGAAATGGAACTAGGGGTGGGACCAATTAGGAACACAGCTGGGGTAGCTAAGGGTTGTGGGAATCTGAACAACTGGTATATGGTTGTAATTTCCTCTCCCCCCTTATAGTTCGGCAAGATCCATTGCTTGGGGGCAGTGAGACTTTTAACAGTTTCCTTCGGCGGGCACAACAGGTGAGGAGTTGATTGGGACTGAGATACATGGGAAAGAGCATGAGCTAGATGATTCGTTTCAGGAGGGTAGGCAGAGGGCAGTCAAGACTAAATATGGGTTCTGAGCCCATATTTCTGGGTAATGGTCTGTGCTGTAGGGATGAAATTAAGACAGCCAGTATCTTTCTGTGGGGCTCCCAGGAGGAACTCTGAGCATTGCAAAGCTCTCTAGTCCTGTATTTATGTTCAGGAAACACAGCAGGTACCTACAGAAGAGGTATCTCTGGAGGTGCTACTAAGCAATGGGCAGAAGGTGCTAGTCACTATTCTGACTTCTGACCAGACTGAAGATGTCCTGGAGGTGAGACCCCTGCCTGCTCCTTTGCCCATTGACCTTACCTTGAGGATAATGGGGAACTAGTGTGTAACCAGCTGTTATTCTTGTTCCTTTCCCCAGGCAGTAGCTGCAAAGTTGGACCTTCCAGATGACTTGATTGGCTACTTCAGCCTCTTTCTTGTTCGAGAACAAGAGGATGGGGCCTTCTCCTGTGAGTCACTTAGTCACTGCTGATACCTTGTGATGACTAGTCCTGAATACCTCCCTCTGATTCACAAGATCACATTTTTGCATGGTTTCAGGTTTTCTCTCCCTTCCGATCTTCCCCCTTCATAAGTCTCACATTCTCCTCATCCTCTCCCACAGTTGTGCGGAAGTTGCAGGAGTTTGAGCTGCCCTATGTGTCTGTTACCAGTCTACGGAGTCAAGAGTATAAGATTGTGCTTAGGAAAAGGTCAGAGATGGCCTAGTGCATTGGGGTGGCCTCAGGTGTGGGTTGTTAGTACATGTAAGGGACAGAACAACCTAGGAAAGGGGTTAGAGCTGGAAGATAGGCAAATTTCCTAAGCTTCCTCCTGTACCTGTGCCACCCACTCATCCTAGTTTATTGAAATTTCTTTCGCTATATCTTAGCCATCTTAACCCCATTATCATTTTCCCCCCTTGGCTTCACAGTTATTGGGACTCTGCCTATGATGATGATGTTATGGAGAACCGGGTTGGACTGAATCTACTTTATGCTCAGGTAAACTGTTAACTGCCCAAGAAAACTGCACTCATGCTTCACTTTTGTGTTCTTGGAAAACCTACCCTGATCCCTTTGAAATGTGGTATAAATTGAGACCCATGTGAAGAAGGTAGCTTAGGTCCATGGCTCTGGCTAACAATATTTCTCCCCCTACTCTGTACTCATGTCCCATCTATAGACAGTTTCTGACATTGAGCATGGCTGGATCCTAGTTACTAAGGAACAGCACCGGCAACTCAAGTCTCTGCAGGAGAAGGTCTCCAAGAAAGAGGTACAAATGGCACCACTTGTCTCTGCATGTTCCTTAATAACACTCATAATCTGCCCTCTCCTCACTGTCTCTCCCGCCAGTATAATTATTTTGAAGTTCTTGTCTGACCCTGTCTATTGTACTCATGCTCCCTTTCAGTTTCTACGGTTAGCACAGACCCTGAGGCACTATGGCTATCTTCGGTTTGAGCCTTGTGTGGCCGACTTTCCAGAGAAGGGTTGCCCTGTGGTAGTGAGTGCAGGCAACAGTGAGCTGAGCCTTCAGCTCCGTCTGCCTGGTCAGCAGCTTCGTGAGGGCTCCTTCCGGGTTACCCGCATGCGGTGTTGGCGGGTTACTTCCTCTGTGAGTTGGGGTTGAGACACATGAGGGACTTCTTAAAGGTAACTCATATAATATGTTCACTGGAGAGTCTGATACAAATTAATGGTTTAGGAAATGAGAATGTCAGGGATAAGATGGATTAAAATTTAAAAAGGGAAGGGAAACGTATTCCAGGTAAGATTTGCTCTGTCCTCTACACTACCAGGTGCCATTGCCCAGTGGGACCACAAGCAGTCCAGGCCGAGGCCGAGGAGAGGTTCGGCTGGAACTAGCATTTGAGTATCTCATGAGCAAGGATCGACTGCAGTGGGTTACCATCACTAGCCCACAGGTGTGGACTTGGTCTTCAGTCCTGGAACATATATCCCTCCCCAATCTTAGCCACAGCTCTCCCACATTATGGCTTTTTGTTATCTTTTTTGTGCAACTGGGTCTGGGAAGTCTATATGCCTGAATCTGCTTTGCCTTTCCATGTCACAGGTGGTTTTTTTAGAGTGGCTTGGGAATTTTGTGACTCCTTGTCATAGTTAAGCTCTACTCATGTCCCTAGGCCATCATGATGAGCATCTGCTTACAATCCATGGTGGATGAACTGATGGTGAAAAAATCAGGGGGGAGCATCAGGAAGGTGAGATGAACATATTTGTGACTTGTACCATCTCATTCCTCCTTACCTTATGAGGCGTTTCATGGGATTAGTGGGAAGGGGTTGGTATGGTTTCATCCTGCTGTCTAGTCTATGAATCTGTCTTAATAACTGAGCCATTTACTACTCATTCACAGATGCTACGAAGACGAGCGGGTGGAACCCTGAGGCGATCAGACAGTCAGCAAGCAGTAAAGTCCCCACCGCTGCTTGTAAGTATTACCAACCCTTTAGCCATCTGGTCTTAAACCAATGTTGCCCTTATTTAGTAATATTTCTATTCGTTTCCCCAGGATTCACCTGATGCTACCCGGGAGTCGATGGTCAAACTCTCAGTGAGTTCCCAGTTCAGGGTGGGTGAAGTTGTTAGTTTTAGAGTTATCTTCAGCCCTCTGATCATCCCCTTATCCTTATTACAGAGCAAGCTGAGTGCTGTGAGCCTTCGAGGGATCAGCAGCCCTAGCCCAGATACTGGCACCAGTGATGTCCATGGCAATTATGCCTTTGAAGGCATTGGGGATGAGGATCTGTAACGTCCATGCTGCTTGGACGACTCCTCCAGCTTGCATGGAGGAATGTACAGGAACCTGCCCTGTGCCCCCCAGGCTGGGGGCCCCTTTACCTTCTTTATCTCCTTACCTTCCTTGCCCAGGCCGGTGGCCTCTTAACCACCTCCTCCCCTGCTCCTAATGCCAAATTAGCGTTTAGTATTTTTGCACAAAACCCTATGGACCATGGACATCCGTCTGGAGGATGATGATTCCCATGCCCCTGAGCTGCTTTTAATCCCTGGTTGGGGGGGGGGGGGGGGGCGGAGAGGCAGGGGTTGGGAAGAGCCTGTGTATAGTTTGGCCCTGCTGCCCCATCATTAAACTCAGCCTGATCGCTGCCTGCCTCTGGCGTTCCCCTCTCACTTGGCCCTGCTTTCTTTCCCAGAGGAGCTCTCTGTGCCCAGCTCTGCTACCACAGCAGACATGGCTCCGTTAGTGTTTCCTTTATTATAAAGCACTGAAATAAGTTAAATAAAGAGGTGGGAGCTTGGCAGGCCCCCAGCCATTCCCTCAACAGCCCCTAGGCTGACAGAGGAGGTGAGGAGAGGGCCTCTCCACTGCACTCAAGGAGTGTTGAAGGCAAGGCCTCCTGGTCCATGTGAGGGTCCCCCCTCCATGGGATTGTGGGCTGGTCCATGTAAGGGTCTGGATTAGTCTGTATGGAACCCCTGGCCAGCGGGGGGGGGGGAAGAAGAAAAAAAGGGCTGGGGAGGTGAGAGACAGGCCTCAGCCTCAGTCTGTGTAGAGCTGGTCCGTGTGCAGTCCAGTGTTGGGGAGGGGACCTGTTTCAGGGTGAATCCGTGTGGAGTCCCCTACTACTGGTGGTGCTCAGAGATGTAGGGCCATGAGGACTGAGGGCAGAGGATGTGCTGTGGGGTGGTGCCCACCCTTCTGAGGCAGGCCCTCCAGCCCCTCCATGGCCATGCACCTTCTGATGGCGCTTGTAGTTGTCCCAGTGGCCTGTAGTATAAGCGCAGGTTCCACAACGGAAGGGCTTCTCTCCTGTGTGCCTGAGCATGTGGCGCTTCAGGTTCATGCTCTGATTACAGCTGTAGTTGCAGAGACTGCAGCGAAAGGGCTTGTCACCAGAGTGGATTCGACCGTGGCGTTTGAGGTTGGCCAGGTTGCCACAGGCATAAGGGCATAGGGGGCACTTGTAGGGCTTCTCCCCTGTATGTACTCGCTGGTGCCGCTTCAGGTTGTCCAGGTGGGCCGAGGCATAGGGGCAGCGGGCACAGCGGAATGGCTTCTCGCCACTATGTGTCTTCATATGCCGAGCTAGGTGGTTGGGGTAGTGAGTGGCGAAGGGGCAGAGACTGCAGGCAAAGCCCTTATCTCCAGGACCACGGGGGCCCCCACTGCCTCCCCCTCCAGCTTCTCCCCGCATGCAGCGCCCACACATGGTGGCACCCAGGCGGCCTCCCTCACCTTCCCCTTCCTCCAACTCTTGCCCACAGCCTCGACAGGCCCAAGGGAACAGCAGCTCGGGCAATGGCTCTGGTCCAGTACCTCTCAGCCCCTCCCCCTCTCCCCGCAGCTGCCCGCAGTCTGGCAGGAAACTGGCACCACCTGGCGGCACATGGAGGCTCAAATCTGGAAGGAGCACAGCATCTGTGGGGAGAAGGTCAGAACGTGGGCTGTGACTCCAGGTACTGAAGGACCACTCGCCTTTCTGTCCCAGGTTTCTTGGTCCCTGAGCCACCCGCCCTACCAGCCCATTACCTTCTGGTCGATGGGGCACTGCCCCTTCCTGCTCCGTGGGGCTGGGAGGCCTGGGGGGTCTTGGGGCACAACACCGGAAGCCGCAGGTCGGGCAGGGAGGGCCAGGGGGGCCTGTGTGGGTGCGCTGATGGCGCCTCAGGTTGCCCAGGCTGCTGCAGGCAAAGGGGCAATGGGGACAGCGGTACGGCTTCTCACCAGTGTGGGTGCGGGTGTGGCGTGTCAGATTGACAAGCTGGGCAGAGGCATAAGGGCAGCGGCCACAGCGGAATGGCTTTTCCCCACTGTGGGTTTGCATGTGCCGCTTCAAGTGGCTAGAGTAGTGGGACACGAAGGCGCAAAGCCGGCACGAATACAGCAGCCGTGGGGGGAGTGGCGGTCCCCCACCTGGTCCTCCTGCCCCACAGCATGGTCCTTCACAAGCAGGCCCCCCACACAGTTGGCAAGCTGGGCCTGGCCTCTCACCCCCAGCCTCCCCTTGGCCCCTGGCTGGTTCCTCAACCTCACTCTCTGCGCTCAGCGCCCGGCCGCCCCCAGATTCGTCGTCACTCAGTCCATAGGGCAGCCCTGGCCGGGCCCCTAGAGAGTCTCCTGGCAAGACAGACACAGGAGGGGATGTCAAAAGTGGGTCGTGGTAGGCTGTCCCCTCCTAGTTTTTACTTTCCCATTTCATCATCCAGGAGAACTCATCTTTATTTCTTCCCTTAACTCATTTCATCTAGTTCTTACTGGGGATAGAGAAGATATTCCTTATCTCCTATCCTACAGTAATAACCCTTTTTGCATTTTCTTTAGAGAATTAAGTTCAGTGTCAGTGACTATTTGCCAGGTAAATGAAAAGCTCCCTTTTAGTGCAGAAACCAGCCTTGTCAGCTCTAAGCAACAGCTGGGTTGATAAAATGACAGCATTGTTTGATCCTTTCCACACTGTGACACAAAGGTAGATAAAAACATAACAAGGAGAAAAAAGGAAATGTATGGAGAATAAATTTAAAATGTGATTAGATGCCTACATATGCTCGAGATAAGCATCTAGGAGGAGTCACAAAAGACCATAAGCTGAAGGCTGAATCATTAATATAATGAGCTAGGTTGTTTGTATCCAAGTTCTACTGTCCTTCAAGCCTCAGCATACAACTTAAAGCAAGTTTCAGGATGGCAACAACGCAACGAAAAGAAAAATATACCACCTTCCATATGCACAGAACTTTACCAGAGGCCCTCAATCATTTTTATAATACCTCTGAGAAATAAGTAAGACTAC
The DNA here is from genome assembly GCA_028646515.1 of Pseudochirops corinnae. NCBI lineage: Eukaryota > Metazoa > Chordata > Mammalia > Diprotodontia > Pseudocheiridae > Pseudochirops > Pseudochirops corinnae. The sequence goes on along the minus strand of CM053585.1, from coordinate 176,300,038 downwards.
AAAAAGTAGGGTTATAAAATAGAAAAAGAAAAATTAAATAATGGTTAAAGGGTAGGGAAGGTGTAGTAACTAGACCAAAGGTCAGGATGAGAAAGGTTCAAGTGGTCAGAACTGGCCCCCCCCCCCCCATGAAAGTGGTACTTAAAGTGCTAATTGCTAAAATAAGGCTTTCAGGCCACCAGTACCCCAAGCTGGAGGCCAGATAAAGGGTGCAAGCTACAAGACTATATGCATAGAAAGACGTGCAAACAGACCTAACAACATGGTCAAGGTTTTGCAAAGTAGTGGATCAAGTTAAAAAAATTCTGGCCTAATTCAGTTCTGGACCAGGACAAGATTTCTTTTTCTACTCCCTGAGATTAAACCCCAGTCTTAAACGTGTCCATTCCGGGTCAGCAGAGCTCTGACCCTCAAACTCTAACCCGGGCAGATATCCGAGCAACCCTTAAACCCACCTTCGGAGTCCCTCTCGAAGCCCATGAGCTGGTCACTGCTGCCGTCACCTTCTTCCTCTTCCTCTTCCTCCTCCTCCTCCTCTTCCTCTTCCTCCTCAAACTCCAGATCCTGGCCTAGCAGCAAGTCACTCTCCAACACCAGGGCCCCCGGCCCCTCCTCCAGGGGGTCTTCCGTGTCCACTAAGGAGAGAAACACAAAGCTTGCCGGCGCTGCCTCGGGGGAGGGGGAGAGGGGGGGTAAGGGGGAGCAGGAAAAGGGGCATGCCCACCTTCCCTCAAAGCGAGGGTACCTGCCCCTGCCTGCCACCGTCCCCCGACTGCTCCTCGGGGAGGGCAGAGGCCTGAGCTCTGCCAGACCCTCCCACTGCCCACTACACACCGGGCTTCGGGGGTTCGCCCTGCGCTCCTCCCCCCCAAGGTTCCGACCCCCCCCCCCACGACTCCACCCCTCCCCCACCCCACGACTGACCCCTCCCCCGCCCCGCCCCAACTCCCCTCCCCCCCGCCCCTGCGCTCCTTCCCCCCTGACCCCTGACCCCCTCACATTTCACGGGCTGTGGGTGGCTTTGCTTCCTTCGGGGCATCGTGACCGGCTCCAGCCCGACGCGCCTCCGGCCCCGAGGCCGCCCCGCCCCTGCCTGCCTGCCTTGGCCCGCCCTCACTCCTGCTCAGGGCCCGCGGGCCGCCCCCATGCAGCGGCGCGGGCCCCGGGCAGCCCCCGGCCCTGGCCCCGGCGCCCAGCTCAGGCCGCTCCCGCCGCCGCCGCCGCCGCTTCCATTCATGGAGCCCCCCAACCCCCCTCCTTTCGGAGACCAGCTGGTACCTCCGTATTCGCTTCCGCTTCCGTTGCCGCGAAGTCCCACGGAACTCGTAGTCCATAGGAAACAGAAAAATCAGCCGCTTCCGTGGCTCAATTGCCCGGCCCGGAAGTAATTGTGACGAGATGATATGAAACCCAATCAGGAACCGGGTGTCAAATGCTTCCCCACCCCGCCCTCACCTTAAGAGCCTGGCACCCTTACCTCGAGCCCAACTGTCCAGGGTTCTCCTCGGCCATGGAAGGTGGGTAGCGAGGCTCCGCTGCTGCGCCCCCCACCCCCGCAGAGCGTGGGCGTAGCCTTAATTCCCCCAGACTCCCCACCTTCTCGTCCGTCCCCTGCAAAGCCTGGTACCCCGATTTCTGCAGGGCCCAAACAGAGCCCGTTTCTCCCTTTTCTGGAGCCTTGGGTGCCTGGTCCAGCATCCCCTCCTTTCCCTTCAGGCCTCCGGCGGGCTTACTTCCTGCTCACCACCCCCACCCCCGCAGGCTTCCCTCGAAGAATAAAGCTCTGGCCCGTTCTCGGGAGGGGAGGCTGCGCCTGGGATGGAGGCAGGCAGGCTTTTTTGGCCTGGCCCATTGCAACATTATTGCCCTTAGTACTGTTAACTTCACAATCAAGTCAACTCCTCCCCTTCCCCAACTGTCCTTTTCCTTTCTGCTCGCACTCATTTGGACCCCCTTTATCCGTGCCTGCAACACTCCCCCAGCGTATCTAAAGTCCTCTTGACAGCCCAGCTCGGGTAGCCCTGCCCCCCAGAACGCCCCTCCTCGTTCCTGCTAACCCCAGCTGACCTCATCACTCCAGGTCCTCACCCGGAAGACCTCCGGGGTGTGGGGGGCTTCCTCCCCTCTAGTCAGACCGGGCACCGCCCAGCACCTGCATAAAGGAGGTGCTCCGTGAAAGTTTGCTGAATTAGGCAGCAGAGGAGCCTGCTTCGAACTGGATTACAGTAAAGAAGGACACCACAGGGCACAGTTGGGTTTTGGCCTTTAGTCTGAAAAAGTGTTGATTGAAAGTGTACAACAGAGTGGGTGGAGGCGGCTAAGGGACCAGGGAGCCGCCAATAAAAAAGAAAGTTCTTAAATAAAGTGTTCACAGAGTAAAAACCAGAACCACCAGTCCTTCCCTCCAACACAACAGCACAGGCACATTAATGGTGACTTGCACAGGGTCAAGGCCTCCGGCTGGTGCCGTGCTCCACCTCTCCCACTGCCCGGTGAGGGGGCCAGCTGGGGGAGAAAGAAGGGGCTCCCGCAGTGTGCTGTGTGGAGGGAGAGCCCTCTTTGGAATGGGCTAAGCAAAGCCACCCCGATCCCCCTGCACACCTCGTTTCCACTGCTAAGGCTAAAGGAAAAAGACAAAACTCAGTCTTAAGTCCCGGTGGGCTCAGAAAACAGTCTGGGTGGGCAGGGGAGGAGATAGTTGCTATTCCTGTTTGGCTTTCTTGCTGTTGTCACTGCTGCCATTCTCCCCAGTGGCTTCTGGGGTCACAACCTCCTCTAGTCTTCTCTTGCCACTCTCAGGCGGGGGTGTTGCTGTGCTTCGGGGTTTAAAGCAGATGATTATGCAGGTCATGTTGTCACACCCAGTGCCATCCCCAGAAGTGTCAGGTGCCAGGCACTGATCCAGCAGCTGTAGGAGGAACAGGTTTAATTACTTCAGTCATGGGGTGGAGACCAGAGGCTGAACCTGATAGTTCATAGTAGGGCTGGCTCTGCTCAGTAGGGATGAAAAGGACCTCAAGCTTCATGATAAGACTGTCACCTGCTGGTCAACTAAGAACTACAGGTAGGAAAGAAAAACTTCCACTGGGATGGTTTACAAGTTTGGCATTACTCCATGGTTTAAGCTACAACAGAGACTTAATTTCCCTTGGACCCTCCCACTTCTCTCCAGGGTGCTTAGCTCACCTCTTCTACAATGGAGGAAAGCAGCCGAAGCTCCCCATTTTCATCCCTCTGGCTGATCTTGGCCTGGATAAAATCCACCACTTCTTGGCTGCTCATCACATTCCTGTGGCCAAACATAATGGTCAGAGCACTGCGCAGGACCCACCAAACAGAGAAAAGGGAGCGCTATGGAGGTTACCCCATATTACCACACGCCAGTTCATACTTAGAAAAACTACCACCTCAGCCTCATGCTTAGAGGTTTTGACTCATGAAGGCCTGGTCTTCTATTCCTAAAGTAGCTCAGGGAATATAAAACTGCTTAATGCAGGCAGTGAATGACAACACCACAGAAGCAGCAGGCCCAGAGCAATAAGTTTAGGAGGGAAGTCTATGGCAAAAGACCTTTCTTCAAGGCCTCCCAACCCCTTGCTCACCAGATGCCATCACAAGCGATGACCATGAAGTCGTGGTCCTCATTGAGGGTTAGCACCTTAATGTCTGGCAGCGCAGAGATCATCTGCTCTTCAGGTGGCAGGTTCTTATTTCTCTTATAGAAGTGATCACCTGGTAGGAGGATGAATTAGCAGAAATGTTGCCATCTGGACAGGGAATTGTATTAAAGGCACATGCTATTCTCGGGCTTTGGGAATTCATGTGGTACGGTGCTTTGGGTAAGGAACAAGGAGACCAAGGCCTGGTTCTAGCTGCCATTTGTTATTTGACCTTTCATTCTATTTAGTCATCTATAAAATAAGGATGATAATCTATATTTTCAATTATGAGGAGAAATTATATACATCTTTTTATATACAAAATGTTCTCAAATATTAAAAAGGACTCTAGATGCTGCCATAAGCTGTCTTGGAAGAGTGGAAGCCCCAGTATCGCTCCCATCCCCAAGCCTTTTACCAATGGCTCTAGAGAGGTTGAGGCCCCCGTTGACTCGTCCATCCATGGTAACCTTGCCGCCAGCATTTTTGATTCGTGCCAGTTCCAGTTCATCTTCAGGCTTGTGGTCATAGGACATATCTAGGGCTTTGCCAGCTTCAGAGACCACACATCGGGAGTCCCCTGCATTTGCCACAATCAGCTGCTTCCCCCGAATCAGGGCCACCACTGCTGTTGTACCACTGTCTGATCCAGGCTTGTGAGAGAAGAAAAAGTAAAGGGTCATGAGATCCACTATCATGGTCTTGCTCAATGATGTTCATCTAAGAAATTCTTCCCCAGGCTTCATCCTCTTATCCCCAGCCAAGATGGATATTGGAGGCTCCTACGATAGGAACTGTATCCACAGCTTTAATAAATGGAGACTGGTGAAAGAATCGTTCCAAGGAAGAACAACCTACAACTTCACCTCGCTTAAGGTAAAGATGCTATAGACCACCATTTGGCTAACCTTGGAGACCCTTTGGACGGAGCTTCCCATGCTAAGACACAGGTGTGATCCCCTGTCCCCAAAATCAAAGCCTTACCAAAGCCAAACCCTTACTTGGCTCCACACAAAAATCTGTTACTCCAGGCCCATTCCCTGCCTCCACCACACACACACCTCCTCTTTGCCCTCCATCCCAGGCAGCATCATCTCCTCCTCTTCCTCTTCTTCCTCATCCTCTTCTGCCTCCTCCGTGTCATCTTCATCATCCTCGTTAGCTTCTTCACTGCTGTATCCATCCTCATCTTCACTGCACTCCTGCCACAGGGATGATGCCATGCTACTGAGATGAGGCTGAACCTTCCCTACCCTGAAGCCCACCCATCTACCACCATCATATCCTACCTAGTCACACTCTCTCCAGCCCCTAAAAGCTGCTCCTTATAGGACTGGGGTGGGAAAATGTCAGGGTGGGAAAGGCATCAGTACCTGAACTGAGTTTAGCTGTCATGAAGTAGGAAACCCCAGGGAAGGCCAAAGAAGTCAGCCAAAGGTCCTACAGTCACCTCTCCAGAACACAGCCAAAAAACAACCTCCCCAAGAGAAGGAAATGCCCTAATACCCCAATTATCATCTACCTTCTTGTTTCCTCTTTGGGAGATGGTTGGGCTTCTGAGGGCCAAGACTGGGTCTATCTCTTATTGCCTCCACCCAGGAAGAGAGTTGATGTTAATTGTGATGGTGGCGGTATTAGGCTCAAGGAGGCTAAACCTTTAGGGGAGTGGGGAGGATGGGAGGGAAAGTTTGAAAAAGTGGGGTGAGGACAAGACAGTCCCTCTGTGCAACTATAGCACCTGTTGGCCCTCACAGGCCCTTACCTCACTGTCTTCCTCTTCCTCCTCTGCCTCATCTGACTCATCCTCACTGTCCTCAAAGAACTTGGACTTAGCAGCACGAGGTGGCTTGGCGGGGGTGGAAGAGCAGGAGGGGCCAGCCTCTCCAGTGGGGGTGATAGGCTCATCGCCCTGGACTGCCTCAGTCCCACGTTCCAAGTTGGAGGAAAGGTCTGTGTGGGCCTCAGCTATGGGGCCATTCTCCTCCACAGGGGATTCCCCTGATGGCTCCTCAGGCCCTGCCTCCCCATTGAGGCCCTGGGACCCTGGTTCCTCACCCAACCCAGCCCCAGCCTTGATGTGGGGAGGGCCCTTGTGACAGTTCTGCCCGTAGCGTGTCAGAAGTTCCTCAATGGTCATGGTGGCCTCTTCATGAAGCAGGGCTGCTTCCTCATTGTCCACTGCAGGGAACAGGCTAAATCAGAGCCCCTTTATGCCACTTTCCTTGTGGAATTATTCCCCACTCTCATTCAAGAGTCCTGTAGCTTAAGATCCTAACTTTCCTGTCTCAACAGTGTGCCTAAGGCTTCTCTCATTATTTAGTTCTCAGAGGGAAGCCCTTTTCCTATATACCACTTGGAAAAGGCACTAAAGGCTGGCCTTTCACACCCTCCCCATCATCAATCTATGGTATCCTCAATCTCCCTTTCAACAGAAATATCATGGAGAATGATAGCAGTCACCCAGAAAACTAAGACACTGCTCCATTGCTTAGGAAACATTCTTTTAACATGCTGGGCTGCCTTGATTCGTGAAAGAGGTAAAGAAATTTAGGATGTAAGGACTGCCTACCATGAGGAGAGCTACCTTAACCCATCATAAGCATAACCTAGGGATGGCACACTATAGTGAATAGTGAAGACTCCGTAGGTGCTCAGGAAGCCAACTTACCAAGCATCTTTCACTAGTGTACTATGCACTCAATCAGCACTGACAAATGGCTTTTGCTGTTGCCTTTTGTAATAAATGACACCATCAAATTCTACTCACCATCATCCTCATCAGCCACCTTTTCCTTTTCATCCTCATCCTCCGGGGGCCTTCCTGCAATCTGTGCCAGCTCTTTAATGACCTCTTCTGTGGTCAGTTTGGCATCAATAGCCAAGAAGGCATCTTCCAAAGCCTGAATTTAAGCAATGTGAAGAATACAGGGAGGATAAAAAAAAATGCAGAACCTAAAAAGCACAGGTTCTCAAACTTTTTGATCTCACGATGCCTTTATACTCTTTAAAAACAACAAACCCACTGAATGTTAATAACACTTTAATAAAAACTTCCAAAACAAAAAAATTTGATGAGTAAAATGGCATCATTTTACATATTTTTGCAGATTTCTTTAATGTCTAGCTTAGTAAAAGACAGGTGGGTCCTCATATCTACTTCTGTTTTCAATCTGTTGCTTTGATTGAAATATATGAAGAAAATCTGGCCTAACACAGATATGTAGTTAGAAAAAGGAGGAAACATTTTAATAAGCAAACAGTATGTTAGAATTATTATGAAAAGTTTTGATGCTGGAGACTCCCTGAAAGGGTCTAAGGGACCCCTAAGGGTCCTGGGACCACACTCTAAGAACTGCTGGTCTAAAAGAAAACGCGTGTGTACAATATTATAGCACACATATAAGTATGACACCTTATATTCGCTAGTATCTGGATTAAGGCCCCAGGGCTAGGATTAAATTCAGAATTTTGCAAAAGATCCTGAATAAAGGGGAAATAAAGAGGCTAGATTGTAAAGGTCCAGAGGAGAAAATGAAATAACTATAGAACACAGGCAGGAAATAAGGAGGGAATAAAAGAGAGAAACTGGAAGGCATCAAGCCTTTATTAAGGATTTTTTATATGTCAGGCACTGTGCTAAGCATTTACAAATATCTCATCTGATCCTTGAAACAATCCTGGGAAATAAGAGCTATTACTATCCCCATTTTACTGATGAATAAACTGAGGTAGACACAAAGGTTAAGTGACTTGCCTAGGGACCAAACCCTAATTAACCACATAGCTGAATGGTCCTAAATACAAAGACCAAAATAATAATAATAATGATGATGATGATGATGATGATGATAATATTTCACATTTCCTTAGTGCCTGTTATGAGCCAAGCACTTTACAAACATTATCTTATTTGATCCTCAACAACAACTCTTCCCATTTTATAGATGAGGAAATTGAGGCAAAGGTTAAGTGTCGCACAGCTAGGAAATGTATGAGGTTGGATTTGAACTCCACTCTTCCTGACTCTAGGCCCAGTGTTCTATCTACTCTGCCCCTTAAAGATGCCCACTGGGGCCCTTACCTTCTGTAGTTTTCCTTCTTTGTATGCTTTCTGATCTTTGATGATCTCAGGCAGATATTTGGCACAGTATAGAGCAACTTCCTCCCCTACAAGAAAGGTAAAATCACTCAGAGCCTGTTTCATTGCTCTCTTTGATGTATATCCACATACAGACAATTCTCACTTTACATAAATTGACTATTCCACAGACCTCTATGTAAAGAGTTTTTCATGTAATACTAATTTGCTCAGAGAAGTGGGGAAGGGAAAGAGGAAGGAAGAGGAACCCATATCTATGGAGGGAAGGGACCAGCACAAGAATATACTGGGGCTGAGGACAGAGAAGTAAGAGCAGGAGGAAAGAACACAAAGGGCCAGGTCCAGCCACATAGGGGCCGACACGAACTGAAAGGAAGAACACACTGGGGGCAGATACATGGAGGTCAGACATGGACAGACAGGAGAGGATGGGCAACACAAAGGAGTCAAGGATAGATGGAAGACAGGCATGTGGAGGTTGGAAACACATGGGTGGAATAGGGTAAAGGTCTCCTCTTTCATTCTAGAGGTCTCAAGCCAAGCCCCACAATCAGCCCAGTAGCAAACTTTCCCCTCATCTGTTCTGCTTTCACTTACAGGGTTTTTGTTTGTTTGGTTTTTGTTTGGGGGGTTGGGGTGTGGGGTTTAGGAGGTCACAGTCACTGACCTGAGGGGCAAGAGCAAAAAGAGAGAGAGAGAGCACAGTATTGTACAGTAAACAAAGGTATTTTTAGGGATGCAGATTTCTTTCAGAATTCTTTAAGTCCAATTTGTGTAAGGCAAATTTATGAAAAACAAAACTGTCTGTATTTCTCTTCTTTTTGTATACCCAAGCATCAGCCCAGAGGAGGAAGGTAACTTGGGGGAGGTCACCTGAATAAAAACAAAGCCCAGTCAATTTATAGCATACTAAATCATTAAAGAATTGTTAGGAGGAGGGGACAACAGCAACAGTCTGATCTTCACATGAAGGAAAAGTAAGTTTAAAGACAGATGAAGAAACCATGAAACTTAGGCAGATCACGAGAGGCAGTTCTATCCCTATATGGCCTGCTGCCAATGTGAATGAGTAAACTCTAGGTCTGGTCACTAGATGCTCAAGAGGATGAACAGTTTTTAGCAAAGAATTTGAGATTCTTGTGGCCCAACAGCACACAGATCTATCTAGTCAGTTTGAGCGCTAAGAATCCTAGAGCCATATAGGTCTGTTCTTAACATAAAAAGATGTCCCAGAACCTTGAACGTGACAATCTGCTAAGCTGTACTTACCTCCATGTCCATCGTAGACTGAAAACATGGCTGTCTCACTGTCCAATTCAGGAATACAGTTGTGAGCATCCTGGGAGAAGAACAAAGTCAGACTAATGTTCCCAGGGTAAAAGTTACGTCCCCTGAACTTTCCTATATCATCACCTCAGGTCTTGAAGATTTTCCTCAGGGCACAATCTCATGAACCCTTCCCTGGATAATACAGACAGACTAGATAGGACAAGGTTTTTTGTTTTGTTTTTTAATGGTGGAAAGAAAGAAAGACTATCACACTATGCTGGCATTCTTAGCCTAGTTACTTCACCCTTGGACATCCCAGCCTTGAACAGAATTAGAACCACTTCTGGTTGCTGGGCTTCAAAACTAACCCTTCTGGACTTGGGATTCAAAGAAAAAAAGTATTATCAAAAAGTGATTAAAAAAAAAAAAGAAGTGATGACTCCCCTGAAACCCCCCTGAGAGCCCCACTATAGCTTTCCTAAACCAAAAAAGAGACTTTGGAGACTATTCAATCCAACACTTCATTTAACAAATAAGGAAACTAAGGATCAGGAAAGCTAAAAGATTTAAGGGAACAAGTAAGATATGGGTTACAACCCAGGTCTCCTGACTTGAGTTCAAAGCTGTATTATACTTCTTAGGTTTACTTTCAGCCATGTCCCTAACAGTCTGATTTCCTAGAAGGCTTCCTTCTAGTCATATTCCCATTGTCTCTCCTGTACTCCTGGACTTCTTGTTGAAGCAAGAGACAAAACCCTGAACAGGAATTTCGACAAGGATCAGAAAGGTTAACACAATTGGCAGAAGCTCTGTAGTTTTGAACTGATTCAACTTTAAGATTTCTAGAAACTGTATTCTTCTCAGAAGCACAATGCTGAGGTTTTGATAATTATCTCTATTTTCCCAAGAGATGGATATATGGGATCCATACAGTAGGATCCACACAGTACGTATTGATGCCACTCTGTTATCAATCTTTCCATCCCCACTGCCTACAAAATAAGCAAAATATACACACTGGTAATTCAATCCTTCTTCCCCTACCTCAAGGTTCAGTCTTCTTTCTATTCAATGCCCAACTTATCAACTTATATGTTTTCCCATCCATTTCATTCCTCAGAACCTTATAATCCAGTTCCCTGTCCCAACACTCTACTGAAAATGTCTTTCCAAGGTTACCAAATGATCTCTTCTAAAAGATCCTGCCCTTTATCAAGGTTGCTGACCTAGTTAGCTTCCCCCAATACCAACTCCTTCCTAGCAACTAGGTCAGAGAACCCTGGGACTTTTATATGTTGTAGTTTAAATGATGGGATGAAAAACAGATATTCAGGCCCTCAACAATACAGTTACTGAAAGTAGCAATTCTTACGATATCTGGAGAATTCCAATAAGAGATGGGAGACTGAGTCTGGAACTGTATGGGTAAGCCTAATTCCTCTTGGACAGTACAGATTCTGGCAGAGAAAGGATAGCTAAGGATAACAAAGGTCCTTACACACATAGTTGATTGATATTAGAAGCTCTATAACTGTACTCCAGGGAATCTAGAGGGAATTAGGTCAAACAGTCTTTACTCAAGAATGTTTGTGGCAAACATAGAAGAGTTGGGGGAAGGGGGATGAGAGGTGAGGTGATGGAGGGGAGGGCAGGGT
>CM053585.1:176263932-176288856 GCA_028646515.1 Pseudochirops corinnae | reverse complement strand
AAAAAAAAAAGAATGTTTGTGGCAAGAATGAGAAAATTATGATAAAGTGATTAGGCCCAATTCAGATCTAAGAGTAGGAAAGAAATGGAGAAACTGAAAGTGTTCAAATTGGAAATCCAAGTGAGAAGAAAAGAGGATCTAAAATGGAAAGAGTCTTGGAAAGTGCTAGAGAAGAAAGAGGGAAGCCAGAGAGAGGAATCTTTTCAAAGACAGTTTTTTAAGGAGGCTTCCCAGTTATTTCCTTTAAAGGAAACCAAGAACCTCAAAGCGGAGAGTGGATAGTCTCCAAGTCAAGAAATAGAAAGAGAACCTGGGCAGTCCCTTGATGTAGCATACCCACACAGGCAGCTTCAGGTAGAGATGAAGCTGAGCCAGGAAGCTTGGATAAGGGATCATAAAATCAAAATATTCCCAAGCCTCTGTTTATAGAGTCATCCTAGAAAGAGGTTTTTGATCAGGTCAGGTTTCTCTAATTAAAGCAATTTTCAAGGAAAATAACTCACAAGAGGAACACTAAGGACATTATTCTACCTGCTTCAGTTTGAAACAACACCCCTAGTGAATTTATAGGATGTTCTGTTGAAAGCTACAGAACTGGAATGGCTGAGGACACAGTATCAGCTAGAGAAAGGGAGACATTGGGTATGACAGAAGTGGTAGTTACAGCTATTTGCAAACTAAAAGCAAAATTGAATGCTTTAAACCCAGAGGGTTTACAACTTATTTCTTTCTTTCCATTAAGTCTCTTACCACAGAACAAGATGAAATTAAATACTGTGATCACAATTACATCAAGACCTGTTCAATAGCTAGAATACAGTGACTACTATGTTGAGGTCCACACTGCAAAGGAAGATATGGTGCAGAAGAGGTCCTCAGAGGAAAAAGAAAAGCAAAAAACAAAACAACACAACATAGACTTTGAGCTGTGGGGTAGGAGAACTTGAGTTAATTTCTCTTTAGATTTGCTTTCTAGACCCAGGTGAAAATCTGCACCTGCCAGACTGAAGCAAGGAAAACCTGAGTCCCCAAAGTCAGAGAACCTCAGCTAGTAATAGAGATTTATGCTATGGTGGTAAAATAAGCAACCTAAGTTTGATTTTTTTCCACAGGATTTTCATGTGGTTAGCTGAGAGATATGCCACTGCAAAGCATCCAAGGAGATTTCTGAAGGGGTTAGGAGGTCCAAGAGTCAGTTACATCATGCTTTATAAAGCCAAGAAGAAACTCTATTAAGCTCTCAAATGAACCCTAATCCTTCAGTCAAAGAGACTACTTTTGGAATAGGTGCAGACCTTTCCTACCATTAGCCTGATACCATGGCAAGCACTGAGAAAAGATGTGGGGGTACCCCTGGAACAAGTAGATAAGGTAATGGCCCCAAATTTGAATAGGAATATGAATGTAACCCTGCCTATTCTAAAGAAGAAAGGAAGAAGTATTAACCTTTCCCGTAAAATTCTCCCTAAACAGAAGGGACAAAGAGAGTTCTATTATTAGGGCCTTCTTCCAAATGAGGATATAACATCTATGTGCAGAGATGGTATTAAGTCAAGCCCCCAAAAGGACATGATCCAGTCACAATAATATACCCCACACTAACTGTCCACTTAAGGGAAAAGGTTTCTTTAACCTTAGCAGGGCCCAAAATCTAACAAATAGGTCACTTCTAGGAACAGGATTAGTTCAATTTGAAGAAGGTGAACCAGATTCAGCCATGTACTTAGGAAGATGCAAAGAGGCCAGGATTATACATTTAGTCCCCAAAAGGACTCAGGAAAGACCCCAAGGCAAGGAACCCAAGTAATTCCCTGAGAAGAGGTCTTTATGACTTTGTATAAGAATGGACAGGAATTAATTTGTAATCCAGAGATATAAAACAGGGAGAAGAGACTACCACACCAGCAGCATAATACAAGAATAGAAGGTCACTTTCTGCACCCTAGACTCTAGAAATACACTGGACTCTACTGATTAATCAATGAGCATTTATTAAGCACCAACCCCCCCAAGGAGTTTACATTCTATCAGGGAAGACAACATGCACATATATGAAAATAAAAGGAATATATACAACCTCAATACAAGGTAATTTAGAAAAGGTCACGTGAAAAGGATTCTTGGAAAATGTGGTATTTGAGCTGAGTTCTGAAGGAAACTGGAGATTCTAAGAGGTGGAAGTAAGGAAGGAGAATATTCCAGGCATGGAGAACAGCAAAAGGTACAGAGATGAAAAACTGAGAGGTAGGTAAGAAAACAGCAATTAACCCAGAATAGTTGGACAGTAGAGTACGTGAGAGGAATGAGGTCAAAGAAGTCTGGAAAGCTAGGTATAGCTTCAAATGTCAATTAGAGTAGTTTATATTTTATCCTAGAAGTAATGGGGAGCCACTAAAGCTTAATAAGAAGGAAGGGTAACCTGGATAGATAGGCACTTTAAGAAAATCACTTTGGCAGCTATATAAAGTACAGATTGGAGTAGACGGGACACGAGGCAGGGAATGGAGACTGGAACAGAGTCCAGATGAGAGCAAATTCAGTTAAGCTACAGTTGTAAAATTAAGTTGTTCCTGTTTGGAAGTTTTTTCTTTAAAAAAAAAAAGAAATAAAATGTCCTACTTAACATGAAAGGTGACACTACTAGAATTACTCTAACAGTCTCTGTTCTGGTCAAGAGGGAGTGCGGCTTAATGGAAAGAGCAATGAAACAGGAACCTGGAGATCCAAGTTCGGTCCTGCCTCTGACACTTATCAGGCATGTGACTTTGGACAAATCAAAACTTCCTTGAATCTCAGTTTTCTTACCTATAAAATGAAAGGAATGGGGTTTTGAGAAAGAGAAGGTGGAATTAAATGATCTCTGGGACCTTTTCCAGAAATTCATTAATTTCCCTCACCTTACTTCACATCAGGGAGGAGAAAAGATGCTTTAAAAGCCTCATGCCTTCTAGAATGAGAGAAAGGTGGGAGCACAGACACTTGGAAAAAGATTTTGACTTGTAACACTAGAAACAGTAAACAAATGTCTCATCAGTCAGGCAATAAGCATTTAAGTGCCTACTATATGCCAGGCACTGTGCTAAGTGCTGGGAATACAAAGAAAAGCAAACAAACAACAATCCCTGCCCTCAGAAGAGCTTCCAATCTAATAGAGCAGACAAGCAACTACATACAAGATAAACAGAAAATAATTAACTGAATGAAGATACTAGAATAAAAAAAGACTGAGAAAGAAAGGTTTCCTGTAGAAGGTAGGATTTTAGTTGAAACTTGAAGGAAGTCAGCAAAGTCAGGAGGCAAAGATGAGAATTCGGGAAGCGCTGCAGGCATGGAGGACAGCCAAATGCTAGTAGCCCAGAGATGAACTTCTTGTTCTTGGAGGTCAGTGTTACTGGATTGAAGAATAAGGTGGAAAAAGACTGGAAGGAGGGGTGGGAATGTTATGAACGGCTTTGAATGCTACTTTGCATTTGATCCTGGAGGTAACAGAGAGCCACAGGACTTTACTGTGAGTAGGGAGATGACTTGGTCAGAATTGTGCTTTAAGAAATTACTAAATGGAGGATGGACTGCAGTGGGGAAAGATTTAAGACAGGAAGACCTATCAGCAGACTACTACAATAATCAAGGGGTGAGGTGATGAGGGCCTACACCAGGGTTGTAGCAATAAAAGAAAGGGGTATATTCTAGAGATATTGCAAAAGTGAAACCAACAGACCTTGGCAACATACTGCATATGGGGGGTGAGAGACAGTGGGAATCAAGAATGACTCTTAGGATGCAAGCCAGGGGGTCTAGGAGGACAGTGGTGCTCTTGGTAGTAATGAGGAAAGTTGTAGGGGGCAAGTTCTGTTTTGAATATGCTGAGTTTAAGATGTTGAGCACAAACTAAAAGTAAATAAACAAATCAATTAAAAAAAAAGATGTTGAGCAGACAACATCTAGTTCAAGATAATCTGAAAAGCAGTTGCAGATACAATACTAAAGGTCAGTAGAAAAGTTATAGTTAAATAATAAATCCCTTTACAATACTTAGCTTTAAGTCATACTAAATGACTTATGACATCTTTTCTAATGCTGATGCTGTGTGTGGATTCTATGGTGTAGATGGGGGAAGAAACAATCCACTGTCCTTTTGATAATGATGTCCAGTATTAGATCTCATCACATTCAAAAGCAATGCTTTCAGTGATCCCAAACAGCTATAAAAACCCATTATCAAATCAATATTTTCTTGGTGATACTTTGTGGTTTTGAAATCACAAATATCATGCCCTTAGAAGAATAAAAATTGCAGATGACCCAAAGGGCAACTGAAAGACACATACCACATGTAAGTAGGTGTACAAATTATGAATGATGGCCCATACATGAGAAGTTTTAGGATTAAAAAACCTCAAAGATGTAATTAGGAAAAATGGAGAGGTCACTTAGTGAAAGTGAAAGAAAACACACCCCAAGTAACTACACTGGTATCTATGAAATATTAAAAGAATCAGAGGAAGCATTACTCAAGTATACTGAGTAGAACTTTCGGAAGGTTTTCATGGAAGGATATAATTGTAAGAAATGATGAATGAAGAAAACAGTAATTACAAGAAGATATATGAAATGATACAGAATCAAAAAGCAAGACCACAAGAACAACAGAATTACTGATTCCAGCCCCATACTAGAAGATAATATCAAGAAGCAGCAAAACTACTGATAAATCCAATGGACAGCAATGGTACCACCCTTTTAAGTAAAATTTCTTTTGATAATTTTTGTTTTCATATTGACAAAATTTCTTCTTGTCTCCCTCCCCATTCTATTAGAGAACCACCCCATATAATAAATTTTTAAAAGAAAAAAAAAAGATAAAGAAAAAATCCAGCATAACTAATCAAACACATTAAAAAAAATACCCTGAAAATACATGCAATTTTCCACATTGACAGTACCTTTTGTTAAGGTTATGGTACACAATTCTCATTTCTTTTGTCAACTAATACATAACTGAAGAGTACAGCTAACAAACTGGATGAAAGAGTTGGGATTTTAAAATATCTTTACAGGCTAGAACATTGGGTCAAATCTAATTAGTTGAAATTTCAACTTGACTTTTAGTTGGGTTTTTTTTTTTGGCTTTTTGGAGGGGGGAGAGCAGGGCAGTTGGGTTAAGTAACTTGCCCAAGGTCACACAAGCTAGTAAATGTTAAGTATCTGAGGCTGGATTTGAACTTGGGTCCTCCTCACTCCAGGGCCGATGCTCTATTCGCTGCGCCACCTAGCTGCCCCCATCAACTTGACTTTTAAAAATATCAAATTTACAAGCACAAAATGGAGGCGATATGGCTAGCTAGCAGTTCATTTAAAAAACATCTGGAGGTATGAGTAGACTACAAGCTAAAATAAATCAGGTGGGATATGATGTCCAAGAAGGATAAAGCACGTTACATTAAAAGACATAGTATCCAGGACTAGAGAAGTAACAGTTGCACTGTACTCTGAACCCATGATCACACATTTAAAATACTGTGCTATTGTGTTTCTGATTTGGCACCATATTTTAGGAACAATGTTGACAAACTGAAGAAGCATTCTCTAGACAGAACTTCACCAGGACAGTAAAACCTGCTATTCATGCAGTAAGAGGACTGGTTGAAGGAAATGGGAATGTTTTTTGGTAGATAATTTCAAGTATTTTGAAGGGCTATCAAGTACAAAAGGGATTGAACATGTTCTGCTTGTCAGAGAAAGGAGGGGAAAAAAGTGAGACACTGTAACACCCCTGAAAAACAAACAGACTTAAGTATTGCAAGTTCTAGGAGAGAAACAGCATGGCAGAGTAATAAAGAACAGTCTTAGAATCAGAAGACCTGGATTTAAATCCTGCCTGACACACTAGTTGTTTTGGCTCTGGTCAAGTCACTTAACCACTCATTGCTCTCAGACAACTCTGTTATAAATGAGTTACCAAGTTACTAACTGATCTTCATGGAAGGGCGCAAGGCTGAGGAGGATAAATTTCTATAACATGAGCTTCCTACACATGTGAAACCCCAAACAAAAAAAGTTTTAGAAGTGATTGTGGACACTTGTAATTTTGGAGGGAATGTTCTAATTAAAGAAATTTCTTTTGCAAAAGCTGTGAACTAAGTGTCAGATAAAATTATCCCCATCGTGTGTCCCCGCCCTGTCCCCCAAAAGTAACAAAGTGTATTATCTTTTAAGAAGGCTTTTCCCTCTTTATTCTTCTTGGAGTTAATTGTGACAGCAATGAAAATGTGAATCAATCATCCAAAGCCCAGTAATCAGGAAGCTTCCTAATTGGCTGAGTAAGCCCAAAATTATGAAATAGATGAATGAATTTGGTCGAGTATCCAAAGTGGGCAGAATTCTAAATTGGCAGGTGGTGTTTTTAGGTTAGGGTTGAAATTCTTTTTCTGGACCCTGTAGGAGTGGGAGTAAAGTAGCAGTAGGCTGAGGCTTAGTTTTCCAGCCTGGAGAACAGCTAGCAAGCTAGGACTGGTCTAAGCAGAAATTTTTAAAATACATACCTCTAATTACCTTGGCACATTATTTCTCAATTAAAATTATATTTTCCCTTGTAAATAAATACTCAACAAAGAATTGGAAATTAAGGGGACATTCATCAATTGGGGAATGAAGGAATAAGTTGTGATATAAGACTGTAACTATTGTGCTATAGAAATGATAAGCAGGATGATTTCAGAAAAACCTGGAAAGACTCACATGAACTGATACAAAGTGAAGTGAGAACCAGGAGAACACTGAACAACAGCAATATTGTATGATGATCAACTCTGAATAATTCAGCTATTCTCAGGAATACAATGCTCTAAGACAATTCCAAAGGACTCATGATGAAAAATGCTATCCATCTTCAGAAAAAGAACTGATGGACTGATGGAGTCTAAATGCAGATCAAAGCGTACTATTTTTCACTTTATTTTTTTGTGTGGGTTTTTCTTTTGTTTGTGTTTTCTTTTACAGCACGACTAATATGGAAATGTTTTTCACATGACTGCACATGTATAACTAACCTATATCAAATTGCTCCCTCAGGGAGGAAGAAGGGGAGGGAGGAAGATAGAGAATTTGGAACTAAAAATATTAAAAAACAAATGTTAAAGGGAAAAATTAAATTAGAGGCTGAGTGTAACAAATTATTGAACGTAGGGACTAAGCAGGCCCAAATATCAAGATTGAGACACTTGCTTTCTGGAGCCAAGGGTTAACTATTGGTGAACATTTAAAAGTTAATAAATGAAAAAACCCTGGGACAAAAAGCAAGTGTTTCCTAGGTTCCTAGCTAGGAAAGGGAAGGGAATAAACATTTATATAGTGCCTACTATGTGCTAAGGGGCTATACAAATATTATTGCATTTGATTTTTACATCCCTGCAGAGGCAGGTGCTGTTATTATCCCCATTTTACAGTTGAGGAAACAGAGGCAAACAAAGGCTAAGTGACTTGCCAAGGGGGAACACAGCAAGGAAGTATCTGAGGCTGAATTTGAACTTGGGTTTTCCTGACTTCAGGCCCAGTACTCTATCCACTGCAATATACCTGCCTTTAGCTCAGCGGTTCTCAACCTGTGGGTCACGACCCCTTTGGGGATTGAACAACCCTTTCACAGGTGTCACAGGGGTCGCCTAAGACCATCAGAAAACACTTATTTTTGAGGGTCTTAGGAACCCAGACACTGCTCCTCTATCCGTCTCCAGGCGTCTCCGCCCACATGCAGACACGCCCACATATGACTATTAAAGGATCCAGGCTTTAGGAAAGTTGAGAACCACTGCTTTAACTGATGGGAACTGATTAGTTCAGGAAACTATTATGATATAAAATAAATCTAAGGACCAAAAGAGAATCCTCTACATCTCTTTAACATCTAATCCAGCAGCATTTTCTCAGTCTTCATTCTTAGATTCATTCAACCACCTTCTGACACTACAGTATCCACTTGAAGACTGTTCTCCTTTGGCTTTCCTTTCCCCTTCTGGCCCCTAAATGTAGGTATATCTCCAGGTTCAGTCTTCAGCTCTCCACTCTTTTTACACTATCCTGTTTCCATCACAAATCTCATGCCCTAACTTCTCTGCAAATTACCTCCAAATCTACAGTTCCAGCACAAGCTTCATCCCTGAACTTCTGTCTCAGTATTTTCAAAGTCTTTGGGAAATCTCAACCTCGAAGCTCCCATAACCTTGGATTAAACTTTTCCTCAAAATGAGATTCCATTTTGATGGTCAGAAATAAGGATATCCATTTTTCCACTCACCAAGACTTGAAAGTTTCAGAATAATTTCTGAATCCTCCCTTGTTCTTTTTCTCTTCCTACAATCAATGTGGATCCTCTTTCCTCTCTTGGTTTCAGTGGTCCTATTTATTCTCTTTTGGTTCTCCTCCATGTTAACCCATTTCTAAGGTCTCCTTCACCAGTTCATTATCATCCTCCCACCTCTTCAGTATGGGTGTCCCCTCTTCTCTCTATAAACTCTGTGACCTTACCCATTTCCATATCTTCCATGATCACCTACATGCAAATTATCCCAAAAACATATCTCTAGCCCCCATCTCTCCTTTCAGCTCCGCCTGCATGACATCCATACCTGAATATCTTGTTGGTATTGATACATCAAGTCCAACACTTAATCATCTCCTATAACTTCCATACTTCCATTGAGAATATAATTTTTCCTGCCATCCAGATTTAAAATATCATCTTTTACTATTCCATTCCCTCAAACCCCATGTTCAATTAGTCAAATCCTTTAAATTCTACATTCATATCTGCTCACAGATTCAACCCCATGTTTCCAATCCTACTGCCACCATATTTTTGAGGCCCCCATCACTACTCACCTGGAGTACTGCTAACGATCTTCTAATTGATCTACCTGCTTTCAGACTCCCCTTTCTCTAATCAAATCTTTACACAGCTGCCAAAATAATTCTACTAAAATCTCCTTATTGCCTATTATAGGACAAAATATAAACTCACAGTATAGCAGAATCTCAGGGGTAAAAGTGACCTTAGAGGCCCTTATCTTTTCTGAAACTATCCAAACAATGGGAGTGGGTAGATGTTTCATTCCAAGTTTGTCTTCTATTTATCCCTGAACAAACTTCCAGGCCACAGAATGTTAAATCTATAAGGGATTATGTGGTTCATTCACTTTACAGGCATAAAAACGGGCTCAGACAAAAGCAGTAATGTGGTATATAGACACACAAGTAATGGACGTGGAGTCAGGAAAACTTTGATTCTATCCTGCTTCAAACACCTGAATTCCCTTCAGCTTAAAGTATCTTGTCCCTCAATTTTCCTATAATACTTTGAAATCCTTCTTTGCCCTTTTATATTCTGCTTTTATTATATATTTATCTGTATACATGCCATTTTCCACGCATCTACTCCAGCAGATTTTAAGCTACTTGAAAACAGGAATCACATCATTAATCACTGAATCCCCAGTGTCTAATACATATGTTTATTAAACATTTGTTTATTTTAATTCTTCCTTTGTAACCTCATATACTTCCTTCTTCCTTTCCATTTCCAATGCCACCACCTTTGTTTATATATTTATTAGCTTGCACTAATATCGTTGCAATAGTTTAACTAGGCTTCCAATTCCCAGTCTCTCTAATCCAGTGGTTCTCAGCCTACTCGTATGTGGGCGGACCTGCCTGGAGACGATAAAAGAGCGGAATCTCCGTTCCTAAGACCATCAGAAATAAGTGTTTTCCGAGTGAAAGGATCATTGGGGGTCGTGACCCACAGGTTGAGAGCCGCTGCTCTAATCCACCCTACATATAAACCAACAGATTAACCTTCCTAAAACATTGATTCAAAACACTTTCCCATCCCCTCTCATAAATATCATTTAAGGCTCTCCACAACCTAACACATACCTACCTCAACTTATCCTAATTTCCTATTCAAACTTTTCACTCATCATTTCCTTAACATAACCCAAGCATTCCTACCTTTTCTCTTTTTTTCCTACCTAGAATGCCCTTCCCCCTTCTCTTATTCAAGTTATATTCTGCCTTAAAGGGGCGATTAAGCTTTTACCACTTCTAGCAGTGTGATCCTGGGCAAGTCATTTGACTTCTGGCCCCCTCAGTTTCTTCAACTGTTAAACAGAGATAATAATCAGCACTTACCTCCCAGTGCTGTAGTGAGAATCAAATGAGATCCTATTTGTGAAGTGCTTGGCATACTGCCTGGCATACAGCAGGCACTTAGTAAAATGCTTATTTTCTATAGAGTTTTGTCTGACCATCCAAGTTCTCTCTTCAAAGCTCCTATAATACTCATCCTTTAAATACGTAATTAGGTTCTTGCTATAGGTTGTTTTGTACTGTTATTCTTATTTTGTGTGTCTGTGTAGAGGCAACTGGGGCTAAGTGACTTGTCCACAGTCACACAGCTAGTAAGTGTCAGAGGCTGCATTTGAACTCAGCTCCTCCTGACTCTAGGGCCAGTGCTCTATCCACCTCCCCACCTAGCTGCCCCTGTATTTTTTTTTTAAGTAAAATTTAATAGAGGAAGCAGGTAGACAATAAATGAAAATCACTCTACCTCTATATTTCTAATCTTAGACCCAGAGACACATTCATTACACTACAGCACCTCCAAGCCTATTTGCCCTTGGAATAAACATGGCATACCAAAAAAAACCCAAATGACAACAAAACAGCAGGAGAGTCAGGGCTTCTCAGAAATCTACTGAATGAAATCTATATGACTATAATGATCTGTGTAGGAGAAAATAGTTATACTCCCTCCATTAAAATTCAAAAAGTTAGGGAGTATTTTCCCCAAACACCTCATTTTCCCCATCAAACAATTCATCGTAGATTTAGCATTCCTGCATTTATCTAAACGGTTTTCTGAACACACTTATATTTTCATTCTGAATTTCCCCTTTAATAATACATTTTATAAGCTTACTACTTGATACAGTGGTTAGGAAGTAGGACTTTCTTATATTTGTACTAAGGCTGTCCTCCTTTAAACCTCAAAGGCTGTTTTCTTTTTGATAGCAATATTTAGTAAACAGTCAGTTTTCATCCTAGCAATAATGGGACATGCTAAAGGCTGTTTGGGAGGACAGGAAAATTCTGAGGAAAAATACATCTCTTTATTTTTCCAGGGACTTTTTGTTGTCATTAAACACTCCCACAATAATATCAACAATGCCCTAAAAATGTAGGATAAAAAAACTTTTAAAATCATAAATATATTCAAAACAAGATATCCACCACACTCTAAATTATTCCTACAGGATTTTTTGGAAAAACATTGCATAGCTATAAAGTTAATGCATCTTTATCTGACCATGACCATTGACCAAACACTTTCTATCAAATGAGCCTGAAAACTTCCTACTTACAAGCACAGAGGTAAAAATGAAAGATTTAATTAAGAAACTGTAAGCATGCTGTCAGCCAATTTCTATTACTATAAATCTTAATTCTAAAGTCTTTGGACTCTGAAGATTCAAAAGTAAAAATGTAAATGGTAATTAATTTGTAAAATAAAAATGTAAATGATGATAGCTCTACTATTTAAGTAGAATACACAAGCAACTTGAAATTGGAAAGGTCCTTTCCAACACAGTAGGAGAATAGAGAACATAAAATCGTAGAGTTGGAAAAGACCTCACAGGCCATCAAGTAAAATCCAGACCCCAACAAGAATCTTCTCTACAACATGCCAAAGAATTCATCACACAGCCATTGCATGAAGACCTCTAGTAAAGAGGAATATACTATTTTCTGAGGTAGCGCATTCCAGGATAGTCTGTAATTGCTAGAAAGTTTTTCCTTACATCAAATCAAGCCTAAATCTACTTCCTTGCAACCTCTACCCATACTGAAACATCTCTGAAACCACCAGGCTTTCATAACTAAGAAAGTAGTCATTAGGGGCAGCTAGGTGGCACAGTGAATAGAGCACTGGCCCTGGAGTCAGGAGGACCTGAGTTCAAATATGACCTCAGACACTTAACACAAAACTATCCATGCAACCTTGGGCAAGTCACTTAACCCCAATTGCCTTACCTTCCCCTCCTCCAAAAAAAAAAGAGAAAGTAGTCATGAAAATCTGGGCATAAAATACCTTGAGCATACAATTCACAGGCTCCTAGTTCTGCCTGCCATTTAAGAGAGCTCAGCTCAGACATCTCATTTCTCACTTGGCTGAACTTTGGGACCTGACTGGTTTTTCTATCATACCTAGGGAAGCTAATTATTGGGATAACCTCATCATCATGCAAAATCCCTCTGCCTCTCTGATTGAAGGGGGTGGGAGTTAAGGATGTTTGAACTCCAAATCTCCATTTAAGGCGAGAACTCAATTCAGACATCTCTCCTCATTTCTCACCTGGGTACACTATTTGGGACTTCTCTGACTGTCTTCTCTACCATGCACCTAAGTCAGACACCTTCTCCTCCCTTGGTGGTCATATCACACTGCTGAGTCATGCTGAGCTTGCAAGCCACTAAAATTCCAGATCTTTTCCCACTCTATATACTCACTGTGCCAGACTGCCTCTGATTTTCAAACTGGCAAAAATTAAGACACACTAGATTCCATCAAAATCCTACCTTGAAGGGGCAGCTAGGTAGTACAGTGGATAGAGTATAGGCCCTAGAGTCAGGGGGAGCTGAGGTCAAATTCGGCCTTAAGACACTTATTAGCTATAAAAAAAAAAAAAAGAAAAGAAAAAAAGGGGTGGCTAGGTGGCACAGTGAATAGAGCACTGGCCCGGAGTTCAAATCTGGCTTAAGACACTTAACAGACAAACTAGCTGTGTGAACTTGGGCAAGTCACTTAACCCCAACTGTCCTCCAAAAAAAAAAAGAAAAGAAAATCCTACTTTGATGTGCCATCATGGGATGATCCTGGATTTCTGAAGGTTATGGTAGCATAGCGGAATACAAGAACTGACAGAGCTAGGAAGCCTCAGATACAGGTCAGTGATAGACTATGTCTGAGATATCAGCCTAGATAGTTAAATGCAGAGGCTTATCACCAGAAGTTTGGTCACTAAGATTGTTACTACTTTTTTTTTGGTCACTAAGATTGTTACTATTTTTTTTGTCAATCCACAAAACAAGGAAAGTACAAAATATTCTTTGTGCAACCCCTTTCCTCTTTGTAGTGATGACCGCAAAAAAAAAGAGGGGGGGAGCCCAGAGGCTATTAAAAATCAGTTTTTAGATATTCCAAAAGAATTAATTTGAGGAATCTAGCACTGATTGTTAGTAATTATATAATTATACAAATTAAGGTGATAAAAAACCAAAAGATATCAACAAAACTGTTTAAAGTAAATTCTATTATAAAATTTGTAACAAATATTTGAATAACTATACTCTTAAGTTTAATAGACAAAACACACTTTTATAAGCAAACCAAGTTACATGCAATAGTTTTCTGTTCCTAAAAAAATAAAATTACCTAGAGGAGAAAAAGAAAGAAAGACAGAAAAGAAGAAAGTTTAGAAAGAGAAAGGGACCACCAGTACACCCTGTAAGATAATGGCCACAATTAATTCTTTCAACCACATCCCTAATTAAGATAAACTAGTAGTGCCCCCTGGACTGTTAGCCCTGCTTCTTAGCTTAGGCCTCATAGCTACCACTGAGCAGAGTAGTTACTACCAGAAAAGGGGCCTACTTTCTCACCCTGCAATATCAACCTTTGAGTAACTACTACCAATGGACATGTCAATCCAAGAGAGTACCAGGAGTTGCAGCCTCTCCCAGACCAGTGGTCCTGCTTCCAAGTCTAGCCCTCTTAGACATCATACTCAAAAACAACCTCTGTGGAGATATAACCTGACAACTGCTTCAGTGAGCACTGAAGCCTCCTCAGGGGCCATACCTGGAGAAGAAAGTTCTTGACACCAAACTCCTTGGCACTGTTAAAATGTTCAGTATCAGAAACAGATATGATTTTATCAATAGGAATGACATTAGAGAAGATGCAATACTATTTGCTTTGCGACTGTACCCTAAGGACCACAAGAACTTTTCCATATGACTTGCAGCTGAAATTCGTTATATATGTTGTTTCCATTAGAAAGTGAGTTCCTTGAGAAGAGCCATCTTGCTTTTCTATTTGTATACCCAGTATTTAGCACATAGTGCTTTGCAATTAGTAAGTACTTGAAATATTTCTCATTCATTCATTCACTCAATAACAACTACTTTGCACATGGTGTTTAAAAATGCTTCTTCAGGGGCAGCTAGGTGGTACGGTGAATAGAGCACTGGCCCTAGAGTCAGGAGGACCTGACTTCGAATCTGGCCTCAGACACTTAACACAAAAAACTAGCCATGTGACCTTGGACAAGTCACTTAACCCCAATTGTCCTACATTCCTCCCTCCAAAAAAAAAATGCTTCTTCATTAATCTATTAACTACTGTGTACAAATCACCAATATCAAGGATTTACAAATATAAATGACATGATACCTTGCCTACAAAAAACTGACACTGCTTCTAAACAAAATGTTAAGAAGTTATGGTATCTAAATGTGATGGAATACTTGTGTGCTGTAAGAAATGATGAACAGATGGTTTCAGAAAAATCTAGAAGACTTATATGAACTTATGCAAAGTGAAGTTAGCAAAGCCAAGATAACAATCTACACAGTAATAGCCATATTGTAAAGATAATCAACTAAGTGCAAGACTTAGTGACTTTGATCAACACAATGATCCACCACAACTCCAAAAGATTCATGATATAAAATGTTGTCCACCTCTAGAAAGAGAAGTGATGGGTTCAGAATGCAGACTGAAGTCATTTTTTCTTTTCTTTTCTTGCCTTTTTTCCCCAGCACATAGCAAATGCAGAAATAGGTTTTGCATATGTATTGTAAGGATGATCAACTGTGAATGACTTAGCTATTCTGATCAAAAAAATGATCTAAGACAATTCCAAAGGACTTATGATAAGAAATGCTATCTACCTCTAGAGACAGAACTGATGGAGTCTGAGTATAGATGGAAGCATAATTTTTTTCACTTTTTCTTTCCTTTTTTTGCAACATGATTAATATGGAAATAAGTTTTGCATGATTTCACATATAAAATGTTTTGTGTGACTTCATATATATAATATATAATGTATTTCTTGTCTTCTCAGGGTAGGGAAAGGGGTGGAAGGAGGGAGGTAATATGGAACTAAAAAAATTAATAAAATATTTTTATTGTTGAATTTCAACATAAATGAATGAATAAATAAATAATGAAATGTTGAGAACTCTTTTTCTTAGGACAACAGTGAGAATAGAAATGTTAAAGCACAATGAAAGCCCTAAGAGCCAGTACCTGATGTAAACAGTTCATTAGGCAAGGAACCAGGCCCCTCTAATGAGAAGCCATCATGTCTTCAATCCAATCCAATCACTGTCTTCCCTGATGCCTCCTCAGTTCATCCAACCATTCTTAAAAATAACCATCGTAAGCTCCTTGGAAAAACTGATATTTTGGGAGCCTTCTTCAGACATGTCTGTTTGCCAGTAAAGTAACCTAAGGCTATCCCTGAACACACAATCTGCACTGTCTTCCTATTGGTTCTAGCTCCAGCTATCTTCTAGTCCCTACCTCTACCTCTCACCAAGCAACATTATGACTCCTCAATCCAAAATGTTCATATTTAAAGATGAAACATGATAATTTCTAATGACATAGCACATGTAACTAGTTAACATTTTCATAAAGTGTTAAATATTCAACAGGTCACAGAAGGTCGTAGGTGACAATGAGTCAAAATTTATAGAAGTAGCTAGATGGGCCAAGAGAGAGAACACTGGATTCAGTTTGGAAGACCCGAGTTCAAATCCAGTCCAAGGTGTTTATTAGCTGTGTGACCCTGGGCAAGTCACTTAATTACTCATTGTCTGCCTCAGTTTCCCCAAGCATAAAATGCGGATGATAATAATAGCACATTCCTCTGAGGGCTGTAGTAAGGATCAAATGAGATAATATTTGTAAAGCACTTGGTACAAAGCAGCACTTAGCTGCTTAATAATTGCTTATTTCCTTCCTTCCTTCCTTTTCCCACTCCCTCCCAGAGGATCTTTTATAGGTTACAAGATTATAGGTTTTATATGTCTAGCAAAAGTAAATAATTCATTAAAGAGGAATCAATGTTCGATGTTCAGTTGGAAGGTACTACTTAGCAATGACATTTAAGCTTGGTTCTCTGGATTTGTGCCTCTAGAGACAACATGCTTGTTAAAAGTAGCATATGAAAATGGGAGATAATAGACCTGGAGCCTCGGTCTCTCTGCAAATTTGCACACACAAATCTAATTCCTTCAGGACATCTAAAAGTATAAAGTCTTGAGAAGATAACTGAAAAGAGGACTGTGAGAGGCAAGGGAAGGACTAAGAACCTGGAAATGAATTTGTTCAGAATGTCTCAGAAGTCTGAGGTATAAGATTCCAAATATAGTCTTCAGTGGTCTGAAAGATAATGAGGAAATTACCATAGTAAAAAAAAAGGTCTCTTAAAAACTTTCTAAAAGTGAAATGCCCATCTCTCTCTGAAATATGAGGAATACAGGAAGATATCTATTACAGATTATAAAAAATAAAAATGCATTGCTATATTTTAAAAGTTGATTTGATTCTTCCAGACTAATTAATTAAATTTAATGCCCTCTAGGTAAATAGGGGTTCCAGTCTGGTTCAGCAAAAGTGGGCACTGCTCTTAATTATCAGGGGATTAGATTCCAAATCTAAAAACTTCAGCTTCCAATGCCCCAAGGGGCTCTTTTAGTTATCCACAGCATCCCTTTTGCTATCTATCACACATGGAACACCAGAGTATTAGAAACTGCTGTTGTTTTTATTGTTCAGTTGTGTCCAACTCTCCATGACTCCATGCCGATAATATCCATGAGGTTTTCTTGGCAAAGATACTGGTTTGCCATTTCCTTCTCCAGTGAATTAAGGCAAACAGAGGTTAAGTGACTTGTCCAGGGTCACACAGCTAGTAAGTGACTGAGGCTGGCTTTGAATTCAGGTTATTTCTTACTCCAGGGCCAGTACATCCAAGCTGCCTATTAGGTTTCTAAAATTTTTCCACCATCAAGACTCACCCATTTTTATATCAAATCTTAGAGTCATATTTTACATAATCCACTGCACATCTGAAATTAACTCTTGCACCAAGGTTAATGGTTCAACTACTCCAAATCTTCCATTCTAAGTACAAAGTGTTCTCAGTATAAAAGAAATCACGTTGAACCCTTTATGATATAGAATCAGAGCATTCTGAGCATTCTAGGGAATCCCAAAGATAGTAGGTCTATAATTTTACTAGAAGGCACAATGTCCTCCACTCAAGAACACATCAACTTTAGTTTATCACATCACAAAAAACTTTTAGCCAAAAAAATCCTAGAGTAGTTGTAATATAGTCCAACCTTATTACAACAGACTGCTATAAAACCCTAATAAAAGCCCTCAAAATGCTTTGAAAAAATTAAGCATGGGATAATAAGCCCAATCATCCTTCATTCTGAGTGATCACAAAGTCTTACTCAAACCTATATGGTTAAGCGGTTGACAGATACTTTATACTGCAGAGAAGGAAATGGAGAAAGAAACATTTTGCTCATTTCCCACTGAGCTAATGAAGAGACTTCAGTGTTTCCACAGAAAATTTTGAAAACTGTCTTTCAATGACTTTTGTCCATTTTAAGTTGAACACTGAGGTCAGTTCTTTAAAAACTCTCATACAAAACTATTCTTAGTTTTAGAGGGAGCCTGAAACCTGCAAAGAAAATATCACATCTGTCATATGTATATTGCATCTTCTCAAGTCAAACTATATATCCCAGGCTACTCTTTCTCCTATCAGCCAGTTATTACCACTGCGCTGCCTAAAAAACTATGTTCACGTAGTGTTCTAAGATTCTCTTAGTTTATTCTTTTTCAATCACTAAAATTAGTTAATTCAACAAATATTAATTAAGTGCCTACTCAATGCACTATACTCCTGTAAATTGTAGAGACAAAGATAAAAAACCAGTTTCTGCCTTCAAGAAGTTCACAATGCTATAGATGAGAAACTAAGGTACAGGGTACATAAAAAGCAGAATTATAAGCCTCAAGCAAGAAACATCATTCCTCAAGTCTTCAAAATTTCTTCCTTTTGTCCAAGTGTCTCAAATTTAACTTCTGGAAAATGAAGTACTTTGCACTAGAATGCAGAGGTCTCCTAACTCCCAAGGCAATGCTCTAACATGCCACCATCTCTCTCAAAACTAAGTCCAATGCCTTCTGGCTGGTCGTGCTTTTTAAGATCTCAGGCAAATCATTTGCCACAGCCAATGTTTAAACATTTTCTATTCATCTGCTGGTAGACCCTGACGTACCTGTCCCCAGTTCAAATTAAATTAAGACATCTATTCTACCCAGTAGTTCTAAAACTTCATCTTGTAATAAATGTCTTCTCCAATTTCATCACACCTCCACCAAAAATATACAAGGTCTTAAAGATATTATCAATTCAAAAACATAGATCTGGAGCTTCATGGCTTTTTTCTCTCTTAGTTTTGCAGACTTTAAAGGTTGGGGGGAAAAAGCCAGTTGAATTACACAGCCCATAGCTATCCAAGGCTCTATAGTTCCTTTTCTACAAGTCCTTTGGAAAACCTTAGCTTTTGTTTTAGAAGGCTGAAAACCTGTTTTAAAAAATCACTTCATCACAAATATCACAGATATCTATAGAAATATTAGAAAGGCAAAGATTCCTGGGACAAGAATCACTAGAGGAATAAAGAATGTAACAGAACCTAAGAGACACAGACTCACCATTAAAACTAGCTTTTACCACCAAAGGTCAAGATATTCAGAGCTACATTCAAAGCTATCTTTGAAAGCAGTATCTTTCCAATCATCTCTAGTCCATCAGAAGTTGCAAAATCTAGGCTACCCATCCATCCATTCCCTACCTCCCAACCAGCCACCCCTCTCCCCAACCACCACCACCAAATTCACACTCTGCTCCCACACACCTCAACCAGCTTGGTCTCAGGCTCCCTCCAAAGCATGATGAGACAAGGGAGGGGGAACTCCCTGTTTGTTGTGTCTGGATTACACCTCCTCAGTCAAGGCACCTTGGTACCACAGTGAAAGAGGCTAGAGAAAGGCAGGGAGAATAAAATGTGAAGGTGAGTGTGACAGTTGCCACCCCTGACTCAAGAGATAAAGGTACAGTAGCACATCCTGTTTATGCTGGACCTATGCAACAAGGATTTACCAAATGTCGTAAAGGTTTATTAGGATAATAAACTCCCCAAACATGACCAAGAAGGTTAAGTAGAGGACTTTTATTAATTGGAGGTGTTAAGCCATGGAGATGTAAACCTTAAAGTACAAAAAATGTAAAATTCTTTTTAGCAATAATGTACTAGGGTCTTACACAGTATATATCCAATACAGAAGACAACTTAGGAAGAGTTTCATTAAAGATAACTGGGCACGTGGAAGGAAAGGTGGGAAGAGAATTTTTTAAAAGCACATTAGAAAATTCAAACACCTTTAGTAGTCAGTCTCTCAGAGGGAAAATTTAGATCATGGGCATTTTAGGTAAAAACCACTGTATGATACACAGACCTTTGTTGATCAGCCTCTGGCTATACCATCACTCATGGGCAAAACGAAAAGGTCTATAGGAATACTGAACAATGTTGGCTAAATAGATGGAGGAAGTGGAGCTAGATCCAGACAATTAAGTTAAAATAAGAAACTAGAAATATTATTGCCAAAGCATGGCAGCAACTAAAATAGAAAAGGTGAAGAAAAAGACCACTTCACATTATTTAACGCAGAGAGAAAATTTACGGAATGAGGAGCCCTAGAGGAAAAGTTGCCATACTGCAATATACATTCCAAACAAATTGTAAAACCATAACAAAGACTCTTAATGGAAAAACTGTAGAAATGTCTTAAAAGAACCTCCCTCCTCAAATCACCCAACCCACACCACCCTTAAGGTAAGGCTCACCTTTAAACCAAACCAAACAAATTTCCAACTTGTACACCCACCATATTCACTACACTGTGCACTTGTGGGGAACTACACAAAAATGGAGACAATGTCCCTGACCTTAAGGGACTTATAATATTACTCGGGCAAAGAAACAGTACAAAGATGCCAGTCCATTCAGTCCTCTTCGGCAACCTGGTTACACAATTATCATGACTGTTGGTTATAACAGCCAAAAGAGACTATTCAGCTACAGAATTTGAACCTAAAAAAATGAAACTTTAATTCCATGCTGCCAATTCTAGAGCTAAAGCAAAGGGAAGGGGTGGGGCAGAGAGAATCCCCAAGAGTAATACCTACAGAGCATACCTTGACAGATTAAACACTGGTTTTAACCCCTACTACCTTAATCCATTATCTCACTCCAGTCTTTTCATCTGGACTTACTCCCTTCTTCCCCCATCCACTCACATACCTCTCTCTCTCTTTCTGACCTAGGAGATTAGTCTTTAAAAAAGGCAAAAGTAATAAAGAGCATCTATCATCTATCTTGATTCTCTTTATTTCTTGAGTACCAATATCTGATACCCTTCTCTATTTTCAAACATAATTCCAACTAAACAACTTTTTCTTTGCTATGTCCATTCTCCTAAAGGGAGTAAAAAAGGGTTCCTTATAAAAATACAAGAGAAGAAAATGCTCAAGTAAAAGTCACAGAAAAGAAAGTTGATGAAAGCAATGAAAGTTTGTTAAGAAAAGCACAGATGACAGCAAGTACACACACTAAAAGCAGTTGGCCACTTTAAAGTTAGCAGCTAACCACAAACGACAAAGCTAATTTTTGAGGAGTTTAAGAAATAAGAAACACTGAGCTGGAATGAAAGAAATTAAGACAGTTAACTTGAGTATGTTAAAAGACTGAAAAAAAATTTCCCGGGAAATGACCTCTCTCACAAGGTACACTCTTAATGACAGATTCTGGAAGGCAAGCTTGGGGCCTTGGAATTAACACGATACAGTGCCAAGCAACAGCAACTTGGGAGTTTGAAAAATCCAAAACAGAATGCTTGCTCAGCATTCCATTTACGCGGCCTCCCCACCCAAACTAGGCCTTCGCATTTTGAATGTACGTCTAAACACACACACACACACACACACAAAATATATATTACATGTCAACACCATGGGGGGGAGGGGAGTCACCTTTTCCTCCCTTCTCTTTACCCCTCTAGGGAAGCCAGACGGGAGAGAAGGGCTGATAAAACCCGAGTTCATGCGGTTCATGCGGCTCACGCCCAAAGCGCGGCCGGTCAGCCCTGCGAAGCCGAGGAGGGACGGGAGTGGGCTGGGGGGGGGGGGGAGGCCCGAAGTACTCCTCTGTGGAGTCCCAGGGACTGACCGCCCCGAACTCTGGGGACCCAGAATGTGCCTCTTCCACTCCACGTGAAGTCAGCACCCGCACTCCGCCTCCCATCTTTCAGCGGTTGCCCGGCCGGCGGGGTCTGCCTCCCTCCAGCAATTACCTCCATTGAGACGCGCCAGCCTTGCATGGCCGAGAAGCCGTAGGGCAGCGGCAGGCGCGGGGCGCCGTGTCCCCCCGGGCCCGCGGTGCCCTCCCCATCCCCAGAGCTCTTCACCGTGTTGGGCTGGGAGAGATACGCGCCCATCGCGACGTCTGAAGGCCCGGCAGATGGGCAAGAAGGGCGAGAGAAGCCGTGACCCGTCCCGGCGCAAGAGCTCCGGGGGCACGCGCCGCAGGGAGCGGACAGAAAAGAAGGCGTGGCCAAGGCGACGTGCCGGCGAGAGGCGCGAAGCCTGCAAGTGAGGACGACGGCTGGGGGTTGGAGGAGGCGGCGGCCGCGGTAACGGGACCAAGGGATCTAAGGGGGAGCGGAACCGGAAATGGCGCCGGGAGGAGACCCCGCCCGGCCAGACGGGGCGGTGCTTAAGAGTCATTTCCTTAGCAACGGTGCCCCGCTCCCCCGCCAGGGACAACAGCCCCGCCAACGGAATTTCCCGCGAGACTCAGCCTGCTGACCACGCCCTCTAACGGCTGCTTGTTCCCAAGAGGCGGAGCCGAGGCGTGCTGAGGGTCCACGGTCTGGCTGACGAAGCTCCGCTGGGCGGAGCTATGGGCTGCGGCAACTTCCGCCTCAGGCTTGCCCAGCGTCTCGGGCCGGTGCTCTTTTTCCCTCCCCGAGGGACAATAGCTCCACTGGTCGCGCGACTCACTTCCGCTTAACTCCTAAATTAGCGTTTAGATTTATGGAATGTAAACTCCTTAAGGGCAGCTTCCTCTTTTTTTGCGGGGGGGGGGGGTTGGGGGAAGGAGGGAAGTTGAGGGTGGGAGGGGAAGGGTCTTTGTCTCTACCTTCCCACCTCCCAGCTTCTAGCCACGTGCTAGGCACGTAGCAGCAGAGGAAATCAAGTAATCGAAAATTTTATATTAAGCTTACTTACATTCACCTAAAGAAGAAGCCTAGAAGATTTGAGTTCAAGTCCCATTCTTCACACACTGACTTTGTAACCCTGGACAAGTAACTTCTTAGGGGCTCCGGGAATTCGCTAAGAAAGGAATCTTTAACCCAAGGTCCATAGTCAAAGAGGTCCGTGGATAGATTTAAGGGGTTCTTTGAACTTGAATGAAGGAAAAAAAAATTTCACCAACCTTTGGTTTGCTTTTGAAATCCTATATATTTTATTTTAAGCACTTAAAAAACATTCTGACAAGGGGTGCGCAGGCTTCAACAGACCGCTAAACAGGTCAACGATACAAAAAAGGTTAAGGACTCCTGCTTTGAGATTATAAATTCCAAAAGAGTTACACATCTGCTTTGGTAAAGGGAGTTTCCTCTTCTAGGATTCCCTGCATTAATGAAATCTGAAGCCCAGGCCAGTGCACATACACAAAAATTCCGAGACTATGAATGGGTGCAAATGCTGCCCTAGAGTACCTCAGAGGGAGGGGAAAAGCAAGAGTCCAGAAAAGCGGAAACCAAACAGACCAGGGAGAAGAAGTAGACCTAGAAAGTCAGTCAAGGGGAAAAGAAGGAAAGTAAGAAATGATATGACAGATAAGGGAAACAGACAATGAAGAGAGACGATGAAAAGAAATGTTGGGGTTCAGGGTTGGGAGAGTTGATTCAGATTTTTGAAAGAATTCAATCAGACCTCTTTAGCCAAAGGGAACTTTATTAACACAAAAGCGTGGGACCCTAAGACTTAACAAGGAGCTAAACAAAGGCAATGATGTAGGACAAGGACTAGACTTATATAGCCAGAAAGCTATACAATCTGTAGAATGGTGATGTAAGTTTTAGGGTTTCTAAAGGGGGTTGGACATTTAGGGACAAGATAAATCTTGCACGATAAGGACACAAGATAAGGGGAGCAAGGGAATCTTTATGACAGGATGGAAGGAGACAAGGAATTTTAGGATAAGGTGAATTTTAAGGTCAATGTAAGTCAAGTTTTGTGGTATTTCAAGATAAGGGGAGACTTTAGAACACCAGGGAATGAGCAACTCAACCTTTAGGGCACCTCTGTATTTTAGGGTGCCTCTGGAGCAGTGGTTCTCAACCTTCCTAATGCCAAGACCCTTTAATTCTGGTATATGGGCATATCTGCATGTGGGCGACCTGCCTGGAGACAGAGGAGTGGGTGTCTCTGTTCCTAAGACCATGGGAAATATGTGTTTTCCGATGGTCTTAGGCGACCCCTGTGACTCCGGTGAAAGAGTCATTTGACCTTCAAAGGGGTCGTGACCCATAGGTTAAGAACCACTGCTCTAGAGGATAAACCAGTGAAAGGGCAACTCAAACTTTGGAGCACCTTTGTATCCACATCAGAAAGATAATGATAATAGATGGGAATGAATTATGATATTCTCAACTCACTGGAAGATTCTTGAAGTTAGGAATACTAATCATGGTAAATTAGCTATATTTTATGAGGCAGCTAGTTGGTACATTGGTTCTAGGGCTGAACCTAAAATGGAGAAGACCTGAGTCCAAATTCTGTCCCAGACATTTCATATCTGTGGTGCAGTGGGTAGAATGATGGGTCTGAAATCAGGAATACTCATCTCCCAGAGTTAAAAAATCTGGCCTCAGACACATTGTCACCCTGGGAAAGTCATTTAACCTATTTGCCTCAGTTCCTCACCCAGAACAAAGAAAATCCCAAATGGAGTCCTGAAGAAATGGACACAACTGAACAGAATGACCCATTGGCAAATGATTTTAATCTCTGTTCTACCTCAGTTTCCTCCTCTGAAAATGAGTTTAATTTTTTAAAACACTTGCAATAAGATGTGTGCCCCAGAACTTTAAGCACTGGGCTGACAGGTTAAGCATCCTCTCCATGGCAAGTGGGTGGGAGAGAGTGAATCCCAGGAGCATGAGGCAAGCTCCCTAGTTCCAGCTCAGGTGTAGGGTAAAAAGGAGGGTGTCCCTGTTACTCCCTCAGGAGTGTTACCTTCTCAACCCTTTCTCCAAGGCTAGGGAAGGAGACGAATTGCCTAAAAGGCTCTGCTCAGTCCTAGACAATAGCTTAAAGTTTAGCAGAGATGTCAAAACTCAAGTAGCCACCAGAACTCCAAAGTCCTGCCAAAACCACATTAAAATGTAACTGGGAAATGTTTGACAAAAAAAAAAAATACAACATAAATAATGTTGATTTGTGGTCTTCTAAATCAGGCATCCTTTTCTATTTGAGTCTGATACCAGTCTAAGTTCTCAAAAGTCTACAGGGTCTCTCCCTTTCAAGGGGTCTTCAAGGTCAAAACTATTTATATAATACTACTAACTATTAAAACTACTATTTACATAATACTGCTATTAAAATGTTCATCCCTTTTCGAACTACATATCTTTGTGAG